>CM075961.1:69646863-70869363 GCA_038048745.1 Coluber constrictor foxii
TTTCCTGCTGTTCACATGCCAGGGTGATTCCTAAAACAACTGACCTCTAATTTGGGTTTTTGTGCAAATGTAGTCTCTTTCCAACGTGATTAGAAAAATAGCTCTTTATTTTGTCCTTCAAGTAAGAAAGTAATGGCAAACTAAAGTCAGTTTGGTTTAGTGGCTAAATGCTGGGTTAGAAACTGGAAGAGCTCTAATCATCCCTTAGGCATGAAAACTAAGCAATGCAGTGTGATTATAAATGTGCTTATTCAGAGATGAGTCCCAGGGCATTCGATTTTAAGGTAACCATAGGTGTGCTGTTTTTTGCAAGCAAAAATAGTAAGACTTACACTTTCTGATTTCTGCAGTTTATAAATTTACATTATGCAAAATTATGTAGGAAGCCATTGCCATACATTGACTTGATTGCAAGTTTTTTTTTTCCTCTCTAAAAGAAGAATCTTTACCAGCCTTGCCTAGGTATGCTGGGTATTGAAACTCAGACCTTTTATATGTAAAATATATGCAAAGCTCAGTTTTACAAAAAGAAGAGAATTGCAGGCTACAAATTGTAGAGACAAATTGCCAGTGCTTGAGATTCATATTAGGCAGAGGAAGACAAAAAAAAAAAAGATCTAAATGTATTCATAATGTTCACTGTGGCAAACTTTAAGAGCAGAAAATAATTAGAGACCAAATCAGATTACGGTATATTACTGAATAGATTAGCTTTTGCAGCTCCTAAATTAAAGTTGTCTCCTCAAACTGGTAAAAACTTAAACAAAACCCATTTTTTCCTTCTCCACCCAACTTCCCATTGGTCCCATGCATTTTAGATTAAAAACATCAGGGTGATGTTTTCTTACTGATCTCTCAGAACCTCTCCAGATTAAGACTGAAGTATAAATAGTTTATCTAAGAAAATGAATTAGTAAGGGTTTTTTTTCTAAGAACATTTAGGGTATCTTATATTAAGGGTTTCATTTTAACACCAATCTTCAGAACTGAACAGCGTTGTCTGGCCTAATATATTATATTGGTCTCAAAGTTGAACTAATCATGTTGAATATAGAACTTTGATTTATTTTTGTCATTCCACTTGAATGTCTGTAAGTAGCAACTTAGAGCAATCAGTACAAAGATTGCTTTGAGCAATTGTACAAAGCCAAATGAGTTTTTGAAATCTAACTATATTAGATTTTCTGGGGCTAAGTCAGGTATTTTGCATATACAGTGTACAAATGTAGTCCCCAGCATTTCCAGATAGGGCTGGAAAACAAAAACTACTTTGAAGAACCAATGGCAATGGGACTAAATATTTATTAAGCGATTTGGTCTCACTTAGTGTGCAGTAAATGCCTAGAATCATCTATACCCAGAGACAAATAGATCAAAATAGATAGTGGTTTTTGTAGATGTAATGTGATTTCATGAAGAGAGCAATACAGAGTTATTTTTCTTGCAGGCTCAATCCCAGGGATCAATAACACTAAAAATTATTCCAGGCATCAAAGAAGAAGATCATCTGAAGGATAGCAAGGTAAGAGAATCTGTTTACATGTGAAAACATTACAATCTTATTTAAATATTCTTCTGAACATGTGTTCCTGTAGTAAGCATGTTTCAAGGGATTGGGTAGCCTAGTATTTCCCATGTGTATGGAAACTAACTCTTAGACTTTTTAGCCTCCATAGCTTTTGTCCAAGTTGGCAGGAATTGTGGTGGGTGTCAAATATGTTGGATGTAGATATGGCCCTCTTAGAAATGGCAGATGCGGGCTACCCTGGAACTTTTAGTTCAGTGTTTTTCAAACTTGCCAGTTTATTGTGTGGACTTCCAACTCCCAGCATGCCACCTGAAAAATTCTGGGAAATTTATAAATCCTACAATTACAAAATCACTGATCAATTCACAAAATCTTAAAATTCAACAAATCTTAAAGATGCTAAATTTGGGGGAAAAAACTTGTTTTAGTTGAATATCCTTGAAGGTCGAGTAGGAATCATTTGCATGTTCTTACTTAATTGAACAGTATTCCCAGCTTGTTAAACACACTGAGATCTGCCTTTCGTCTGAGGAAAATTCTTGTGATTTCAGACTAGAGATGCATTTTACAGTACTCTAAACAATTTGGTTTCAAATAGTTGCCTCCAGAAGTTGTAAGTGCTCCAACATTGGAGGTTTTTAAGAAGAATTTGCGCAACCATTTGCCTGAAACAGTATAGAGTTTCCTGCCTGAACAGGGGGTTGGACTAGAAGCCTCTCAGGGCTACCTACTCTGTTATTCTGTTTTAATGTCCTGGATTAAACTGGAACTGGATTTTGCATGAAGGCAATCTAACTGGTTTGAAACTAATTCTCTCTTCCAGCATAGATTTGAAAAATGGAGTGGAAAGGACACAATTTGGGTGGGTGGGAAGCTGAGGCAATTCAAATGATTTCTGGGCTCTGGGAGGAACAGAAGTGTTGGGAGGAGATGATAACCATGGTGGCAGTGTCTGTTTTTCCTTCCTCCCCCCCCCTTCTTCTTAGAGTTTAGAAAGTGTCAATGGCAGTGGCAGCACATATAATTTTTCTTTCTGCTTAAAAGCACCAGTGGAATATCAGCTGTCATTTATTCCCCCCTCCACCTTTTTCAAGAATGGGCTTGGAATAAAGCTAGCAATAAATTTGCTAGCTAATTGGTTTTATAAGTGGTAGGAATTTTTTTCAGTCTGCCACCACTCAAATCTTGCCTTTCTAAAAAGTGTAAAAGGGTGGGGATTAGGGGGAGAGAATGAAGCTATTCTCCAGATCTACCTAAAATTATTTAAGTATCTACATAACTCTGTGAATGGGGGTGGTGCTTGGGGAAGGAACAGTTTGTCTTAGTCATATTTACATATATATCTCTTTTACTCTGCTCCACTTCGAATATCATTATTTTTTCATCTTTGTATTTGTGGATTTGTTTTCATATCCCGAAAGCTCTCTAAGCCATGGGTTCGGAAGACAATCTATATAAGTTTCTGCAGCTTTTTACCCCCATCTGCATGAAATTCTAGGAACTATAATTATGGTCACGGTAATCTTTCTTTCACCTGTTAGGTATTCATGAGAGCTCTCTTCTCCTACAATCCAAAAGAGGATAAAGCTATCCCATGTCAGGAGGCAGGACTACCTTTTCAGAGAAGGCACATCTTGGAAGTGGTTAGCCAAGATGACCCAACATGGTGGCAGGCCAAACGTGTGGGTGATACAAACCTTCGGGCAGGTCTGATTCCTTCTAAGCAGTTCCAAGAAAGGTAAGTTGGAAAAAGCAATGGCTTGAGGTGACTTGATTACTAATACAGTGAACAAAGCTGTGTCTTGGTTTAAAAGTAAAGCAAATTATGTTTTCTTTTTATAAGGGCACCTCATGTATTGTTGGACTTGTACATTCTTCCTTCCTTTAGGGAACAAAAAGAAACTTGTGTTTCTTGCAACTGCTAGCTGTAGTTTTTATTTTCTTCCCAATGAAGCAATCAAAGATTTGCACAAGCCATAGTAGACTCTATTTTTAGGCAGAATGGTGATGACAAAGGGTAGGGCAGTTTTTGACTTTCCTTTCTCAGCTCTCCACCCATTTCTCTTTCTTGGAGGATAATTATGTATCCTAGACTGTCTATTTAGGTTGTTGATTAGAACTGAAGTAAGATTCAACTGTCATCCTGCTTTCTATACTCAGAACTCAGAGTGCAGATGGCTTCTTGCTCTTAGTCTAAGCTACAATATATTTTTGATCAGTTCTGGTATAAAACCAAATTTTGTTGCAGACTAGCATTCCTAACAAATTTAAAATAACTTTTGGGCTCCACATTTGAGGAGAAAGTAGTTATTATGCTGAGGTGGTGAAATTGACTATTGTTTTTAATGGCTCAATGTGAAATATTTTGATCATTTCCCTGATCCTTGTGTGGCATCTTCGAGACTACAGAAGCAAAGATTACTCTGGATTAGACATGCAAATACTTCAGTATGGTACAACTGGGGAAAGGGCTTGTCTAATATATCATAAGGCTTAGGAAAGTTACTGTAGTGGAAAGTAGTATTTTAGAGTTTATAGGAATTGACTAAAATTGTGAATTGACCCACTGAAACCTCTGGGAAAGAAGTGCTTTCTAAATGAGCTTCACTCAGCATAAAGTATAGCTATAGTTTTTTGAATTTAATTTTCAAATGGCAAATTTAACACTTCTTTTAGTGTGATCAACTTTTCTCCCATCTTAACTCTCTGCAACTGCAATGGACTAACGAGTAATTTTATCTTCTCCGAAAAGCAAAATGCAGCTTGCCACTTGGAATTTTTCTTTTCTTTAAAATTGATTTTCATTATTAAGAAGGGAACAGATCAATGGTAATAGAAATGAATGTTCTGTGTATTGCCAACTGGCTGACTTCCACTTTTAATCACAGCATTTCCTTTGTATGTTCATCTTTGAATGGCTTCTCTCCTCCCTCCCTCCCCCACCTGCAGCAACTTTGTAGTAATAAAACTTGCAAGGGCAGTATCAAATCTTTGTCCTTTTTATAGGCAGTCATATATAGAGATTTAGCAAAAGAGGGGAGAAAGGAAACAGTACTTCCTTCCCCTCCTCCTTTTGTATGAACCATTAAGAATAGCCATCTGCATCTTAACTTCCACTCAGACTCAAACAATGAAATGCAGGATGAGTGTATTACTCAGATCTCACTAGCTTGAATCTCATATAGTATCTGTCAACCCATCTTCACAGACTTGCTTACAGATAGTCCTCGCTTAATAACTGGTTGCTTAGTGACCATTCAGTTGTGATGCACCTTCCTCCAAAGGTACTTACAACCTGAGTTTCAATGACCACATTCTTCCCCCCCCCATCACGTGATCACAATTTGGGCAGTTCACGACTGGTGTGCAATTATGGCAGTTTGCAGGGTCCCGCAGTCACAGGATAATGATTTTTGTGGTGTTTTTTGGTTGATTTCTATTTTCACTTCCAGTTTCCAGCAAAAAATGCCCATTGGATAAAATGGAATTATTAAATGACCATCCATTTGCTTAATGACCATAAAGTTCATTTTATGACTGCTGCATGAAAGGACATAAAATTGGGTGTGGTCATGTGGTGATCCATTTAACAACTGCCATGACTTATGAGTATAACTTCTAGGTCAATTACAGTCATAAATCAAGGATTACCTCTATGACTTTGTTCTAAAGCAGACTGTGAAGATGGGTTGAGTGTTCTAGACAGGAAGCAGCACCATGGACAGATGTCAGTGAGTTGAACCAAATTCAGACTGGTAAAGTCATCCAAACTCAGCTCACTGTGGAAGTCCCCAAAACAGTATCAGAAAACTGACTGAAGAGTTAAACTAGTGTCAAGCAGTATATTTTCCTGAATAGTTCATACTCTGAGTACAGATAATCTGTATTGGAAATGAAGATTATTTCAAATAAGTTTTCATGAGTGAGGTGTGGTCCTTTTGTATTTATTTAGTTAACAAATTAACTAAAAGGCATGTGTGAATACACTCTACGGTCCAAGTATAGTTCTACATCTGGTAGGCTTGTGCAGCACTTCATGAATAACTTGGAAAAAGTTCCTTTGGAGACTGAACCCTTCGCAGAGCAGGAGATTCCTTCTCTGCCACAGCAAATAGCTGAAGAATCAATTATTGTACGTTCCCTTGAAAAAAATTGAATGGGTATAATTAGAAACCCTGCCTTTTCTGCAGTCCGTTTAAAGAGTTATGTGTATATAGCCCAACAAATGTAACTTTTTCTGCTTTTGAAAATTGCAAATACATGCTATGTTTATGTTTCTGCATGCTCTGAAGGAACCTTTCCAAATTATTTGTAAAGTCTGCTGTCTTCTTAGTTTCCAAGACTTCAGCTAAAGTTCCAGGAAATAATTCCTCCAGGGGTGTGAGTTTGTGTGTGGTGTGTGTGTGTGTTCAGTAATAATGCTTTTGTCACTATTGAGGAGAAATTCTGCCCTTGAAAATTGTTGGAGAATATCTCTGTCTTCAAATATGATGAGGACTTGAACAGCCATATGTGTCCAATCATCTATGCTGAATGTCCCAAAGGTGCTTTTTTAAAAAAGGTAACTGGGCTTTGTTTTTCCTTGAAGACTCTTCTAATCCAAAAAGCTTCTTCAGTTCTGAAGTCAGTTAGAACTGAAGAAGCTTCTTGAATGAGAAGTGAAAGGTCTTCAAGGAAAAACAAAGCCCAGTAATGGGACAACCATTACCTGGATGACTGAGAATCTTCATAGACATTCATGCTGAACAGTTTCTGTAGTGTTGATGGCATTTAATGCCTTGGTGCAACTTGATTGCCTGCTTTTTCCCCAAAGAATTTGTTACTCCAAATTGTTTCTCAACAAAGAACACACTGGACTTTTTTTGCAGGAAAACACACATCTGCATAATTCAGACTTTTGTTTTTCATCTATCCACAGAAAAATGACATTAGTCACTTAGTTACTTGAACTTAGTTCCAGTTAAAATCAGTAGAACTTCAGAATGAAACTTTGTGTTAGTTTTCTAAAAAACAAGCTTGAACTGCCAATGATACAGTAGATGTTCCTCATCTGGACTGGGTCCTGTATCTGTTTCCAAACTCCTCCTTTGCCTTTTGCTTCCAAGGGAGTTGCTTTCAAGTAATAGCTGGTTTAGAGCAAAGAGTAACCAGTATCTGTTGGGTCCAAAGTGGTCTCTCAGGGACACAATTTGGATTCAGTGTTTCATCCATAAAATAAATATTTGGGTTTTTTTAATGAGATTAAAGTAATATCACGAATTACTTTAAATCAAAATCTACTTATTTTGTCCTTAAATTAACATGACATGTGAATCTACCTGTTATGGCCTAGCACTGTGTTCAGACCAAACCACTGTGGCTTATTCAGTGACATAGTTTTATGGATGAACTAGGCCAATTTACAATTGAGGTCTTAAAGTTACTGTGTTTCCCCCAAAATAAAACCAGGTCTTATATTATTTTTTGTTCTAAAAGACGCATCATGGCTTTTTGACACATAGGTCTTATTTTGGGGGAAATACAGTACTAAATGCCTCCATCTGCTGACGATCATAACTGGGGCTTATTTTTGGGGTAGGGTTTATATTACGAGCATCCTAAAAAATCATGCTAGGGATTATTTTCTGGTTGGGTCTTATTTTCAGGGAAACAGGTTATGTATTCCAAACGAATCTGAATCAAAGCTATTTTTGTTGTTGTTGCTTAAAAGTTTTTAGTATTTTCTTGCATCTTCCCTCATCTCAGAATTGTAAATCTTGTTGTTTTATCTAGGCGCTTAATGTATAGAAGGACCATCGGTGCATTGCACAATTCCAGAAGTGTTACAAAGCCATACTGTGAGTCACTACAAACCTTTTCCTTGTTTGTTCAAGGCATATTTATCTCACCATTTATAAATTTATAATGTTTCTCGCTTGATGGATAGGTATTCTCAGCCCACAAGGACTTCGTTGCACTGCTGTGTAATATGGAAAGACAATAAGCAGTGCCAGAATTGAGAGAATTAGGAATAATGCACAGAAGGCTGCTCTAGGGGAAGAAAACACCTCATGTTTTAGGTTAATAGCCAGCTCTGTATGGATAATGATGTTCAGTGGAGCTAACAGATTGTTGATTGGCCATGCAGTCCAGGATAGAGAGAGGCAGATCAGGGAGGACAGACTTTGAAATATGCGCTGTTAATTGCAAGCTATAGTTCTCACCTCCTATATAAAGCAGTCTGCTCATAAAGTATTAAAATAAATAAGTAGCAATTCTTCAATTAGTTTTCCACAATTAAATCATATTGGCAGTTGTGGACTAAGGCCCCTAGAAATAACATTGTCTAGTCTATTAATCAGTTAAATAGATTAAGTCATTTCAATGTCCAAAATATTAATTGGTTGGCAGATTTTTAATTGTAATTAAATTTTAAATTAAATATTATATTCCTTTTAGTGGCTTTGATCAGAGGATTAGGACTGCCACGTCTGGGATGCAAAATCAGGATGAGCAGTAGATGGCTCTAACAATATTTTCTTGATCTCTTTTCAGCCATCTAGTAGTTCTGAGTTTTTGCATCACAGATTCAATAATCTGTAATTAAGCCTTCCATATCAATAGTTCTGGCAACACACAGTCAAAAATAAGGAATTCCCTTTGGGAAATACCAGATCCCACACATTTTCTACCAAAAAAAAAACAACCTATGATCCCTTGCTTCAAAGAACATCAGTCCCTTTACCATTGACCAGGCTGGCAACACTGTGTGGAAGGGAAAGTGGTTAAAAAGAGCAAAAAGACAACCACAGATACTAGTTCTGGTGCTGTAATGGTACAATATGTGGGAATAACCTTGGGAGATGGGAGGAAGAGCCACAGATGGGACAACTATAAAAGGTATCTCAGCTCAAAGAAAGAGAGGAGCCACAGAGAGCACTTCAGAAAAGACTCTTCTTAATTTTCTGGAGAATGAAATGAGAGGAAGGGAGAAATACATTAGGTTTTGCAAGATTCTGCTGGTGCAACCTTACTGTAAAGGCAGAGCTATAATTCATTGTTCTGCTCCCTGCCTGGACTACCTTGAAGAGCAAATAGGTACATACAGATCAAACTTTGCTCACTCTGACTTCCCCTGCTTACATTCTTCTTGACAACAATATCTTTTTTCTGGGCCCTTATATTTTTTTAATCCTGCCTTATTATTTTGTATAAATAACTCAAAGGCAACAAACATACCAAACACTCCTTCTTTTTATATTATATTATATTATCACACAACCTCCACTTTCCTGATCCCTGGCTAGCATAATTTCCTCCCCCATCACAGCCAAGCATACGGAAGATAAACTGTCCAAGGGAGGATTGGAAATGTCTACCCTCCCACTTCTCTCCTGTAATTGTCAGACCAGTCCCACTGAAATGGTCCATAAGAGGAAGACCTTTTTCCCTTGCAAGGAAAACAAAGCTTTTAAGGAGGAAATGAAACAAAATAAAGAAGATGGCCATCCACAATCATAACAAAGCCCATAAGGAGGCATAAAGAAACACAAGAGGAGAGAAATATTTATGAAAGGATAATAAATATTTAGACATACAGATAGAAGTAGCAGGGCTTGGAAAGAGGAGCAACAAATACCATATTCCTCCCACCCACCCCATATCAGACATGCAAACAGATGTTGTTTGTTTACATTTGGGTACATGTGTGTGAATATTTTAAGACCTTATGTGTGAGAAATTGCTGAGGAGTTTTCCTCATTTGAATCACTGTTGCCCATAAGTGCTTACAAGAGAATTGTCTGCAAGAAATCTGACTGGGATATGTGGTTTGATTGCTCCTGCAGGCAGTGTTGGGAATGCTGCCTGAGCCTTGGCTAAAAGCTCTGCAGTGGAAATAACTTTAGCAGGGGTTTCAAACTCTTATTTCATTGAGGGCTGCATCAGAGTTGTGCTTGACCTGGAGGGGGGCAGGGGGGCCATGGCCAGCTCGATGTCATTTGTGTCAGAGGCGCCTGTGGTGGCCCGAGCACCAGCGAAAACGGGCTCCCAAGCCCCATTTTCAGCTGCCACATCCTCCTGCAACCCTCTGCAAGTAAAAATGGAGCTCGGGAAGGCTGCACGTGGCCCTCCTGAGCTCCATTTTCGCTGGCAGAAGTACTGAAAGCTGGCCCTTCGCTGTTTCCATGGCGGCCCCATGGGCCAGATCTAAGTACCCTGCAGGCCAGATCCAGTCCCCAAGCCTTGAGTTTGACACCCCTGAGCTTTAGAGTTGCTCTATCAATCCAACTCTTTTTCCTGGAAGACTGAATGGACAGACAAAAGAGGGCAACTATTCCATTTTTTACTGAATTGGAGTTTTCTCATAATATGAATGCCCAGGGGAAGATACTTTGAATGGACTTGGAACTGGCTGTAAAAGTAAAATCCATAACTGACAGAATTTTTAGATGCTTGTCAATGATCCTGCCAATGTTGCTATACCAAATGTCTAATGCCATATAAAGCATTGTATAATATATATCCTAGCTACTATTTAACCATCAACTAAATATATACAAAATCAACATACATTAAAGTAATACAGCCTGATACCATTAATGACTACATTAATCTTTAAAAAAGAAAAAGAAAAAGGAAAGTAAGGCCTTGAACAAATGATCTCGTTCTTTGTATTTTATTTTACATTTTGTTGCTGTTAGCACATAAATGCCATTTCGATGGAAAGCCAGAATACAAATCTAAGAAACCAGCCAAGTTATAGTTTAATACCAACAATAGATCTCTTATTACCTCAGGAAATTTGCCATGAAAATTCTACCCTGTTCTGTATTGTGCTCTGTGGGATCGTTTTGTTTGGGGATGGAGGGGTGGGAGGGGGCAGGTTGTCCTTTGAATTTGCTCTGATTTGATAGAAGGAAGTGCTCACTCAAAGCATGGCAAAAGCAAATGGCTGGTAGAAGGACATCCTATCTTTGCATGGATGTTTTCTGTCAAAATATCACACACACACACACCCATGCAACTAGTTTTGTGTGGGTCCCTCCTGCTCCTATTATTGATCCTGTGTGTTTATATGCATCAAAACACATAGTTGTCTGGAGCTCATGTACCATGGTATGGTCAATTGATAATTATAAAGAAAAGGGGGGAAAAAGAAAAAGGAAGTTAGCAATAACAAATTTTCTTGCACAACTAATGAGGAGTAAGGGCACAGTTTTGAAGTTTTACAAAGTCCCTCTACAATAATTTTACAAAGTCCCTCTACAATAATCTCTTATTCAGGTTTTGTTCACTAAACTCTGAGTTGTGTGCCTTCTCCATTTAAACTGGGACAAAAGGAGGGTAAAATCCTACTTCTCTCTCTTCCTCCCTCCCCATCTCTCTCTTTCTCTCCCCCCTCCTTTCCTCCCTCCCTCCCTCTCCTTCTCCCTATCCATCTATGGTATATACCTATCCACCTACCTATCTATTATATATATATTGATTTTTTTTTAAAAGTGCAGTTAAAAGGATAAATAGAAGAAAAAATTTAAAAGAAGAAAAAACTCAAAGCGAAGTGAAAGTACAAAAAATAAAGTAGAAAAAATAGAATGTTTTTCTATAATGTACCAATTTTCTTTATTACACATACAAGTAAAAAAAAACTACATCAAACACTTACTGTAAGATTAACATTTGTCTACATTATTTACATAATTCCATAAAATTTTAAGTCTCAAATCCCAAAATCAACTTCAAAATCAACTTTTCATTTCTTTCAGTTTCTTGCAAAAAAATCCAAAAGTGGTTTCCAAGTACAAGTAAAATTTGCCACATCCCCCAATTCTACTAGTTTCACCATAAATTCTTTGTTTGTAGATATTTGTAAATCCTTCCATCTTTGAGTCTCGCTGCTATCTTATTATAAAAACAAGTGCCATAAGATGTTTCAATTATTTATCCATTATGCCCAAAAGAAAGGTCTGTGCTTTCAATTTTATGTTCACATTTGTTCACATCAAATACAAATTCGATCCCAATATTTTCTAGTTTTATTAAATGTCCATCAAAGATGAAAAAATGTTCCCTCAGTTTGATTGCATTTCCACCATGCTTTTAAGTTCCCTTATATATTTTTGACAATGTATCTAGTGCCGTGTACCAATGAGACATCATTTGATAGAAGTTTTTCTATAATTATAATTTAATGTAAATTACAACCTTTTATTCCTCATACTATTCCCACTGGTCCAGATATATCTTTTTTTATTTTTTGAGAAAAATCAAAATCTCCTTAGATACTTATTTTGTATCTCAGTTAGGTCTCTGTGTATACAGTCTTTTAGGACAAGTCGTAAGCAGAACATAACATCTACTTATTATTATCCCTGTCAAGATAATATTGGGTGCTTTCTTTACACCTAAGCAATTGGATTGAATAAAGAATCCCTTGAGACATTTTTCTTGGCTTTCTTTTAACAATCTTACCTCTGTCTTTTCATGCTAACCGCAGATGATCAATCTTCTGAGAAAGGTAGGTTCTCCAGCTACTCTGGAGTGACAGCACCAGCAGAGTCATTTTCTGCCTGCTCAAACCATCCTACAGTGAACCAAATCAAGATGCCGATATAGAGAGCTTAGATTGTTCAGCTGGAACAGATGGTGCAATTGTGCATTTGTTTTTCATTTTCCACAATTGATTCTGCATCAAAGATGCTTTTTAAAAAGTAATCTGAATATAATTTGACAAAACAGTGCGGCACTTAAATGGAAAGGACATGTAATTTTGGAAGGAATTTTGAGACAAATCTGAAGATTTGAAATCTTTCTGTTGAAAAAAAAAAGAAAGAGGTTTGGGGGCAGCTTTATACATCATTGCTTTGTGGGTGCTATAAGCATTTTTAGATCAATCGATGCTCATTTAGTGATAAACTTCAAATAATGGGGTTTATTACATAACATCTGATCTCATTTTATTCTTCCTTGCTAGAAAAAAATGTGAATAAACAAGGCACGCTCATAAATCTAAATGTATTATTTCAATGTGATTATGTTTAAATATTACTGCCTTGGTGTAATATAAAATGCATATTCAGAGCATACAATATAGATAACTTGCCTCCAAATTAAAGAAAAGGATGGATTGCTTGGTGCTTAATCTAAGTGGGAATTGAGGGGGAGCAAGTTTAAGGGCAGGGAAGAAAAGGAGAAGAGAAGGGAGAAGTGATTTCAAGAAAAAATGAGCTGAGAACATGTTTGAGAAGAGGGAATGTCCAACACAAAAGCAATATCATGATCGATATGTGTGGAAATGCTGAAATCATAATGGATTTTTTAAATATTGAGATTAGAATGTTAAAATGCTTATTTATTTATCGTATTTGTATAACCACCCACCACATGACACTGGGTGGGGTACAACATCCAATCACTGGTTAATTCAAAATTCAATTTCCTGTGATTATCCCATTCCAGCCCAGAAGAAGGGTCATTTACCTGATTTATTAGCAGTACTTGGATTTTTTTTCCTCCCTTCTGTTAAGTCTTGTCCAATTATCAGAGACTGCAGGGACAAGGTTGTGCAGTTCTCTTGGCAAGTGTTTTTTATCAGGTCTATCTGGTCTATCCAATTATGGGATGGAACATACTGCTTTGCTTCTCTTGGCAAGGTTTTTCAGAAGTGGCTTGCCACCTCATTCCTAGGAATGAGAGAAAATGACTGGCCCGGAGATATCCACCTTGCTTTATGCCCATGACTAGAACACAAGATCTTCTGATTATTAGCCTGATACATTAACCACTACACCAAATTGGCTCTTAGTCCTTGGATTACAGTTGGGTTATTCTGTCTGCAGTGGAAATCAATCTTTTATAGCCTCATAAAAGGGGAAAAATAAACTTTTCTCATATACATTCAGGGCCTCTTATGTCAATCTCATTTAATTTTCCTTAGCTATTAATTTGCCCCGTGTTTTACTATGTAATTTATTTTTTTGTACGTGCTAATCACACGGATTAAACTCCTGCTGTTTCTTTAAAAGCTATTGTGCTGTTTCTAGGAGCTTTTGTTAACGCAGCAGGTAATTTCCTGTTGAACCACAATGTGTAGCTATTTTTCCTTCTCCTTTTTCCTTTTGATTTGGCTTTGCACCTTCCAGAAAAATGTATTGGGGTGATGGGTTCGTTTTTTAACTTAACAATTGCCTCAAATAAGAAAAACTGCTCAGTTTATAAATGAAGTCTTACTAGCAGTACCAATAATGCAGGAGTTTAAATTTAATTGCCTTGATTTAATTCTTGGGACAGTCCCCTAGTATAGTTGTTGCTACTAAAGTGGAATCCCATCTAGTGGAAACTTGGAAGGGTGCCTTTTCCATGGCTGCTGCTACCACACAAGAACCACCCTTCCATTGGTGATTTGACAGCTTCCACCCTTCTAAACTTACACAGAGACCTGACTTTACACTGAGGACTGGGATAGATTGTGTAGGCAGACAGTGTGGAAGAAGGGCAGCTGACCCTCAGTGGCATCCCAAAGGGACAATTATGCTGTTTTTATTTTATTGTTTTACCGTTTTTTACTGCTTTATTATGGTTTTACTTATTGGTTTTATTTTTGGGAGGCACTTGGAATTACTTAAAATGGGAGGGCACATAAACCCTTTAAATAAATAGATAAATAAGGAACCCAATCCAGTTAAGGGGCAAAGAAATAAAGAACAACACTTTCCTTCTAATGATAAACATAGTGCTTTTTATATTAATTTAAAGGGGCTGGGGTCATTTGCTGCTTATTTGGCCAGAGTGATAGAGGAGCTGTCTCTAACATGGCAGTTTCCAGATAATTGTTTATACAATTTATATAGCCACCCATTTCAAAACAATTGCTCTTGGTGGTACATAGAAGGCTAAAAGCAAAAAAAGAGAAATATATAAAGTAAATATCAAGCAGACCAATACAATGCATGCGAGGGTTTAAAAATCATTCTGTTTCTCATCAATGAAAACTAAAAGCAGAAAAATCAATTGTCAGGCCTAGCCTTCTATGTGGTCAAATACCTGAGGGAAGTTCTAGGGTCTTTTTTTAACTCCTTAAGAAAGGCCAACAGTGTTGGGGTTACCCAGATTTGTGAACTGACATGAGATTATGGGAATTCAGTCTGACCAGTTGGGAAAAGATTTATTAAAAAATTTACACAACAGTAACAGCTGGCAATTCCTATTTGAATTCTTCAGTTGAGTGTGCTGCTTATTTTGTCACCTTGAAACAGCCACTGGATGTTTTCCCATGTTATAGTCATCTAAAATTAATTGTGTGGTTTGTGGAATAAGTCAGAATAGCTTGGTTTATCTCACAAATCACACATAACTGTCATAGTTATAAACCAAATTACTGGTTTTATATAAGCATTAAGCTAAAATCAAAGCATGCTGGATGGAGAATTCTGGGAATTGAAGACATCTTAAAAGCTGCCAACGTTGAAACACTATTGTAAAAGACTAAGTTCTTTTCAAGAGTAATCACACAGTCCTAAAACTGTTTAAAACTTGGTTCCCCTCTTGAGTTTATTGAGCCAAAAACTCAGAATCTAAACTTATTATAAGAAGTGAACCATGCACACAAGGGCAAGTGGATCTTTTAGGTGCACTCACTATTTCTTTTCCCCCATTGAAGAACACTCTCTTCACCCAGGTTTCACTATGCTAACATTAGATGAATTAGTGGGGCTTTCTTCCCTAGCCCTAAGGAGGCATCTGTTGGGGAAGGTCAAAAACTTGAGTTGCAGCCACACATTTGAAACCCTGCCTCTTTTCATGTGTTACGTGTGTGAGAGATTCTTGCAAAAAAAGGGGGTAGATACCTGCAGCCCTACCTCTATGCTTTGAAAACACTCTGGGGGTAACTTTCAAGCATGTCCAAGGCTCATGACAGACTGCTTGTCTGCTGTTTCTATATCTCCACTGCTTATTGTCTGCATATCTTGTACTCTTGAACTCAACCATTGAATTATAATTACTTAAAAAAATGGGCACTCTATTTATGGTAAATCAACTTCATGGGATGTTTTCCTTACTTTGAAACCCTAGAAAGCTAGAGTTTCTTACTCCAGAAATCTACATTTTTCAGTATTGCTGGCCACAATTAAACAATTTCAACTTTTATTATATTAGTTGAAAAAAAAATATGCAAAGCAGTCAAGCAAATACTGGCCTTGCTCAACCAGTGAGACTTCAAATGCATAATTCCCATCGCTCCCTGCCAGGATTTCTTGGCTCAGAATTAAAGACATCTGAGATGTTTGAAGACTGCCAGACTGGACTGGCATAGCCTGGCACCAGCCCACACTTCTCCAGAGCTTCAAACAGAATTGTTTGCCGGTGGATGCTTAGAGCCAATACCTCTATACAACACATACTGCTTTACTTACTGAATTTGCCTAGCCTTTGTTCTTTATTTCCCATATTTGTGCTTAAAGATGGATGATGACATTCTTATTTCCAGAATGCATGACCTGCAACTTATAACGTATTTGTACCTATTCTCTCACTCTTCTTTCTATACAGAAGACTGTGACTGTGAGGGTTACTTCAATGGACAATACATAGGTGGGTACCAGTCTTTGTAGTGAATGATACATATTCCAGATTCTGCCCTAAAACCTGGAAGAGATCCTGTCTTACATTTTTTTAAATCCTGAAATAAGCGCTTGGCCTTATTGCCATGTGCTCAAAAGCCTTATCAGGGGACGTCTTATTTTGGGGGGAACAGGGTACTTCAATTGTTCTGCAAATAGTTCTGCAACCTATATAAATTGAACACCTATTGCATTTGTATACAGTTGCTTTATAATTAACGATGTTGCCTTACATCAGATTGGAGGAATCCTTCTGAAACTTTGTTCTCAAGATGTTCTTTACTAGGGGAGAATAATAGCTGCCCACTATGGGAGAAAGAAAAATGTCTATGGCTGGAGCCATGGGACATGATTAAAAATGGGCTGAACTTAATGGATGGATGAGTAATGGAGCTAGGTTCTTTCTTGGTACTTCACTTTAGTTCTAGTAATGCTCCTTCCCTCCTTCCCTGGTTTGTTTTTGACATTCAAATAGGCAGTCCTCAGCTTATGACCAAAATGGAGCCTACCCTTTATGGTCGTATGTTGTAATGGTCATAAAGTGAGTCATGTGACTGACTTGATTTTTATGATTATTTTTTTTTGCAGCAGTTGTTAAGCAAAGGCTATGACTGTTAAGCAAACCATTCAGCAAAAACAATGTAAATAATAAATTGTGGTCTGGTGACTCTGGGGTGCTGGGAACAGCCATAAATATGGGGCAAGTGCTGAGCATTTGAAATGTTCTCATGTAACTGTGTGTGTGTAAGTGTGTAGGAGGGTGTTGGAACTTTGGAATCAAGTTGTCAGTACCTTTTGGGAGATACTTCAGATTGGTGCTAAGCCATCAGTTGTTAGCTGAGGACTAGCTGTTATATACTTATCATAATGGACATTTTTACTTTTTGAGATTTGATTGGTAACAACTTAGTAAGAAGGGGAGGATATAATCTTTTGAAGTTTGAGAATCACCAGTTGATTGGATAGCAGACTAAATAGGGTTGATTAAGCCTTTCATAACACTTTGAACAACATAGAGAAGAAAAATATTACTTTTGGTCTTTTAGCTGGCTTGCGACGAAGTTTCCGACTGAGCCGAAAGGAGAAGCAGAGTGATCCAAATGAAGTCAAACAAACTGAACAAAACTCCCCTCCAGAACTTCTCACATATGAGGAAGTTATCAAGTACCAGCAGCAGCCTGGTGAAAGGAAGAGACTGGTGGTTTTAATTGGTGAGTTGCTGTGTGTAAAAAGAGCACCATTTTGTTACAGGGAACTGATTGTTGACATACTGCAGATCAATTTCTCAACCTTGGCAACTTTAAGGCATGTGAACTTCAGCTCCCCAAATTTCCCAGCCATCCCATGCTTTAAAGTTGCCAAGATTGAGAAACACTGTCGTAGATAGCGGAGATCAACATTTTCAAACTATGGTGAACTCAAAGATGCGTCCTGAAGTTCTCATCTTTTTAGGAAGGTATGGGATGTGGTAGAGCTTAACAGTCAGTATCCAGGATCATGTGGAAAGAAAAGCACGTTTTGGATCCATCTTCATTAAAATTCAGGTAGATCCCAATTAAGTAGTCATTTATTCTACTATATATAAAATCGATAATTCAAATGATCATGCCTCTTGTAATTAGTTCTGGGTAACTGGGATTAGTAATTTTCTCTTCATGTTCACTAAATTCATGAATGTATTTCAAAACAGATGGAATTTGAATAACATTATGAGAGATGGTGCTTTCAGAGGGTGAGCTGGTGAGAGGAGAATTCAGTGGAGCAGCAGTTTCTCAGCAAGGAAGGAGCATATTCCAGAAAGGGAAAGGGGATACAAAAGGCAGCATAACCCTGACCTGGATAACTGACAGAGAGTAAGCAGAGCCACTCCCAGAATCTCCCTGGGCGTATCTGTTATGGTGAGAGTAGTAAGGGTTTAATCTGTCAAGATTCTGTCTATGTCACTCTTAGCTTGATAAGCATACTTCTTTGAAGGTACATTGCATCTAAGTTGCATCTAGTATCCCATTGAAGTCTCCAGTTTTTAAGAATATAGAACTCATGCTGGATGAGAATCAAGTTCTTTTAGTCCAGACTCCCATTTCCTCAAAGGCTCAACTGATATCTCTGAGAAGCTCAGATCAGGATACTGGGATATCAGCCTCTTCCTGCTGTTCATTTGGTGCAGAGGGATTTTGCTTCCTATTTTGGAAATTGTAAACATTAGCACTTAGTTGTTGGATGATGCAGAGTACCATCACCTCCTTGAAGGAAATAAAAAGATAAACATGTAATAAAAATAAATATTTTAAAATTGTTCATATGAGTGTTTCTGAATCTTGCAAACTTTAAGACATGGCGTCAACTCCTGGAATTTTCCACCAGCCATATCTTAAATTTGCCAGGGTTGAGAAGAAGTGGTTTATATGTAAAATAAACATGCATGAGGAATCCTACTCATCTCCCTTTCTGCAATTTAGCATTTTCCCACTGTCTTTTACTTCTTCCACTGGGCAGGATGTAGGATGCTACCCAATTCCTTAACCTGGAATGGGAAAGCAGCAGGTTAAATTGGACTTGCCAACTTGGTCCAGAGCTCTCCAGAGGTACACAGCTTCCAAACAATTTCTATTGGATGCCTTTCCAACAGGATGCTTTCTGGCTTAAATTGAGAAGGAAGGCCAGTTGCTTGAAAAGTGAATGTCTGGAAGATAAAGCTAATAAGGCAGGAAGGCTGAACAAACCTTCATTTAATGCCCTCCAAAGTACTAGAATTGACTTATATGGCTGTTTAAAAAGTAAAGTGGATTTGGGCTGTGTGGGGGATCTAGATGGGGTCATTGGACAGGAGGAGATGATGGATCTAGGATTATTAACCTTTCATTCCATGCCTGCTGTTTGCATTGAAAAACTAGAAAAATGCCCACTAGAGTAAATAAGAAGTTTTGCATTCTGACCTGGAGAGGAATCATATCAGAAGCCATGAGCTTATTGGGACACAAAAGTTTGTAACTAGAAAGCTTTTAAGACTGTTGCTAACAGTGCACATCATATCTTATTTGATTCACTTATAAGGGCAGAATCAACATAGATAAAGCTGCCAATCAAATGTTGGCGGCTTTATGGTTGGCTTCTGCTGCATATGCCTTGTGTTTTGTCTATTCACCCACTTCTTCCTCTGATCTCTCAGGTTCTTTGGGGTCTCGGTTAAATGAACTCAAGCAGAAAGTAGTGGCAGAAAATCCACAAGAATATGGAGTTGCTGTGCCACGTAAGAAACTCCCCCCCCAAAGATGTATCTAGTCACTTATCCCCTCCCCATGAAATGCAAAGTTGTTTATTTCTCTATTTATGTTACTTTATTAATACCAATATCAAACTGCCCAATGGTAATGTTCTCTAGATGACTTACTCTTGTTCAGTAATTTAGTCATTGCCATTTTTTCACAATCTAATGGACATCAATTTGCCAGAATTACCTGTAAATAAATAACTGCTTGGATTTTTGTAGTTATGCTTGTTTTATCAGTAAAAGCAAGCTGATAACTTTTCTATTCCATCTATGTTTCCAACCATCAGAGTCTTCTCCAGAGATTTGTGCTTACATAATATGGCCACAGTAGTAAAACATTAGCTTCATTATCTAAGATTGAATGATTACTTCTTGCTGTTCATTGTACCCAACAGTTTCCCCACCACCACAGGGAAAACACATTAATTTTAATTCATTCAGACTTTCTTAATGTCTAGCTTCCATAGTCATATCTTAAACAGTTTCTTTTTATTTGGATAAATTTTCTTATGTTGCTGATGTCTTTTGCCTGTATTTTTCTCATTTATTTTCAACAAACCACCAGGCAGCTGTTTCTCCTTATTCTGCTGTTTACCACGTGGAATATTTTTATTTCACCTTTGATGATATCACAGATTTGGTCCAGAGCAATCTCCAAACATTCTGTTTATTCAGTCTAATATATTAAATCTGTTATTTACCTTCACTGCTTACTCATCTGAAATATTGCTGAGATTGTATC
This sequence comes from Coluber constrictor foxii, assembly GCA_038048745.1. Lineage (NCBI taxonomy): Eukaryota > Metazoa > Chordata > Lepidosauria > Squamata > Colubridae > Coluber > Coluber constrictor. The sequence continues at coordinate 69,667,002 of CM075961.1, forward strand.
TTGTTGGGCTGATTATTTTGTTGCTTTCTAAATTGGAATTCATAAGATGTTCCTGATTTAAACCTCAGTCAGGTCTTGTTTTTGTTGGCAAAGCTGAACACCTCCATTTTAACTTGCAAAGTATATAGCTTTAGTCAATGTGTTTTTGATATTGTATGTCCAGCAATTAAATCTTGCAGTTTATTAGAAGAATTGGGAGAATTCTATTGATCAATCATCTGCTTCGTTTCAGTACGAATTCATTTGTTCCCATGATTACAAATGCCTTTTTATTTTAACATTTTAGTGCACATGTTGCCTATTATGACTATGACATGTTTTAGTTTGTGAAGTGGGTCCACAGGGTACTCAAGGAACTTTTCAATATTATCTTCCTCTAGATCTGTGCTTTAAGCATAAAATGGGATCTTTGTAATATAGGAAATCTTACCTTGAACCTGGATTGAGACAATTCTGCCATGAGATACAGTGAGATCTAACTGTATCTCACACTTAGATACAGTGTTTATCTAAGCACTGACTTTTACACTCTTGGTAAAAATGATTTCTCTATTTGTTCTGTGAACTTCCTGTCCACAGAAGAAGATTTGTTGAGCCTCTTGTGTAAAGATTAATTCCCATCCATTTTATTTAACTCAATCTGAGAAAGTCAGTGCTGTATTCCACTGTGACATTTCTGTTCTGATAATACTGTGTTCTTGATATTCCACACATGAATGTGGTGCTTGTGTATGTGTATGTGAATACACAGAAATGCACATCCTACTGCACTTTTTATTTTTGCCTGTGGATACAGTCATATCGTAAACATCAATGTTATTCATATTTGTTCTCTGCTCTTACCCAGTAGCTTACTGAATACTTTCCAGTTTGAAAAATTCATTTACTGTGGTCATGCAAATATTTGTCCTGATTGTGAATATTTGTCTGGTTTTCTTGGTTGCCTTTTCCTTCTTCTCTGAATCATGATTGATCTCATCCTTTCTCTCTGACATGGCCATTTGTGGGTCAGTGTTCTGAGAGTGTGCAGTTTTAAAAATGTACTCACAGAGCCACTGGGATGTGGAAGCCAACTCACTATTATAAGATGATCCATGAATTGGGACTTATAAGATACAAGGGTAAAATATAGCGAAAAATAGATCACTTGATAAACAGTCAACATATAAACAACCTAACACAGTGATGGGTAACCTTTTTGCCATCGTGTGCCAAAAGCGGGGGGAGCGCGGGGGCTTTGCATGTGTCCGTGCCCACACCCATAATTCAATGCGCTCCACACATGTGCGCGTGACCCCCTGCGCTCTCCCCACTTTTGGCATGCAATGGCACAGTGGGCCCGGTAGGTCCGTTTTTTGCCCTCCCCAGGCTCCAGAGGTTTCTAGGAGCCTGGGGAGGGCAAAAACTGCCTTCCCCACCTCCCCGAAGGCCCCCCAGAGGCTGGAAACAGTAGGGCAGAAAATCATGCATGCTGAAGCTAAGCTAGGGCAACACTCGTGTGCCCACAGATATGACTCCATGTGCCACCTGTGGCACACGTGCCATAGTTCGCCATCATGGACCTAACATAAGGTAAACATGCTGGTTAGGATACTGGAAGATGTGAAATTGTGTGCGAGACACCCTGACCTAAAAAGTACATATATAACTGAAAAGGTATAACATGGAATCAACACCGCAAAAGAAGATTAGGGTTTTCTTTTGTCTGTTATTCCCTCTTCCTTTTACAGGCTGCCTCTCTTGGGCCACATTGGAGCGAGTGGGGCCAGATAATCCCTCTTTGTTGTTGTTAGTTGCGAAGTGGTGCCCGATCCATCGTGACCCCATGGACAATGTTCCTCCAGGCCTTCCTGTCCTCTACCATCCTCTGGAGTCCATTTAAGCTCACGCCTACTGCTTCAGTGACTCCATCCAGCCACCTCATTCTCCGTCATCCCCTTCTTCTTTTGCCCTCAATCTTTCCCAGCATTAGGCTCTTCTCCAGTGAGTCCTTCCTTCTCATTAGGTGGCCAGAATATTTGAGTTTCTGGATCTGGTTCAGGATCTGGCCTTCTAAGAGCAATCAGGGTTGATCTTCTCTAGGGCTGACCAGTTTGATCACCTTGCAGTCCAAGGGACTCGCAGGAGTCCCTCTACTCTCCTTTTTTTACTGCCTTCAGAGCAATCCCACAATGTGTGTGTAAATTTTTTAAACCAAGGAGAGTGTTAAGTATTTTCATCTTTTCACATCTTAAAATCAACCCCTCCCCTTTGGCTAATGTGTAGTCCAATGCTAAAAAATATGACTACTTTTGCAAATTAACCTGAAGGTTAGCTGTTGATTGGGAGAGTTTGTTTCCCTGGTAAATATCTCTGTCTATCTGTCTATCTCCTTGGCTTCTCAGGCAACCAGTGCCTCCAGTAGGTTGGCAAAATGCAGCCATAAAAATTATTCTACTTTAGTTAATTCTTGAATTATATCTTCCCAAGGGCATCACAAATCAAGAAACTTAAAAAAATAAACAAGCAGAAAACTCGCAGAACACAAGCACATATAATTTGAAGCTTTTATTATTATTCACATCCAACTTGCTGCATTTATTATAAGTGCTAAACTCTTGAAAAGATCTGCTGTATGTGGATGATGGTTGAATTGGCAGCCTGTCCATCTGGAACATGTGATAGAAATAATTATCCTAGCGTATCTTAAATAATTGCTGTCTGTGACCATATGTCGCATAACCTAATCCTCTATTCATTTTTTCTGTCCATTTCTCATGTCATGAGAGCAGCGCAGATGGGCCTTTTCTCCAGTGGGATATCATAAATGTAGACATTGCTTTCTATCTCTATGTGACCATTTGTGTCAGATGTGTGTTTTTGAACGTGCAGCAATTGGCTGAAACAGGAGTGAATTTTGGGTCGGGATTGTTTGTCCAAGGGATTCTCTTTGGTTTGCTTGCTAAGGTTTGTAGCATATTCCCAAGAGTTTTATAAACATAGCATGGGATGGTGTTTCAGCTGACACAAATTTGGCTCATTGGAGTTCTATCTGTATCCTTCCTCCAATAGTCAGATTCCTGTATCTACAATATCTAATATAAAACAGGAAGAGCTCTGTTGGATCAGATTGAAGGTTGTCCTAAACTAGGTCTTCCTTGTTTTAATTTTCACAGTAACCAAAGATGTCCATTGGAAGTCCACAATATAAGACCATGTTTTTGTTTCTAAAGCTTCTACTTCTTTTTTTGGTACGGAAATTGTCAGTAGTTTTGTTTGTGCGTGTGTTTTGTTTAGTTTTGTTTGTGCATGTGAATTATGGCATTTGGGAAGTTCCTTTTATTTTTACAATAGTTGCCCCACACACCATAATTCTAATCTTAATTGGTCCCTTCCAGATATTTAATATGGTTTGTGTTCACACAGTATTGTTCGTTTTTCCTTAGCTTGATTTGTGAACGTATTGTGTCTTAGCATTATATATGAATCAAGCGATATTTTCTGAAATTCTTGTGTTGCCTGCCAATCTAGAATTTGTAAAATGGATACTGAAGTTGAAAGAGGTAAAGAGAAGCTAGGACTGAAACAAACAGCATCATATTTACTTAATTTGTCTCCATTAATTACTTACAGTATCAGGGGATCTCCCTCCATGTGTCATGGTGAGCCCTAGTTGCAAGGATGGTCTCCAGAATTCAACTCACAAAATGGCTGCTTTCTGTGGGCAAGCTCTATAGTTTTCAGATCTCTCTTTTCCCCTCTACCCCAGGAGTTGCTCAGTTTAGGCATCAACAAAGGAAGATTAGGATTAAGTATCTAGCTGCGACTGAGTGCTTGCTTCAACAAAAGAGAGAAATAATAATTTGATTGGTGTTAGAACTGGAAATTTGTTATGTCACAGCTTGCAAGAGTAAATAGGAGAACCTAGCCTGTCTAAGCAGCCTTTCTTCCAGTATTAATCAAAAAATGCAGGTCAATCATAGGACAGACAGTTATGGTTATTCATCAGGTCATGTGTTAAAAATCCTGTCTTAAACAATATTGAAGGAACAACAATTGCAGGAAGAAAAAATATTGTAAAACAAATTAATCTCATGACACTATGAATAAAAAACGGATATGGAAGTTGCTTGGATTGGAGTGAAAAAGAAAGTTACCTTACAGAGTGCCCAGAAGTGTGTGAAGTTATAGTGGAAAGTATGAAAGAGCATGCATTAAATATAATATGAATTAGATTTCAATATTTCCAGTTTACACTGTTTAAATCACCTATAAGAAAAACAAATGCAAAAATATTATTGAGTAAGGATTGCACTTCATTGTAGTTTAATAGAATAATAGAATAACAGAGTTGAAAGGGACCTTGGAGGTCTTCTAGTCCAACCCCCTGCTTAGGCAGGAAACCATACACCACTTCAGTCAAATGGTTATCCAATATCTTCTTAAAAACTTAATGTTTTCATATATTTCTAATTACATTCTTTAATCAGCCATTTCCCCCTTAAAAACTATACCATACATGTTTAAATTTCGCTTCCTGTGTAACATATAAAATTTATGGAAGCCATTTCAATTTGGTCAAAATTCTGTTACGCTTTTAATTTTGCCATCCATGCATGTTTTCCAAGTTTAAGTTTTCTATCTGAAACTATTGATAATGTGTCTCTTTTTCAATGTTTATCCTTGTGGCTGTCAACACATCTCTTAATAAATTGTGAGGAAGAGGAAGAGGAGGAGGAGGATGGGCTGATATGTCCTGGAATTATGCCTAATTAAAAATATGACTTCAATTCAAATTTGGTTTCTAAAATTCTCCAGATCTTGCTGTTTTTGTTTCTGATACTTTTATCAGTAAAGCTTTTTTGCATGTCCATCACACAAGATGAAATGTATTGTGACATTTACAGTATGTATTAATATATAATTTGTCTACCTAAGTAATTATTGATGAAATTGTATCCCATCTGTAAAACATTTTATACCCATATTGTTTTGTTTTGTTTTAAACTGTAACTTGTTGATTTGTTTCTTTCCATTGTTGTGTTGTATTTGTTCCTTTGCATCTGCTTGCTACACAATTTTGATTAGTTCTATCTTTGAGACATATCCAAATAATAGTTTGTGTATACACCTCATAGATGGTTTTAATTCTGTGTATTTCAAATTCTGTCATTTTTCAGGGATGTTTTTATTTTTCCAATTCCTATTAAATGTCTCGTTTCATGACCCTATACCATAAATATCTATAAAGTTCATTAGCTAGGTCAGCTTTTTCCAATTCTGATATTTTGCTATCTGGGGATTGTATCCATTTGGTTAACCATGACATCTGGTTCTGTATATAAAATTCGAAATGTTGCAGAGCAAAACCCCTTCTGTACTGTGAGTCTTGTAACATTTTAAATTTTACTGTAGGTTCTTTTCCTCTATTCATATACATTTATTAACATTTTTTTGCCATTCTCATAAAATATTTTCTGGGATCTGAATTGACACCATTTGAAACAAGTATGTTCATCTTAATAGTTGCACTTCATCTTAACCAGAAAACTTTAAGTTTTTTCACTTTTCAAGATTTATTATAAACTCTTTCTATAGTTTTCCATAATTTTTATATATTTCTTCATTGTTGCCTGTCACGTATTTCATTTAAATCTATTATCTGATAGCCAGATAATACCTGACACTGACAGCTTGGGTTAAGTATATTGTAAACATTTTTGTTCTTTGAACATTGATTTTTTTTATCCAAAGAATCCAAAGCTTTGGTTTATTTTCCTTAGATGTCTTATTGCACTTGATGGTTGTGTAAAGGTTAATGCTATATCAGCAGCATGACATTTAGTTTATATTCTTCTCTATGGAATTTGAGACCAGATATTTGTTTGCTGTCTCGAATCTTTTCTGCCAATATTGGCAATGATAAATAATAGGAGGAAAAAATGGACTCTCTGTGCCCGATAGCTTTGTTGATCTGAATATTTACAGAAAGTGCGCTTTTGGCCATGATCTTAATGTTTGCTGTTGATACACAGCTTTGGCTCAAGTTTTAAAGCAAGCTTGGGTAAATTATTAAAAAATGGATAACTCTTCTGCAGGATCTATTTTGTTCAGTAGTGCAAATAAAAACATCCCTATGAGTTATCAAAAGCTTTTCTGTAACTTGCAAAATTAGTGGTTCCCTTTTTCTGTTAAAAAAATAATATATCCTATTGTATTAATTAATAAATCTGGTTCATTAATTATAAATCTCATTTATGTTTCTCTTCAGTACATAGCCTGTTTGGTTGATATGTATTATTTTAGAGATTCATTTCTTTAGTTGTTTTCTGAAAATTTTATAGTCAATATTCAGCAGAGAAATGTGTCTGCATTGCTGGGGTTTGTACTAGGCCCGTGATGGTGATCCTATGGCAAGTGCGCTACAGGTGGCACGCAGAGCCATATCTGAGGGCACATGAGCGTTGCCCTAGCTCAGTTAATTTCTAAGTCAGAAATGGACCATTTCTGGCCTCCAGAGGGCCTCCATGGGGGTCTCCGGTGGGGAAGGCCGTTTTCGCCCTCCCCAGGCTCCAAGAAAGCCTCTGAAACCTGGGGAGGGCAAAAAACGGGCCTACTGCACCCACCGGTAACCTTTTTGCTGTTGTGTGTCAAAAGCGGGGGGGAGCAGGGGGGGGGTCGCATGCATATGTGCAGGGTGCAGGGGGCATTGAATTATGGGTGTGGGCACGCACGTGCATGACCCCCTCCGCTCCTCCCTGCTTTTGGCACGTAACAGCAAAAAGGTTAGCCATCACTATAGTAGGCTATTTGTTTCATCGTAAATCAAAATTATGTGTTGTTCTTCTTTCCATATTTATAGTAGTGCCATTGCCTCTTCATTCATTGGGTTTATCAGTGGTTCCAGCAATTCCTCAAAGTTTCTCATAGTCAAATTGTTGCTTGACTCCTTGAAATTCTTTCATAGTTCCATATGTTATAATTATCTTGTTTTGGTTTCTAGTTCTTTTTTTCCCATCCGTTATGTTCTTTTGCATTTTGCCACTTGTTTAATAATAAGACCCTTCAGATATGCTTTACTTTCTTCCCATATGGCAGGGGCAGAGTTCTTGATGCTCTATTTATTTGGAAGGATATTTTCAAAATCTTTTTAATTTTTTTAATTTTTGTAGAATACTGTCACAAATTAGCTGTAAATGGTTAAGGAAGTATGACAATATATGTTACATGATATCTCCTTAGATATTCTGGATAAGACATGATTATGGTAATGTTAGAATTGAAGATGTGAATGTAATGTGTACCTTTGCATGCAGATGATGTTAGCTGAGAATATGAATGATTTGTACCAAATGTCAGATAGATTGTATGTTCATAAATGGTGAAAAAGTAGAGTAAATAGATGAATTTGTATATCTCGGGAGAATATTTACTAAGGCTGAATAAACAAATGGAAACATTTTAAGTTTTCAAATACAGACAGGGTAGCTGATAGTATATAATCTATTGTGAGAAAATAATATTTATCAAAATAAACTAAAATAGTTGAGTATATTTATGCTTCTACCCACTTTATTATATAGACATGAGAATTGGGTAGGAAAAATATAAAAATAGGTGAAATGCCAGGTATATGAGGTACAAAAAGATTCTGAGGTAAAAGAAGAAAATATGGTCCCAAAAATGAACAGCTGCTGAATAAATGTGAACGGAGTAAAAATTAAATACGCATAAAACAATATATTGAAGTATTTATTTGAGAGACTGTATAAAGATCAGATTGCAAAGCAGGTATATTACAGAAAAAGTAGTCATGATGTCCCTTTTTTGTGACAATTTTCAGCCTCTGTGCATGTGCAGAAGGCTTTGCACATGCGCAGATGACAGCGCACGCACATTTGCGAACCCCTAGGGAAGGTAAGTGAATTTCAACCCTGCATTACATGTAGTGTTACACTTTATAATGCCTTGGTAAGGCCACACTTGGAATATTGCATCCAGTTTTGGTCGCCACAATGTAAATAAGATGTGGAGACTCTAGAAAGAGTGCAGAGAAGAGCTACAAAGATGATCAGGGCACTGGAGACTAAAACATAAAGAACGGTTGCTGGAACTGGATTTGCCTAATCTTATGAAAAGGACTAGAGGTGACACAATAGCAGTGTTCCGATATCTCAGGGGCTGCCACAAAGAAGAGGGAGTCAAGCTGTTCTCCAAAGCACCTGGGGGCAGGACAAGAAGTAATGGGTGGAAACTAATCAAAAACCTAGAACTAAGGAGAAATTTCCTGACTGAACAATTAAACAGTGGAACAACTTGTAGTGCTGTACGGTTTCCTACCTAAGCAGGGGTTGGACTAGAAGACCTCCAAGGTCCCTTCCAACTCTGTTATTCCATTATTCTGTTTTCTTAAATCAGATTAGCTTTACAAAAAAATTTGCAACTCCCTCCTCCACAAACTACTTGCAATTGAACCACAAGCCACTGACTCTGGAACCCCTAACTTGAATGCAGCCCTTCTCCCTAATAAACCATGTTTTATATAAGGGCAGATAGTACGATCTGTAAAAATATTTAAGAAGGAAAATAAGAGCTTCTCTTCCTTTATTTCTGTTTTTGGTTTCCTCAACTGGCCATTAGAAGAGAACTTGATTTCATCCCTGTTCCTTCTCTATGTGCATCTGTTCTTTCGAAAACTTTATTTATTTTACATAGAACTTACTGCTTTTAGAGAGTGCTGGCAAATAAAAAAGGCTTTAAAAATGAAACATTTCATAATATGTGGGCTGAAAATAGGCTGTTTTTGTCATAAATGCATTAAGAAATTAAATAATCTGTTTTATAGCAGTGGACTGAGAATAAGGGTATGGAATGGGGATGGTGAACTCTGTGTTGAAAATTTAAAATTGCCAAAATGAAATAAGAGCTAGAACACTAGAAGAAATGGAAAGTATTGAATAATTGAAATGCAAGTCAGGCAAGCGGGTTGTCCACTGAAAGGAAAAACCTGCTTTCAGGAACTAATTAGGAGATTATATAAATGCTAACAGTCAGACCAGATGTAAAAAGTTATTTCTGGCATTAATAAAAGGCATATAGGGAAATCCACATGGGGATGGTGAAAGCAGGACTTTTGCAGCACATTATCTTAGACAAACAAGCAACATAGGTACACATATGTAGGATGAAGGAAATATGTTTGCAGTTTTCTTGGTGCTGTAAAAATTAGGTATTTCAATAATATCTGAAATCTATGGCTACATAAAGGTTAAATTCTATAATACTTGACGGTGTTTCTAAATAAGTCTCTAAATTGGGAATGGGCTCTAAATTGGGAACTGGGAAAATGGGCTTGTAGCAAAGAATAGCTAGTGCAGGGAGCAGGTGTTAGATTTATTTAGACTGGTCATCTGTGTACCTGCAGGTACCTCAAAGTTCTCAGGTATCAATTTTTTAAATGTTTTAAGTAATAAATGAGAAATGAGAAATCTGTCTATTTCACAGCTGACTACCATCTTCCAAGATGATCTTTATTTCCAGTAATGCTTAGTTATTTAGTAGCTCTTAGTTTTACAATTTTAATATGGGCATGAGTTCTAGGATTGGAGACAACAAGGATGCCCACAGATTGTGGCAAAAAAAGTTAGATGGCAGCCATGACAGTATGATTGTATCTGCAATCTATATTCTGAAAGGCAAAATTTTGATTTCACCCATCATGGATGCTATCTCAATTTTTTTTAACTATATGCTGTAGATACTTCTGGCATTGACTGGGCATTTGACGTATTGGGAGCTTCTGAACCTTCCCGACAACATCTCTAATCCTCCAGCAAATGATTTTGAATTGAAATAATTATTGAGAAGTAACACAAAGATGGTTGGACCCCAGTGTTATGTTAGCGTGTATATTTCTACAAGGATTGTATTTGCAAGGTTACAGTCCACATGCAGTGGAAATAGTGCATCATGCATTAGATGGTGTGTGCCACGTAGAAATTGGATGACACATCTCCCACTAGAGGCATTATATTTTAAATAGATAAGGCACATCAGAAGGAACCTTGGAAGCAGTAGGATCATCATATCTGAAGGAACCTTGGAAGTCATCTGATCCAATCACAACTGAACTCATGATTTATAATGCATGACATGATTAAAATATTCTTGATAGATGTCTATCCTCCCCTGCTTAGATGTTGTTAAAACTCTAAATGTAACTGACTTATTAAGCCACAGTTCATTCCAGCTGGAAAAAAAAATACTTTGACCCTTATAACCTTTCCGTTTGGGTTTGTAACTTTATTTACTTTCAAAAAACACAGCATCTTCATTCTTCATTCACTCATACAAAGCAGGGGTAGGCATTAAAAAAAAATCTCTTCAGTATATTAAGCAAGCAATTTCAACTGTAAGAAATATTGTTAAGAAATGGAAGTTAAATGGAATTGGAAGAGTAGAAAAATCTACAGTTGCTCTAAAACTAGTCAGATCTGTAAAGCAGAACTGACAGATCACTGTAAACCAGCTGTTGAGAAATTTAGCTGACACCAGAGTATTTATCCACTGATTTACAATAGAGCACTGCTTATGCAAGAATTATCTGCACAGGAAAGCTGTTGGAAAGAAATCTTTTCTGAAACCTAGTCTCAAAAGGCAGTCTAGGGTATGCAAAAGGAAAGTTTGATAAGCCTGAAAATATTTTGGAAATAAATACTTTGAGCCAATGAAACAAAAATTGAATTGTTCCACAAAGAGCCTCAAATAGCTCAACAGGCTAGATAGCCTGTTATTAACATTCAGCTGTCTGCAGTTATTGCAAATTCGAGGCTCAAGGTTGACTCAGCCTTCCATCCTTTCTAAGACAGGTAAATTGAGGACCCAGTTTGTGGGGGCAATAAGCTGACTTTGTATAAAAATATACAAAAGTATGAAGGCTATTGCTTAACGCATTGTAAGCTGCCCTGAGTCTCCGGAGAAGGGCGGCATATAAATCTAATTAAAAATAAATAAAATAACACAAGATATATTTGAAGACAAAAGGATGTGCCATTTATAAGAAAATAATACCTTGCAGGTTGTTATGCTCTAGTGTAGTTTTACTATGCTTTGGGTTTACGTCTCAGTCAATGACAAAGAAGTTGGATACTTTAGCAAGTCAGTCTCCATTTGGAGAAATATACCTCCAAATTAATCATTCTGTAAATTAATATTTACAGAAAAGGAAGATAATGGTTTTGAAATGGCCTTCAGAGTCCCAATACGTGATATTATTGCAAATCTGTGGAAAAATCTCAAACATGCAGTACATACAAGGAAACTTAAGAAAAGTTCTAAGCTAGAAGATTTCTGCAAGGAACAATGAGAAAAATTATTAGTAGGAAGACTCTTAGCTAGAAACAGGAAACATGGAAACTATTATTTCCATCAAAGGTGGTATTGCAAAGTACTGACTGAAACAATGTGCAAATACTTCACCAAAGTAGAAACACTGAGGATTAGGTTTAGGGGAGACAGTTAAATTGATAAAGAAGTCAATGGATGCCGTTACAATACACATATTTGTGAGCATCTATGGATATAGGCATGTAGTTACAACTATATGTTTGGTATAATGGTTAAGGTACTTGTTAGAAATTCAGAGATAATAAATTATAATCCTGCCTCAGACAGAAAGCTAGCTGGGGGTTCTTAGATCATTGATTTTCCCTCAGCCCCTAGGAAGGAAGTAATGGCAAACCATTTCTGAAATCTTGCCAGGAAAACTGTAGGAATCTGTTTGGGCACAGTGTCTCAAAGGTAGTTATTTAACTATTAAAAGATCCTGTTAGGGCATACTTTGCAAATCATTACAAGATAATATGTTGATTGAGAATTGATGAAGTTGTAGTTCAACATTTTGGGAGGGGACTGAGCTGATAAAGTGTACTGTGACAGGGGAAAGGTGGCTCGTGTCCCTTTGCACATCTGTGCTCTCTAAATTCTGTTGTTTCTGGCATAGTATACACTTCTAAGTAGTTACTGAGAGAAGTGACAGGTGATAAAAGAGCAAGCATGGGTTGTGCTACTCTTCTGAGATAATTATTCTAAGATGTCTAGTCACTAGTTGCATATCCTCTACTATAACATCACTAATGTTCTGCTGGGGGAAGCATAGATGATGCATTGCTGTTATATGTACAAAATTACTAGTGGTGTGGTTGAGAGGCATGTTGCTGGGCTGAAGTAAGAAATAGTGGAGGTGTTTTTTGTAGACTGCTCTCTTTTCTCTGAGATTTATAAAAAAATGTGGGGAAATTAATAATAAGGCATTATAGCAGGCACAAAAGATATATCTCTTCTTTGGATCATCAGAGCCAAAGATACTCTCAGATGAGTTAGAAAAATCTTTCTGACAGCTGTGCTGTTTTCTTATAACTTTTCTTTTGCTTCTGATTTGCCTTATTTTGTCACCAGTGTCATTCCTATCCCTGTTCAGTCTGCCATGCAAAGCAAGATGTTCTACAGTCACGTCATCTAAACTTGACTTCTCTCTCCTAGATACCACAAGGACCAAGAAGAGTCATGAAAAGGAGGGTGTGGAATACAACTTTGTTTCAAAACAATCATTTGAGATTGATATACAGCACAACAAGTAAGCTTTGCTCTGAAGTACTTTCAGTACCTCTGAGGTACTTTCTTCACTCTGAAAGTATGTCCTTTTTTGTATTAAGCCCCATTCATGTCATGTATCCTCTGAGAGTCTAACTAGAGTAGCTCTCCTTTGCTGATAGACACTTTAAGAGCTTTGACAGGCATATTTTATTTAATATGCTTCTCAAATGGGGCTATAATAATGGGGAAGTTCTTTTCGGCTGTAAATGTTCTCCGGATAGGGATGGAACCAAAGAGATCTTATTAAGGCTGGGTTTGTTTACTTAATATGTTGAATTACCATATTTCTCAGGCTATAAGATGCACCTTAATTTTTGGGGAGGAAAACAAGAAAAAAAGAATTCTGCCCCTACCTACCAGCATCAGGATCAGCAGCATCCTCACTTCCACTCGGATTTGGATAATGAGTAGCACAGATCTTTTTATCCGTTTAAAACAAACCCTATTTAACTGGAGTGGCTGGGGTGGGGGATGATTTTCATAGGGGCAGAAAACTGACTTGGCATCAAAGTCTCCACTCTTGAGATGCCCCTGTCTTCCTACCTATAGCCGTAGGCATTGAAAGCCTGGCTTCCTCACAGCAAGGCCCAATAGAGATGCAGCACTTCAGTCCTCCTGGCCGCTGCCATCTTGTAAACACGGTGCGAGGCTTCCTGGCAAGCCACCTGCGCCTATGCTGCCTCGGTCGGAGCCTGATTCCGGAACCAGCCCAGGGAAGGGCAGAGGTTGGGACCAGTTGGCAAAGTGGGCGCTGCACAGAAGGTCTCTGCTGCCTGGGACCACCCAAAAACATGATGTTTTATTTTCTCTCCGCACACCCCGTTTTTGGAATCAGGGAGAAAAGTGTTTTCAGGTGCCTTATACCCCCTGTGTTGCCACCCAAAACCACTTTTTTCCCTGATTCCAAAATCAGGGTGTGCGGAAGAAAAAAAAGAGCATTGTGTTTCAGGCAGTGGGCAATTCCTGTTGGTGCTGCTGCCCAAAAACACTTTCCTCCCCAATTCCAAAAATGGGGCGCGTGGAGGCAAAAATAAAGCATCACATCTTTGGACAGTTTCAGGCAGCGGAGATCACGGCAACAGTATTTTCAGGGGGCAGCGCCTTGCCTTATACTCCCAGCGCAGCACCTGGAAACGGGATGCTCTTTTTCCTCCCTCATTCCAAAAACAAGCTGTGCGGAGGCAAAAAAGAGCATGTTTCCAGGCAGGTCCAGGTGGCGGACATCAAAGCAACAGTGTTTTCGGGTGGCAGCACCTTGCCTTATGCTCCCTGCTTCGCCAACTGAGTCCTGACCTCCGCACTTCCCTGGGCCGCTTCCAGAATCAGGCTCTGACTGAGGCAGCAAAGATGCAGGGGGCTTGCCGGGAAGCCCGGCACTGTGTTTACGAGATGGCAGCATCCAAGAAGACTGAAGTGCTGCATCTCTATTGGGCCTTGCTGCAAGAAAGCCAAGCTTTCAGCGCCTACGGCTATAGGTAGGATGCCAGGGGTGTCTTGAGAGTGGAGCCTTCGGTGCCAAGTTCCTCTTCTGCCCCCATGAAAATCATCCCCCACCCCACCCACTCCAGTTAAATGTATGTAGAGTGATAGGGTTTGTTTTAAACAGATAAAAAGATCTGTGCTTCTCGTTATCAAAATCCGAATGGAAGTGAGGATCCCTGCCACCTGGAACCGCTGGAAACTGCAATGTATGGAAGCCAACAACCTCTGAAGGGTGGGGGTGGGCAGATGGGCATGTCTACATTCAGTGTATAAGACGCACCCAGATTTTCACCCTTTTTTGGGGGGGAAAAAGATGCATTTTATACATACGGTAATTGTATGCACTCCTATGCTGCATTTCTGCCAGTTTCTCAACACTTCACAAAATTAGACAGTGCTCTGTGTCTGATCCAAGATCTCTTTCTGCCTGTTCCCTAGTTTACCTTTGCTCCATGTGCCATACTTTTTTTGGTACTCCAGATATGCTGGAATTGCATTCCCCAAGAGACATATGCTAAATAAACGTTCTGGGATTTGAAGTTGCAACATATCCAGAGTGCTGAGGATCACTGCTTTAAGGGTCTATCAGTACCATAGGCTGAGGGTAATAAAAGGCCCATCCACATGCTAATGCTGAACAGATCTGAAATTAGTTTTACATTAGTTTTGACTTCAGAATGCTATAATGTTTGTGTTGTGTTTGGGAGAGTGACTAGATGTCTCAAGGTATATATATAAGCTGGTATATATTATAAACTGTCGGTTTATTTTTAATACACTGGGCCAAATTATTTAATATGTTTTTAAACTGTTTTAAAATTTTGTTTATGGGTATGTTTTATTGTTGGCTGTACACCGCCCTGAGTCCCCTGGAGAAGGGCAGTATAAAAATTGAAACAAACAAACAAACAAACAAACAAACAAACAAATCTTTTCTTGATGAAAGTGAAATGTTCAAAAATGTTCAAAATCCCTTTTCAATCTTGTGGCCTGAAGCAAATTATTAAAAATAGAAAAGACAAAGTAAGCAATGTTACGCTATAATAAACATTTGACACATTTCCATGCTACCCTCTCTTTTGAGATTGGTGTTCTGTTTCACTTTTTCTCACTTAATTTCCTCACAATTTTCAGGTTTGTAGAACATGGAGAATATAAAGAAAATCTTTATGGGACAAGCCTGGAGGCGATACAGTCTGTCATGTCTAAAAATAAAGTTTGCCTTGTGGATGTTGTGCCTGAGGTAAATTAACATTTTAAAAAAATACTGTGCTCCAGATTTGCTTTTCAGTTTAGGGTCCCTCGTAACCATGGACAACATATGGCCTTTTAGAAAGAAATTAGCAGTGTGTAGCAAGAACTGTGACAAATAACAGCGGCATTACAAGTTAATTTCCTTGTGGAAATATGCTGTGTTATTTTCAGATGTGCCTTGTATCATATATTTTTATGATGTTTTTGTCACTTGTCACTTCTACATCTATCACTGTCTCCTGGTCCTTGATTATCCCAAGATGTCTAGTTGATGCCTATCTGCCCATATGGATCTGGAAGTCTCACAGAATTTTAGCCCTATTATTCTCCTCAACCTTCTGTGGTATCTCTCATTTGAATTTGGGAGTGTTTAGCCCATATATTGTCCAGATGTTCCTGTACATAATGCTAATTACCTGGTTGTGCTGTTCAGCGTATGTTGTTCCTGCCTGTAACTTATACCTGACACTGAGGCCTGTCTACATATCCAAGATAAATATAAATAAATAATATATATATATTGTCTTGGGTTCTACATTATCTTCCTTTCCATATTAATTTTTTATTATTTTTAATAACTAGTGCACTTGGTTAGAAATGCAGAATTAGATACATTTTCAAGCAAATAGCATTCAGTTGACTATCGGTTGACTAATTTATCAAGTTGAACAATTAAAAATACTTCAGATGGTTTCAAAAAATATTTCACCAGCACTAGGTTTTTCTCCCAGATACTTTTAACTTTTATTAAGTTATACTCCTTTTTACCCTGGTGTGCATTTTTTGTGTTATTTATCAATTGAGTGCCACTTTTATTATATTTACGGTTATATTATAAAGCAATATTACAACTAAATTCAAGATTCCTTCAAAGATTCCTTCAGGCCATCAAATAAGAGAAATAATGACAATTTCTTTCCTTTAAGAAATTGCGGCCACAGATTTCTGTTTTGCATATTTCTGCTTCCAGGCAGTGAAGCACTTAAGGACAGCTGAATTCAAGCCCCATGTGGTCTTTGTAAAGCCTCTTGTCTCTGAAAAGAAAAAGAACACACCAGCCACTCTGCTGACAGAGGACATCTTTGTCCCGCTTGTAAGTATTTTGTATTGAAAGGATGTTTTTATGCAAGGAGCTTATAATGGGATGGGTAACATTTGCCTCTGCTGAGGGCTGTCTTCCCTGGAAGGTCATCTGTGTACAACACCAGAATTTGATCTGAAGGATGTGGTAGCTATGCAGACCAAAGTGAATGTAGGATCAGCCATTTTTAATTTTCTTTCTAACGTTATTATTTACTTCCTTGGATTCTCCTTGGATTCTCCTTTTCTCTCTTCTATTGCCCTTGATTTATGCATTCCAAAATTTGTTTTTACAGTATCCCCAGCAGTGTTTGCCTGTAGGGAGTCAGAATCTATAAGATAGTGGGCACAGTGTCATAATCCAAATTCCAGACCTTTCATACATGTGGCCGTATCCCATGCACATACAAAAGGGGTGTGACTTAGATCTTAATGCTAGATTCTTCATCTTGAGATTTTGATGCATGTACTCCATGGATATCTCTGACTATATCTTCTTCATTGTTGTTTAGATATTTTAGTCTAAAGTCTTGGTTGTTAGAAAATTATACTCTGGTAATTAGATCCAGATTCATATTATATATACTCATTAAGCTAAGCTATGTTTACTTGTTATGGATTAAATAAATCACATTAAGCTAAGCTATGCTTTACTTGTTATGGATTCAATAAATCACCGTTCGGTGAATTTGCATATGGCTCTAAGCGATAAATCTAATTTTCAAATCACAATGACTAGATTCATACAACACATTAAATACAAACCAAAACCTCATAATGGCTTAATGTAATGGGTGAAGCTGATATTGGTGCAAAGAATAAATCCATTGTAATCAGTGGGCATAAATCCATCATGACTTAAAATTTCTTTGATCTTCTAACTATGATTACGGTAGGTCTGGTTACAGCTGATTGCATATTTAATGAATTCTTAAGTGAGTGGCAAATAAAAGTACAGCCAAAGAAAAATGCCTTAAATTATTATACCTGTAACTTAATATAGTCAGGTTATTACAGATAATTCTTGACTTACAATCATTCATTTTGCGACCGAAGGTATAACAGCATTGAAAAAAAGTGACATGACCGGTCCTTGCACTTATGATCATCACAATATCCCCACAGTCATTTGATAAAAATTTGTGTTCTTGGCAACTGGCATGTATTGATGATGGTTGCAGTGTCCTCCGGCCATGTGTTTGCATTTGGGACTGCTTCTGTCATGCAAAATCAATGGAGAAAGCTAGGTTTGTTTATGACGTCGTGATTCACCGAACAACTGCACTGATTAACTAACAACTATGGCAAAAAAAAGGTTGTAAAATTGTGTATGACTTACTCAACAACCACCTTCTTTTTGCAACAGAAATTCTGATCCCACTTGTGGTCAGAAATCAAGAACTACCTGTACTAAATTTCACTAACCAAATCTGCTTGCTGTAGCAGAATTACCCAATGGGATTTTTTTCCCCCTTAGGAAGTGCCAAAAGGGTGTTTGCAGCTCAAAATCGAATTTTAAAGAACCACCCTGAAAGGTCCCAAGAGTCATTTCCTATTGTCCTTCTGTTTCATTTTGCAGGACGAGGAGCAGCAAGAGATGGTGAACTCAGCAGCCTTCATTGAGGAACAATATGGCCACTTAATCGATAGTGTCCTGGTGAAGGAAGATCTCCAGAGTGCCTGCAGCCAATTGAAAACCATATTGGAGAAACTGAACACAGACTGCTTTTGGGTGCCTGTCTCTTGGGTTAAGTTGTAGTCAGCCATGTTATGCCAAAAAAAGATGATTTATTCCTGTTTGATAATAATAATTTGTAAATAGAATGGATGGTTAAAAAGGGAAAATGCTGCAGCAGCCGCCAGCTTGTTTGAAAAGCTGGAAAGAGAATCTGCCTGCAACTAAAACCATATTCTGATTAATCGCTTCCTCTACAAGAATGGAATGAAAAATTGCACGATACAATCCAGGGTATGTGTGAGTCCTTTTAGACAGCAGTTCTAAAGACTGAGATTCAAACTGTGGCCATCTTGACAAGGATTAAATAGCTGGGAAACATTACAGAACAAAATATGCCAACTCGGAAACTTCCACAATCAATAATAAATGAGAGAGTCCTTCAATTAAGGTTTATAATGTCACATAATACAATAATAAAACTTCTTTGCTCTTCCTATTGGTTGGCCAAGCAGAATCAAAAATAGAAGTGAAGTTGATACTTTACTAGAAGATAAGTCTTCCTGGCCACCTGCAAAGGCTTTAATAATTTTGTGCAAAAATTAGCCATGCTGTATATTCTCTCTATATAACTATATTTTGAGGCATCAATAAATTAGTGGGATTTTCTCCCAGGATTATCTTAGTAAACTGCCTAAGTAATGTGTTAAATTATGAAGTCAAGACATTGGAAAGTGTCTCAGTTCTAATCAAAGGACCACAAATTCCTCATGAGAAAAGCTGAAGAAGTATTTTTCCTCTATTTCTACATTGTTATGGGCTGTAAATGCTGAGATATCTGTTTTGTAGGCCAATCAATTACCGGTTTTAGGTCAGCTTTAACTTAGGCAAGTGGTCTGAATTTTAAAAAGTGCAAAGATGTTTGATAGAAGCTCGACCTTGCAGAATGATAGTTGAAGATCTTGGGGAATCAGGAGTATCCAATGTCCAAGCCTGTCCGTGATTAGCATAATACTGGATTTGCTGTGCAAACATAGAATTGGATGCAGAATTTAGCATCCAGAAATTCACTTTAAAGGCCAAGCAAAATTTCAGTTCTTCCAATGATTAAAAATGTATAGTTTTTGTTTGCTTTTCTGGACTTGGTAAACATCTGAAGTGGAGCATCTTTCAATTCTAAGAATTGAGGTGAAGGAACATCAGAACTCTGAAGCACCATAGCTAGCCTTTTCCAGAACTCCATATTCAGTATGATTGGGGCATCATAAACACATACCAGTCTTCTACCATGCTTTGCTTTGTTTAATTCTTCTTGTAGAATGATACATTTTTTGCAGATAATGTTGCTTTAGTGATTAAAAGGGAGGGCTAATTCTTGTGAGGAAGGGCTTGACTTTTCTGTATTTTTCTTTTGTTTTCTGTACTGGTTGTTCTGTTCCACTATGTTTTTTTGTGCATTTCTTTGTAAAGAAAATATTTCCCATTGGAAAAAATAATCATTAATCTTCCTAGAACTCTTTTATAGCTTATACCACAGCATTTATCACAAGTCTGTCTTTTGAAGCAGAAATTATCAATGTACTTATTTTATTCTGTAGTTTTAAAATTGTGAAGAAAATTGGGGCTTTGTTTAAAAAAAAATTGTCATTGATATTGATTGACTGATTATGGGTCATCAAGTTGGTGTTACATCTTAGGAACCATATAGATAATTTCTCCAGGTGGATCTGTTCCCAGGATACTGTAGCTCTTCAGATATTCCAATGGTGTAATGTAATCCATCACTGCAGTACCTGAGTCCATCTCCTTGTCATAGTCATTGTCTTTCTTTTCATCGTTCTCAATACTATAGCTTCTCCAAGGGCCAGATGTCTTCATATGTCCAAAGTAGTATAACTTGAGCCTGGTCATTTGTGCTTTGAGTGATATATCATTAAGATTGATAATACTAGGTCAGAGGTGTCAAACTCGTGTCGTCACATCATCACGTGATGTATCGTGGCTTTTTCCTCCTTTGCTAAAATGGGAGTGGGCATGGCCAGCGCATGATGCATCCAGCAGGCGGGCCACAAGTTTGACACCCATGTACTATGTGAACATCTCTGGAAAACAGCTGGCTCACCATTATTAATCTTTCTGTGAATGAAACAAGGTTCTAAGATATGCTGTCAATTGATGTGAAAGGCTGGTAGAGTTTGAGAGATCTAGCTAGCACCTGACAAAAGGTGAAGGTATATGTTCACTTTATATATTGTATGTATGTGGTATAATATGGTAACTGCATTTATCCTTTACAAGTGTGGGAGAGAGACATATAGCTTGGAATGCAAGAATTTCCCCCTCCCCTCCCAATTTCTCTCTGAACCCTTCATGCCTAAAATAAAAATTCCCCTTTGGTATCAAATACATGGTTTGGTTCATAGACTGTATCAACAAGCTGGTAGGAATTGTGTAACTAAGAATTCAAGTTTCCTAAAAGTGTTAGTCTTTTGCAAGAAAAAAATAATAGCTAAAAAGCTAATCAGTTCATTATTGCATACCATTTATGTATGCAATACATAAACAGATTGGTGAAGAAGATGTTCCTTGAAGAGAAAAAAAATTGTCAGATCTTTGATACCAAACCACCACAACCCATTTTGCAAATTGGGTGTGTGTGAGGGTGGGTGCCAGTAGCAATGCAAAATAATTATTTTTAACTCAGCATGAATGCAGCTAGAACATTCAAAACTCTTTTTAACAATACATATGTGTGCAACTAGAATATTTTTAAAATTGTTTTTATGCAGAAGAGCTGCTTGTATGCTAGCAGTGTTCCTGACTGATGAGCTGCTTCTTTAAATAATTCACTTTGTTGTATCTGGGGTAATACAATGAATTAATGAATTAATACATGCAGTTTTCAGAGAAATTTTTAGGATGAGAACTGCTTGCTTTAATTTACCTGCACCCCCTTTCTGACATCTGACCCAAAGCTAGTTTCCTCTCCTTTTGAATATACACCACACACACACACACACACACACACACACACACACACACACACACACACACCACACACACACACACACACACACAGAGAGAGGCTGATTTTTTTTTTCTAATTCTTCTGTACCATTGCAAGAAACTACAACTTTAAAGGTGAGTTTGTTTCAGTATTCATTGCTATACCAATTTGCCTTCCATGAAAACAGCTACCTTATAAATATATATATCTTGGAAAATATTTGTTTGAAGCAAAGAAGCTACTGGAGAATACAGCCAATCTCACAGAAAGGATTTACAATGAAAAAAAAAATCCTCCACCCTATTCCAACATGTAGGATGTTTTCAATTGTATGTACTTAAAATACAAAAGCCTAGCTCTCTGGTGTACAAATGTGAATTCCTCTCTACTTTAGGTATCCTTTCACTTCGGAGTTTTAGGCTGGCATAGAGAGGAGAAAAATTTGGAGGAACGTATATTGGAAAACTGAAGTCAGGGAATGGGTGTGGATAAATGATTGTACAGAAGTTAATTTTGCTTTAATCTGTGGAAGTCAATGAAACCTACACCGGTCTTCTTGATTTGGCACTCTCCAAACATCTTTTAAAACTCTCATAAGTCACCAACTAACTGGAAGCACTTTGGTAGATGCTTCCAACACAAGCATAGTATTTGTAGTTGTAGCTGTAGCTGTAGCTGTAGCTGTAGCTGTAGCTGTAGCTGTAGCTGTAGCTGTAGCTGTAGCCATTGGGAAGTAGTGAATTTCCATCTTTTTCTCATTTCCATTTTGGTCGCCTTATTTGGATATCCTCTCTACCTCTTCATGCCAATTTACCTACACAGCATGCATTATACAGGTAAAATCCAACCCTATATTTCTTTTAAAATGTTTAATGTTTGCCCTCCCCCATTTTTCATTGTTTTCATTTTCCTTGATCTGTGCATTAAGACTCCATATCCCAGTCTATACAAGGCAGCTAAATAACTTTGGAAGCTTAATAATTGGATATTTCCATATTTAGCCTGTTATGTGTCTTATTTGGAAATAACTTTTTACTCCCCTCACAAATAAGTATCTGTAGCAATGCACACATTCAGCTATCTGCTAATGCCAATACTATAAAATATATTCTAAAAGAAAAGTGCTTTAAACAGGGGTAGCCTGAATTGCTCACGGCATTGTTCCGTTTACTATTTGCACAAATCATTTTCTGCTCATACATTTGTGTGTGGAAGAACGTCTGCCTCTTCTGACTGTAATTCTTTTGACTTGACCCTAGTTTCACCTCTATAAGAACAAAACTAGTGTAAATGTGCAGGTAAGTAGGACAAGTAGGAGTGTTGACTACTATTATTGGAAGTGGATTGAAAAGAGGGATTATGTACTCAGCCTCAAAAGGTTAAAAGCCCCTCAAAAAAACCACAAAGAATTTATATCTTGCTGAACATCCTGAAAAAAAGTCTATTTCAAAACAATATCATGTGGGAAATACCTTGCACTGAGCATGTCAACTATTCATTGCAATCTTTCTGATGAGAATTGAGCTTTCCACAGCTTCCATGTTGGGTTCTTAAAATTTGAACAGCTCCTGTGTTTGATGTATGTGTATGGAATGCACCTGGATGCTTGCAAACATTTCATAATAGATACGCCTTTTCATCGCCACTTGTTTTATTCTAAAACCCAAATGAAGTTCCCAGCTAGTGTTGACGTTACCATCAGCTAGATTGTGTATTTCGAGTAGTCCTAAGCGGCTTGCTATTCCTCACATTGTCTAGTTTCCTACAATAAATTTAAAAAAGACATGTTAGGATATTTAGGCAGTCTAGAAAGTCACATTTTAAAGGAGCAACTGGAGGTTTGTATTAACTGAGCTACACAGATTGATTTCCCTCCCAAACAGACTCGATATAAATCAAATCCAGACAAAGAAACACCACTTTAGGCAGAAAACCACTTTAAAGTTAGTGCACTAGGAAGTTCAATCAACTCGGTTAGACTGCTGGTCTCCAAGCTCTCCTGAGGGTCCTTCAGTGATGGTTCCTAAGGTTCTTTTGGCTGAAGAATGTATTTAGACCTTTAGAATATTCATTGTTTCATTAATCCTACCTTTATTATTTGTATAAATAATTCAAGGCAACAAGCCTATTTCCTTCCAGTAACAATGCCATGAGATGAATTGGATTGAGAGCGAATAGTCCAAAGTGACCCAGCTGGCTTTCATACCATAGGGAAGGCTAGAACTCACAGTCTCCTGGTTTCTAGCCTTGTGCCTTAACCGTTAGACCAACTCTCATACGTTGTATATGACGTATCAGAAGTACTAGCAATAATATGGGCGTGCTTTTTCCACTTAGGTCACTGGGACTATAATCCTTAGAATTCCATCAAGCAGGTAGGCAGAGAGTAGCACTCCTAAAAAATTTGGAAGTCGCTAGTTCAGTATAGGTAGCACTGGATGTATGCAAGTCAGTTTAAAGTTTTTGCAGTAAAATACTTGTGTATCTGCACAATATGATAGGCTTATTTAGGGTTGGTTGATTTGTCAGATATGTAAACCCAGTTCTTTAAATGGGTTAGTTTACATTTCAGTTTATTGTGTGAGCCCAGAAAATAGATTAATATGGATAGAATTAAGATGGCGATATGAATATGGCCATGCAGTATTCTAAACCAGGCTTTCTCGATCACAGTAACTTTAAGATGTGTGGACTTCAACTGCCAACATTCCCCAGCCAGCATGCTGAGGTTAAGAAACACTGTCCTAAGCCATTAAGACACACTTTTTTTTCTTCTTCTGGACATACTAAGTAAGGAGGAGAATCATTGCAATATTGCTTCTCTTACTCGCAGCTCCATAGCCAGTCCAAAAGAAAACCATGCTCAATGGTATAAAAAGCTGCGGAGAGATCAAGGATGGCCAGGATGGATGCATTCCCTTCACAATCCTGATTCCCTCTAAAAGCCATCATTTAAGTGTAACTAATGCTGTCTGTATGACCTGGTCTGAATGCAGATTAAAATAGGGTCCAAATAATCTGCTTCCCCCAGGATTGTTTGAACCATTTTAAAAGGGAAATTTGGGGACAGGATGCAAATCATCATGTTAGATCCAGCAACAAATTCTTGAGGAGGAGGCAGACTATGTATGAGTTGGATGTTGATTTTCAAAAATTCACTCTGGCATTGTAAATGCTAGTTATTTTCTTATTCAAGGGTAGTCAACCATATATTTAACTCACAAACTTAAGTGTTTAAAAATAACCACATGGCCACATAAAAATATTAAATTTCAAAGAATTCTTGGAATATGAAGTGCAAAGCTTCCACTATGGTACAATAGTTGCCTCTGGATATTGGCCATTGAATTGGAAGCATCCTGGGACAAAACCTTTGTTTCTACATGCAATATCTCATCTCAAGTCACCATTTTAAACCTGCTGCAACATAATCCTGAGAGCCCCAACAAGTCATCACAAACTCTTATCTTGGATTTTCTTTATCATCTGATTTTTGCATAATTTTTGTATATATAGCAGAAACTGATTTCTGCTAAGCAAAGCACCACCATCTTTTCTCTTTATTTGCAGGAATGCTATTGACTTCCATGGACACAACAATTTTTCTCAAAAAATAAAAATCCTAGATGGTTGGGGAGCAGAACTTAGTTTGGAAATGTGCTGCCCTGCCCAGAAAAGGAAGAAAAAGCAGGAACTGTAGAAAAGTGGAACCATATATATATAGGAAGGGAGAATCAAGAGAGTTGAAGGAAGCTTTTTGATAAATTAATGATTCACAGGATTCTCCATGGGGGAAGTCAAGAAAGCCAAGATGGTCTCAATAGCAATATAATCAAAGACACTCCCCAACCCCACATTTTATACATGGATAGGGCTTTGATTAAGTGAGCATGGCCCCCATCTTGTTTTTTTAAAAAATTCCCTTCCTGGACATGTCTGATGAGTTTAGATTTTAGACATTTTGGCTCTCTAGGGACCAAATGACTTGACTCACTTTCCAGTTCCAGTTATGCATTTCAAATGCCATCTTATTTCTCTTTCTTCTCCAACTTTTTGAACTTTATAATTTCCAGGCCGAGCAAATTCTTTTTTGTTTTCTTGGATATTTTCACCCTATTTATACAGTAATTGTAATTACATCATATAGTTTATGTCATGTATTTAAGCCTTAAACCGGAATGCTGGCTGATTTTACCACATTTTATTTCTAATTGCATTTTCTTTTTGGAAATCTTTTCAGTTTGGGTACCACCTAAAATTTGGTGCTCCTAAGCCAGTGCTTACTTGACCTACAACCTACAATTGGCCCTGTTTGTAAATAACCATGTCATTGTATAAATCCATTCAACTCGATGTTTTTCAATCTCAGCGACTTTTAAGATGTAAGGACCTCAACTCCCAGAATTCCCCAGCCAATATGTTCAAAGTTAAATTTCACACTTCTTAAAATTGCTGAGGTTGAGAAACACTGCTTCAGCACCTAGTAATCATTTCGCAGGAGCATCCACAACATGTTCTTAAAACTTTTTATTATACATCTGGGCAATAAAATCTACACAACATACAGACCTTCCCCCTCCCCACTCACCATCATTCTAACCATCAGCAATTTCAGATCTGGATTTTTGTTAGAAAACATTCATAATGGTGACATTTTTATGCCTCTATCTGATTTGGGAGAAAAAAAAGTGAACCATGTATCATTTGAGTGGATTTTGTAGATGCATCCCAAAGATTATTTTGTAGAGGGCAGCAAGGGGTCAGCCTGTATGTGTGAGAAGGTAGGCATATTCAAACACTAGCAGCTGAATGGGTGGCTGGTTCTTAGCTACCTTCATTCTCCCATCCAGATACCCCTATCACACTCTACGTTCACATGGAAGGGGAAGGAAAGCATACTTTTGAAGAAGTTCTGACAGCAGCTTCCCACCATCACTTTCCTTTTTCCGAGAGAGCCTATGTGAGGGGCATGCAGCATTCTAGGAAACAAAGGGATGCTAGAAGGCTAACCCCTCTCCCTTTTAGCAATTCACCAACCTCTATTTTTGTTGTTTATATTGATATTATTTGAGAAAAGGACTGATGCAGGGAAACTAGCAAGAGTCCAGAAAAGTATCTTTGGCACAGACTAACCTATGTATCCCACATTATCCATAAAACAAATGCAAAACCAAATCCCTATGCAAAGGATTTTGGTCTATGTAGTGTTTTATACTTACTCTTGATTTGGTACTGGAAAACGAGAAGAGTTTCTCATATAATTCCTGGAAATCTACAGAAGAAAACACAAATTTTTTAAAAAAGTGACTGTGATGCCACAGTAGCCTGGGAGAACAGCTGAAACACCTTATAATATCTTACTACCTTGCATCAGTTTTAGCCATGGCCACTTCAAGACTGCTGACTGTCTGAACCAGTTCCTGCAGTTTTCTTGTCAATATTTAGAAGTGGTTTGCCATGCTTCCTGTTTCCTAGGCCTAAGGAGTGTATTTGACTGAAGATCACCCAGCTGGTTTTGTTCCTAAGGCAGGAGTAGAACACCCCCACCTCCTGGTTTCTAGCCTGATGCCTTAATCACTATGCCAAACTTTCTCTCTCCTTTGCAAATAGCTCTGTTTAAGTGAGAAAGATCTTCATTTGCATTTCTACTGACCATAAATTAATCCCTTGCAACTTGTCCTTGCTGTGAAACAATGAATTTATTTTGGATTGTTGTGAAATGCTATCCCAAAGAGCTGTGTGTTAAATGGAAATTGGATGTATTCTCATAGATACATGGGATAATTGTACTGAGTGATTCACCAGACCCTTAAACATATTGTTTCTGTCCCTATAATGAATTACAATCAATGACCAAAAGTCTTCTCTTAGATAGGGGAAGATTCTTAATGATTTCCCCATAGAGGTTTCTTTTTGAGGGTTGGGCTTCCAGGATTTTGGGTAGCAGTTAAGTTACCCATTGAAAAATGGAAGGTCTGACTATTGATTTTCAATGATTTTTTTTTTTAGCAAATCAGCTTTAAAAAGAAGAAAAACACTTCATCAAAGAAGGATCAAGCATAAATGTTTAAATCAGACATAGTCCTACACATGGAAGAAAGACTAAAATTGGGCTGTGTTTATACAATACATCATTTCACAAATTGGTCAATCACATTTTATGTAGTATGATGTCCCATATCAGAAAATTGGGTCAAACAAGTAAACCATATTTTAAAGTAACCATTGGGAAGTATGTCATGCAAACACTGCCTTGAAGTTCCAGCGTAAAATCTGTGATAACAAAGCATCTCTACAGTATGTTTCTCATATGAGAAACAAAGAAACAACATTTTTTCCTCTTTTTCTCTAAGACAAAAGTTGCAGCTGGGCCATCTGCCTTCCTCTTGGTCTGTGGGAGGCTTGTTGACATTAAGGAGATGCTGCTTGACTCTGGAAGCAATTTTAATTCTGCAAAGAAATTTAGGCTGGCAGAATTTTACCCTAACAAGACTAAGGAGGAGGGGAGAAGGTTCCAAGGTGACATGGAGGATGCAAACCCTGTACCTCCCTTGCTGCTAATAACAGAGTAAGAACATTTGCCTCCTACATAAGAACATCAGAAATTGGCTCTCCCTACCTCTCCTTCTTCCCCCACCCCTAATGATGGCATTCTCAAGAGCTAGAAGGGGAATTACGGTGCTGATGAGGTTAGAAGAAATCTATTTTTATTGCTTGGATATGTAAAGATGGAACAACTTTTAATCAAGGTCCTAGGTTCAACTTATTTTCTAGTTTCAGTGTGATTACTTTTAGAATGGGAGAATTTAATGCTTCTTCAGCTTGCACCAGTGCCCTCATATAGGGGCATGTTTACAACTCTTCCATCCCCCAATTGATCAAAAGCAGTGAAACTTCAACCAGTTTCAGAATCTTAAGAGCAAAGGAGTCACTGAATCACTGCTCTGCCCTCCTAATTTTAATTATGGGCATTTGTCTGGAACCGTTGCAAAATGACCTATGCTTATGATGTGGTTTTGCAAAGCCATCAAGTCACACTTCCCCTTGAAAGGCCTACTAGGACCTGCTTACTCTTCCTGTCCAGAAGTTAGATGGTGAGGTTAAGCAAATATTCTTGCAAATGGACATACAGATTGCCCACAAGTTCTACTCAGCCACAGTATTTCAAAGAAAAGATTAGTTTTACTTCGGTTTCAAAGACCTCCTCAGATGAACCAGAAATAAATTGGTTCAGCTGCCAAACAGAGATCACAGCATGAGGTTACAGTCTGTCTTTTATCTCTGTGTTGTTACTGTTCAGACTGGGGTGGGTGGAAGAAGCAAACTGGGTGAGTACAGTGGCACAGAGAGAAAAGACTCTATATTTTGCCCTCTTTTAAAACTTGTTTTTAGTATTATGTATTAAACTTGCTCTATTGCTGACTTGTTTCACTTGTGAAAATATTCTTAGATCTCTATAGTTTGTAACATGGCATCCTCCAGAGAGTTGGGGATGATGGAAATTGAGCAGAGTTAGCAATAGCACTTAGACATATACTGCTTCATAGTGCTTTTACAGCCCTCTCTAAGTGATTTTACAGAGTCAGCATATTTCCCCCAACAATCTGGGTCCTCATTTTACCCACCTCGGAAGGATGGAAAGCTGAGTCAACCTTGAGCCAGTGAGATTTGAACTGCCGAACTGCAGCTTGCAGTCAGCTGAAGTAGCCTGCAGTACTGCACTCTACCCACTATGTCACCTCGGCGCAGCTGAGTTCCTCAACTTTGGTAACTTTAAGATGTATGGACTTCAATTCCTAGAATCTTGAAAGCTGAAGTCCACACATATTGCCAATATTAAAAAGCACTGATATAGAGATGATATCAGGTTTGAGAAGGCTTCTGTTACACTAATAAGAGTCTTCAAATTCTTAGATTGTTCTACTGGTGAAACACAGAAAGCTGAACCTTTAAAACCATGGGGAAGAATGCACTTGCCTGCCAATCCTTTTCATACTGCTTCCTGTCATAAGTTGCCTTTCTCTCTCGGAGTCTTTTAAGAATTGCCTGGTTCTCCAGAGTAAGCCTTACAAGTTCTATATTTTGTTTCTGTCGGAACACACTGCAAAATCCCAAAAAGCTTGTGTAAAATATGAGGATTAACACTGTAGTTCTCCAAAGTGGTTATAATTATGACCCCTAAGGTTTGATGGGACTAATTATTATGTTTCATTGCAGCTAGCCAGATATTCAGACTGGATTTGGCATTTTTATCCACCTACTTAGTTCTTCCCAAGGACTTGGGATAGGCAGAAGTTAACATTTGATGGTTTTAGAAGTGTCATTGTAGAATGTAAGCTGTTCTGGCTTTTGCAATTTGCCAGTGATGGTTTTGTCAATGCTAATGGTTCAAGTGGTATGCCAGTTGTTTTGGGATTGTAACTAAGGTGCCTATTACTATTGATACTATCTTGGTTTTCATTTGGCACAATCATTCTATTTCTGTTTGCAGGTTTTTGAATTTTGTTATTTTCTCCAGTTCCTTCTCTTTTACTCTGTTGTTTCCAAGTGCTGCCACATTCATTATCGGACTTCTTTGTCTTTCTTATTGACAATTGTTAACTTGGGGTGTTATGTGGCAGATGTCTGTTTAAATTATGAAATCCCAGAGCAATTTTGCTTCTTCATTTTCTAGTACTTCCTCAATTTTATAGTCCCACCAGTTCTTGCTAGCAGGCAAATGGTATTTTTTCCAGTGCTCTATTGTTGTTACTTTGTCATGCCATTGCCTGTAGTCAGTCTGTGTGATCTTCTTGCAGCAGCTAACCAAGTGGTTCTCCATTTCTTTAGTTTCTTTGCAGAGGTAGCACTTATTGTCTCTTGTCATCTCTTCAGTACTGGCTTTGTATGCATTTGTTAAGGCGTGATTTTGTGCAGCCAGGATTAGCCTTATGTCTTTCTTTTCACTTTTCCTGCTTCCTAGCCATTGTGAGCTCTTGTAATTATCTGCTTTGGCTGTTATTTTTTTAATATACTGGCCATGTAATACTTTGTCTCCCTATGTCTCTTTCTTGTTCTTCATTTGGCCTTTCTTGTGAGCCAGTTTGATCCCTCCTGTAGTCAGTAAACTTATCTGGTAAACTAGAGTCATGCAATTTCTTCATGTCCTTCAGATATTCTTCCAATGTCCTTTTTTTCTTCTTCAAAGATCCGATGTTGCAACATTCCATGCCCACCTATTTTCCTTGGTAAGTAGAGTCTGTCAACTTCATTGTAAGGATGAAGGGTAGGATTCATTGTTATTATTTTTCTGGTCTTCCTATCCAGGGCTTTTAATTCTGAGCTGGTCCACTATTGCAACTGTGTATTTAATGACTGGAATTGCTCAGTTGTTAATTACTAGATGATGTTTCCTCCACTGAATTTGGACTTTAAGATCTTTTTCACTCTCTTGATGTATTTGTTTCTAATGTTTTTCTTGACTTTAGTGTGCTTGATGTTGTTAACTTGAAAGATGAGCTGGTATTTGCAGTGATCATCTTCATCCAGACTCGATGTTATTTCTATAGGGCATTTTCATTCCTTCAGTTTTCACTATTTTTCCCCACTTAATGCTATGGCACATTTGTCCAGTCCAAACCCCATTGCAATATCTTGACTGTATATACGGACAGTGTTACTCAATGTTTCAGATGGTGTTTTTCCATACAGCTTGTGGTCATCCATTTATAGGAGTTGGGATAGCCTGGCAGATATTTTTGAAGCTTGATAGCCATGGCCTGACTTGTTCAGTATTGTTGACAGAGGAATCAGTGCAACAAAAAAATAGTAGCAGTGAATCTCCTTGAAAGATTTCTGTTTTGATATTAACCTCTCCTTATCTATCACCATTGACCAGTAACCATGTCTTCCATCCTTTGAAGTTTGTTTCTGATGTTGCTACTGAATCCTGTTGTTTCTAGACACTTGATTATCTATCCAGGAAGTATAATCAATCCATGCTACTTTCAAGTTGATCTTCTTTCTCTTACTGTTTTCCAAAAATCAATTAGGAGTTGATCTTCCATTCCTCGGCTGTTTGGGTTTCTTTTCTGCTCAGGTGGAAAGAACTTGTTTTCAACTATTGGAATGCTATTCCATGCTATTGGAATGTATGAACTTCCACACCAGTTAGCAATTTGAAGCTTGTTGATAAACAGGTAATCAATCTATAGTTGCCTGGTGCTGCTCCTTTTGCTGGTTTTTTCATTTTCAGGTAGGTTTTGCCAGATGTTAGCTATTCTTCAACTTCACTTCCTCGCAGTATGTTGTTAAATTAGTTGGCAATGAGTGAGTATAGACTAGTCAAATGTTTCAACCAAAATCCATACAGTTCATATTCACCTTGTGCTGACAAATTCCTGATCTTCCTTGCTTTTTTCTCTAACATTTATGCTATTATTACAAGTTTGTTCATTTCAGCTTCTTTTTTATTTGTATCTATTTCCTTTAAATAATTGTATTCTTGTTGTATTTCTAAGAATTATCCCATATCTGTGCCCAGAACTGCACTGTTTCTTCCTTGTCAGGAGTTGACTGATCCACTGCAGTGTCTCCATTGATGGATTGGTAAAAACCTTTCTGATTGGATTAATATCAGAGACTCTGTGTATAATTTGCAATTTGAGTTTTGTATCTGCTGTTATTCTTGACTATAGGTATTATTTGCTGCTTTATTATTTCCAGTCTTCCTTGATCTTCATTTCTAGATGATATTTCCTAATCAAGTCTTCTTGGTTTTCTTGTTCTTCAGCTTCTTTTCTTTCATCTATTCTACCTTTCTTGTTTGTGATCTCAGCTTGTTGGTCTCATTTTCCAACCTGATCTTCCATTTTGGTGTGTCACTATTTGGTTCCCCCCCTTCTTTATTGGTTATTATTATGGTTTGTTGCACAGTCAGTTCGATGAATAGCGTGTATTAAATCATTTTCAT
The DNA here is from genome assembly GCA_038048745.1 of Coluber constrictor foxii. Classification (NCBI taxonomy): domain Eukaryota; kingdom Metazoa; phylum Chordata; class Lepidosauria; order Squamata; family Colubridae; genus Coluber; species Coluber constrictor. The sequence goes on from CM075961.1 coordinate 69,699,084, forward strand.
ATAGTAACTGTTGAAATTTTTCGAAGGTATTGATGAGCTGAAGAATTTTGGGATCCCTGATTTAGAGAGTTCTTCTGCTAAAATGGAGGAGGTGGCTGGTTTTCCTTAAGTAACGTATTTTCTTACCCTTTGAGCAAAGAAAGGAACAAGCATTCCTTACATTTTGGCTAATTTTCTTTTATATTTTAAATTTTACATTTGACTCTTTTTTCTTTCTTAATTTTTGAAAAATATTGCTGATGACAATATAGGTAGTTTTCACTTAATAACTCAGTAATTTTTGAACTTAGAATAGTGCTGAATGATGGGTATTTATGATTGTTTCTTGTTCTTGTGACTGTTGCCTGTGGCCCTGTGTTTATGATCTTGGTGCTTGGCAATTTCCTCACAAGCATGGTACTACAGAACAATCCTGGGATTGCCATTTGCAAAGTTCATGGCCATTTTCCAACAAGCAAAGTCAATAGGAAGCTGCAGAAAGTAGCAAATACTGATCATGTGACATCACACTTAGTGATGTCCCAGGATTTGCTTATCAATAGCAGCAGAAAGTGCTGTTGCTAACTAGTGCAGTCATGTGACATTGTGTTTTAAAACTGTGTTGCTTAGTGATGGAAATTCCAATTCTAATTACCATTTTTAAATGAAGGCTACCTGGATGAAACAGAATTTCATCTCAAGTGAGGAAGTGTCAAATAGTTCCCTGACTCATTCCTTTCTTTCTTTTTAAAAGAAATTAAAACATTTAATAAGAAATGTTTCTTATTTCTTTCTACATGAAAGGAAAAAAGAAGAAAGTAAAAAAGTACATAGTAGATGGAAGATAAAATATTTGCGAATAAACAAAGATTTGAAAATTATAAGTTTTAAAATGCATTTCATTCAATAATTAGTTGAATATATAAAACTCATACTGTACAACATTTTAAGAAATAATTATAAAATACTAGACATTAGTATTTATATTGATATTACCACTTTTGTCTTTATAAATGAACACAATCTTGTAAAAAAGAAGCAAAAAGGGAGAGGAAAAAAGAAAAGTTAATAATAAAATAAAAAATAATTTTAAGTATGAGTAAAAGAGTATTGAGTTCTAAATTCTCTCCTGTTGTACACGACATCAAAATATTTATAAACACTTAAGATTGCTTTTGGTTTCTATCTTTACCTCACAGTTCTCTCACTTAAAAATAATTCAATTAGTATTTAAATTTGCCTTATTATGTGGCATTAATATGTAGGATAGCCATTCTTGCATAAATTTAGTTAGACTTTTGGATGTATTGACTATTAATTTTGCCATTGCTGAGTGTTCCTCAATTTTGGTTTCCAGTCTGACATTGTTGGCAAAGTTTCTCATTTCCAAAGTTTGATTCATAATTACTTTTTTAAAAATTGTGATTATATCCACACATACACACTTTCCCCATCAGGATTACAAATGCATGTCTATAAGATGAAAGGTGTCTGGTGATTGGAATTGTTCCAGAACTAAATAACACCTCCTGCCATTTCTTTACTTGACGTTTCTCATTCCTTATGCATTTCTGTTGCATCATTTGACAATTTATTATGCTGCTGATTTATCTTTAAAAACTCTTCATGCCTATTCAACTCTACATCCTCAGTCTCTCTTCCTTCTTCCACCTCTCGCTTTCTCGCTTTCTGCATTTCTTTCTGTCTCTCATCCCCAACCTCCTTTGCTAGGATTTGATGACCACAATTGCCAGACTTTGATGAACCTTTGGTGGTTCTGAAAACTAAAGCTCATTTCCCTTAGAATAGCGCTGGGCAACCTGTGGCTCCAGGTCTACAACAATCTCACTTTTCCCCTTCATTGTGACTATGCAGGACCATGATAAAGTTTCTTATGCATAGTTCAATGTTGGGGAATAATTGAATGTCTTGCTTGGATAGAGTTACAGCAGTTTGATTGCCCTTGCTTCAGTTGATTAATATCGGTCATCACTGATAGTAAAATAGAAAAATATTTTAAGTGTTTTGATTGGCTGGCAAATAATTAATGGATAAAATCACAAAACTGCATCTTGCTTACTTTGGCCATGTCATGCAAGGGAATTTACTGAAGACAGAAATTATGTGTGGAAGAGTTAGTGATAAAAAGAAATCAGGCTATCAAAGAACACAATGGCTGGAGACCATCAAAGCTGATACAAAGTTGGAACATAGAAAAACTTAAAGAAGTAGTGCAAGATGGGGAGAGACTTGGCCCATAGAACCAACTGATTGGATAACATCATCATCATCATCATCATCATCATCATCATCATCATATGTTTGATATGTGCTCACCTACAGCAGAAGCACTTCTGCTGGGATCTAGCAATGATTGCTCAAGCAGATCTGGTCACCCTAATACTTGCCTATGAAATGTGAAATGGGGAAGTGGAATAAAATTTATACATCATGGATTTGTGTCAAATTAAGTAGAAAAAGGGTGTTCTTCAGTGTAGAAAGGATCAGTATAAGACTGCTTCAGTCTCAGACTGGGGTAAGATAAGAGCAGTATTGTATGATTAAAGAGGAAACCCAGCATTATCAGACTAGTTTGGTACTGATCTTCAATGGGAGTGACCAAAAGGCTTCATTGTACTGGTGAACATTCTACTGGGATGAAAATTAGCAGCATAAAATTGTTCTTTCATTTTTAAGGAGAGCATATGAACGTTGTCACATAATCCAATTTAAAAGCCAAACAAATTTGTCTAATCCCTGTAATGCAGTGCCTTTCAACTTTGATAACTTTAAGATGGTGGACTTCAACTCCAAGAATTCTCCAGGTCATGCCAGCTGGAAAATTTGGAAATTGAAGTCCACTTATCTTAAAGTCACGAAGATTGAGAAATATTGCTGTAATGAAATCGTTTGCTATGGTGCCACACAGGTTGTCTGTTATTACTCTGCTACTACAGCTCTTTCTCAAACCCAATGAAATGTGAAAGATTTCTAGCTTCAGCGTGATGGAATAGTCAAGATGGAATGGCCAAGGTGGAAACTGTAATTATGAAATCAAAACCACATCTTTTTTTCTTTTGCATTTGCTTTTGTATTTGTCAGCATTAGAAAGGGGACACGTCTTCAATTGTGTAGATGTAGCTGCCCTCCTGACTTTTTTGACACCCTCCTCTCCCAGATGTCCCTAAGTTTTTCAGGCACCCAGAAAAACTGTTATCCAACATAACCTTGTACCAGAATATGGGCCCTGCTTGATAAGTAGCTTAAATCCTGCAAGGGTAGTTGTTGCATTAAAACATTGCTAGGTTACTCCTGCTCACCTCTTTTGTTGGTACTCATTCCAGCAATCAACCATACCTGAACCATGATATATATTAGCTAGTCGTACACACAGAGACTTATTTTCTTGTTCAAGCTGTCCAATCCTCCGCTGGGCATCCTGTGGAAAGAGAGGTCAGTTGGTTGAAACCATGTTTATGTTTTGTTTCTTTTGTCTTCATCCCATGTTCCTAGCCCTGGGTCAAGTTTTTCTTACACCATGTTTTTCCTCCCATTCTCATTTAGTTTGATGGGAAGATCAAACTTAGGATCCTTTCCCTAACAAATACATGGCAAAGAGTGCAGCTTTCTATATTTTCCTTAATGATAAGAGGATTGGAGCTAATTTTTAAAAATTAAATGCAAACTTCTCAATCTCTTTCCCCAATTTAACTGGGATCTTGGTACTAAAAAGTGTTAATAGACCTCCGCCCTCAAATACTTTTAATTAATATTCCTCTATATCCCCTATTTCTATTTTTGCTGTCTATTATATCCAGGCTGCAAACATCCAGGTGATTTCTAGATAGCAGCCAACTACTACAAAAACACTAATTCCTTGCTGCCACCTAGTGATCTTTTGGATTTGTACTAGACGAACAGACAGACAGACAAATAGAAGTGTAATGGTGCCAACTGGTTATTCTGATTTCTGAATTAATACAAGTAATCATGCAATAACAAGAACAAAAGTAATTCATTTTATTTCATTTAAACTACTTCAGAAAGAGGTATACCAATATATAAAATGATACAGGCAATAAAATAATAAAGAAAAAAACAATTAAAAATCAGAGAAAATGAAAGGGGAAAATGGGAAAAAGCAGCCACTATGAATCATGAAAAACAAAAAAAGTTAATGTATTACATAATACAATGCAATTGGCATTTTTAATTTGTTTCACTTCTGTTGCTTTTCTGTGATATTGCAGTAGTATTATATCTACATGAATTATTAAAATTCAATTTTCCAATGATGAGTGGAAATATGTAGAATCCCAGGTCTCTCTCAAACCTATTAACTCCAAAATCATACAGCTTTGTCTTCCCCAGTCCAGTTATGAATATTCATGACAGCTTTCTGGCAGTTGGCAGCTTTCTAACACATCCGGAGGGCAACCACTTGGGAGGGCTACTACAGATTTAATCATAACTAAGAAGAGAAAGAAAATTACATGGATCCCTTGAGTTAGGCCAAGGGAAGGATATGTGATGCTCTCAAAAGACTGCAAGTGTCATCAGCCTTCACCAACTTGATCAGAGATCAGTAATGATAGAAGTAGAAGTTTAGCACTTTCAAAAAATTCTTGAACAATTTTTCCTTCTCTATGACTGTGGATGTAGCTATCTTTTCTTCTCTTATCTATTTTTATTTTATTTATTTATTTTGTCAAGTACGTATTAGATGATATATATACGTATAAGCATGAATTGAATACATAAAATGAATACAATTAAAGGAAACATTAAGACAGGGACGATCGGCATGCTGATGTGCTTATGCATGCCCCTTACAGACTGCTTAGGAATGGGGCGAGGTCAACAGTAGATAGTTTAAGTTTTGGGGTTTTTGGGATGAAACCACAGAGTCAGGTAGTGCATTCCAGGCATTGACCACTCTGTTGCTGAAGTCATATTTTCTGCAATCGAGTTTGGAGCGGTTCTATACTTCCTGCATGTGATAATTTCATTTATAACTTTGGGCAATCATTCTGCTAGCATTAGAATATTTTGTAAAATTCTAGAAAGAGAAATAATCTACAGAGATTCCCCCCCCCCAATTTAATAGGTTAATTACATTGCTTCCTTTCTCAGGATCATTTGGCTTCTCTGTCCTATCTTGCCCCACAATTTTGGGCAATTTTAACGTCTGCACCAGAGAGAGCATTTGATTAGCCTTACCAGAAGAGTATAAATCTAAATAATAAGCTTTTTCAGTAGTTTATTAAAAAGAAAAATGTTCCTATTTTTTAGTCACAGTTCTGAACAATACTTTTTTTTAAGTGATGATTTATTTTTAGGATGAATATATTTGATATTGCTTCTGTAATAGGAAATCCAGAAATAATTGTATCTTGAGAAAAGCTGGAGGTGTCTCCAATATTGTCAAGCTCTTGGGGTATGGTTTACTTCTAAATAAATGTGGATCAAATTGGGATGGAAAATGTTGAATTCTGACCTAACACTAGTTGAAGATGATCTGTTTTGGCTCTTGGTTATGATTTGCTAACCGTGGTTTTAAAGTAAACCACAATATCTAGTTATCTTGAAGAATATCACATCTTTTTAGAGTTTCAGATAGGAGCAGTGGCCACCTCTGCTAGTTTGCAATGGAGGCTTTCTGCATAAATAATGGATTTATTGTTTGAGTTATTATTTTTTTCACTTTTGAAGTTTCAAGCTGTTTACAGGTCTTCCCACAGACACCTAGGTAGGGTATCAGTGTTAATTGCCATCTAATGGTCATCTGATCATTTGTACCTCATATATGGTAGCTTTATGCTAGGCCAAACTGACATCTTCTTAGTTCTGCTGATTATACAACAACCCAACTTTATAGGAGGTAAAGAACAAGCATGTATTATTGCTATCCAACAATTTTCATGGTTTTTTTTCTTTTCTAAGAAAAACAGCTTCAGTCTAAAAGTATCATGGGGAGAATATTTCCACACTGCTGATTCCTTGACCCTTAGCCCTTGCTGCTATGGCTTTTAACTCTGTGCTTGTACTGTAAGACCAAATGTAGAATTTACTCCAAAGAAACAAATTTTTGATTTAAGATGTTCCACTATTATTCTATAACAATAAAATATTAGACTGAAAAATCCGAATTGCCTCAATCGTTGTATGGTCAGTAAATATTAGATAGTGTCTTGTTTTAATATATTTGGGGGAAAGGGAAACAAGTTTTTCCAAGAAAAGTAAATAAATCATTCTTGGTATCTGGAATAAGGAGTGCAGAGAAAAATTAAGGATTCTGTATGCTGTCTCATTTTTGTGTGGGAGAAAGGAAAAGGAAGTGAGAAATACAAATATTTAAGTAGGTGACATCCTCTAGGTAGCATCCATAACAAAAGGAGGTTCCCTTACCTGAATCTTAGAGACCTTGAAATAATGATGAGTCTGTGCATCCGGACAACTATTATCTACCTTGCTCCTGGCTGGACAAAGTAGAGAAAAGAAACATTGGCAGCTCCACTAGATAGACCAGACCAGAAAATCAACTCTGCAGAAAGGCTAGAGGTATACTTCATTAAGATAGGCTACAATAATAGAATCTTGAAAGTTTGACTGTGCTATCCCTCACCCCAGTTTGCTGAGATACTGCCAAATATTGTCTTGCTTCCAGAATGTAAAGAATGTTTCAGCCTTCTTTGACTTGGTGATAGTTCTTTTATATTTCATCAAGACCATCTCCCTTACTCTCTACAAATATAGCATCCTCCAATCAAGCTGGAGATATTTCCAGCTACCAGACCCAAAGGGAAGGATAGTATAGTCTAAGAGTAGAGATTGACAGAGTGAAAAATTTTTCAATAGCTTGCCTTCCAAGTGCAGATTGGAAAACTCTGCTAATCTATAAAGCATCAGCTTGGTGAAGTCACCTGCCTCATGGCAAGCTGCAAGGTGAAGAGTTGTTCAATCTATTAATAGCCTTAGGTCTAAGTATCAGGGTATCCATTGGTATTCTGGGATATGGTAGATAGAATGAGTTTGACAAGATGGGGTTTGAATAGGCTACTCTCTGGTCTGTGACAATTGGACTGAAAGTGTTGCTGTCTCCCTGTTTAAATATCATTATTTTCTTTTCCAGAATATCAAATTGCCATTTGATTTTGTTCTTAGATAATACTTCTTAGTGACACAGAATATTTTTCTATTTCTAACCTGATCTGCCATTCAGACTGTACTTCTGACTTTATACTGTATGTATCTGAATTTTCAGATACATACATATGTATCATTGCACCATTGCTATTATTGGATGATTTCATATGAATTCCATCTGAAATCATTGAATGCCATGTGATAATAGTATCTTTTCACCAGTGCAAGCATTTTTTGTTGTTTTTTTTAAAATTTAGTTTCCATGATCCACCTGTGGGGAATTGCCTCAAAGATTATACTTTTGGCTGGCTATTCTGTTTATGTGTGAAATAGTTCTCAGAATTCTAAGCAAGACTGAGGGATTCTGGGAGAATTATAGCATAATTGTGGGTAAGTCCTCAGTTACTATAGTCTGACTCGTTTACATTTCTGTGATACCAGAGGAGATATCATGCAACCTCATGGCTAACTTAATTATGGTTTTGTCAGTTAACCAAATGTTTTAGGTTTGCATGACAAAGGAAATCTAAGACTGTTCAAGCAACATACGAATTAAAATACAGTTAAGCTATTATTATTTTGCATGATTCCATGTGGTGTGGAAACACTGTGAGCATGAGCCTTGCAAGCTAACTATGATTAACATATGCAAGAACTACATGAATAGAATCCAATAGAACAATGGTCCCAACCTTTGTGGCTTGGTGGCCTGACTGGGGAGGGAGAGGGGAACTGGGCCACAGGAGCAGTGGGCCGGCACACACATGCAGCTCGACTACTAGAGCTACATGCACATGTGCGGGTCTGTCAGTCTGCCACTTGTCCGTGGGATTGTAACAGAAGTTGGAAGGAACCTTGGAGGTCCTCTAGTCTAACCCCCTGCTTAGGCAGGAAATCCTTCACCATTGGACAAATGGTTATCCAATATCTTTTTAAAAACATCCAGTGTTGGAGCATTCACAACTTCTGGAGGCAAGTTGTTCTCACTGTCAGGAAATTTCTCCTTAGTTAGGTTGCTTCTCTCCTTGATTAGTTTCCACCCATTGCTTCTTGTCCTACCCTCAGGTCCTTTGGAGAATAGCTTGACTCCCTCTTCTTTGTGGCAACCCCTGAGATATTAGAATACTGCTGTTGTGTCACCCCTAGTCCTTCTTTTCATTAAACTAGACATACCCAGTTCCTGCAATGGTTCTTAATATGTTCTATATTAAGCATCCAGTCTAACCATCTTTGTTGCTCTTCTCTGTACTCTTTCTAGAGTCTCCACATCTTTTTTACATCTTGGCAACCAAAATTGAATGCAGTATTCCAAGTGTGGTCTTACCAAAGCATTATAAAGTGGTATTAACACTTCATGTGATCTTGATTCTATCCCTTTGTTTATGCAGCCTAGAACTGTATTGGCTTTTTTGGCAGCTGCTGCATACTGATGGCTCATATTTAAATGGTTGTCCATTAAGACTGCAACATCCATGTCACAATTACTACTATTAAGTGAGGTACCTTATATATTGTACCTATGCATTTTGTTTTTCTTGCCTAAATGTAGGACCTTACTTTTTTCACCATTGTACTTCATTTTATTAGATAGTGCCCAATGTTCAAGTCTGTCGATTTGCACGAGTCGAGCTGCACATGTGTGTGCACTGCCCACTGCTTCTGTGAATTGAGCTGCACATGCACACCAGCCTGCCACTCCCGGGGCCCAGTTGCAAATAAGCCACCGCTCAATAGTAGGCCATGATGGGGTGGGGGTATTGGGGACCCCTGTAATAAAACACTAAGCAATGAAATATGAGGAAACCCACCCAATGGAAAGGTATGCAATACAGATACAATACAGCCATTTGTTTAGGTATATTTGAAGTTACAATGGCACTGAAAAAAAATGATTTATGACCAGTCCTTACAATTGTGACTGTCACAGCATCCCCATGGTCATATGATTAAAGTTTGGCTGCTTTGACACCTGGCATGTATTTACAATGGTTGCAGCATCCTGGGATCATGCGATTGCTAACTGTGCCCTTCCCAGGAAGTTTCTGACAATCAAAGAAAATGGGGGAAATATGTTTCATTTAACCCCTGCAGTCAGTCCCTTAACCACCATGGCAAAAAGGTTGTAAAATCACGCATGACTCTTTTAACAACCACCTTGCTTAACAACAGAAATTATGTTTCTCTTGTGGTTGTAAATCAAGGGTGATCAGTAGTGATTTATTCAAAACCTTTCTTTTACAGTCTGTTTGTTCTATCTTTGACAAGATATATGGATACCAACACAGTGGGTCTAAATGGAACAGGCGGTTCTTATTATTTTTGGAAAATTATGATTATTTAATTGAACAGTAATCCTTTAATTACTAGGAAATAGAGAAAGATAGGCTGTGGATATGAAATATCTTACCAGACGTTCAACAATTGTTGGATATCCAACAATGGTTTAGATGCCCAAAGACACATTTGCTCCAGCTGCTCTTTGCATAGAATTTAATGTGATCATTTTTATGAGGTTTTGAACTGCTATGGAAATTTTAAAATAGAGTTCCTTTAGTGCTTTCTGGTATTTGTGCTGCAAACCCCTTTGAACAGTAGAAATATAGTCTAAGTATAAATAAAAGCTAATCGCAATAGGACAGCCATGTTTGTGAACAGCCATCAGGAGGTGATGGAACTGTAATAATGGGGGAAGAGAAGCAACTAACTGCAAAGGGGAGTAACTACTTGGGGAAGCATAGGAAATAATAAGGGGGTAGATGAAGATTTTAGCAATTATTAGAACAAAATTGATGTTGATGAATACATGGCAAGAGTAGGTTAGCTTTTCTTTGTCTAGTAGAAAAATGTCCTTCCTCCCACATACATTGCCTATCATGTCATCTAAATTAGTTTTAAATTATACATATTTTTGGGCCCCTGTTTTTTTCTTGCTCTGTTCTACTTTTAGTAAGTCTTTTACCAGGCGAAGTTCTAAATTCTGTCAAACAATCTCAAGAAGCGTAGTTTGTATAAGGCTCTAAGGGGTGGACAGTCAATTTGCATGTCATACTAAGCTAAAAAAAATAGGGTGGATTATGATGCAGTTTGGTAGGCAATCACTTCTGGGCAACTGCTTTGTCTTTTGAACAATGACCCTTCTGGCTTATTTAGAATGAATGGGACCAAAAATGCAAGGTTACATTAAAAAAAAAGTTCATAGAAGTTAAAGACCCACATTTCGCCCCTTAAAGCTCCACCCTCTAGATGGTTTCAGATCTATCTACTTTCAAAATGTGGCACTTGATTTGCTTTAAAGTAGACAACAAAAAGAGATTCAAAATAAGCACAGACACTGTTATCTGGGTTGTTTTCTTGATTCTTCCATTCAGTGCAGTTTCTAACAAGTTGATTGTTGCTGATTGCTTGTAGCCCTCTCCCTCCCATTTTTCATTTGTGCCAGTTGGTCTGTCAAAGGCAAATATACTATCAATCTATGATTCTTTGTGTTGAATACAACCCCAAATGGAAAGCCATAGGACTGACTTTGAAATAAATGTGTCACAGTGTAGATTTTAACACTAAGCAAAAGGATTGGAAGAAGCCTACCCAATTCTATTTTGCCTCGAAAAGTGAATTCTCCCGTGCGGGATTTATTTCTTCCCAAGTTGAATCTCTGCCTGGAACTGGCAACGACCACAGGGAATGTGATGACTTCTAAGCTGCTCATCTTTGCACAGCTGCTCTCTCTTCTCAGATCCCAAACGAAAAGGCAAAACTCTGGGCTCAGCTTCTGCATCACCCCTCCCCTTTGGCCAAGGTTGCCATAGATGCCCCAGCTGTGACATCACGGACTGTGAAATGCCATAAGAAGACAGCATTGTGTCCCCAACTCGCTGTCATGGTTGCATTCAGATCATCCCCCAATTATTTGTTGTGGCTTATTGCTCAGAGGCAAAGCTTCACCTTAATCTCTGTGGGAAGAAAAATTCTATACCCTCCTCTGCCTTTCATACCACTCACCAACCTCATCCATCCCTGACCAGCCAATAAAACAAAAAGAGCCTTTCCACTAATTCTAACACCTAGGCTGAAACTGATTAAGCACATCTAGAAATTACAGCCGAGGAAAATTGCCTCAAGATATTGTAAGGTTTTTGAGCGCAACTCAGAATCTGATAAATCCAATGAAACTCTGAACACAAGGCAACTGATAATCTGTTTTATTGTTTTGATCAAAAAAAGCAAAACTGGACAATCTTTTATCACCCCCTTTAAACAGAGCAGGCAGAGAGAGAAAAAGCAAACGCTGAAGCCACTATGCACAAAAACTTTTTCTTGAACTTCTTATAGTTTATACAGCTTGAACAGCTTGTTGTAGTGTTAGAAATCTAATTTCACTTCCATTAGTTCATGCAAACCTCAGGGTTTTCTCAGTGCTCTGCAAACAAAGGACCTTAGAAGGGGAAAGGAATACACTTTCTGGCCTATAGCCCAGAGCTTTGTTAGGGGGTGCTATCTCGCATTAGGTTGCTGAAAATACACATTTTAAGTTACAAGCAAGGCTATTTGGCAATTAGCCTGGAGAGGCTTTATCTTTGCAGTTGGCCGCTGCAGGTTACAATGGAGCTCAGCTCAGCAGGGAATCAAAAGTTGAGTTAGGTACACTAGTGTATGCTCTAATCCTTTCAATATAAAAATTCAAGAAACAAAATGGGATTTTGGGAATTTAGCTGGGTTATGTATCTATGCCTCATAACTGAGCTACCTAAAGAGCAGAAATGTCTGCGAGAGGTCTAACTTGCTTCTTCTCCAGGAGCTTTAGATCAATGTTTCTAATCCTCAACATCTTTATGATATCCAAACATCAATTCTCAGAATTCTACTGGTTGGGAATTCTGGGAGTTGATGTTTCTGACATTTTAAAGTTTCTGAGAATAAGAAAAACTGCTTTATATGGCACACACAGGGTGCTTTCTTTATTTTACAGTAATGCTGGATGCGAAACAGGTAAGAAAGAAAATGATTGGCTGTAGCAAGTTTCCACAAGTGAGGATGAACTTGAACCTGGATTGTCTCCCAAATCAGTTCAATACGGAATGTGGAATGATGGGGAGAATCATGATGTCACAGTGGAAAGGTTTCTCTTGTTAGTAAAAGTATCAGAGGAAAAAGGAGAAATTTATGCAGAGAATAGCATCAATAGGAGTGAGCAAGTAGATCTCCTTCTCATAAGGAGATCATTAAAAAAAAATAGAAGGGGTCAGGAAGAAAGGAATAAAGGGAACCCATCTCTAAGGTCAGATGAACATGAATATTCATCCTTTGAGTCACATTATGATCCATGCTCCAGCAGACACTTATTTTTGGTAGGAGTTTTTTTCAGTTAAATGAATAAATATGCGAGGAAGCTAGTGGGCTGCAAATCAGCGGTCTCAACCTTTATCTTGGAATTAGAAACAACAGGGAATGTACTTTGCATCCATTGTTTGAAAGTATGTTCATCTGGTAAATGGAAGATTTCTAAGTAGCCATGCCAACCATGCTGGCTATTTTATAAAAGTGATTATAGCACAGTAAGGGTGTATTGGGGCCACTGCCCCCAAAATGCAAGGATCTCCGATTTAAGGTTCAGTTTTAATCTTTAACAAACATTTAAAAACATTTCTCCTGGATGTATGGCATCATAGGGGAAAGAGGGGCCAGTCTCCGGGCCTTTTTAATTAACTCTTCTTGGATGGGTGTCCTTCAGAAAGACAGAGAGTGGAAGACCTGAACAGTTCAGGTAGGAAAAAGCCCAAATCCTTGAGATTCTTTGCTTCTCAGCAAGAAATGTCATGTGAAGCTCAAAACTCTCATGGTGGTGTGTCCAGAATCCCCAGTTCTTCCCTCACATTCAAGTCAAGATTTCATTCTTGGTTACTATTTGGACAAGTCCCTGCAGTTTTCTAGACAGTAGTTTTGGAAGGAGTTCACTACTGCTTCCTTCCCAGGACTGAGGAGGAGTGACTGGCCCAAGACCACACAGCTGGTTTTCATGCTTGACTGGGCACCAGAACCTAGCTCTTAATCCAGTCTCCTAACCACTGGATAAAACCAGTTGTCTATATATGATATATAAATCACATAAATGTGACAATCTCCTTTGAATTGAACTTAATTTTTAGTGACTTCATAGACAAATTTTTAGTGACTTCATAGACAAATCTTCATAGACATTTTTAGTGACTTCATAGACAAATCCATGCAGTTCTCTCAGCAGGAATAGAGAGAATGGTGGTCATTCTTTTCCAAGTCCCAACTGTTGGGAGCTCCTGATAGTCATCTCATCAGGAAAGTTGGGAACGTTGGCAGCAGCACATAGAAAGAGGTGGGGCAAATAGAAAGGCACACAGAAAGAGGTAAGGCTTTGATCTCCTAATTGTATTCATCATTTTGATATCCTTCGCTACAGATGACACCAATTCAGTATTAACCAGATCTCATTCTGCTTAGCTGTTTAAAACCTGCTAAGATTGCCAAATGCTGCTTTTTAACCTATACAGTGTTGAAATTCTAGAGGTCAAGATATTCCTATGATTCACCTTCTGAAAGTATTGTATGTCCCATTATGCATATATGAAACTGATAGGCATTTGTGAAGGATTTTTCTTGGGTAGTTTCTCAGCAATTCAATTCCTTACTGGGAGAGGTTTATTTGAAATTTTGCTACCAAAATGGATTTTTGCTATATTGGTCATGATTACAAATCATTTTAATTTTAGTTGCAGTGTTTGCATTTATCCACATTGATTTAGCTCCCCCGAGTTAATGTAAATAATTCTGAACAATCTAAAGCTAAGCAGCAATTCAAAAATGTTTTAATTAGATGTTTTAAAAGGCTTTTAATTCTTTAATAATTTATTTATTTATGTTTATTAATATATATATATATAGCTGCTCATCTCTAAATAAGCAATTCTGGGCAGTATACAACAGTAATACAGGAATAATATTTAGAAGAGATCTGAAATTATAATAATTATATGTTTAAACGTAAACCACTATATTCAATGCATAGCAGCTGGCTTCATGTAATGCATTAAGCAACTGCCAAACTAACTCATGGTTATGTGAACCTATGTGAAGCAAAAGCCAAACGTGTTTCATGATATGTGAAACTGTGCAAGATAGTTTCTTGTTTTTAGTTAAATGAAGATAAAATGGTTAAATAAGAGAGAAACTTGATATTTGATCAACTGGAGTAAATGGTTAAGAGGTCTCTCAGTTGGCAGACAATCTTTTTTAAAAAAATAATATGCCATTGCAATTTGGAGATGGTGACTGCCATCTGGAGGAAGCAACTAAAGAACTGTATGTTATGCGTGTAACAGAGAAGCTGGCAGTGAAGGACAGAAAGAATACAGAAAGACTGTGAATTGGCAGAAGGTGAAAGGATCTTTTGAATGCAGAGTCTGATACTAAGAATTTTATAGCTTGCTCACAAATAAGCAAGCTATTTTAGTTGCTTATTTGTGAGCAGAAATTAATGTTTCCTCATCTGGAGGAAATAAAATCTGCTGTACTCAGTTCATTATATCAGAAGGGTGGGCAACCTGTAATCGCAGGAGCACATATGGGTTGCAAACCTCATTTGGTAGCTTTCAGAGCTTCGTTGACTGCTCTTTGGCAGTTAAATCATTTCCTGACTTACAACTTAATGCTGCAGTTTCCTGCCATTTTTAACTGAGAATCATGTGAAAATTGTAGTTGTGCTCTAATCATGTTCTTATAAATGGGTATAACCTGATCTTGCTGAAAACTCCCAATGATTGGGACTAGAGGAGGGGAATGAAAAATCCTAGTTTTTTATTTTTATGATCATCCTGTTTGTTGTTGCTTTTGCCCACTCTAGGTTGTCCACGCAATATGTTGTTTTCCTGACCGAATATGAGAAGGATTAATGTGATACCAGGGATGAGAGCCCATTTCTTAGAATCTTTGGCCTGGGTCTTTTTTATTTGAACACATAGGGTGTTAAGCAACAGAACAGTAGGAATTGCAGGCATCTGCTTCTCTGAAGGATCTGCTTTCTGCCAACTTCACTCCCTCTCTTCTGATGTTCCAAAGCTCTGGAGTTTGCAGGATCCTCATGACAACTTCCTCAAAGGCACTTTGCACTCCAGCCTTCATTTTAGCACTGGCTTCTGGAGGTAGAAACGAAACAAGAGGAGTCATTTGTCAAATTCAGCCTCCCTGAACTCATAATCTTCCAGAGAGGTTGCCTACATTCCCATCAAACTTAAAAAAACATTATTAATGGTTAAAAAATGATGGGAGTTAATGCATTTGGATAGTATTGCTTTAAATAAAGCTTTCCTGCTAAGTGGCCTGAGCAACACTCTTAGCTCCTCATCTACATTGAATGGGGGGAAAATTGGGATAAAAAGTGCTATGGGGATAGTTATTACAAGTAAGTGTTATAGATCCTGAGCTACTACAAATGCAATGCCAAGAAACTATCTGAAGAGGATACAGTTAAGCAGAAGACAGACAACATAAGGCATCAAGAGGACATCTGAGGACCACGGTCTGGAGAGCGGGGAGAGAGATGGGGATTTAACAGAGGAATATTCATGGTAGGAAGACAGCCATGATGATTCTATGGTAGACAGAACTCAAATGGCATCTGATAGCATTTTTTCCAACTAACACATTAAAAGGAATAAACATTAACTGGAAAAGATATTGCCAGATTTAATCAGATAGAAGACTATTAAATAAAGTATCTATCACTAAAATCCTGTAATTGTTCTACTTTATCTATAGGATAAATATTTCTACATCTGGGTTTTATTGCAGCAATATTGACGTGATTATTATTTACCTACATGTACCTTGAAATGTTATTATTTGGAGGGAGGAATCTATAAATCAATACAAGTGTATATTTTAAAGTGATATAAATATCAGGTTGCATATGAGATCTTTCTAACTTGTTGATTTGCAGCAGCCTTCCCCCATCAGGTTTCTCTTGATAGGCAATGTTATACTGTCATTATTCTGGACCAGCATGCATGGTGAGAGATAGATTGGAAGACTCAGTTATGGAAAGCCTGATTTAAAGTTCTTGTGGCACCAAATTTCCATTTTAGGTAGGCTACAAAAATCTCCACTGGGATCACCACTAGAGCAATAAAGAAGGCTCTTTTTGCTCCCACCTAGGGAATGTCTGTATATTTTTAATCCAAATCTTACACCTCTAGCAGCTAGCCCAACCATTTTTAATATGACATTAGAAGCATTAGTTTGACCTTGCAAAAGACATTTTAAGTGCTTATAAAATATGTCAAATAATCTCCATAGCCCACCCATATAAGATCTTTATTACTATCTCTGAAACACCAGAAAAAACATCTGACAAAATTCAAAGCACATTCCTTAAAAGCTTGCCTTCCATTTCTTTTTGAACATTCTATTGAATCTTAAGGGGAAAGCAAGAAAGGTTTAAAAAGTGTGGCCAAAAGTAAGCACATTCCTTTTAAATCCTCTCATGTTGTATTTTTCTGGCTGCTAAGTTTTCTTCACCATCTCCGGTAAACCAAAGGGAATTTCTTCCCCACTGAAAGAAAGCACGAAGCACAGAAGGGGTGAGAAAATTTCTTCTTCTGTTAAAAATCGGAGAAGGCTAACTGCTGGTACTTGATGCATCTGTCTCAGTGTGAATTCCCTAATGGCAAGTAACTATTTAAATAAATCAAACCCAACAGCGAATTAAGAACTGAAGCGCACCATCCTGTTCCCGCGAGGCATACTGCTATTATTTGAATATATACATACCTCTCAAGATCAGTATGGTGCTCTCCAGTTCTTATCCTGCTCTTGGGCTCGCCTGAGGCATTTAGAGAGGTGAATTTTATATGAACAGTAAACATTACGTTACTACTGTTTTATGCTAACTCAAGGATGCAGTGACAGTGCTTTAACTCAGTGATGGGGAAAATAAAGTTTATATTCATTTATGTTGAGAGATTATGGAATCCAACCCTCTGATACCAGCTTCTCCGCACGCTTCCAACAAGGGCAAAAGAGCACAACAGAACTCCACAATGTCGGTTGGGGAAGAACAAGGGGCATGTGTGTGTTAATTTATTTAATTGGCTTGTGAAATTTTTAATTATGCTCCAGCCTTGCTCTTCCTAACTGTTGGGTCCAGAAAATAATGAAGGATGTTGAACTTGGCATTTGTTGTTTATTGCCCAGTTTTCTATACTGTTCTTTCAGTTATTGCTTCTCCTTCTGCCAAGAATGAGAGTGATTGCCTATCAACTAGTTCAGTTCTATGGCTCTGAAGGGCCTAGCTATAGTCCAATCCTGGAAAAATCTGCCTCTCTCCTCTGGAAAGGTTCCCCAAATGTTTCACTGTTGTAGTGTATCTTGAGAGATGCCCAAATGAAAGGACGGGCAAGCCTCCCTAGAGAAGCCAGACAAAGTCCTGAAATCAGAGAGCATTCACATTCTGGCTGCATTTGTGGATGTTCTCCTAGATAGCTGGATATCTGCAAAGTTTTGGGGGAAGGGGGGAAGACGACCCGGTTTGCCTGTAAAAGAATGGCTCATTCACAAATCAAGACAGAGTCATTAAATACAACGGCAGAAGAATGCAGATTGACAATGGGGACAACAAACATGCTGATGTTGTTCCATCCCAATTCAAGGATTGGCAGATTGTTCTTTAACTGATGAAAGCCCCCAAAATAGCAGTTCTATAGTTCTGAAAGGATATCTAGGGACCTTTGCAGGAGGAAATCTGATGTCACTTTCTCTCCCACCTAAGCCCTAGCACTGACATCTAGGGCTTAATGCAAGGGTGAAATGCTCCCTGTTCGGACTGGATTGCCCAATCTGGTAGCGATGGCGGTGAGTGGTTCAGAGAACTCGTAGCAAAAATCCATCTCCCCCCAATGCCCAGCTGAGCTACGCAATCATCAGAGGCTTTTTTTAAAAAAATTTTAAAGCATTTTTTTACAACCTCTTCTACAGCCGAAGAGATTGTAGAAAAAATGGTTTTAAAAGTAAAAAAAAAAAAAAGGCCACGCCCAGCCAATCACATTACCCCCCCCCCCCCCAAGCCATGCTCACAGAACCGGTAGTAACAAATTTTACATTTCACCACTGCTTAGGTGGGAGGGAAATCTAAGCCCATCCCACGTAGAGGTATTTTGGAAGGGTTAAAAGAAATAGTGCTAGGAGTAGACTGGGGAGAACATCTGCAAAGATAATGAAATGATCATTTTCCCCATGAATTTACTTCTGGAAAATCAGAATATTTCCTCATATTCTTCACATACCTATAAAGAGCATGGAGTGTTTCTGTGCAAATAGTAATCCTTCTCTTTTTTCTACTTCACGGTTGGTCTGTAGATGGGGAGAGAAAATCTTTAGGTACTTAATATGGGTAGATAGGCAGGCAGGTAGGCAGGCAGGCAGGCAGGCCTCTCTTCTAGATTAACACTGGATTAACAATCAAGCAGTAAACAATATCTCAATCAAGAAACTACCAACTCAGATAAACAAACAGTAAACAACAGCCTAATTTTGGAACTACCAAGAACAGTGACAGGCCACTGGTATATGAGCAAACCCCACTCCCTTCTACTACTAAGAATGTTATCTAGTCAAGTAATTAAACATCTGCAAGAAAACAATCAAGCTTGAGAACTCACAGGACTGCCTTCTAAATTGGCAAAAGGCCAATTAGATTATTTTATCAAAGATGCTGCCTCCCTAGATCTGACAAGGTTTGATAAATTATAATTACATAGCAATTCCAAGCTGCGCTGTGTTGGAAAAATAAAAAAGCCTCTCTGTGTGAAGATATGATGATGATATAAATCAAATATAGTATTTAATGGATAAGATGCCTTAACTTAAATGCTGGTGGGGGAACATAGGAAGACTCATGGGCCACACTGAATATATATGCCAGTTGCTTTCCATTCCTATTCTAGTAACTGTTATTCTTGCACTTCTATCGACTTTTTTCCTGTATTAACAGGAGCTAGAAATCAACAAAGCCCTGCATAATCATGCCCTTCCTTCTCTTTACTATATATCTACTGAATACTAACAGAACTGTTATCTCTATAAAAACACAGTGATAGGTGAATGAGTCAACACACTCAACAGATGTACCAATTCCTTGTATTCAAAAATAAAAATAGATAGATCTGAATTTTGTATTAAGCTTCCAAGAGCTCATAATGGATGGATTTACTTCTCCCCTATTCTATTTATTGTTCTTTTGAGACTCTTTTGGGTCTTTACATTTTCTCAACTGGAAATCTTGAAAATGTCATATGTAAATCTTCCCTGGCTAAATTGGTGCTGATGTTCAGTTCAACATTAGTTCAATACTCAGTTTGATATAGAAATCCTCAAATCCTTTATTTTGGTTCCTTTGTACAACAACAAAAAACAACATCAAAGATTGGCTTTGCCCATCCAAAGATTGGATTTCCTGTCAGAGGAAAGGAAACACACAAAAAGTATAGTGCCACTACTATAATTTAAAGATGATATAAACATTAATGCAGTTTTTTTTTTTAAAAAATGGATTTCTTGTTCAAAAAACATTAAGTATGCTTCTGAACTCCAAAATATTGCTTAGTCAAAAACTAATACAATTGTATATGGGCTTCACAAATATTTAACTAGACAATGAAGAATAATAGTTTTCTTCATAGGAAGGAGAGATTAGTAAAAGGACAAGCCAATCAGCACCATTCATAGCTGTAAAAAGAAGAATATAGGTTTTCTGACTTGCTGTCTCTACAGTCAATCATTGTCATATAAACTTGCTTTTTTATAGAATTGGTAGAAGGCTCAAAGGTGCTTTTCCCAAAAAGCAACCAGACTTACTTGGTTTTTTTCTTAAGAACTGAAGCAGCTTCTTGGATGAGAAGTGAAACTTTTTCAAAGGAAAAACCAAGAAACTCCAGTTTCCTTTTGGAAAAAAGCACCTCTGGGACAACCATGATCTGGATGATTGAGAACCTCCATAGACAATAGGCAGAACAGTTTTCCTGAGCACAATCCTATTAAAAAGAACGTAGTCTCAAAATATGACAAGTGCATTTATATTCCCAATCTCCGTTCCTTTCACCGGGCCTCTAAGACCCTACTATTTCAACAGGCTGGCCTGGCTGAATAAGAATCTGGATGGGGTATTTTAAGTTTGTGGGTTTTTAACTGATAGGGCCAAATTTATTTAATTTGTTTTAAATTGGTTTTTTAAATTTTGTATTGTATGTTGTTTTAGCATGTCTGTGCACCGCCCTGAGTCTTTTGGGAGAAGGGCAGTATAAGAATCTAATAAATGAAAATGAAATGAAATGATATTGATAATCAAAGGGGCAGTGAAAGAACCTCTGGAGATTCTGGGGGTTTGTCCATTTTCCTTTGGTCTTGCAACATATCTGAGGCTTATTTTTTTCATTTTGTATACTGAAAGTGAATTTTAGTTTTGATTAATTTTATGAAATACGTGGTAGTATAATTAGAATTAAAGGAAGTAGAAGAATATGCAAAGACAGGCAGAGCAAAAAAAAAAAAGTGAACTAGAATTACAACAAATACTGGAAATACATGACAGCTCCCTCATCTACGACTGTTTTTCTTACTAGGGAAGGGAATAGACTCCAGTGTCTGTTCCCTCCAGGGAATAAACTCCAGTGTCTATTCCCTCCAGGGAATAAACTCCAGTGTCTAATGAAAGCAGAACCCCCCCCCCCCCAAAAGCAACCCAAAACACAGAGTAGCGACAGAGAAACTGCTGGCTTCTGAAGCAGCTTGAACATATTGCCCATTACATCAGAGCAGGAGAAAAGATGGAGAGGTCTCGTTCAGGATGCTGAGGTATGAAGGCAGCTGATGCCTCTGGCAAAGCGTAGGAGGCAGGCAGTAATAGGGAGCAAACATCCAACAGGCTTCTGCAGACTGGGACAAGATTCTTGGTGATAAGGAGGGAGGGAGGGAGGGAAGAAGGGAAACTAATTACAGCCAGCCTTTCAATCTTGTTGTTTACTTATTAGCAGGCTCTATGTTTTAGCTCTACCAGAGGCTGCACTCTATGTGCATTTGCTATCAGGCAACCTAAAATGTGGGAGCTTTTTTAATCTAGGTTATATACAATTTTAATTATTCAGAGGACCATACATTGCAAGGAAAAGATTTTTTGTTACAATGATCACTTTATTGTACAATCTACTTCCTATTTTCCTAATACACCCTATAACACACACTTTCATTTCATAGATTCCTGTTTCACTCCCTTCTCTATTTTTCTTCATTTATTTCCACAGTTCTCTCTTTATTTGTATTAATCCTTTCCCAATACTTTCCCCCCCACTGTTGTTCAGTAATTCAGTTATTTCCAACTCTTTAGGCCCCAAGAGTATTCATTCACCATGACTGCCTATCATAAATTGCTTCTTTGAAATCTTTTAAAAATCTTAATACGATACATCAGTAAATGTATATAGCTACCCTATTGTCTATCAGCTTTTTATTTTTGCCTTTAATTTTTCTAGGGTCTTCTCCCATGACATTTACCTTCACATTACATGTCCAAAATATCTAATCTTTAACTTTAATATGAGTGTTCCAATGGGCAGGCTGGTTTTATATCATTTATTTTTATTTTTATTTTTTTTAAAATTTGATTTATATGCCGCCCTTCTCCGGAGACTCAGGGCGGCTTACAATGCGTTAAGCAATAGCCTTCATACTTTTGTATATTTATACAAAGTCAGCTTATTGCCCCCACAAACTGGGTCCTCAATTTACCCACCTTAGAAAGGATGGAAGGCTGAGTCGACCTAGAGCCTGGCTAGGATTGAACTCACAGAAATTACAGGCAGCTGGTGTTAATTGCTGCCTTTAGTAGGAGGCATTAGCCCCCTATGTTACACAGGCTCGGTTTTGAATGATTTATACTTCTTGTTGTCCAAGATGTTCTCAGCATTTTCCAGTATCACTTTAACTCAAAGGTCTGACAACTTCTTCGTTTAGCTATTCTGATGATTTATGTTTCATAGTCAAATGTTACATCTAGAGAAACCACAGCCATGACAATTTGTACCTTTCTTCATTATTCTCCTTATACGTGCATCTCCAAATCTAATCTCCCATTTATGGTTCTCTTGAATCCAAGCAAGGTAACAAGGGAGTCTAAAATTTCCTAATTTGTCACACAAACACCAAGTTTAATCCTACTTATAACTTACCTCATCAATTTTGTTGCCCACCAGCATCTTCACAACATTTTTCTTGGTATAGATCTCTAGCTCCTGTAGCCAGCTTTCCAGGCCCACAAACGTCTCTCTCCTAGTAACATCATAAACTGCATAATGGTGCAAACCAAACAGATGCCTTGTGTTTACATAGGAGAGCATTTTCAGTAAGTACGAAAAAGAGAAAAGGCTGATCCACTTCTAGCCAGATGACATAAAGTGATTAGGTGGATAGAAACACATCTGGTTCTACTTAGGTTTATGAGCAATCTTGGACTATGTTCCAATCATTTTTAATAATTAATCATCTTTAGTGAATTAGTATGTTCATAACATCTGGTGGGATCTAGACCAGGGGTCAGCAATCCGCAGCTCTGAAGCCGCATGTGGCTTTTTCATCCCTCTGCTGCAGCTCCGTCGCTCAAAGCGTGTGTCACAACCACCAATGTGCAACATCTGCTGGCACGCGATTTATTGAGCTTTTCGACCCCCAGTAGGCCAACCATGGATAAGTCCAAGAAAAGAAAAGTTTCAGAAGAAAACAGAATGTTTAATTCAACTACATATGCTAGTTTTGTGCCTGCTCAAAAAACAGTCAGGCACGTGAAGGGTTTTGTGTCTCTCTTCTTTTCTGTGGGAAACTGGTCTAAATGGCTCTTTAAGTGTTTAAATTGCCAACCCGTGATCTAGACAAAAGGAAGGCTTTTATGATAGTCCATGCAAAAGTTAGCCCAAATGATGTATATACAAAGGTATGCATTCTAATGCCTCCCAAACACTTTAGCTTTCAGGTGCCTTTGATTATTGAACATGTCTAATGGCAAGTAAATATGATAGCTCTGACTGAAAGCATTTGAAGACCACCAGATTTCTTGTCTGCTGTTCTTGGATTAAAACATAGATACAACTACACATAGTAAAATCTTAAAATTACCCTTAAATTCAGGAAGAAAATGGAAGACCCTGGCCTCATTTACCTATGTGATGAGGGCACATGCCCCCTGCATCTTAGTCCCATTTATGCCAGTCCTCCAAATATTGCCTTTGCCCAACAAGCATACCTCTGCTTGGCAGCCATCCATGCTAGAAATCTATTCTGTATTTTTATCTTTCCC
Source organism: Coluber constrictor foxii (assembly GCA_038048745.1). NCBI lineage: Eukaryota > Metazoa > Chordata > Lepidosauria > Squamata > Colubridae > Coluber > Coluber constrictor. Next base: position 69,722,572 of record CM075961.1, read on the forward strand.
CCATTATTGTACGGGTAAAAAGCAGCAGCTTGTAGACTACTATAGCACAGGTTAAATATACCAATGTTGAGAACCAGCTTTTCTTCCCAGAGTGCAATAGTGAAATATGGGACTGCTGTGAATTTGCTTCTGAAATTCATAAGCAGAATGTGAGTTCTCAAGGCTTTTCTCATAGTTTATTATTTCTTGTGTGGTCTCTCTCTCTCTCTCTCTCTAAGTGGCACTTCTCCAATTCAATTTCTCCAACATTCAAAGGGCAGTATTTTATATCTGCACAGAGGTACTCTTCCCCATGGTGAATGAAATGGAATTGTAATTATTGCACCAAATAAGGTTTTGGATTATGAAGGCCACATCTACTGCATATAATTAATGTCAGGCCATAAGGAGATTGTCCCCACATGACAAAATCACCTTGGGAACATAGCAAAATATTCTGAAGGAGAAATGGAGGATGGGGATATTATAGCCATGTTAAAATATTCTTAAGGGTTTAGCTTAACTTGTATCAAAGCTTGAAAGGCTCATGTACTTTATGTCTCCATCTCCATCAACAGAAACATAAATAAAACTAAGAGGACTTTGCCTTTCATATTTGAAATATTTTTAAGTAACATGAAACTCTGGTGAAAAACAATCAACGCTAACAAACAAGTCAGTAGCCTAGGAGCAAAAGCTGTCAATTGTTCTTCAGAGGCTGTTGTGCCAGCTACCCTGAGAGGAATTGATGTACTTCCATTTACCTCTGCCCTTAATGTGTTTGGCTTCAGTAAGGTTGATGAGGTTGACTACCACCTACCTAAAATTATACCTTGAGCACCTCGATAATAGCTTGGAGTCAATGTTCTAAATCTTTCCTGCCCTGCTGTGTCCTGCAAAAGGAAAACAAAGTTTTTTTCCAAAGGGTAATTTAAAACTCTTGTTAGCAGAAACTTTTTTTAAAAAATTAAGTTTTGCATAAAATAAAACTGCCTTCGGGGCGGCTAACGTACGGGCTCAAGATTGGGAGGCCCTAAAGCTGAAATCTAAAGTCACAATCTGCCATCATGAGCTCTAGGCCTTTACTATAAAGCAAAAAATTTCCAGGCTTGACAACAAAACACATGTTTATGAGAAGAAAAGTAGTATGTGAAGAAGCAAGACAACTTCCTTGAGAGGTATATTATGTACTGTAAAATTGCATATGGTTTTTCCCTCTGCATATTCTCACAGTTTCAGTTCCAAATATGAGCGTGCTCAGCTGTGAAATGGATACAGCAGCCTATATATTGGGAAGACAAGCTCCTGGCTTCAAGTTTTGCATTTGATGCCAGGGGGCAGAGTTGAGGACTGCCCATAGTTTGTTCTGCACATACAGACACATTTGTATACATAAATTTTCTACTCCCCCTTTGAGATCTCAAAACTTTGAAGTCTTAAGACTCCTCTCAGCTTACCAGTCAAAGGCTCCAAAGTCCTGATTTTTAGAGAATTCTATGGCCACTAAGTCTACAAGAAAGATGCTGGGATTATCGAGTGGACTTTATAGCTGTCCCTACTACTTCTTGCAAACCTCTGTAGCCATATAGTTGTACATTGAAAGGACTCTATTGTCACAGAGCCTTGCAATCAATTCCCTACAACACAGTTTCAGCAACTGTGTCGTAGGGAAAGAGCAGCAGAATGAGTTATGTAACACTGATTATTTAAGTAACCCAAACTCATACCCATGCACACATCCTCAATAGCCATCAAGGGTTGAGAAGCATAGGAAATTCCACCAGGGTTTTGAATATTTAGAAAAACAATCGATGAGGGAAAAATCTTAATTAAAAAGAATATAATAGAGAAATACAGATTCTGTATTTTGCAAAAGTTGGATTTGCACAATATCAATAGGACACTATTGATTTTAAAAAAATTATCAATCTCCAACTTGAAGCAGAGGGCAAGTATGAGAAGACGGTATATGTGTATGAGTCACTGCAGTACAAGAAGTTAAGATTAGATAAAAGTCCACTGTTGCTTCTGTTTGAAGATATAACTACCAGTATCAGGCTTCCAGGTAAAAGTGCAGATCTGGTTACAGATTGGGGGGGGGGGATAATTCCACTGCCATTCACAAGGCAGTGGACATCGCTGCCCAGATGTTCCCTTGAGCTGAGAGGGGCAGCTGTGCTCTCACTGAATTCTAGCCCACCTGCCTCCCAGCTCCTACCTTTCTTCCTTAGCATCCTAGTATGCCAGCATCAATTGCTTTGAAGGGGAGAGATACAGATTTGGGAGAACGAAACCAATTTATTTATTTTGGAGAGGAAAGAGATGTTTTGACGAGAATCTGGGTGCAGAACAAGACAGTTGAGCCCTGCTGACTGGTGATTTTCTGCTCACCTACAGAGCCAAAGGGTAGCACTGATTGGCTGGTAGTTCCCTGCATGTAAACATGCTCCAACCTTGTAGTGTCCCAATTTCTGAAAAGGTCTGAAAAGATCAGAACAGCTCAAAATAACAGAAAGTGCAATTTGAATTGGAATCTGAAGAATATGAGGGTGGGAAAACTGGTCATATCTATGTTGTTATACAACAGTAATGACAGTTTCAGAAATATGTATTCTTAGCATAGATCGAAAGAATGTTGCTTTTTCATCTTTCTTTCTTTTTCTTTCTTCTCTTTCTTTTTTCTTTTCCTTCCTTTCTTTCCTTTTCCCCCCTCCCCGCCCCTCCCTTGTCCTTTTTTTAGAAATTATTTTCCTGGATTGGAAAGGGATACTGTGTGGCTTACCCATATTGCTAGCTGAAGGGGGAAATTCCGAACCACCATTTTCTTCACTTTAAAATCAACACCTGATAACCAAAGAGAGAGACACAGAATCAGCAAAATACACCAAGCTACCTGTCCCTAACACGGTACCTGAGAGCAATGCTGTGTCGATTGACCAGCTGCTTGGCAATAATAGAGTCAATGGTCTAACAGTAATAGAGCAAACAAATAGAAGGTAATGCAGCATTAGGCATAATCAGCAGTTTTAGCAGGATCCCCAATTCTCAGCAGTAACTGGGGGCATTCTTAGAAAGTAGAGTATTGAAAAACTGCTGTCCTTGTTTGCTTCATTTAGTTCATAATTTTTAAAATTAAATGTCTGTTTCTAAAACTGCTTCTGGTGCTCACATAGACCCTGGAGGCAACCTTAGAAAAAAATAATAATAAAGGATTGATGCTATTGCTTTTTTTCTGAAGCACGGTGTCTTGGTGAATGGATGATTTGTGATTGGCCACACCTACCAGAACTACTATTTTGTAAGAATGCTTATGATACGTTCTCTAAGTTCCACATTGTCCAGGCTGGGAAACCCTGAGCTAAGCCATGAATGTTAATTTATAGAAAAACATGGCATGCCAAACCAAATAAAATCATACTATGGCTTGGTGGTGATATACTGTACGGATTCTGCCACAGAAATAATGAAGAATCAGAACAGCAATCTAAGCATGTCTGGAAAGTAGCAGGTTAGAAAAAGCTGGTGCAGCGCATTTTAGATCAGTTTTTGGAGATGTGAGTAGGACATTCTTATCTAATTGCAATATGTCAAACCAGACTATAGATTAAATGCAATTAAAGAAAAATACATAAATATATTTTGTTACTATATTTTGTGCAAATTTATTCACCCAAATCCTGATCTAGTCTGTATTATCTCAACTTGGATATTTCTTCTGGAAAAATCTATGGTTAATTCCATTTCGGCCACTAAACACAGATTACAGGTAATCCTCAACATACAACCATATTGGAGTCTGCCCATTAGGCCATACGCTTTAATGGCCGTAAAATTTCAATAACACGTTTCACCTAATTTTATGTCCTTCTAGTGGTCCTTAAGTGAATCACAACTGTGCTGTAAATGATAAATTCAGTTATATGACTGCAGAGGCCTGACTATGGGAACTTCAAATCCATGTTGTAAGTCCCCTTTTTTTGGTTGTTCATACCTTCAAATAGTCCCTAAATAACCAGCCATAGATCACAAGTTAATTTAAAGAGGTGGTTAATCAACAGAAAATATTGCCTCCTAATTATTTATGATTGTACAACAAATTTTGGGTACAAATTTCCATTTTTGGAATTGTAAGTATTTCAGGTTTGGGCAACAAAACATGCATCAAAACTTGGTTAAAAGGCCAAATATGAGGAACACTAAAAGTGTATGTGTGTGTTTGTGTATGTGTATGTGCACAGTAATGGTCAAAATATGGAAACCTTATTTTCTAAAACTAGCTAATAACACCACTTTTTTTGGAGTCATATCCTAAAGTTATATATCCATGGAAAGATAATTTTATCAAGAATGTAATGCAATAACTTTTATGAAGGATTTACCATTAGAGTTACAGCATAAAGAAGAAAAGTGAAACACGTAGAAAAAATGAGATATACAAAAATTATCACCATAGAAAAAATGAGATATACAAAAATTATCAATGCAGTTAATACTTAGTTGGGTAACCTTCAGCATGAATTACGGCCTTACAACATCTTCCCATGGAGTGAACCAAGTCTTTTAGTTCTGCGGATGTTATAATGTGAAAACAAGATTGAATGATTGCTTCTATTAACTGGGTTTTATTGCTGGGTCGCTTCTGACTAACAAGTTTCTTTAGTTGGCTCCATAGATTTTCAATTGGTTTAAAGTCTGGCCTATTCCCAGACCATTCCAGCAGTGGAATATGATTATCTTGAAACTCACGTCTCCCCAAAAAGTATTATTAGCCATCAAATCTCAAAAATATACTTTCCTCAAAAGGTTTCTACAATTTTGGTCACTTTTGTATGTGTCTTTAACTAAAATGTTTAGAGTAGCTATCAAGATGGGAGGCTGCAATAGTCACAGTTCTGATCCCTCTCCCCTTTCCCCATATATGAACAGGCAGCATTGCTCACCAATTGTTGGACTGAGGTATGGCTCAAACGTGTCTTCAGCAAATCTCAGCAAAAGGCTACAGGAACAGACACAAGAGGAAAAAAAATAGTAAACCACAAGGAACATCTATCTGCCTTTTTCTCTGGAACAAAGTTCCCCACTGCCTTCCGATTTGGTGACCTTGCCCGTGTACCTGGATTTCCCCACTGCGCTGTCTCCAATCAACAATAGCTTCAGAGTTGGCAGAGATGCAGTGTCCTTTCGTGCCATGGTGAGCTTTATTACCAGATGCTCAGGGAATTTAGCAGAATGAAAACAAGAGTGCCATCTCAACATCCAAGCCAAGAAAGCTAGAAAGAAAGAGAAGAGGACGAGTCAGAGGATAATTTACCATCATTTAATCCCCCATCTCTTCCTCCAGCAGAAAGAATGAATTACAATCCAGAAAGACAAAACTGGAGTTTGAGAAGACATATTTGCAATTAAAAAGTTATAGCTTTGAAGAAATTTATGCGATGGACAAAGAAGGTAAGAGTCCCAGCAGATCTTATTCCACTAGTGCTTGCTGACTATATGGGGCAGTGCTCATCTCTGTTTTAATCCATTGAGCCAGGGATGTCTGAAGAATTTCCGTGGTCATGTGGCCATTATGGCATCATGAAGCATCCTTCTCAGCGGTACCTATGTATCTACTTGCATTTGCATGCTTTTGAACTGCTATCATGGTAGGAACAGGGGCAAGGACAGGAACTTATCCCGTCATGGGATGCTCAGGTCTCGAAGCTCGGCTATTGGCTTTTCCAGTCAATAAACCCAATGTCTTACCATTGAACCATCATGCCACCCAAAGAAAAAATGAAAAGAAATCAAAATCTATGACAATATTTGAATGAACTAAAGATTAAGATTTAACAAGAAAAATAAAATAAAGTTGGTTGATCAAGGTTAAAATAAGATTGCTATTTTTGGCAACCCTTTATGGGCTTTCTGGTGACATCAAAACTGAAAAGATTATGTTTTATGGATTTGTTTGTAGATAAGAACCTGAATATGAGATGTATATTTGTAACCTTAGAAAGGTGTGAAAAATCACAAAATTTGTTTATAATTCTTGTGATAAAGATAAGAAATCACACCTTTATATACATCTTTCCTCTTTCATTATTAAATTCTTTTTATTTTTTTAGTGCATTTTTTACCTTTTATTGTCTTTTCTTTATTTACATTTAAATTGTATTTAATTGTATTAAAATTCTTAATAAAAATTATATATATGCACACACACACATATATACATACACAGGTAATTCTCGACTTACAATCATTTATGGTGACATTTCAAAGTTACAACAGCACTGAAAAAAATGAGATATGACTGTTTTTCATATGCCCGTTGTAGCATTCCCATAATCACATGTTCAGAATTCAGGTGCATTGCAAATGGCATGTATTTACGACAGTCACACTGTATTGGTCTCATGTGATCACCATTTTTAACCCTTTCCAGCCAGCTTCCGACAAGCAAAGTCAATGGGGAAGCCAGAGACACTTAATGACCTCATGTTTCACTTAAGAACTAAAATTATTTGTTTAACAACAATGGCTAAAAGATCATAAAATGGTGCAAAATTCAGTTAGAAAAGGAAATGTTGGGCTCAATTGTGGTTGTAAGTTGAGAACCCTGTGTGTCTATGTGTCTCTGTGTGTCTGTTTTGCAGGAATGATGAGAAATTATTCCTTGAGGATATGCTTTGCAGTCACCAATTTGTAAAATAAATCAAACTTTGAGTCTTGCCTCTTACTTTGTAAAGGAAAAAATGAGTTCAATATTGAAAAACATACTCTATGCATGTTGAAAGAATCTAATTATAAACCATTATTGTCTGAACTCAGCTAACTGCAATTTATTGAAATAACCATAGTTAAGCAAACTAATGGGATATGGGGTGAACACAGCTATTATTTTTCACACTAATCTACACAAAATAGTACTACAAAGATAAAATGAAAGAGTAGGAAAAACCATATAGGTCACTTGCAGCTCTTGGAGGAAAGAAAGAACAGAACAGAACAGAACAGAACAGAACAGAACAGAACAGAACAGAACAGAACAAAACAGAATAGAATAGAATTCTTTATTGGCCTTGTGTGATTGGGCACAAAAGGAACTTGTCTTTGGTGCATATGCTCTCAGTGTACATAAAAAGAGAAGATACATTCATCAAGAATCATAGGTACAACACTTAATGATAGTCATAGGGTACAATTAAGCAATCAAATCATACTAGGAAACAATCAATATAAATTGTAAGGATATAGCAATAAGTTACAGTCATGGAGTCATAAGTGGGAGGAGATGGGTGATGGGAACAATGTATATAAATAGTAATAGTAATGCAGACTTAATGAATAGTTTGACAGTAGTGTTGAGGGAATAAAAGGAAATCAATATAAGAAAAAAATACAGTACATTTTTAGGAAGCAAGTTCCCCTGAAAGCAAATAACTTCCACTGCACCTAAAATTCAAGTTGAACAGCTGTGACACATAAACTACCTATCAACCAAGTATAGTCCAGCCTAATGGGTCATGTGAACACTGGCTATGGGATTAGTTTATGTTCATTGGGTTATCTAAATGAAAATTGGGTTATCTAAATGAAAAATGTAAACATCTGCTGAATTTTGTATAGCTTGTTATACATATACATATAATTGGAAGACCTCGCAATGGCTCTTCTAAAAAACGAGAATAGGTTGCCAATAGCTTGCCAAATCTGAACCCCGCCTGTCCAGTAAGATCAAGAATGGGTGGAGTTTCTATAATATATATATGACCTTGACTTTGGGGAAAAACAATGTGGAACAAGAGTCTCTTTCATCTAGTGGGAGATGTCATTTCACTGGTACAAGAGAAAGCATTAGACAAAACGTTTTAACTTTTGCTTTAACGGCCCCGATTACCTTTACACACCGGGAACTAGACTATCTCTCCAAAATCGATCCCAAGCACCTGTAGCATTAAATGGTAAACATAACAACAAATGAATCTGGAGCGTGCAACATACATATAGGCAACGTGCGTGGGTCTCTACCCAGAAAGATATTATGGGCCTCTGAACTTGTGCTCTAAGTCATTGAGAGTCGACCCTAATTATATAATTTGGCGCAAAAGAAAGTCCCCACCCCCAGGAAAAAAGACCGCACGGTCCCTTTAGTACGGCCAAGCTCTTGAAGGCGGAGCCCCTAAGGCGCACGGTCTTAGCTCCGCGCCATTCCCTCCCGGCCAGTTTGGGAGTTGCCGGCCGTGCACCAGCTGATCGCGGCCCCTCCTATCAGGCAGGACCCGGGGAAAAGAGCGTGGAGGCGGCCCTGCCCATATCGCGGGGCGAACGAGCCATGTCAGAGTTCCAGATTTCAGTGGAAGAGCTCAACGACCTGCTGGCCAACGGCAGTGGCTGTTACAGCCTCCCCAGCGCGCACAGCAACGAAGTGGCGCCCCGCATCCACGTGGGCAACGCGTGAGTTTCTCCCCCTCCCTTCCTCGCCTCCGTGCATGGGTGGGTGGGGGGATGATACCCCACCCGGCTGTAGGTTGTAGGCCTGAGAACTGGCCGAAGACCGGAGCGGGTAGGAGGCGTCATAGCGTGGTGGACTCTGACTTTCTAGGCTGGAGGGCGGGCGAGAAAACAGCCAGCTGGCTCGATGCTGGAAAGAGTAGGTGAAAAGGTACGCCTCTCCATGGTAGCCGGGAGTTGGCCTAGTAGTACTGCTACTAACAATTCCCAGCCGTCTTCACTTAACTACATTTAAGTCCTTCTCGAATCTTGCCAGCAAGTGTGCTCCAGATATGTGGAAAGGCTAACAGCACCAACATCCTGGGCCCATGCTGGTCTGGATAATGGGGATTGGAGGCTAACCTGTCTGGAGGACACAAGATAGTAGAAGCCTGGATTAATTACTTGTATTTAAATACAAGACCCGCATTCCTTGCTCAATGTGTTTATTTGTTCAGTTTATATGGCTTCCCACACTGGGTAGCTAAAAATGCTCCCATTCTCCAGTGTTATACAAAGTGGGTTGGGGAAGGGCGGGGCTGACCTTAAAATTTGTTACTGCCTGATTTGGAAGCTCACTTGGTGTCACTCTTCTCCAGCATGTTGTCTTCCACCTATGATTGGGTTATGACTTCAGAATTGCTATTTGGAGGGTACCAAGTGTGGGAAGATGTTCTATACAATCTTTTTGGGGTCTAAATATATGAAATCAACTTATACAGAATTAACCTGTGGGTCCAAATACCTAAGTCTGTGGCAACAATAATTTGAACTTTTTTCCATCACTTACTGTGGTGTTAGCTGGGAGTCTACAGAGAGAATAAGAGGAGCAGATGATACGACATTCATGGTTACATCATCATGCAAATGTCACAACTTTTGTATTATATCTGTACATGATTACATCACTTGGTAATATTTTTTCACACATTCATTTTGATATATTGCTTTGTAACAGACACTCCTGAGTAGCAGTGAATGTATCTGAAACTAACCATGTTCTCTATTCAACAGTGGTCATGCCAGGTGGAATGAATACTATCATCTATATTCTGCTATTGTGTCTATATATTCTCTGCTTATTTAAGAACTAGATAGACCCACTGGGCTGGAAATAGGGCAACATTTTCTGTCAAATATATAGGCACATTTTCTGCAAGGAGACAAAATTCTCCACATCTAAAATGCGTAGCTCATATTCATAAGCCTTGAGATAGACATCAAACAATTAACCACCTAATTTAATTTTCTACAAAGTCAAATCCTATCATTAGGATGAGGTTGTTGTTGTTTTTTGCTTGAGTGCAGGATGACTTAAAACACATTTATTCCTCAGATTGCAAAATCTAAAAGAGCATTTTATTAGGAATGCCCAATGTTAAATGGGCAAGATTCTCTTGGGTAGAGTTTGACTTCTAGTGAGGACACAAACATAGCCATAGAATTTTCATGGCAATGTTGCAGGATTAATTGTTACCATATTTTGAAGATTTTTAAAAAAACTTTCTCAGGCTACCTTGTAGGCCTGGAATTTTCTGCTGCTCTTCTATCCAAGGATGAACCCAGTCTGACCCTTTAGATGCTTGAATTTGCCAGGGCAAATTCATTACTGCGATCTGGATTAGGTTAAACTGACTTTACTTTTGCTTTCTATGTTCCATTAACTTTGTACAAGTCTATATGTAGAAAGATAATGTTTGTGAGAAACATTAATGGTATCCATTGAAACAGTCAGTTTCTGTAACTAATACAGGGGAAACTTTGGAATTGTTTATGAGATGGGTTGGAGGACTTGTGACCTTTCAAATTTTGTTGAACTTCAACTCCCAGCAGAATAGAATAGAATTCTTTATTGGCCAAGTATGATTGGACACACAAGGAATTTATCTTGGTGCATACGCTCTCGGAGTGCATGAAAGAAAAGATACATTTGTCAAGAATCATAAAGTACAACACTTAATGATAGTCATAGGAAAACAGTCAACAGCAGTTCAACAAACATAGTTAAAAGGGTGACTAAAAGCTCAATAATTTGAGAAAACCATAGTGTTTCCTTACTCCTAGGCTACAACTTGGCTGCCGAGGAATCAGTGTTGCCTTCCTTTAAAATGATGGGTGTTTTTTCTCTCTAAAGTAGCTTTTACCCAAACTGGGGCTCTCCAGATGTATTGGATTACATTTCTCTTCAGTCCCAGCATATATAACCAAGGCTAATGAAAATATTAGGGAAGCCTGTCTTCAAAGACTGTAGCAGACTGGGTTTCCCTAATCTATTCTGCCACACAATGTTTGTTTCCCTTGGGTTAGTTTATCTGAGTGGTCTTAGTTGTTAATTGTTAATAGAAATAGGTTAAAAGTAAGTATTGTTAATAAAAGTAGTATGTTAATTAAGTCTTGTTAATAAAAATAATAGTATTGTAATAAAAAGAAATGTAACATACATAAACAATATGATATTGTTTACGAAATTAAGTTCAACTAAAACTAATACCACAATTTAAAAAGTTTGCAAAGGCTTGCCATTGGTCAGTCTAAAACGTTATCTGGCAGTAGCTTTCATTCTCTAAATCAGGTGTGTCCAATTTGTGGTTCATGGAGCACCTGTGGCCATAGAAGCTAGCAATGCAGCCTCAGAAGATCATACAAAAAGTAAAAGAAGTTGGCTCTTTCTATATATTAACTATTATACATATTTTATATATGGCCCAAGACAATCCTCTTTATTCTTTGGGCAAGCCAAAAAGTTGGACACAAAATGATGGCACTTCCTCTTGAGTCTATTACAAGCAAAACATCTGCTTATTTGTTCTATAAGTTATAGTATGCGCATAGCTCTCCATGAAGTCATCTATAGTGACAAGATGAAAGCAGATTAGCTGTTTTTCTATGACAAAAAAATTGTTCCAGAAGTCCAGAACTTTTTATAATTGGCTGCATGTTAAAAAAAATATATACTATGTCACCTTCCAGAAAAAGTGTTACAGTTTATTCTGTCACTTCCAATTTGTTCCACTTCATGCTGATGCCCCTGTTGACCAGGCCTAGTTATAGGTGTTGAGAAAAACAGTAAAAATTCTCTTGATACTAATTTTGACTCTTGGTAATTATATGAACAATATATGTGAAGTTACCTTGGCAACAGTGTGGAAATAGTTTGTCTTTGCCTTTTTGCAAAATGCTTTTTTTGACTTCCCATTTTATCTATAAATTCTGATGGTCTCTTATTTAAGTATTAATGAGGTTCAGCTGTTTTAATGAGGTCAGTCAAGAATGCCTAATGCCACTTAGGCATTCTTGCCACCTGTTGTGACATTCTTGATACTGCTTTAGTTAAAATGGTTTGGTTCCTTGTTTAAAAGCTAACTTGTGCAACCTTTTAGGCCTTTATCTTTTCTTAATTAAATTATGCAGAATCTTGGTGATGATCTTTCCATCGTTTCTTACCTCAACTTCCTAAGTGAAAAGTTAGGAATTAAACTTGGGAATTTCTATAGAAATTATGGTTTCTCTGTGAAAAATCACTGTTGAGCAAGATGGCTGGCATACTGTGATTTTACTAATGTGTTTGTATTTTGTCTGGCTTTTAAGAAATCCTCATAGCTATCTTCTATCTGTGTATTATTAAAGCTCCCCTCTCTGTTTTTTGCAATCTTCAGTTGTGGGAAATTGAAAAGTATAGGGCAACAATTATTGAACCAAGTTAACTCCAATGGGGTAGCTTAAATAATGCTGAGACCTATGACTCCTGGGGAATGAAGTTGTTGCTACTTCTGCATTACTGCTCCTTATCTTTATATTTCCCAGAAATCCATAGGTTGTGTGGCCCAAGGGAATATGGGAGGACCATATCCTTCTCTCTGGCCCCTATACGCAATTGGTTAGTGGAAAAGAATCAAGACTGATATTTGAAATCCCTCAATGGCAGTGAGCGGCAAGGGAAGGACAAGGGAGTGATTTGGCTGCCCTCACAGCAAGGTAGGGCTAGAAGGAGGATGGAGAAACTTGATAGATGAGACCTTTGGATGGAAAGGGATCTTGGGGACAGGCTGGGATCAGAAGAGGGGTGGAGTTTTCCTCCTAGTTCATGGTTCTCTTTGTTTACCTCCTTCCAGCAAAATGGCACAGTTCCCCTCGTCAACCAAGGTAGAGTGATTTCTGAACAAAGCCAATTGGAAAGTTGTCAAAAAGTTGAAAGTTGCTCCAATTCAGCAATTGACTTGCAGTAATGCCCAATGGGCAGATAGGAATAGGTTGCTTGGAGCAGAGGCTGAAATTTGAAATCCTTAAGGTGGGTGGCGAAGGAAGGAGGACGAAAAGTGATTTCCACTGCTTTCTGCCAGCTTCCCACAAATAACATCAGTGGGGAAGCTGGTAGGAAATTAGAAATTACTCTCTCTCCCACCTGCTTTTTTGCCTACCTTGTGGGTCATTTTATTTCTGTTTAGGAAATGGAATCTCTCTGAAACATGATCCAGCAAGTCACAGGTTATAGAGTCAATACCAGATTCTCCATTTTCACTGTGCATGGCTGCCAGTAAGGACAAAGTTTTATGGAGTCTCTATGTCAGCCATCTAATCTTACCCTGTTGAGTTACATTTAATTCAATTCCACTCTACCTATAATGTTCAGTTTTTCTTGTCACCAGTCTTATTTTTGAGGCCATAAAGCATATTGGTGCAGAAGTGTTATGACAGCCAAAATGGCCAAATATTACATATTCTAGGAGTTGCTATCCCAACTTTTTGAGACAGTGCCAGGTTATGAAAACTGATGCAGCGTTTTTCCCCCTGAGGAACTGTTGCACTTTGCAAACAAATACACCAGTGGGTTCCCCAACCCACTGGTGTATTTGTTCACAGATGTTATAGTTTGCCATTATATAAGAATCTGTAGATAGTATGAGATGATTGAAAAGTAGTTTGATTCGACCATTAAAACTGGTAACCACAGGCTTAATTATAGTGTTCTTAAGTATAAGTAGTCCTCGACTTTCAACAGTTTATTTAGTGACCGTTCAAAGTTACAACGGCAGTGAAAAAAGTGACTTATGACCAATTTTCACAGTTACAACCTTTGCAGCATCCCTATGGCCATGTGACAGACATTCAGGTGTTTGGCACCTGGTTCATATTTATGACCTTTGCTATGTCCCAGAATCATGTGATCACCCTTTGCAATCCTCTGACAAGCGAAGTCAATGGAGAAGCCAGTTTCACTTAACAACCAGGATACTAATTTAACAATTGCTATGATTCACTTAATAACTGTGGCTTGAAAGGTCCTAAAATGGGGCAAAATTCACTTAACAAATGTTTCACTTAGCAACAGAAATTTTAGGCTCAATTGTGATCATAAGTTGAGAACTACCTTTAAGTTCTACTTGTAAGTGAAGAAAAGTTAAGTTACTTAAATAGAGCATTTAATATAATTTTTTTTTATTATTTATAGACCATATCATATTTATAGTGGTTCAAAGTTGAGGCAGACTATTTAAAAATATGGGTGGATTTTTGAACAGTCAAAATAAACATGTCTTTTATTTCAAGAATTTATGGTGGTATTTGCAAGGCAAACCTCTACATCATTCCTCAGAAGTAAGTTCAAATGATGCTTGCTATGGTAGTCAAAATTGCAGCATTATTCTGTTTAAAATTAAAGACAGACTGTATATAATTAAAATACAAAGTTGACTTTGCTTTTTAAAATCGGCCCTACTATGTGCCTTTAATAGCAACCTGACACAAATATATTTCTTCGGCATATAAATAAGTGGTAGAAAAACATATTGTTGCTACATTTCTGTATGTCACACTGTTGTTCAAGGCATGGGGCCAAAACCAGTGAGAAAAAAAGTCTACATTACTCATGATATGGCTGAAAAATAAATATTTTAGACAGTAAATTAATCTTTAGTTGTACAATAAATACCGTATTTTCCAGCATATAAGACGACTTTTTAACACATGAAAATCTTCTCAAAAGTCGTGGGTCATCTTATATGCCGGGTGTCATTCTCCTGTAATCAGGCAGACCAGCCCGAAAGGCTCTGACGAGCCAAGCTCTGACCATCCCATCTGAGTTGCTTGCTAAAGCAACTTAGTAGAAAAACTCGGTAGCAAACCCACCCCCCTCCAGCTTGCTTACTTAGCTGCTAGTCGCAACGCTTGCCTTGCTTTGCTTGCCTGCAATCCATTGCATCAGCAAGCAACTGAATCTCCCTGCCTACAATCAAGCAGGCAGGGAGTTATGGACTACAACTGCCAGAATTCCTCAGCCAGCAAAGCAAAGCTGGCTGAGGAATTCTGAGAGTTGAAGTCTACAAGTCTTAAAGTTATCAAGGTTGGAGATCCTTGTTCTATTGGGTAAGTTTTTTTTCCCTTTGGGAGTTTTAAAAAAAATAGTTAATTGGGTTTTTTTTTTAGTTATTCTTTTTTAGACCTAGCCACATCCCTTCACTAACCTGCTTTCCACCCCCAGGAATATAACAAATTAAAGTTTAATTTGTGTGTATTGTTTGGACTGCTAAATTGGCCATGCCCACCTAGTCACATGACCACCTAGTCACACCCACCCAGCTTGTCCGCCGCCCCCCCCCCCCCCGAATAGTCTGAGGGACCGTGAATTGGCCCCCTGTTTAAAAACACCTGATATAGGTAGCCCTTGAAACATAACCATAATGGAATCTTCCCAATACTGTCGCAAGAGCCTTGGTGGCGCAGCAGACTAAAGTGCTGTTAAGTAACACCAGCTGCCTGCAATTACTGCAAGTTTGAATCCCACCAGGCTCACGGTTGACTCAGCTTTCCATCCTTTTGAGGTAGGTAAAATGAGGATCCAGATTGTGGGGGCAATAAGCTGACTTTATATAAAAAAAACACTGCTTAGGGGCGGCCGAAAGCCCTACTAATCAGGTATATACAAAAGTATGAATGCTATTGCTTAACGCATTGTAAGCCGCCCTGAGTTTCCGGCATATAAATTGAACCAATAAATAAATAAAGTTGTGATGGTTGTTACATGAAGCAACTATGTGATCACCTCTCATAAAAACCCCTACGCCTTTTCTAACTGATGTGATTGTTAAGCGACCTCATAGGTCATTAAGCAAAGCATTGGGTGCTCAGAAGTAGGGAGACCTAGCCTAGGATCAGACCTACCTGTTTCAGGTTTCCCAAGGCCTTCTCCATTTCCCAAGACTACCCCTCTCTTCCCATCCCTCAAGGTCCCCAGAGGCCTTGAGCCTGCTTCCTTCTCCAGGTCCTCATAGACCTTCCCCCCTATTAGATTTCCACAGGCCTTGGTTCTGTTTCCCACCCTTCTGGGCTCCACACTTTCCTCTCCACCTCCTCCTACCCATGCATTTTTGAAAGATCTCCACAGCTCCTGACTTTACATTGGGATAGGCACAGTGGTGAAATCTAAAATTTGTTACTACTGGTTCTTCTGCGAAGAGGTTGTAAAAAATACTTTCAAAAGGCTCTGACGATCCCAGCTGAGTTGCCTTTTTTTAAAAAGCCTCTGCCGATCAGGCAACTCAGCTGGGATCGTCAGAGGCATTTAAAAGAAAAAAATGTTTTTTTTTCTTTTAAAAGCCTTTGATGATCCCAGCTGAGCTGTGCAATCATCAGAGATTTTTGTTTTTTTACTTTTAAAAGCATTTTTTGGCCAAAGAGGTTGTAGAAAATTTTTTAAAATTTTACTTTTTTAAAAGTAAAAAAGAAGCCTCTGATGATTGTGCCGCTCAGCTGGGCATTGGGGGGGTGGCAGGGATTTTTGCTACCGGTTCTCCGAACCACTTGCCTCCATCGCTACTGGATCGGGCGATCATTTCATCCCTGGGTAGGCAGGCGTGCTGCTCCATCCCACAGCACAGGCTGTATCCTGGAAACAACTGCCATTTTTTTAAACAACTGCAAGAAACTCTGGCTGTTCCAAAAAGCCAGCCATTTCTGGAACACAGTTTTGCAGCAATTTTGCTTCCCTAACTGCTGCAATGGTCGTAACTTTGAAACAGGGTCATAAGTAGCTTTGGGAGCTACTTTGGTTGCTAAGTGATCAGTTGTAAATTGAGGACTAGCTGTAATTCATAAAGTTTTAATAATAATATAGACATGAACAATCTAGTGTTTTCCAGATGTTTTAACTAATAATTCCCATATTTCCTAATTGCTAGCTATGCAGATTGAGATTTATGAGAATGCTGTATCAAAATGTCTTATGGCAATCAAATCTGACAATCTATGCTGGTTTAAAATATTTTCGATTGTATAAGGTTAAACTATGAAATCCCTGATTCAGCATACTGATATAGCCACTGCTATTCATGACAGAGTCCTACAAATGTAGCTTATGACTTGCTTCTATTTTTAGGCAGCATGCCCTTTCAGGCTAAGAATGCCTAGACTTTGAAATTAGTGGCTTTTGACCCAACTAATTTTGAAAATTCAATCTGATGCAGTGCTTAATAGAATTTTAATATTGGAGGGCTCTTCATTTACAACTATTTTAGTCCTTGCAATAGGATCATGCTTTAGTTCAGGCAGCACACCAAGACATGGTTTGTACAAATTAAGATTCACTGTCTGGATCATAGCTTGATTCTCCAAATACATAGAAGTCTTGCATTTTTTAAAAAGGTACTTGCCTTTTGTTATATTCACCCTACTTTGCATTTCTATTTTTTTTCAGTGCAAAGATTTGTGTAGCCTGTTTGTTAGTCGGTCCAGGGAATTTCCCAATCAATAATTAGCACAAATTAAAATATTACCCCAAACTGTGTTTTAACATAACACATGAACTTTGCTTTTGATCAGTTCTTTTGAGGTCAACATGATAATTTGTATTTGATACATTGTGTGCATTTGTAACTAGTAATTTGCCCATCCAGTTCCCTCAGAGATATTGAACAAAAACACTGCCCATACAATAATCTTTTGCAAGTCTTTGTTTCTCTGGCTTGCCTTAGCAGGTGGAAGCACCTAATTAACTGTGGCTGGTTATGAAAAGCTGAGTAGGGTTGAAGCAGATTTGTATTTGGGACTGGGACCACCAGGAGATGTCAGAATTGGGAGCTAGACACAGCATTCTGTAAGAACACAAGGGGAAGTTTTGATTCTGTGCTAAAAAAAAGCCACAGAGCTATATCTGTGAAATTACCGTTACCTTTTCCGTAGGGCTGGTAAATCTTAGCAGTTTTAGCATCCATTCACCTACGTCCCTTTGACAAAAGAAAAAAAATTTTAATAAGTCACCAAAGGTGGTATCTGAAAAATACATTGTTTAGTTAGTATAAATTCTTTAATATGGAGTTGCTGGATAAATAGAGGGTCAGTTAGGAATTTTAATATACTTAACATTAAAAGCTTGGGGGGGGGGCAAAAACCCTACTAAGCAGTTATATACAAAAGTATGAAGGCTATTGCTTAATGTATTATAAGCCGCCCTGAGTCTCCGAAGAAGGGCGGCATATAAGTTGAACCAATAAATAAATAAAAGTGAAATTCACTGAATTTAAAGCCTAGAAAGTAGAACTGTGGTTGCTGCAAAAAAGAGGTAAATAACCTGAGGAGGTGCTAAAATTAAAACTGAATCAAATTTAATCGTTAGCTATCATTATCTGCTTCTGGGCATGGCCCTCCTCTTTCCCTCCTCTTTCCCTACATAATTTATACTTTTCCATCATATATAACAACCATTTAAAATTGAAACAAACCGCATCTAATGTCCCACTTCTTCCCATATTTTTGTAGCATCCATTGTTTCCAATGAAAATGAGAATATTTGGTAAAGCACAGTTTTTAAGCAGTGTCACTCTAAAGATAAGGCAGCAGGTTTCTATTTAATAAATCATTCTTCCATATAGAATGGATATATAAAAATGTAACATTAATTAGGCAGATATTGGTGTAAGACAGATTTCTTTTTATTGTATCTTGAACTACTGTTATGCCTATTGCATACTGTAATGCTAAAACTATTGCTGTTTTATAATAAAAGTCCCACTGGATTCCACTGAAAATGCTAAGCAGTTTAGGGAGTCAGCATATGGCCCCCAACAATCTGGGTCCTGATTTTACCCACTTTGGAAGGATGGAAGGCTGAGGATCCCCTAAAGTCTGCTGAAGATGATATCTAACCTGGTAATGAAATGTTTGGAAACCAGCTCACAAGCTCAAAGAATGAACCTTTACCCACTTCCTACATCCAAGTTATAGACATTCGCCACTATTGCAATAATTTTTGTCCTTATGAATGTAAGTCTTTTAATGTCTGCCTTATATAATGGGTACATCATCCTTGTTTTACCTGGCTTGTTTTATGTGTTGAACTTAAATTTCCAAATTGTAATTCCCAACCAGTATGGTGATTTGGTCAACTATCATTCTGGCTGGGGGTTATAAGAAATAAAATCTGGAATATCTACATGATTGCCCATTTGCTGATTGAAAATGGAAATATTTTTTTAAGAAAAAAAAAACAACCACAAAAAAAAGCCCATGTGGAAGATTAGTGTCCATGTTATCAGTGGTATGCTGAAGTAGGAAACAAGTTATTTTTACTGTTATCTAGGGAAAAGAATCTTGCTAGATAGCGCAGATGCTGAGATAGTGAGAAGAGAAAATCTTGGGAACTGTTGCTATGACAACAGTTAACTAGTGCTAGGCTCACAAGGCCTGCAGGCTGTGGGAAGTGTTTAGTTGAATCCAGATAGTAGGGGAGCCTTCTATAAACAGAAATGGCCAAAGCAAAATGTACTTGATCTTCAATTTCTTACAGACATTACATAGAAATTAGATACTATATTTCTGAACTTCAACTCCCTGCTGCTTGGCCAACAGTGCCGGTGGTGGTGGGAGGTTTGCTAGGATATTGTGGGTTCAGCAACATTTAGAGGGCTTCAGGATTCTCTGTTGCGATTTCTGAGAGCTACATGGCTGTATGGTTTAAATAGAACTTTGAATTTAAATCTGTAGGTTTTCAGTAATGCAGATAATAATTAAGAGAACTTCAACAAGTGTAGAGGTTATTACCAAGACTGAGAATGTCCTCAGCAATTACGATGTTTGTGGGGTTTTTAAAATTACATTTACAGCTGCACAAGAATTTAAAAGCAACTTAAATAAAGGATCCTAAATAGTTTTTGTATAATCATCGTTATGCTTACTTGATTGCACTATCATGATTCCTGCTGCTTCATGATAGTGACCTAAAACGGTAGAATCTGGTGAATTCCTGGAACCCCTTAAGCAAAGTTTTATTTACTATTTGAAAATAAATTCAGTGGTGAAAGAAGGGAGAATCATGTCTGTTTTTTGAAGAAAAGCAAAGTAAGAACATTATATATTAAATGTATACCAGAGCCTACGCTTTGTCACCAACACTTTAGTTGATTGTGCTTGGGACAGAGAACAGATATAGGGAAGGATATGAGTTATTTTTATGAAGTTATTTTCAGTGTAGAGGTAGCTGTCCAGATTATGTTGCACTCTAGTTTCCATCAGCCTCAGCCGGCCATTATCACATGTATAGTTAACTAGACTTTATCCAATCTGTTTTAGAATGCTTTGCTTCAGTCTTGTTAACTGGTATATATTATTACAGATATATTTATTTTCTAAACATTCAGTTCTGGTCATTTCAATAATCTTGCTAATTTTTTGCTCCCTGCAAAATAGTAATTCTCTAACCAGTCAAATCAAACTATTTTTTATTTTAATTTGTGAGAGTCAATCTTGTTTTTGCTGTAGTCTTCTGCAGAGAATAGCATTGATTTGAGAGGCACAATAAATAATTCACTTAATTTATATGGCCATCCATCTCACATAGGTGACTCCAGGTAGTGTACAAAGATTGAAAGCACAAAAAGCATTTCCCAGACACACTGACACAACTCACTGCACTGGACACAACTCACTGCACTGGGCAGAAATCACATCAACACCTGCTGTTGACAAGTTAAGCAAAACTCCATATTTAGAGCAGGCAAGAATTTACATCTTCCCTTGAGGAAAAGCAGTAGGCAGAGGCATCTGTCATATTCTCCTTCTCATGAGATCCTAATCATCCTAAGTTTTAGCATTAGGCTGCTTGGTCTCTTAAATAGTTAATAGAAAGTAAATTGTGACTTGGTGTGATTTTGGAATTATCAAATCTCCGTTCCAGCCATTGCTCTGGATGGATGTTGAATGAACCTATGGAAGGAGGAGGTCTAAGCCAGTTCAGTTCCACCACCATGTTGTATTTGCCACTAAAGCCCTATATAGCTGGAACTATGGTACTGTATATATTGAAGTACCATTAAAGTTTTTTTTCTTATTTTGTAACAATTTTGATGTGCCTTTGAGAAAACTGGTCAGAGGATCAAAGACCCAATAAATAAATAAAAATAAATTTTGACTAGCATGTGCTATGAGAAAGATAGCTTGTCAGCTTGTTCTATTTTTTCCTCACTTCTCCAAGACATCCAGGCTACCCTTGGCCAAAAAGCCACTTCATCACTTTGAGGGCAAGTGGTTCTTGTCAATATAATAGTTCTTTCACATGGAAGAAAGCTTGACATTCAGCGTGTTGTTCCATTGTTACAACTGTTTGTTTTTTGCTTCCCACTCTTACTTTTAAAGAGTAACTGGAATCATCTTCTATTTCTAGGATACAAGGGGGAATCTCTCCTCACCTCTATTAAAGTTGGTCAAAAGTTGTCTCTGAAAAGTGAGGTAGAGGAAACTCTGTGTGAATAAGTTCCTCTTGGAACTTAAGAATCAAATGTCAACATACCTGTCAAAGGTTGTAACCCTGGTCTCCCATATACAGGTAGTCCTTGACATGCAACCACAACTGAGCCCAACATTTGTTGCTAAACAAGACAGTTGTTAAATGAGTTTTGCCCCAGTTTATGACCTTTTTGCCACAGTTGTTAAGTGAATCACTGCAGTGGTTATTAACCTGGTTGTTAAGTGAATCTGGCTTCCCCATTGATTTTGCTTTTCAGAAGGTCACAAAAGGAAATCACATGACCCCAGGACACTGCAACCGTCAAAAATATTAGTCAGTTCTCAAGTTTCTGAATTTGATGGTATGTGACCATGGGGATGCTGCAACAGTCGTGAGAAAAATGATCATAAATCACTTTTTTTTCAGTGCCCTTGTAACTTCAAACCATCACTAACTGAAGTGTTGTGAATTGAGGGCCACCTGTGAAGTAAATATTAAGTGAACAAGGGAGGACATCCTAACCTTAAAGATCCAACTGGAGAAGGAATAGTTAGTAGATCAATCCTAGTTCTTCAGGTCAACACTGCAGTCTTCTCTTTTGCATCACTGTAGATTTCATTCAGTAGCAGGAGTGAGCAACTTTTTCATGGATAGGAGGTGCGCTTAATATTGCATACGGTGATGGTAGAGAAGATTTTCTGCCTTCTTTAACTATACAGCCGGTGTCTAATGCCCTGTATATGACCTTCAGATAGCAAGTCTAGAGTCATGTATGAGTGGACAACTATAAATATTGAATTTATACATGAATTATAAAAATCAGGGCCATGCTTCACAATGTAAATGGAATCATGGTCAAGATAAACAGATTATTTTAACTGTACTTTTTAATTGAATTAACATTAAATGACTGGTACAGTTGACACCTTGTACTGTTTAAAATTATAATTAATGACAAGTTTTGAGGGCCAAATGCAAAGCTCTTCTGGGAGCTACTGCTGGCTGTTTGAGGATTCGGTTTGCCATTTCTGACCTACGCTAAGCTTTTTCTCAAATGTTTGCTTTCTTTCAGATCCACGTTTCTTTTAATCAGGAAGATTATGGCAGTACCTTTTCTAACTAACACATTTTATTAAATATTTATGAGCTACAGCTCACTTCATCAGATACTTCAGATAAAGTAAACTATAGTTGGGCAAAATTTTATGTCTTTTAATAAATCAGAAAAGGTGCTATCAGACTCACAGGGGTTTTTTTTGGCTACTGTAGACTAAGAAAGCTCTTCTACGTTTTCTCTGCTTTTGTGTCAGGTCTGATAAATTATGAACCATTGTAAAGGATGCTGTTGTAATTCAGTAAAGTAGTGTTTAGAAACAGAATAAGTAAAAAAGCATAAGTACTGTGTAAGGGTTTAAATAACAAAAAAGAAATAATTGTTCACAGGAGGAAAACACTTCCTTTTCCTTAATTCAGCCATTTATCAGGTGTTAAATAGCTTTCCTGCATGGAAGGCAATATATTCTTCATGCAGTATTGGGGACCTTAGTTGTCAAAAATACCTCATTTCACCTCATTTTTTAAATGTTAAGACTTTGTGGTGGTACAAAATGCCAATATAAATTGCTTTTTAAATACACTTATACTGAAGAGAAGCTAAAAGTACAGCATTGCTGCGGTGGTGCAGTAGTTAGAATTCAGTACTGCACAATACTACTGCTGACTGCAGGGTTGCCTGCAATTTAGCAGTTCGAATCTCACCAGGCTCAAGGTTGACTCAGCCTTCCATCCTTCTGAGGTGGGTAAAATCAGGACCCAAATTGTTGGGGGCGATATGCTGATTCTGTAAAATCACTTAGAGAGGGCTGTAAAAGCACTGTGAAACGGTATATAAGTCTAAGTGCTATTGCTATATACATAATTAAAAAGCAAAACAAATTTAACAGCCAGGGAGATGGTTTGAACTGAAGTTAAGACAGCGGGATCATAGGTAGTCTAGAGTTGCCTCTGCTAACAGTGTATACTTCACTTCCTGTCACTCCTTGCCCATTGCTGTAGATTTCCTCTAGTAGCAAAGATGGCTGACTTTTAGATAGAGAGATAGAAAGATATAGATATAGCTTGGAGCTGCACTTAAAACTACTGGTAGTCTTAGTAGAATGGATTTTTGGGATTGTTCAAGCAGGGAACTTCATTTTTGCTTTTGTTTTTTGTTTTTAAATAACATATTTCAAGCCTAAACCAGGGATTTTCAAACTTTTAAGGCTGTGGATCCTTCTTCTTAAAAACAAATTGAAGAGGCAAACTCAGGCAGTAGAATATTGAATGACATATTTCAGTGAATTTTTAATTTTGCTTTAGTCTTTTGGAAAACTTCACCTGGCCCAGATTACAGTTGTATTTTTCTGAATCAAAAAATGTTGCTATTTTTTTTCTGCCACGCATGAAATAAATGGAAGCAATATTTGTTAGTGAATATTGGGCTTGGACTAACCATGATGTTTGTAAAAATATTTTAAAAAATACTTTGCTAAAAGCCATAAAAGAGAAGAACTCATTTTTCTTAAAACAATATCCTTGTCATATATAAGTGATTTGTAGCTAAGAAATGTTGGCTCTTGGTAAGAAAATTGGGATGCAGCAGGCATAGAATGGAATATCCTGAACAGGAATATTGTAGACAGTAATGTTTTGTTACCAATTCCATCTATTGTTTTCTAGACTTCAGAGCCATTAATGCAATGAGTTAATGAAGTTTCTCTTGCATTTCCCTGATGATCTAGGATCTTTTCTTCCCTCTGAATGTTCCTCTTTATAATTTTCTTATAGGTTCATAGCCAAAAATGTCATGCGTTTACAACGCCTGGGTATCACCCATGTCCTCAATGCTGCGGAAGGCAAGTCTTTCATGCATGTGAACACAAATGCTGAATTCTATGAAGGAACTAATATTGTCTACCATGGCATCAAGGCCAATGACACCCAGGAGTTCAACCTGAGCCATTACTTTGAAGAAGCTGCTGATTTCATTGATAAGGCATTAGCACAGAAAGATGGTAAGACATCTATGTCTAAGTGGTTTTCTGTGTTGTATGGCCAAATTGTTATGTTAGATACACTTTCTTAAGTCATGGTCTGGTTCACATGTGGTTTAAATTGTTGCATGAATTATCCAGTTATCATTTTGTAATAAACTGAGACTTTGCATGATCTGTGTACCCACTCATGGCCCCCTCAACACAAGTGATGTCATGCTGGCCATGCCTCCTGGCCATGTTCCAACCCCCCTGAGGTCAAACACAACCCTGATGTGCTCCTCAAGGAAATTGAGTTTGACATCCCTGATTTAGAGTATGGCCAGAATTAATATCTCCAACTCATTAAGAGACTGCATGGCAGCAATATGGGAAGAAGGGGATATGGAGAGAAGAAAATGGCTGCATTGATAATAATTAAGAGGGCCTTCTCTGAGGCAGCTCCTGCCGTCTGGAACGATTTGCCCCCGGAGATACGAAGGATATCAGATCTCCGGGCCTTTCGCCGTGCTCTAAAAACTTTTCTCTTCCAGCAAGCAGGGCTGGCATAACACATCCCCCCCCCCCACTTTTTTTAAGCTTTTTAAATTGTCAATGGGTTTTAGTTTGAATGTTTTAAATTTTGGGCCAAAGTTATTTAATTCTTTTAAAATTTTAAATTTTGTATTGATATGTGTTTTAGTTCTGGCTGTGCACCGCACTGAGTCCGCTAGGAGAAGAGTGGTATACAAATTGAATATAAATAAATAAATAAATAAAATTAAATGTTTCCTGTGCTCTGCTTCTCAACTGGCAGGAAAAGTCACCTTTACTTCACGAGCTATCATTTAATAAGTGACTTGAAGCCTTTATGTACGTGTATGTATACAGATAGTCCCCAACTTATGATCACAATTGAGCCCAAAATTTCCATTACTAAGGAGTTGTTGAGTGAGTTATGCCCCATTTTGCGACCTTTCTGTCCACAATTGTTAAGTAAAACTGGCTTCCCATTGAGTTTGCTTCTCTAAGGGGTTTGCTTCACATAAATCTGAGATACAGGAACCACGATAAATATATGCCAATTGCCAGGCATCTGAATTTTGATCATGTGGCCAAGGAGATGCTGCAATGATTGTAAATTGAAAAATGGTCATAAGTCACTTTTTTCAGTGCCATAACTTTGAACAGTCACCAAACCAATGGTTATAAGTCAAGGACTATCAGTATACTATCAGTATTTCTTTCCTATACCATATAATTCTTAAAACTATCCTATATTTTTCAGTTTGACTCCAGATTCCTTCGTTGATTCTCTTGCCATCCATTACAATGGCATTTTTTATTGTAAATGTTTGCTGTAGGTGGCCTGGAGGGATGGAAATATGGAAGATAGACAGATCTCTTAATGTAGAAGTCAACAACCTTTTTGAATCAGGGACACATTTGGAATTTTAGCAACATTGAAGAACAAAATGGTTTCTATTGGAGACATGTCTGTTCATTAAATGGCTACCCCAAATGGAATGGGCAACAATAAAACAGACTTTGCCAAAAGTCAGAGTAAGGCCTTGGGGGTGCACTAAAAGAAATATTTGGGGTATAATGGCTCCTATGGCACAACATTGCCAACCACTGCTTAATGTTTTCTTGCCCTGGATTGACTGATCTTTTGCAATCTTTTGGGAGCTACAGAAAAGGGTGGGAGAAGCTGTTGAAATGTTAGAGTTTAAGAGACAAGAAGTGTGGGAGATGTAAATGAGAAATGTGTAAATTATATCCAGTTATTGCTGTAGAAGACGAATAATTTGTCTGCTTGCTGATAGGTTGCAGTTGGCTGTGGTTTTGTGCTGTTACATAGGGGTGACAAAAGGAAAGAAAATGCTGTAAATGTCAAGTTTTCCACTTCTCCTTAGCTTCTGATGTCTTTTTATCCACCTGAAGTAACTGCTGTGATTTATTCCATAGTAGAATTTTGGACCTGGAAAACAAGGATGAAAAAGATGAATGGTAGTCTTGGGCATGGTTTGCAACTATTGGGTTTGAGCTGGATGTATTCCTACTTGTAGAATTGAGCCAAAGTAGCACTGAGATTGGTGGGATCCCATGGCGGAATAACATTTCCATTCTCCATCATTAGATGGCTCATGAAGGCATGGGCATGTAAAAATGTGTATTTTTTTAAGTGGCCCAAATTTTACTAATTTCACTCCTAAACTTTTGCTTGAAGATTTCAAAAGAGACCATGAAAACCTACAAGACTGGCAATATTGAATAATAATTTTAGGCCATTTATTTAAAACATAAAAAAAATACTGTTGGTCCTGAAAAAGCTATTGGTGGATGTTGTAGTTATGTGGGCTTCTCTGAAAATTGCACCACACAGGTAACACTTGCATAATAGTGCAGTACCATCTCATCTGGTGCCACCTGACTCTTACTCTCTGATTAGCCAAGGAATTGAATCTGTGGTTTGGTGGAGGAGTAAGATCCAGCTCTCTGGGGCAGTTATTGGGCCTACATTGGGTTGATTTCCTTTTGGTAAACCTACTTGCCTATATGGTGGTAGTAGTGTATGGAACCAAAGCATGCATGACTATGTGCATATACACATACACACAATCCGTTCACTACTCTCAGTGCATTGCATATATGCTTACTCATACACACACACTGATAAATCTCTACTTGGCCATTAAAGTGATCTATCTACATGAAAGGGTTTTTGTTTTGAACCTTAGAGCCAGAAGAGACAAAAAGAGAAGACTTATAGGAATTGGCTGACTATGCCAGGTTTATGTCTCTAATATTTGCTGTGAGGTATCTGAAAGGAGCAACATTTTCTACTTTGGCAGAGTTAGAACAGAGGTTTTTTGTTTTTTTTACAAGAAACGAAAGTACCAAAGGGAACTGACTCAGAAAATTGCAAGGTCCTGTCCCTGATCAGTTTAGATGGAAAAAGGGGAATTTGGTATCTAGAAATGCATCCTTGCATGAAATGGAAGTCCTTTCCATGCACCTGTGGGAATTTGTAGTGCTTTAATCTGAGAATTAAAGCTAAAACAAGAGATGGCAACTAAATGGGATTTCTGAAATGTTGGGTGGTCAAATAATGTCCAGTAATCTGGAAAGACAAACAAAATTGCTATGTGTTCAAAACAGACTCAAAGGGGGTTTCATTATAGGAAATGGTAAAGGTGGGGGGAGGAAGGGAATTATTTTCTGTCCCAAAATGTGTTTATTTCTGGTTCATGTGTTGTACACTTATTACTTCTTTCTCTTGCCTCTGAGAATGTTTCATGTTTATTTTCTTTCTAACACCTACCCTCCCACCGTTCCTTCCTTCTCCTTTTTGATACTTCATTTTGTTAAAAAGAAAATCTAGGTGGACTATCTGGACAAGTAAAAACTGCCCTTTCATACAGTATTGGAATACATTTCATGTTTGGCCCACAATTCCCATCATCTTCAACTACCAGGCTGCTGGCCATGATGGATGAATATGTTAGCAACTAGGATTCAGCACAGGTGGAACTTAGTACACTGGTCAAGACTTTTACATTTTCCTCATAAGGAAAAACAAGTTTAGGTTAATGCGATAGTGGTGGTGTTTTCTGTGTCAGTGAGATCTGAGTTTTGCTTTCTGGTTCTTCCCCAATAAAGCCTAAAACAATCAAAACGAACAAACAATACATAAATGTTAAGAACTATACTAAGAATGTGTATATCTATATTGGCTATTACAACCATATATATATTCGGGTCTTCTCCCGCGTAAAATTGGACGACGTTTCGACGAAGTCTCATTCGTCATTTCCAGGAGCCATTGCTCCTGGAAGCACGAAGCCGAGAACACCAGCCTGAAGATGACAAATGAGACTTCATCGAAACGTCGCCAAGACACTTCCAATTTTATGAGGGAGAAGACCCGAATAACCAAAGACCTACATACAAACATCCGCGAAAACCTCAGAAAACACACACACACACACACACACACACACACACACACACACACACACACACACACACACACATTTAATATTTCTATACCACCTTTCTCCCATAGGACTCAAGGCGGTGTACAATCAAGAAAAAAGTAAAGATACATAAACATCATAAAATTGATAATTAAATTATAACATAGATTAGCCCAAATTACCGTATTTTCCGGCATATAAGACGACTGGGCGTATAAGACGACCCTCCTCAGAGCCATTTAGGGCTCATCAGAGCCTTATGGGCTGGTCTGCCTGGTTACAGGAGAATGAGACCCGGCGTATAAGACGATCCCCGACTTTTGAGAAGATTTTTGTGTGTTAGAATGTAGTCTTATACGCAGGAAAATACAGTAAATAAAACCCAGAATTAAATAATATTTTAATCATTCCCAGTTGACATGTTTAGCCCCACTTGATTGAACATCAGGGTCTTGAGATATATTTCGTATATCCAGGGGCAATTCATTCCAAAGGATTGGAGCCCTTATAGAGAAGGCCCTCCCCCTGGAGTCGCCAGTCGGCATAATTTGACTAATTGTACCTTGAGTAATCCCTCTCCGTGAAAACGAACTGGCCGGTGGGAAGCTATTGGTGGCAAAAGACGGTCTCATAAATACCCAGGCCCTAAGCCATGGAGTGCTTTAAAGGTGATGACTAACACCTTGAATCGCACCCGGAAGACCACTGGGAGCCAGTGCAGCTCGCGTAGGAGGTGTTACATGGGCGCAACGAGCTGCACCCATAATCACCTGCGCGGCTACATTCTGGACCAGTTGGAACCTCCGGGTGCTCTTCAAGGGGAGCCCCATGTAGAGAGCATTGCAGTAGTCCATACGGGAGGTGACTAGGGCATGAGTGACTGTGCGCAAGGCATCCCGAGCCAGAAAGGGACGCAACTGGCGGATCAGACGAACCTGATAAAAGGCCTCCCTGGCCACGGCCGTCAAATGGTCTTCTAAAGATAGCCGTGAGTCCAGGAGGACATCCAAATTGCAGGCCCTTTCTGTGGGGAGCAAGATCTCATCCCCAATTGTCAGTGATGGTACCAGCTGATTATATTGGGACACTGGAAGCCACAGCCACTCAGTTTTTGAAGGATTGAGTCTGAGTTTGTTTCTCCCCATCCAGATCCGCACGGTCTCCAGGCAATGGGATATCACAGTAAGGGCATCGTTGGGATGGTCTGGGGTGGAGATGTATAGCTGAGTGTCATCAGCATACTGATGAACATTCACCCCGAAACCATGGATGATCTCGCCTAGCGGTTTTACATAAATGTTGAACCGAAGGGGTGAGAGGACTGACCCCTGCGGCATCCCACAGATAAGATGCCTCAAGGTTGACCTCTGACCCCCTGCCAACACAAACTGCGAACGGTCAGAGAGAAAGGAGGAGAACCACCGAAGCACGGTGCCCTCTATGCCTAATCTCTCTAGCCGATGCAGTAGGATACCATGGCTGATGGTATCAAAAGCCGCTGAGAGATCTAATAGGACCAGGATAGAGGAGCAACCTCTGTCCCGGGCCCTCCAGAGATCATCAACCAATGCAACCAATGCCGTTTCCATGCTGTATTGTGACCCGAAATCTGCCTGGAATGGATCCAGATAGACATCTTCATCCAGGTATTGGGGATGTTGTCGCGCCACCACACTCTCAACAACCTTCACAACAAAGTGAAGATTGGAGACTGGATGATGGTTTGATAATAAAGCTGGGTCCAGGGAAAGCTTCTTGAGGAGGGGCTTCACAACCGCCTCTTTCAAGGCGGCAGGAAAAAAACACTCACTCAGAGAAGCATTTATAATCCCCTGGAGCCAGCCTCGTGTAACCTCCCGGGAAACTAGTACCAACCAGGAGGGACACGGGTCCAATAAACATGTGGCAGCGTTAAGCTTGCCCAGAATCCTGTCCATGTCCTCAGAAGCCACAGAGTCAAACTCGTTCCAGATAAAGCTCTCAAGACCTACCCCCGTCTCCTCCCCTGGATCTACCCAATCCAAGCCATCCTAAATCTGAGCGACTTTATCATGCAGGAATTGCACAAAATCCTCAGCTCGTCCCTGTAAGGGATCTTCCTGCATCCCCGCCTGAAGTAGGGAGTGGGTCACCCTAAAAAGCGCGGCTGCGCGGTACTCTGCACATGCAATAAGAGTGGAGAAGTAGCTAGACTTCGCCGCTTTTATCGCCACTAAGTAGGTCTTAATATAAGATCTCACCTGTGTTCGATCAGATTCAGATTGGCTTATCCTCCAATCGCTCTCCAGGCGTCTTTTCCAACGCTTCATCTCTCTCAGCTCCTCGGAAAACCAAGGTGCTAATCGAGATCGGCATCGGGTCAGAGGCTGCAAAGGCACGACGCGGTCCAAGGCCACAGTAACCACTCTGTCCCAGGCGACCACCAGGTCCTCAGTCGAGTCGTGAGCCAGAGTCTCAGGAAATGGCCCAAGCTCCATCAGGAACCTCTCGGGGTCCATCAGGCGCCTGGGATGGAAACATTAGGTAGTTTCCGTCTACCTAATGTAGGTAGTGGGTGGAAGTGACTTGAAAGTCCATGTGAAGGAGAGAATGATCAGACCATGACAAGGGCTTGATGTCTATATCCCCTATTTTAAGATCATTCAGCCACTGGTCAGAGACAAAAATCAAGTCCAGAGTATGATTTCCCAAGTGGGTGGGGCCTTTAAAAACCTAATAATATTTGATATAATATAATAATATATACCATAATATATATATGTTTTTCCTTTAAGCCAGGTTTTTCCTACGCAACCAAGATTTTTCTGGAACCACAATTGAGTGAAATCACAATCACTACTTTCTTTCACTCAATTGTGGTTCCAGAAAAATCTTGATTATGTAGGAAAAACCTGGCTTAAAGAAAAAACAGCCATTAAACCTACGAAAAGTAAGAAAATAGACATTGTACCTTTACAGGGAGGAATATGAGATGTGGGTGTGGCTTACTGAGGACGGCTATTGAGCCAGAAGTAGCTATATAAGTCTCTCACAATGCAGAACAAAATTTGCTGGCTGCCAGAACGAAAAGATGGAGGAAAAAACCCCAGAAAGTAGTGAATGTGATTTCACTCAATTTTGGTTCCAGAAAAATCTTGGTTACATAGGAAAAACCTGGCTTAAAGGAAAAACACACATTAAACCTACGAAAAGTAAGAATGTGTGTGTGTGTGTGTGTGTGTGTGTGTGTGTGTGTACAGATAATATCTCGGGTTTCTTCCCTTGTAATTGTAAACATATCTGTAGAAGGGTGGTTTACAATTACATGGGAAGAAACCTGAGATATTATCTGTACACACATATTATCCCATGAAAACTTACATAGATAAATATGTAAGGGGAAGGATGTTGAAAACGGGAAAGTCTATTTGTGTTCCTGTGGAAATGCCACTTTAAAATGGAGTGATAGCAGGCATGAGAGAATAGTACATTCCTCTTTGATACTACTTCTCCTCTTAAAATCCCTAACAGCATTTGCTTCCCCCCTCCCACTCCAGCCTTCCCACTAACACCCACTTCCACACATCTTTACCCTAAAGTTTCTATTGTATGCATAGCTCTATTACATAGCCCAGTTATCTTTGGTATAACATTGTGCTGCCACTTAGCTGTCTGTTCTTTTTTTTTTGCCAACTAGGTAGAGTGTTTGTCCACTGCCGTGAAGGCTACAGCCGCTCACCCACCCTCGTCATCGCTTACCTCATGCTTCGGCAGAACATGGATGTCAAAAGTGCCGTCAGCGCTGTCCGGCAGAAACGGGAGATTGGCCCCAATGATGGCTTCTTGAAGCAGCTGTGCCAGCTGAATGAGAAGCTGGTGATGGAAGGCAAGCTGAAGAAAGCATAGCCACTGCTTAGCCTGTGGCCTCTCTGCACTTCTTGCCAAACACTGTTAATTGCTTTGAGTTGAGAACACTGGCTGCCAGGCTGCACAAGCGAGGCAGGAGAAAGCTCAAGTTGCTTTCACAAAGACTGCGTGGGGTGATTTCGAGCAGTACCAGAAAACTACTGCAGGATTGTGCCACCTTTGGTGTGGACCCCCACCTTGTCCAGCCAGGCACCAGCTCACATATCTTTATTTTGGAATTTGTTGAGTATAGTATATGTCTGTGAGGGAGAGAGGAAAAACGTTGAAGGGCATGGTTTCAAAACATTTTGTATCATGACTATAACTGTCTTAAATTTCACACGATATGATTTTGCTGTTGTCCTCATTTGCTTAGCCAGCCATTCCTTCCTTCATCCTCCCCCCCCCCCATAGATTTAATGGAGGGTTTTTTTCTTCACATGTTTAGAAGTAAGGGCTGTCCTTTACATGGATGGCAGCCCGGGTCAAAAGTGTGGGATTAGGTTCTAGTCCATATGATTTATTTGCAAGGAGCATCAGGGTTCTTTTGATTTCCCCAGAAAGTTTATGTAGATAACCCAAATTCTAAAACTATAGACCTCAGGTACCAGAGCAGTTCTAGATTAATTTCTCCAGCGCTGAATCCTGGAGAGTCCTAGAGCAGGTAGCTCTATTTTGCTGAGCCAGATTTTGCCATTCAGTTCCAATCGTATTTCACAATTTTAAGAATGGTAAAATTTAAAAATGAAACAAATGATTTAGGTCATCTAGTCTGCGCATAAACATGCAGGTATCCATTTATACATGCAGATTCAGTGGCAGGAATGTGCAATGGCGGCTCTTTCGGATAGCTGGCCTTCCAGGCTACTTAATACCTTCAGCAAAGGAAATCCCACTTTCTTCTGAGAGAAGTTAATTCACCATCCAACAGTTCTTAGCCACTAGAAAGGCTTGTCGTAATGTTTTGCTGCAATCTTCTTCCTTGGCCTTGATACCTCTTGCTTTAATGCTTTAATGCCTTTTAGAGCAGCGTTGGCAACTTTAATATGTGTAGACTTCAGTTCCCAGAATTCCCCATTTGTCCACACATATCAAAGTTGAATAAGTTGAGAGATATTGTTTTGGAGCAAGAGCTGCTTTCTCTGAGTCATATCTTTCAGCTATTTAAAGAGAGCTATATGGTTTCCTCTTAGTGCTAATGCTGGGTATTTCCATTCTCCAGAACAAGAT
Organism: Coluber constrictor foxii; assembly: GCA_038048745.1. Classification (NCBI taxonomy): domain Eukaryota; kingdom Metazoa; phylum Chordata; class Lepidosauria; order Squamata; family Colubridae; genus Coluber; species Coluber constrictor. The sequence continues at coordinate 69,755,844 of CM075961.1, forward strand.
CTAGAAACGTCATAAGCAATAAATTGATTAGTCAGGATCAGTGTCAAGAATGTCTGCAAAGAGGCACTCTGGCTGTCAAATGTATGTGTGGGAGTGTCTGTATACACATGCATGCACACCACCAGCACATTTGTCTTTTGCTTATGCTAGTTAAAGTAAGGCCCCTTGGGTTATCACAAGGTAGGAAAGTAAATGTTTAGTAAAAAAAAAGAAGCACAATTTCTTGTCATCAAGTTATCCTTCTGTTTAGCTGTGCTTGACATGAATGTGAATATAAAACACACATTATACAATACTGACACATGCACACATACATAGGTACATATACAAGCAATGAAAAAGCCATCTAAGAACAAGCAGTTAATATAGTAATATTTTGTATATATTGTTGACATAGGCAGGTTTACAGCTTCTGTGTTAGAAGCATATTCTCCCCCCACCCCAATTTCATTTAATCTGTCCTTCTGCCCTCTTGTTTGTCTACAAAGTCACCGGGATCATATCTCTGTTCCAATACAGATGATTTTGGCTGTGCTAGGCTGCATTGACAATAGAAATGGTTGGTTTCCTGCTGAGTTTCAGTAAGGGATAATAGCAATCTGCTGCCTCTTCACCAAAGGTCTTTGCCAATAGTAATGATGATTTTTGAAATGCTGGATTTGGTAAATAAAACAAATTAGCCTAAATAAACTGATCAAGTAATTTAATTCATTCTGGCAACACAGATATTCATAGCCTTGTGTGAGAGCTGTGTTGAATGGAATTCTGTGCAGTTACATTTGAAATCTCTCTTACTATCCTCTCCCTCCCCCCCCCCCCATCTTATTTTCTGCAAGATAGCACTAACCTGAAATTTTTCAGAATAATTTTTTCTGACTATGCTTTCCAGAACGGTTTTTTTAAAAATCACTCTTAAAAGATCATTGTCTAGAGATTATGAAATTGTATTTCGCAACAGATTGAAATAGGTTGCAATACATTTATTTATTTATTTATTCTGTTAAATGGAATTAAGACCCAAGGAGGGGAGGGTTTCATTGTTTTGAAATGTGAGAGATACACATTCTCCTCCCTGTTTTACTTCTTATTTCCAGCCCCTTTGCAATGGCTTGTGGCCAAATGACAATATCATGGGAACCCAGTTCAGATCCCCATTCATCCTGGAAGTTCAGTCTCTAGATGACGGTGGGCTGCTTCCCATCTCTCAGCAAAACCAACTTCCCTGTATTACTGTGAACACTAAAAGGGACGGAAAATTAACATTGACTGATGCTCCTTGAAGAACAGGTGTTGGGATTGAATTTTTAAAAAGTTTGCCTTTTTCTTCCAAGCATTTTCCCCACAATCATGTGTCAGTACCCATATTTCTTATAGCCATATTGGTGCAGTTGCTAATCAAAGCACAGATTTAGAGCACTGTCTTAGGCTCATGGAAAAATATTCTAAAAATGACAAACTCTCAATAATGTAGACAGGTTTTTTAAAAAAAACTACAGAAATTTTAATTGAGCTGCAAAATCTTTGGGTTTATTGGAAATCAGAACTTCTGGCACAAATTTCCAGGCACTCTGAGCTCTGGCACAAGAACTGAACCACTGCCAATCCCTTACCTGCTTCCACTGCCTTGTTTCTTGGCATCCTCTCTTGTCTTTGAGGATGCCAAGCCTGCCTCTTCCAGCCCAGAGTTACAGCCTTAAGTTAGTAGTGGAGCATACACTTTGCATGCCAAACGTCTCTGATCCACTTCAACCCAAAGTGGGTTGAGCCAGAGTGCCTCTTTGGTATCTCCTGTTAAAAAGAGGCAATATTAGTGATTAGGAAGAGCCACAGCCTGTTTAGGCGGATAGTATCAGACTGGCTGGATTAGCAGCTTCAATTGGGCATAAGGTTGGCTTCATTGTTTTTTAGGAAACAATAGTTTCACTTTTACTTTAAAAAGTTGCTTCCAAACTTCTCCCCCCCCCCCAATAATTTGTATTAAAAGATGATATTACTGATAAAACTAATACAAATACGTAGTATGGAAATATATTTAAAAAAATAAAAATTACAAAGTGCAGAAAAAGGAAGAAAAAGGAATCTCCCCCCTTCATTTCTAGCAGGTATAATCAAGATTGATAACTTTATCTCTTAAAATACATCTGAACATTAACTTCATTCCATTCCTCGCTCCATTCTCTATAAGTCCATCTCTTAAACCTCATTTTTCCATATTAATCAAAAGTCTAGTAAAAGTTACCAGAAATAACAAGTATTACACATTACAAGAGGCTGCAAAAGTATCACTCCTTGCCATCTACTCACAAAAATCTTCAGCTATCTAGAATATATCTGGGTAATCTCAAGATGTCTCCTTGCTTGGGGGAGAATTTTCAGCAATCCAGGCTCTGCATCCAGCTACCTTTTGGCCATAATGTTTCTTGCTGTCTGTGGAATGTCGGTTTGCTGTTCCTCGCCAGAAATGGGGGTGTGGGGGGTATGGGGGAGCTTACAAATTTCTTGACTAAAAACAACGAAACCTGCAATCCTCTGTATCTGCAGTTCTCATTATTCCTGTTTGCACAGAGGATAATGGAATCCACAACCCAGTGGAGGATGTAAAATTGGAGGTTGTTGTGATGCAGTATTCCAATTAATAACCTGCAATTAAAATTAGCAAAGCAAACAAGCAAAGATGTGAGCTCAAACCCTTCCCTCCCCAAGAAATACAATAGGAACAAATTTAATATGGGAGCCCATGGTTTAGATATTCTGTATGTTAGGTTTTGGTGGTAGAAGAGATGGTGTGCTCCTTGTTCCTGAAGCCCTGCATTGCTGTGGTTACAAACTGATTGAGATCATAATGATTGTTATATAAGCAAAGGGGTAAAACAGCCAGGAGATACTCAATAACAAAAGGAAATGGAATAACTTGTCTGATGCATATGTATTTTTTTTTTTAAAAAAATGTGTTGTGATATTTGTCATTTATTAGAGGGGAGACAATCCACAAATATTCAATAAAACTGACTGTGGCATTCTGCCTTGTGTGGAATTTGCTGGACTGTTCAAAGAAATTTTAGAGGAAAGTGTAAATGTTTGCCTTTATTTTGTATTGGAAGGAGGTATTTTAATAAAGCATCAACTCTCAAGGATCACTAATAAAACATCAACTCTCAAGGAAACTACTCCTTAGATTACACTGGGACAGCCCACATCACACAAAGCCTTTTATACCTGGAAGAACCCTTGAAATATTTTTCACACCTTGGGGAACCCCTGCACATTCAGGTTCAAATATAGGGAAGAAGTTAACAAAGTTATTATAGTTTGTTTCATGTACCTTGTTCCCTAAATCCAGCTTCTCCTCACTTCCCACCTCCTCTCTCAAGGACCCCATTGCAAAACTAGGGGGGGGGGTGATCTGGCTTGCAACTTCCAATACTGCTCCCCTTAATATTACATTTAGATTCCACAGTCTCTCCTGAAATCTTGCCTGATACCTTGATTCCAAAACCTTCACTACCACAACCATTTATCCTTTTCCTTGCCTCCCCCCCTTTCTTTGTGGGTGGCTCCTGTTGCTGCCACTGGTGCCCAGGCCAGGTCTCCTATGATCTCCCTGAAATGAAGCTTCCCAGACTACTGCTTGTGCACACTGGAAACTCAGCAGGGTGACCGCAGTAGCATCTCTTGCATGCTTTTTTCATGACTTGCTGTTTCTTTATCCTCTCCTCCACAATCCCACCCAGGGTCTGTGCAAACTTTGGCAGGCCAACCCACAACCCAGTGTTGGAGGTTATAGTTTTTATCTCTGCTTTTAAAAAATAAATCCCAGGGAAGCCCTAGTGAACTCTCATGGAATCCTCTCATGGTTCCTTGCGACCCCATTTGAGAAACTCCAACCAAAGCAGTGAGACCTGGTGCAGTTCATTGAAGGGAAGAGAGGCAAGATTGAAACCTCTCAACATTTGGGATGATTCAGTGATGGGTTGCTCCCGGTTTGGCCCAGTTCAGCTGAGCCGGTAGTGGTGGTGATGTGACATCACCGAACCAGTTCTCTTTGAGTGGGAGCTGGGCCCTCCCGCCCGCTCCCGCCCACTCCCGCTTTCTTCCTACCTTTAATTCCTGTTTTTTAGCCCAGCTGATAGGCGCGGCAGAGTGGACTGCTGCACCTCAGCTGGGCAGAAACCTAACGTGCTTGCGCGGAGCACAAGTTTGGTGTGCATGCAAGCAAAGCACATGCACGAAGAGAACCAGTGGGAACACCGGTGGGAACCCACCACTGGGATGATTGTGTCACAACTCCTTTCAAAACAGGAAAATTTAGTCTGCTTGACATAGATTGTATATTGCAGCTCTTTCAATTACTTTTTTTTGCCAGAGACTGAATTATGACACAGTAAAAGTTATTGTTCTCTTTATTCCTAAGCAAATGAAATTGCATCTATGTTTTTGTAGGTCTTTGTAAGAAAAGGTGCCTTCATAATAAGTTATTTGCTGCATTAATAAGCTTATTTATCATGCCATTCAAGCCAAACCGATTCTAGGCAGCTCTAAATAATAAATGATATGAAATCAGAATTCAAAAGATCAATCATAGGTAAGAAAATAATTGTAAATCACAAGACAGCAATCCAACTACAAAGCAATCAAAATATCAGAAATGGGAGTCTGAGCAAGCCTATCCCAAGGCCTGGATAAATACCTCTTCAAGCTTTCTGCAAGAAATCTGGATGGGATATAGGTCTTGGGGGGAAGGGTTTATTTAGGGGGCAAATGCCACTGGGTCTCCAAAAATGGCACTGTTTAATAGAAGGGCTCTGGAATGCATCCAGTCTGCCGAATTGTGCTATACTGAGAATGCACAAGTTAAAATGCGGCTAGCATCAGAAAACCAAAGATTTCAAGTTTAGGTGGATGTTCTACTATTTCTTAAAGGCTATTCAGATGGCTTTTCACTTAAGAAGTTTTAGTCATCTTGTCTCAAGCCTGATTTAAGCAATTCCTAAGCAATGTGAAAGAAGACTCTAAAAAGAGGGTAGGGGCAGAGTGAGTATTTGTGACAGTGTATGAGAAGGAAAAAAAATGCATCATCTTGTATAGATTTCTTGAGATACATTTTACTCCCTAAATTTCTGCCTGGTAAGTGTGCATTGGAGTATTACCTTAAGAAGGATATGGAAAATGGCAGGATTTAAAGAGTTCCTCTTCATGCATTGTCAGTTTTGAGAGTTTGCAGCATGTTTGAAATTTTGATGTATGTCTTGGGTCCTCCAAGACAGAATTTCCATAGGTTAGAGAGCTCGCTCAAAGAATAGCTGCTGGGCATAGAATATCCATTTAACGTAACCGCTCAGGATGTTCTCTCTCTATGCTATGCCTTCAAATTAGTTTTTGACTCCTGAGAACTGCCTAGAATTTTTCCCTGCAGTTTTCTTAGCAAGGTTTTTAGAAGTAGTTTGCCACTGCCTGCTTTCCAGGACTGAGAGAGAGTGACTGGCCCACTGACACCCAGCAGTCTTTATGCCTAAAATGAAACTAGAACTTGCTGACTCCCTGTTTCTAGTCTTGATGCCTTAATCACCATACCAAACTGGCTCTCTGAATGTTCTCTGCCTCCTTCCTCTTTTTCTTGTCAGGGACCACAGCCATCCAGACCACAGCCATCCAGCATTTTTGTACTGCATGTGAGTTTTGTTGGCTGAGAGGCATGAAATAAAATGCTTGCTGTAGGACCTTTGTTTTATTTATTTATCAATTTTATTTGCCACCCATCTTGGAGTTCAGGTGACTTTCAGCAGCTTTGCATCCTGATCATGTCTGGTTTTTCTCTTTCCTCCTTAAATTAATACTTAACAATGAATTCCAGTGGAATAAGAGACCGGTGGCACCATGGAAATTTCTGTGAACGTACTGATGCACATTACTGATGTTACACTGTCAAGCATTTCTATACACATTTGGTTTAGAACAGATTAAATAACAGTTCAACAGTTGGTGATGCTGGGAAGAAATCCCAGCTGCTGTTATGTCCCTAATGTCTTTCAAGTGATTCGTTACTTAGGCCTCAGTAAATCTAGTGCAGTTTCCAAAGTATCCACTTGATGGCAATTTCTTCCAGCGTAAAAGGATTTCCACAACATATCTTAACGACAATCAGCAGACTAAAGGTGCATTTCCTGTAGCTCCAGGGGTCTGCATGCAATTTTCCATTCAAAAATCCGGAGCCTAGACTTTCAGAAAATGTTACCTGATTTTAACGTTGCAATATAGAAGAAAATTATTGAACACACCTGGAGAATAATCATGATGACCATGTTTAATTCTAATTATGTCTAAGTATGTACAGGTAGTCCTTGAATTACAACAATTTATTTCATGACTGTTCAGCATCACAAAGGTATTAAAAAGTGACTTATGACCATGCTTTGTAGACCATCAGAGTGTCCCATCAGCTATATAATCAAAATTTGGGTGCTTGGGAACTAGCATGTACTTACAATTGTTACAGTGTTCTGGGGTTACGTGCAGAGGTGGGTTCTACTTACCTTTACTACTGGTTCGCATTGTCCTTGTACGCATAAGCTCACTTCGCTCGTGCGCATGCACACTTTTCTTCGCATGCACAGATCAACTTTGATGACATCCAGGTCAGTGGGCGGAGCCTCCCACCGGTTTTACTACTGGTTCTTGCAAACAGGTCCGAACCGGGGGCAACCCACCACTAGTTACATGGTTACCATTAGTGATCTTTCCAGACAGCTTCCAACAAGCAAAGTTAATAGGCAGTTGGATTCACCTAATGACTATGTGATGGCTAACCCTTTTGCTATCAGTGATGGTTAACCTTTTCAGTGATGGCTAATCTTTTTGCTATCGCGTGCCAAAAGCGGGGGGAGCAGGGAGTTTCGTGCACATGCGTGCCCACACCCATAATTCTATACGCCCCACCCTCCGTGTATTCATGCACGACACCCCGCGCTCCGCCCACTTTGGCATGTGTTGGCACGGTAGGTCCGATAGGCCTATTTTTCGCCCTCCCCAGGCTCCAGAGCTTTTCTGGGAGCCTGAGGAGGGCAAAAACAGCCTCCCCCACTCCCCCACCTCCGGATGCCCTCCAGAGGCAGGAAACAGTCTGTTTCCCTACTTCTGGTGGGCCCAGAAGGCCCGAAAATCAGCTGGCCATTGCCCGTATGTGTGCCAGGTCTGAGCTCGCGTGCCCACCGATATGGTTCCGCGTGCCACCTGTGGCACGCGTGCCATAGGGTCGCCATCACAGGGCTATATGGTTTAATCATGGCAAAAATGGTTGTAAAATTGGAACAACCACCTTGCTTAAACAACAGAAGTTCCAGTCCTGATTGTAGTCATAGGTTGAGAACTACCTGTTAAATAATTTAATCTTTTACTTGGTCCCCTTCTACTATATTTCAACAGGGTAGATGTGTTATACGAATATTAAGTATAGTCCTGGAGAAAAACCTGGATGCCTTTGATAAGAGCATTTTAGCTCCTTTTCCTCTTAAATAGGTGTGTCAAACTCAAGGCCTGCGAGCCAGATCCGGCCCATGGGATGCTTAGATCTGGCCTGCAGAGCTGTTCTTGAAACAGCGAAGGACTGGGCTACAGTGCCTCTGCCAGCGAAAATGGAGGCCCCATTTTCTGTCAGGATGGCCTCCTGCAGCCCTCTGCCAGCAAAAATGGAGCTCAGGGGCGAGTTATGTCAAGCTGGCCTCACCCCTCCGAGGTCAAATACAACCCTGATGCAGCCCTCAATGAAATCAAGTTTGATGCCCCTGATTTAGATAAAGCCATGCAAAGCACAAGCAAGGTCTTTGTGTAGTACATTAATGATCAGAAAATATGGGAACTGCAGGCCAAAATACAGTGTCGATGAAGATATTTTCCAGTGCCTTTGAGGAAAGGAAAACCATTCAAATAAATTAAACAGCTTTGAAAAAAGAAATCCAGGTTGCTGATGCCCCAGCACTCCTTTCCTGTATTAAGCCACTGTCTTTGCAGTTACTGGATTTTTTACACCAGGTGGTGCCATAGTCCTTTCCTTGGCTTAAAAGAAGAACCTGGGATTTCTTTCCGCCACTTGGCAGTTCTTTCTTTTCACTGCAGTCCATTTTCACTATTGTAAATAAATGCTTCCTTGGCCTTTTCTCTTTTCATCTTTTTGCTTTGCCTTTTGTCTTGATTACACAGCAAACCAGAAAGCACATGAGCCTGTCTATGTTCCTCTCTCCTGATATCTTGCTTTCCAACTAGGATTCCACCACCACCAATTCATTTTCCTTTTGTCTTCCTGTCAGAACTTTACACAGTTAAAAGGCAGATATAGCAACAATGACAATAACTAAAGAATCAAACAGTTAGTATTGCACATAAGCTTAAATAAATTTTCTTGCAATGAAGTCTCACAGAACTAAAGAAAAATGGCAGAATTCTACTCTTGAAACGATATACAGGTTGTCCTTTACTTATGACCACAACTGAGCCCAAAATTTATATTGCTAAATGAAACATTTGCTCCTTTCTACAACCTTTCTTGCCACAGTTGTTAAGTTAATCGCTACAGTTGCTAAGTTAGTAATATCATTGTTAAATGAATCTGGCTTCCCTGTTGACTTTGCTTATCAGAAAGTCACAAAAAGTGCTCACATTGATCCCAGGACAGTGCAACTGTCACAAAGAAGAACGAGTTGCCAGGGGTCCGAATTTTAATCATGTGATCATTGGGATGCTGCAACGGCAGTAAGTGTGAAAAATAGTCATAAATTACTTTTCTCAGTGCTGTTGTAACTTTGCACAGTCAAAGTTGCAAATCAAGGACTATAGCAGGGCTCCCCAACCTTTCAGACCTCAGGGACCACTAAATTCATAATCTTAAATCCCACGGATCACTAATATGATCTGCCTAATGACCAGCTGGGTCATTAGGTAGTCATTAATTAGGGCATCATTTGGAAACTTCACAGTCATGTGACTGGGTGAGCATGGTCAACTCGATGGCCAACTCAACGTCACTCATGTCGTGGGTCCGCCTCACAGGCCTGTACTCATCCCTCTCCTGACAGCCACTCCTCGCCTGTCCGCTTGGGCTCCTTAGGGCCCCAACAAGAAGCAGTTGTTGGAGCTAAGCAGTCACCACAAAAAAGAGTTGGCAAAACAGCTGGCTCAGTTCAAATTGGATCTGACCAAGAAGGAGTCTCAGCAGAAGCACCTCACTCAGGACTATGAGCATAGGTTTTCAAAGCAGAGAGAAGACCTGCAGGAGTACAAGGCCAGGTACCAGGACCTGGAGGCTCAGAAGGCTGAGATGGTCAGCCAGTTCCAGGCCATGGTGCAGTCCTACTGGTGGCTCCTTGCCACCAGCGACACTTCCCTCCAGCCTTCGTCCAAAGCATTGCACCAAGAGGCTGAAGCAGACCCCAAGTTGGAATTTCTGGCCCCCTCCAACCAGCACAAAAAGACCCTGAAGGGGGAGACCTTCTGCAGCAACACAAATGTTCATTGCATATATCCGCCCCAGGGGCCATAGTTTGAGGACCCCTAATTTAGTGCAATATAAAAAATGCGAATAATTTTTCTGCGGACCACCAAAATTTTCTTGCGGATTACCAGTGGTCCACGGACCACCAATTGGTGACCGCTGATCTATAGTTTATTTTTTGTCAACAGAAGATGGGAGCAAAGTTCTTAGGATTGATACTAAAGGAGGGGTGTGGGCCAGATGTGGCAGCCTGTGGGCCAGATGTGTCACACGCAGGCCATAGTCACCCCAGGTCCACGAAGGGGAAAAACATCACAAAACATCATGTGATGGTAACGTGACTCCGCAAGTTTTTTTTATTGAAAAGTTTTAATAAATTTTACAAATCTATCCCCGTCCCCCTCCCACCCCCTCCCTACTTCCCAGAGCAAAATACAGTCAGGTAGATTATCTAAGATAATCTAACTGACTATAGCAACCTATCTCCCTCTTGTACTTTAACTCCCCTTTTACTAAACTAAGTTTAATACTTTATAACATCTTCTTATTCACTCATAAGCTATTTGAAGTTTTTTAGTCCGATATTTGCTTTGAATATAGTCAATCCATCTTCTCCATTCCAACATATATTTCTCATTTGAATGGTCCTTCAAATATGCTGAAATTTTAATTATCTCTGCTAAGTTTGCTACTTTTAATGTCCATTCTTGAATAGTAGGCAAATCTTCCTTCTTCCAGTACTGCGCCACCAACAGTCTTGCTGCAGTTATTAAATTCAAAATCAAATTAGTTTCTATAACCATACAATCTGTAATTATACCCAACAAAAACAACTGTGGAGTGAACTTTATCCTCTTTTTAAGGATATTTTGAATAATCCACCATATTTTTATCCAAAATGCTTTAACTTTTTTACAAGTCCACCATACATGAAAATAGGTAGCATCATCACAATCACATCTCCAACATTTAGATTGTAAATTTGGATACATGCAAGCTAACTTTTTGGATGCCATCTATAGAACATTTTATAAAAATTTTCTCTTAGGTTTTGAGCTTGCGTACATTTTACATTTCTGACCCATATTTTTTCCCATATTTCCATCATTATTGGTTCTTCAAAATTTTGTGCCCATTTTATGATACAATCTTTAACCAACTCTGTTTCCAAGTCTATTTCTATCAATATATTATACAACCTTTTAATATGCATTTGACTCTGGTCTCTATTTTGTTTTACCAAGTTTTCCTCATTTTGTGTAATACCAATTTTCTGGTCTTTTTTCCATCTAGCTTGTAACTGTCCATACTGAAACCAAGTTTGAATTACCCTTTCTTCTTTTAATACATTCAAGGGCTTTAATTGTAATATGCCTCTCTCTATATTAAGAATCTCTTTATAAGTAGTTACATCCTGTTTTTGTTCTATACTTATATTCTCTATCATGTGTCTGGGTACTGCCCATATAGGTATCTTATCATTTAATTTATATTGATATTTTTTCCAGACACGCAATAAAGCATTCCTTAGTATATGACTTTTAAAAGCCACATCGGAAGTGCAGTGTTAACCGTAATTTACAGAGTTTATCACAATAATATTCTAGTTAAGAGTGAGTAAAATCACTTTTCCGACTCTCAAATATTTTTCCTGTTATGCATCCAATTGTATCATCTACCCCATACATCATAATATTTAGATTTTTCACCATTATTCAGCTCATTTGTTAGATTGGACATTTCCGCACATTCTAGAATCTTATTGATTACACTTTCTCAGAAAGTGTAATCAGAAGCTTGTGCTTTTAAAGCCCCCTGAAGGGCTTCAAGTGTCAATATTTGAGTATCCACTGGGGCTATTAAAGACTTCATTTTAGATGATTGAGCTGGTGAACTACCAGCACTCTTAGGAACACCTATTTTTATTTGCTTTGAGCCATTTCCAAATTTTCAAATTATACTTTCCATCAGCCAGATCAGTAAGTTCAAAAAGTCCACTTAATCCCCAAACCTTGGTAAGTATTATAGTTTGTTAGTAAATCAGTACTCTGTTCTTTAATCTTGAGGTCTTAGTTCTTTTAAAATTAAATCCATTGATTTAAACAATGCTAATGATGTTAACAAGCACTTAACAGGCACTTTCCTCTTAACTTTCACTTTCACCACACCCCTTTAGCATTCAGGCGCTATCTTCCTTTCCCTTTTGTTTCCCCTCAATCTTCACAGAAGGAAGTAATACTTGATCAGAATTAAAGTTAAGTACTTGCAATTAGAGTCACTCCTGTTTTTGCTCTGCCTGCTTCTGAATCCGATGTATATTGAAAAGTTGTTTGCAGGGGTGGTCACGACATCTTGTTCTGCTTGCAGCAGAAATGTCCCGGATGCAGAGCTCTGTCAGGTTTCTGTGTAGCTCTCACCCTTCGAGCCCCAGAATTGCTCCTGGGGGTCTAGGGGAGCTCTACCCTCTTACCCAACTGCTCATCTTCCCCTCTTTTCCTGAGGGGAAAGTATCCAAACCGCTAGACAGCTGATTTGCACTGTTCTAGCGGCTTTAACACGATTGCGTGGCTAGCGCTCCCAAAAGAGCATCTTCCAACGCCTGCAGTGCCACTGGAAGCCCCCGTGACTCCGCAAGTTTGACATCTGTGTACCAGCAGTGGGTTCTTCCCAGTTCGGCGGTTCTCCCGAGTTGGTAGCGGTAACGATATGATGTCACCAAACTGGTTCTGTCCCCCCATCTGTGCTCCCCCACCCTCCTCATTATTCTTAGCTTTTAGTTGGCCCCACCCCCAATCTATTGCTGCCTCCTGAGTCCCAGCTGATGGCTAGAGGGAAAAAAGCTGTTTAAACTCTTGCTGCAGGGCTTCAAAGGGCCGCCCTACAGCTGATCAGTGTTAAAAGAAAACAAATGAGTAGACCAGTGCCTGCAAAAATACATGAGTAGATCAGTGCCTGCAAAAATAAATGGGTAGACCAGTGCCTGCAAAAAATAAATAGATAGATCAGTACAGCTCTGCAAACAGTTAAAAGCCTGGTAGACCAGTACCTCTGCTAAATCCTAAATAATTGTAAATAATTGTCAAGCCATGCCCATAAAATAAGCCACACCCACAGAATCGGTAGTAAAAAGTTTTAGAACCCACCCCTGCTATATACTAAAGATAAAGGTAAATTCATGTAGATACAAATGATCATTTGGATATCTGGGTTTTCTGACCCTACCCTTCTCCACTTTGAAGCCCTTCTGTCTCAAAAATCTCCAGACATATGTGTTGATAGGAAATCCTGGGATTTGTAATCATCCAGTGATAACAGGAGAGAGAGAGAGAGAGAGAGGGAGAAAGACCTGGCCAGATTTGGTTTCAAAGTAGACAAGAGCCTGTTAGCCTGTTATATACCTGACAAACTATCCAATTGCTATAAAATGGACTGAATGGAGACAAACAAACTTGACATAAGAAGGAATAGACCGCAACATGTAGGCTATTTGGGGCTGCCTTTGAAGACTGCAAGGAAGCTGCAATTGATGCATAAAACAGGCCACAACTTTTTAATTCTCCCTCCCTCCCTTCCTCCTCCCTCCTTCTCTCTCTCTCTCTCCCCCACCCACCCACATCCACATCCACACCCACACATACAAGTTTTAAAAACCAAAGGTACAATATAAGCTAATATAGAGTAAGGAATAAATAAATAAATAAATAAATCAAAATAAAAGAAGTAAAAGAAAAATAGAAAAGAAAGAAAAAAGTGGCTTCCGATATTATTTATAGCAGATATAACAGTGGTGGGTTGCTCCCGGTTTGGCCGAGCCGGTAGTGGTGATGATGTGACATCACCAAACCGGTTCTCTTTGACTGGGAGCTGGGCCCTCCTGCCCGCCCCCACTTTATTACTACCTTTATTTCTTGTTTTTTAGCCCAGCTGATAGGTGCAGCAGAGTGGATTGACACACCTCAGCTGGCCAGAAACTTAACACACTTGCGCAGAGCGCGTGAGCGAAGAGAACCGGTAGTAACATCGGTTGGAACCCACCACTGAGATATAAGTATAGTTATAAATTTACCTCTTTTTCTGAAATTACATCATGACTGTCTTCTTTCTATAATCTATCCTATCTCTCTGTCTAATCATCAAAACCGTAAATTTATGTTTTTCTGTTTTGTTTATGCAAAAAGTTTATAAAGAGTTTCCAGTCATCAATAAATATTGATATTGTCTTTTCTTTAATCAAATACGTCAGTTTGGCCCTAGACAAATTCTGTCATCTTCGCCCATCTTCGCCCTCTGTTAGCAGGGTCCCACCTTCTTAGGAATGAGACCTTCATATATATGATCTATATAGCATCAATGTTTTGAATGTCACATGAATTGTCTTCCAAAACCTTCCAAGTACAATTCAAAGTACTAGTTTTAACTTATAAAATCTTTTATTGTGAATTGGGACCAGTGGTGGATTGCCCCTGGTTCGGACTGGTTTGCAAGAACCGGTAGTAAAACCGGTGGGAGGCTCTGCCCACTGACCTGGACGTCATCAAAGTTGATCTGCGCATGCACAGAAGCTTGGCATGTGTGCAAGTGAAGTGAGCGCACACACATGATCCCATTGCAAACTGGTAGTAAAGGTAAATAGAACCCACTCCTGATTGGGACCTGAATATTTGACCCACCTAGGACAATTGTTCTAATTGGCATGTTGAGCTTCCCACCTCCAGGTGAGATTTGGGTGGGGAGGACAAAGAACACGATTGTTCTCAATATATGCTCAGTCTTTTGGAACAGCTACACCATGGAGATCTGGATGGTGCCTTCTTGGTGGCATTTAGAAAGGCAGTCAAGATGGAGCTTTTCTGACTTCTTCAGTTCTTTTTATTTTTCTTGTTCCAACAGTTTCTTCTATCTTAATCGTCATCCAAACCACTATAAAAGTTCATTCCTATAACAATATTCTTGCCATCAAATTTTTAGTTATAAAATTAATCATGTCACAGGGGAGGGATGATTGATGTATTAAATGTTTGTTTGTCTTAAAAAATTTAAAAAAAACTTTTTTTAAAAAAAGATGGAGCTTTTCTGCAGGGTTTTTAATTAATATCAAGCATTCTTATTGAATCTTATAAGCATTTGTTGCAATTTGCATGGCAAGACTGAATTGTTAATATATTTGGTTTTTTGCTTTTTACATTATTTTTATGGATTTTATTCATATTTGCAAAGAAATCCATTGATATTCTTATAAAGTTAAAGAGATTTAAGTATTTAAATGAATGAATAAATAAAATGGTAATATTGACAAAGATAAGATTGTATTTCAGCACTTTGGCTGAGATCAAGATGGCTACAGTAGAGCCCATGAAATAATAGTGTCCACTTTCATCAAAATAAAATCTTAGGAAATGTCCTTATATATGCAAGACACACACACACACCTCTGTTGGGGGTATATATGAATTCTGTAGGATTGCTTTTAACTTGGTTAACTAAGCAAGCTAAACTGTCATGCTTCCAAGTGATGATCCTAATTAATCCAGGATTCTGAGGCTGTAGTTTTTCTCAAAAGATTTCCTTTAGTGGGTACATCATATTGGCATGTTCAAGTGTGAATCCAACTCTAAATATTTCCTGCAGTTTGGTATAATTAAAAGAAAAGATATTCCCCACCCCTCAGTATCATAGATCATATTGACCAGCCATGTAAATACAAGCTTTTGTTGAGATAACCTTGGTTTCCATGAGCCCTATCATTGTTATGTCTGGCATATTAGAAGAAAACATTTCACACTCCATTGGTCCCCCCTCCCCCTATATGTATGGCAACTAAGAAATAAAGAAAAAAGGAATATGGCTTCAGCTAAAGTCGTTTCAAGAACTGACGTAAGAATTGCGTGAGATTACTGAATGTATATTTTTCTTCCAATTTATTCCTTATGTTATGGGGGCGACTCGGCGCTCCCATGTAACACCTCTCCTGCGCGAGCTGCACTGGCTCCCAGTGGTCTTCTGGGTGCGCTTCAAGGTATTGGTTACCACCTTTAGAGTGCTCCATGGCTTAGGACCTGGGTACTTACAAGACCATCTTCTGCCACCGGTAGCCTCTCACCGACCAGTACGCTCCCACAGAGAGGGTCTCCTCAGGGTGCTCTCAGCCAGACAATGCTGGCTGGTGGCCCCCAGGGGGAAAGTATTCTTCTGGGGGCACCTGCCCTCTGGAACGAGTTGCCCCCAGAGATATGGCAGATCCCTGACCTTCGCAGTTTCCGAACTGCCCTAAAGACATTTTTGTTTCAGCAAGCCAGGCTGAAACAGAGCCTGACCTATTCTTTTTTAAAAAACTGTTTTAATTCAATTACTAAAATTAGGGGTTTTAATATAGGGTTTTTAACTATGGGCCAAATGGATTTAATTGGATTTTAATAATGTTTTAAATTTTGTATTTCTGTATTTTATTTGCTGGCTGTCCACCTCCCTGAGTTCTTCAGGAGAGGGCAGTATATAAATATAATAAACATAACATAATAACATAATTCCTGGGGGCATTGTCTTATATTCAATGGCATCTTTCTATCAGGCAAGTGCAGTAGATGGTTTGACTGTGTGCTCTGAAGACTGGCAGTTTATTTAAATCGAGTGTTCAGTTTTCCAAAACTGAAGGTTGTGTGGATAAGTTGGGCACCATATGCCATAGAGGGGGTGAAGTTGGAGGTGTAGACAAAAATCCCCATCTATAGTACTAGGAGATATGAATGTCTAGCAATATTTGGAGACCTCAGTGGCTTGGCTGGTTAGTCATCTATTAAACATGGTGTGGTGAAACCTGCAGTGGGCAAGGCAGTGAGTTTAATGACTTCTTAAATCTTTCCAATTTAAGATTCTGTGATTGCATCCAAGGGAGGCCTTTGTCTGCTTTTGCTCTGAGTTCACAGATAGAACAGAAATGGAAGCAACTAAAATGTATGCCTGACCTTTTTAGATGGGCCTTTATTCCTACACTATGGAGGGATAGATCAAATCACCCAAAGAAGAAAACAATGAAAATAATCTACACAAAAAGAGTTGGAGTTCTATCACTGATATCCCAAATTATGGCCTTCATGGCAAGGAGAGATTCTTACTTGTGTACCAAAGATAAGAAAACCCCCTCTCAAATTCCACATAATGTATCTCTTCTAATAGTACAATACAGAGGAGATCTCAAGAGAGAATTTAATACTGGGGCAGATAGTGCTCCTCCGAATAGATTTGAGAATTATGTTATAGAATTCAACATTAATTCATTTTAAAAAGAACAGCTTTGCCTGATGTGTTGTGGCTCATCAGATCTTAACAGACACTGATTGTCAAACCACTTTGGTACCTATGTTTTAGAAATTGTTCCTTCCCTTCCCTTTCCCCTGATTCATAGGCTAGTAAAACCAAGCCTGGGTTTGTTTATCTAGTGGTTAAAATCCTATGCTTGCACAGCTGTCCACTCAGAAAATCAAGATTATATACAAACTTGACTATGACTTGCACAACTAGTGTTGGGGCATGTTTTGACTCCTTCAGAAGCTCCAGGCGCTTCTACATAGATTAAACTATATTTTGGTTGCTTCAATATCAACCATTTTCTATCAAATGTAGATATGGGGGCACTGTGCCCTTTTAGATGGGGGAGCTGAAAGTATTGCTTATGCTACATTTCCCAGCATCTTTTATCACTGACAAACAACGCCTGTGACTTGCATTTTGGTATCATCAGTTTTTGTTTATGTTTACGTTTATTGGATTTATATACTGCCCTACTCCTGAAGGACTCAGGGCAGTGAACAGCCATAAAGTAAAATACATATATATAAAATTTAAAAACAGAATAAAACTGAATTAAACAATTTGGCCCAAGACAAATGTAAAAACCCATGTAATTTAAAACAAATTAAAATTTGCATTTTAAAAAGAAAAAAGGGAAAAAGATTAGGCCAGGCCAGCTTGATGAAATAAAAAGGTCTTGAGAGCGTGGTGGAAGGTGCGCAGATCCAGGATCCTCCGTATCTCCGGGGGGAGCTCGTTCCAGATAGTAGGTGCCGCCACAGAGAAGGCCCTCCCCCTAGGGGCCACCAGTCAACACTGTTCGGCCGACGGCACCCGGAGGAGCCCCTCTCTATGAGAGTGTACTGGCTGGTGGGAGGTAATTGGCGGTAGTAGGCAGTCCCGTAGATAACCAGGTCCTAAGCCATGGAACGCTCTAAAGGTGGTAACCAAAACCTTGAAGCACACCTGGAAGACCACTGGGAGCCAGTGCAGCTTGCGCAGGAGAGGTGTTACATGGGAGTACCATGTCACTCCCATTACCACCCGCGTGGCCACATTCTGTGCCAGTTGGAGCCTCCGGATGCTCCTCAAGGGGAGCCCCATGTAGAGACCATTGCAGTAGTCCAGGCAGGAAGTAACGAGAGCATGAGTGACATGCTTAATGAGTCCTGATCCAGAAAGGGACGCAACTGGTGAATCAAGCAAACCTGATGAAAAATCCTCCCGGTCACGGCCGTCAAATGCTTGTCTAAAGACAGCCGTGAATCCAGGAGGATGCCCAAGTTGTGAGCCCTCTCCGTGGGGGCTAGCTATTCGCCCCCAATAGTCACTGATGGCGTCAACTGACTATATTGGGACATTTGAAACCACAGCCACTTGGTCTTGGAAGGATTGAGCCTGAGCCTGTTTCTCCCCATCCAGATCCGTACAGCCTCCAGGCACCAGGACATCACTTCAAGGGCATCATTGGGGTGGTCCGGGGTGGAGATGTACCGCTGAGTGTCGTCAGTGTACTGCTGGTACTTCACCCCAAAACCACGGATGATCTCACCCAGAGGCTTTACATAAATGTTGAACAAAAAGGGTGAGAGGACCAACCCTTGTGGCACCCCACATATGAGGGGCCTCGGGGTCGACCTCTGCCCCCCTGCCAACACAGACTGCAGCCAGTCTGAAAGAAAGGAGGAGAACCACTGCAGCACAGCCATCTTTTAGTTTTTTCACAGTTATTCCAGAGCTAATGACTGCTAGCGGGGGCTATGGGTCAGGTTTCATTTTTACTGTGCACAGGAAGGTGAATTCTCTTTCTGTTAATCAACAATTTCATGGGATCATACAATATAAACATATACATATAAAGAATCCTGGGATGCATCTAGCCCAATGCTTCAAAACCTGGATTAATTACTCAAAATTCAATAAAAGTCGCTTTTTTTTTTTTGGTTAACCATATACAAACCCATTACCCATTCACAACAGGGACATTAAAGGGTTTTACCTACATTGGGTGAAAAAGACTGTCTGACAAGTACTTTTGGTTAACAAAGGAAAATGTTTGGGAAGTATTGATCTAGTTCCTGCCATTCCATTATATATCTCCTGTGACAGAGAGTTTACCATTCCTAGATGTATTCTGTTCCATTGCTATCTTACCACTAGGATTTTTTTCCAGATGGCCACCAAAATCTACTTTATTGTAATTCAGTCCCATTGTTTCTTGTCCTGTCTTTTGGAACAATTCTGAGCAAGTCTATTTTTCTATAGGGTAACCCTTCAAATACTTGGAGAAAGCCATCATGTCTCTTATAGTTTTCTCCATGCTAAATATCCCAGTGTTTCCAACTTCCCTTCATAATTTCTTCCTTCTAGGCCCCTTCTCATCCTAGTTCTTGTTTGATACACTCCAGTTTTCCAATGGCTTTCCAAAAATATGGATGCAATATAGCCGATATGGTGTGTTCAATGCAACTGAGAGGAATAATGACTTCTCTTGATTTGATACTACACTTCTATTAATGCAACCTGGTATTGCTTGGCTTGCTTTGGAACTGTTTTCATCTAATTGTGAATTGCTACAACTCCAGTTATATACATATACATGTATATGTATATGTATATACAGTTATATACATATATATGTACATATACATGTGTGTGTGTGTGTGTGTGTACACACACACACACACACACACACACACACACATAAAAAAAGATTTTTTTTCTCCGTAGGAACTTGGAATGTAAGATCCATGAATCAAGACAAGCTGGATGTGGTCAAACAAGAGATGACAAGACTGAACATCGACATTTTAGGAATCAGTGAACTAAAATGAACAGGAATGGGTGAATTTAATTTAGATGATCATCAGGTATATTACTGCGGGCAAGAATCCCTCAGAAGAAATGGAGTAGCCTTCATAATCAATAAAAGAGTAGGAAAAGCAATACTGGGTACAATCCCCAAAATGACAGAATGATCTCAGTTCAAATCCAAGGCAAACCATTCAACTTCACAGGAATCCAAGTCTATGCCCCAACCACTGGTGCTGAGGAGGATGAAATTGATCGGTTCTATGAAGCCCTATAGCACTTTAAAGAATTAACGCCAAAAAATGATGTCCTTATCATAATGGGGGATTGGAATGCTAAAGTAGCAAGCCAAAACATAACTGAAATAACAAGCAAGTTTGGCCTTGGAGTACAAAATGAAGCAGGGCATAGGCTGATAGAATTCTATTAAGATAATACGATAGTCATAGCAAACACTCTTTTCCAATAACGCAAGAGACGACTCTACACATGGACATCACCAGACAGTCAACACAGAAATCAGATTGACTATGTGCTCTGCAGCCAAAGATTGATAAGCTCTATATAGTCAGTAAAAACAAAACTGGGAACTGACCGTGACTCA
Source organism: Coluber constrictor foxii (assembly GCA_038048745.1). Classification (NCBI taxonomy): domain Eukaryota; kingdom Metazoa; phylum Chordata; class Lepidosauria; order Squamata; family Colubridae; genus Coluber; species Coluber constrictor. Next base: position 69,776,027 of record CM075961.1, read on the forward strand.
GATCATGAACTTCTCATTGCAAAATGTAGGCTTAAATTGAAGAAAGTAGGGAAAAGCTCTAGGCCACTCTGGTATGAACTAAATCATATCCCTGATGAATATACAGTAGAGGTGACAAATAGATTTAAGGAATTAGATCTGATAGACAGAGTGCCTGTAGAGCTATGGACGGAGGTTCACAACATTGTACAAGAGGTAGTAACTAAAACCATCCCCCCAAAAAAAGAAGGCAAGAAAGCAAAATGGTTGACTGAGGAAGCTTTGCAAATAGCTGAGGAAAGAAAGGAAGCGAAAGGCAAAGGCGAAAGAGAAAGATACACCCAACTGAATGCAGAATTCCAGAGAATAGCTAGAAGAGATAAGAATGTCTTCTTAAATGAATAGTGCAAAGAAATAAAAGAAAACAATAGAATAAGAAGAATCAGAGATCTCTTCAAGAAAATTGGAAATATGAAGGGAACATTTCATGCAAAGATGGGCATGATAAAGGACCAAAAGAGCCTGTGTAGCGTAGGGGGCTAATGCCTCCTACTAAAGGCAGCAATTAATACCAGCTGCCTGTAATTTCTGTGAGTTCAATCCCAGCCAGGCTCAAGGTTGACTCAGCCTTCCATCCTTTCTAAGGTGGGTAAATTGAGGACCCAGTTTGTTGGGGGCAATAAGCTGACTTTGTATAAATATACAAAAGTATGAAGGCTGTTGCTTAACACATTGTAAGCCGCCCTGAGTCTCCGGAGAAGGGCGGCATATAAATCAAATTTTTTAAAAAATGGCAAGGACCTAACAGAGGCAGAAGAGATTAAGAAGTGGCAAAATTACACAGAAGAACTATACAAGAATGAGCTTAATGTCCCTGATAACCATGATGGAGTGGTCATTGACCTCGAACCAGACATTCTAGAATGTGAAATCAAATGGACCTTAGGAAATCTGAGCAACAAGAAAGCTAGTGGATGAGGCAGTATTCCAGCTGAGCTATTCAAAATCTTAAAAGATGATGCAATAAAAGTGCTACACTCAATTTGCCAGCAAATTTGGAAAACTCAGCAGTGGCCACAGGATTGGAAAAGGTCAGTTTGCATTCTAATTCCAAAGAAAGGCTATTCCAAAGAATGTTCAAACTATCGCACCATTGCATTCATTTCACATGATCGGAAGGTTATGCTTAAAATCCTACAAGCTAGGTTCCAGCAGTAGGTGGATCGAGAATTACCAGAAGCACAGACAGAATTTCAAAGAGGCAGAGGAACTAGAGATCAAATTGCCAACATATGCTGGATCATGGAGAAAACTAGGGAGTTCCAGAAAAACTTCTGCTTCATTGACTAAGCTAACGCCTTTGATTGTGTGGATCACAACAAATTATGGAAAGTTCTTAAAGAGATGGAAGTACCAGACCATCTTATTTGTCTCTTGAGAAACCTATATGCGGGTCAAGAAGCAACAGTGAGAAATGGACAGAACTACTGATCGGTTGAAAATTGGGAAAGGAGTCCGGCAAGGCTGTATACTGTCGCCTTGTCTATTTAACCTATATGCACAGCACATCATGAAAAAGGCAGGGCTGGATGAATCAAAAGTTGGAATTAAGATTGCTGGGAGAAATATCAACAACCTCAGATATGCAGATGATACCACTCTAATGGCAGAAAGTGAAGAGGAACTAAAGAGTCTCTTGATGCGGGTGAAGAAGGAGAGTGCAAAAGTTGGCTTGAAACTCAACATTAAGAAAACTAAGATCATGGCATCCGATCCTCTGAATTCCTGGCAAATAAATGGGGAAGAAATATAGGTAGTAACAGGGCTAGGTTCCTGGGCTCCAAGAATCACCATAGATGGGGACTGCAGCCAAGAAATTAAAGGAAGCTTGCTCCTGGGAAGGAAAGCTATGGCAAATTTAGACAGCATACTAGAAAACAGAGACATCACCCTGCCAACAAAAGTGTGTATAGTCAAGGCTATAGTTTTTCCAGTTGCAATCTATGTATGTGAAAGTTGGACCATAAGAAAGGCTGAGTGCCAAAGAATTGAGGCCTTTGAACTATGATGCTGGAGAAGACTCCTGCAAGTCCTTTGGACTGCAAGGCGATCAAACCGGTCAGTCCTAGAGGAGATCAACCCTGACTGCTCTTTAGAAGGCCAGATCATGAAGATGAAACTCAAATACTTTGGCCATCTAATGAGAAGGAAGGAGTCACTGGATAAGAGCCTAATGCTGGGAAAAATTGAGGGCAAAAGAAGAATGAGGTGGCTGGATGGAGTCATTGAAGCAGTCGGTGTGATCTTAAATCCATCTTACCAGAGGATGGTAGAGGACAGGAAGGCCTGGAGGAACATTGTCTGTGGGATCGTGATGGGTTGGAGACGACTTCGCAAGTAACAACAAAATGTACATGAGCCAAGTCATAAATCATGCATCATAACTCATAATGGCTAACTTCATACATATTATTTCATACATAATAATACATAACCAAGCAAATCAATTTTTGGTTTGTGTGTTCTAAATACATATATGTACATCAGAGGAGGAGGGCAAAAAAAGAGAGAAAGAGAGAAATGAAGCACTTCTTCCTTGTTCAGACTTCCTAATTCGTCTGTAAATCTGCAATTTTTACTGAGAAAAGGGAGCGGAAACAGTGGTGAGGACATGTTTGTTTAAGCGGGCTGGTGACTTTGTATCAGTGGATGATTTCCTGCTTGGAATTGAACAAATTCCTTCTCATTCCCCAGAGAAAACAGAAAAATGAGGGGTGGTGGTGGGTGAGGACAAGCTCACATAAATAAACAAAAGTTGGGGAGGAACTAGAATTCATATTAGCCTGAGAACACAAAAGTGAAAAATTGAATAAAATGAGATTTTAGAATCTCATCTGGGAATAAAATGACTTTATAATTTGAAATTAAATGATAGAGACCCGAGAATAAAAACTGAAAACAAGGGAGGGAAAAGACATATTTTGTTTCTGAGGGGATGGAGCAGATATATTCATATTTGTTCTTGAAAGCAGTGATTTACAAAGTTGGCAACTTTAAGATGTGTGAGCTTCAATTTCCAGAATTCCCCTGCCAGCACTGCTCTAAAACCATAGCTGTGGTTGTTTCTAGAGAAAAATGTTATAGTACTTAGTTCTAGAGGGAAAAAAATGTTATGAGAAAAACAGAAGGTGTATTTCCTGCTGTAACTTACCATTCTTACCCCTCCTAACCAATGTGCATATCTCATCTTCTTTTTTAAAGAATGCATATTTAGTTTTCATTAATACAGTCAAAATATGTTCATAATTTTAAAAAGGCTATTTTATATGATCCATGAGAGAGTTAAAATTGATGTCAAAAGTTAAATGGATGCTGATGGACTTCATCTGGGTACCCCACACTGCACCCTTAAAAGACCATATCTGCCTATGTAGCTGATTCAAGGACATGCCAATGTAAACCTGACAGATCAAAGCAAATCTTGATCGAGATGGTGATAGCTCTTTTCATTCCATTCTCTGCAGAAGCTCTTCTGCAAACCCTATCGATGGTCAGCTAACCTTGTGCATTGCTATTTAAATTTTGAGCCTTGGATAATTTTCCAAAATATGGAATATTTCATAACATCTCAAACAGCAGTAAAATGTAGAAGAAAGTCAATGCTGTGGCAATCAAAAGAGGCATTTATCTCAAAAGATGCAAATTGTGTTTACTTCACAATTTTTCTTTCGTTTATATGATCTGACTTGGAGAATAACTGTGCAAAACACGTGGTTTCTTTTCCTCAGGAAAGCTGTGAGTTTTAGGTTTGAATTTGATAGTGTTGTCTTTTGTTAAACAAAAGTTAAACATCTCCTTAGTTTAGTTTTAGTTAAACATCTCTTTGGTTAAACAAGATAAGCAATTAACCAGGCAAGTCCATTTTTTCTGTGGCATCCATAGGTTACTCCAAGGCAAGAAAATCTGATTTTATAACTTCTTCTCATTATCCTAGCAACAACAGTCCTTCAGAATGTTAGGATATGAATGTGTTCAATTTTTTTTTAAAAAAATAGCATATGTGTCATCTATTTATTTTAGTAAGTACAGAAATTGGGTTGAGTGTAGGTATAATTTGATAGATACTGCCTATGTTCAGAACAATAAATAAAAAAATAAAAAAAGGCCAAGCTCTAAACATTACAAGTAAAAAGTATGGGTACATGCAAGCAATGTAGAAAGGGGCACATGTAGAACAAATGAAATAATAGAAAATATTCCAGAAAATACCTGGGTTCATTTTTACCTACACTAGAATATTGCCTTAAAACAGTGTATCTGCCCCTGAAGTCTTTCAGATGTGTTTGATATATGACCCAGCTATCGTGGTCAGTTAGATTTTAAGATCCAAACCCACCATGATAGTGTTAGGGATGGAAGACTGGTATAGAAAAAAAATATGCTTAGATAGACAGTATAAGACTTTTAAAGTTATGCTTGGTAAGAGGAGAGAATCAGTGGTGGGTTCCAACTGGTGTGCTTTGCGAGCGATCACCATGCACAGGCTCGCTTCACTTGCACACACGCCAAACTTGCGCTCTGCATAAGCGTGTTAGGTTTCTGCTGAGCTGAGGCGTGGCAATCCACTCTGCCATGCATATCAGCTGGGCTATTTGCTTAGAGAAAAGATAATATTTATTGAAGACTGGAAACCCTTTATGAACTTTTTGCATAAACAAAAACAGAAAACATAAATTTATGATTTTGATGATTAGACAGTACAGACAGATAGAACAGATAATAGAAAGAAGACACTCGTGATGTAATTTCAGAAAAACAAGTAAATTTATAAGTATACTTATATCTCAGTGGTGGGTTCCAACAGGTGTTACCACCGGTTCTCTTCGTGTACACGCTCTGCAGAAGCACGTTAGGTTTCTGGCCAGCTGAGGTGTGGCAATCCATTCTGCTGCACCTATCAGCTGGGCTAAAAACAAGGAATAAAGGTAGGAATAAAGCAAGGGCGGGTGGGAGGGTCCAGCTCCCAGTCAAAGAGAACTGGTTCGATGACGTCACATCATCACCACTACCGGCTCAGCTGAACTGGGCTGAACCAGGAGCAACCCACCACTGGAGAGAATGCAATGTTGTTCTCATGACACAGTCAATGCAAGGGTGAAATCCAGCAGGTTCTGTCTGGTTCTGGGAAACCGGTAGCAAAAATTTTGAGTAGTTCGGAGAACCGGCAAATACCACCTCTGACTGGCCCCAGAGTGGGGTGGGAATGGAGATTTTGCAATATCCTTTCCCCCAAGAGTGGGGAGGGAATGGAGATTTTGCAGTATCCTTCCCCTGAAGTGGAGTGGGAATAGAGATTTTGCAGTATCCTTCCCTTGGAGTGGGGGTGGGAATAGAGATTTGGCAGTATCCTTCCCCTGGAGTGGGGAGGGAATGTGGATTTTGCAGTACCCTTTCCCTGGAGTGGGGGTGGGAATGGAGATTTTGCAGTATCCTTCCCCTGCCACACCCACCAAGTCACACCTCACCCACCAAGCCATGCCCACAGAACCAGTAGTAAAAAAAATTTGGATTTCACCACTGAACCAATGTGTCCCCCATAGTCCCTAATTCCTCCAAGATGTGCTGATTGTTACAAGCTTGAGAAGGGGGATCAGAATTGGAAGGTCAGAGCCGTGATGTAGGTAGGGGAAGAAGAAACTGCATGCAGTCACTGTTGCCTTCTTAATGGTGAAGCTTCTGAAAATATTTAGTTTACTCACTATGGGGAACAGAAGGAAGCTGTACAAGATAGACTGGACCCTTACAGTAAGAGCCCATTTAGTATAGTGGTTAAGGTGCAGGACCAGAGACCCTGAGTTTCAATTCTCCCTTAGGTATGGGAGCTGCTGGCTTCCTTTGGACCAGTCACTCTCTCTCAGCCTAGCCACCTCACTTCAGATGGATGTTGTAGGAAAAACAGGAGGGCATCTTATGTATATTCCCTTGAGTTGAACACAATCAAATCATCAATCAATGAATGAATCAATGTTTTTAATTACCTAGTTTCTCCCCTCTCCTTTCCACCCAGATGCAATTTCTATAGGGCATAATCATAGAAATATGGGTTTTTAAATGAGAAGGAAGGAAATTTTGTAACTGGTATTTTGGCCAAAGGCCCCAGGTCAGTCAGAAATGTGTTTGAAAAGGGGAAAAGAGTGAAATGATTTTTCAAAACATGTCTTTGTGGGAAAAGACCCCTAGGAGCTGCCAAAGACTTATACTCCCCCCCCATTCAACTTTTCTTCTTTTTCTATTATAAAAGGTGCAAATAAAACCGCTGAGCAGAAGAGATCAGAAAAATTGTAGACACTGAGCGCCTCCTTTCGCCCCACTGCTGTCACCCGAATTCCTGGGTCTCTGCAAACGCATTGGCCCAAATGATCCCACCCATTTCTCCTGGACCCTCCCTCTCCCTATCATTGGCTAGCTGCTTTCTTCGGAGGAATTTAAAAAGGAGAAATAAAGTTCGTCAGCTCAGGAAGCCAGAAGACTGCCGAACGCACCTGCTCTCCCGCTGTCATGCCGATCTTCCGAGCTATGGCTTCTTTCGGCCTCCTGCTCTTCTTTCTCCAAATCAACCTTCCCTTCGGGCGAAGCTGGCAAGTGCTTAAAAACGATGCTGCGGAGTTCATCCCAGATTTTCTGGACAAGACCTTTGGGGCATCGGAGCAGCCCGTGCAAGCGGCGTTTGCGTACAACGAGACTGAAATCACGAGCAACCGAGCCAATCAAGGGCGGAGAAATTCCCAGGTTTCTTCGGGAAGGATGGGTAAGACAGCTCAAGCAATCTCTCTAACCTGCTTTGCGTGTTTTCAGCTGATTGGTCTGGCATTGTAATACATTCTTTTTCGGGAGAAGGCAGGCTCCCAGGACGCTGCTTTCTAACAGATCCAACTAGTCCAATACTGATCAACGAAAGCATTCTTCCTTTTACTTTTCTATTTCCTTTTCCTTTCCTTTTCCTTTCCTTTCCTTTCCTTTCCTTTCCTTTCCTTTCCTTTCCTTTCCCTCCCCTTCATAAGTGTCTGGATTTAAAGCTAAGATTGGTCATAGATGATATTTGTAACCCTGGTTATATTAATATGATGAAATAATGAATAATGTGCACCTAATGTAAATTCTGCTTTTCATTTTGGATCCTGATCTTACATGCAAATATAAGAATCAGTGATTATATTGCAATGTTGTCACACATGTTTGGACACTTGTCCTCAATTTCAAGGAACCCTGTAGGTTTAGAATATTCTGTTACTAGAAAAATCTATTTGAATTATTTACAGCCATTCATACCATAAAAATATATTGCTATTTTATGTAGGGCCTTATCAATGTTTTGCAAAATCTTGTGTTCAAACTATGTTAATTACAATGGAAAATAGTAACGTAGATCATGAAAAAGGAAAATGGGTTACAGAAAGAGAAAACCACAAAGGAGGAAAAAAGAAGGAATTAAAAAAGAAAGATATCCTGGGTTGACTACATGCCACTTTTAGTCATTTTCTCTCTTCTATAAGTAATTAAAGTCTCTAAGCATTGTTGAAATAAAATACATATAGTGTGAACAATCTAAAATCAGGTTCAATAATCCAAGAGGTTTTTTTTATCCTTAAATGCAACTAATTGCAACTCTGAAGATGCCATTATAATGAAAATGTATCAAAGGGAAGAATTAATAATAAAAAACCCCAAGCATCTTCTAATGCTCCTCACATTTCCAGATCTGCTCAAGCAAAACAGAGAAAACAAACAATTACCATCATTTCTATTTTAGTTCTTTAAAAAATCTTACAAAAATTCACATGTTAATTTAAACAGATACATTAAGGAACATTTCTACTCCTGTGGCTTGCATAATACTGATATAGCAGGCTGAGTCAACCCTCTGCCTTAAAGCATTTACATCTAAATAAAATCTGCAAAAACAATAAAGACAGGGGGGAAAACAATAGAGGGATAATTCAGTAAAATACAGAATATGTGCTTAGATTTAATCATAAATGGGTGAGAAAGGCCACCACATTGCTCCTCTGGTTAATTTAAACTTTTAGTTCTTGATTTTGTACAGAGCCCCAAGCTAGGCTAGAGGCCCCTAGAAGAATGCTTCTCAATCATGGCAACTTGAAGACATGTGGACTTCAACCCCAGCCAGAATAGCTAGCTAAGGAATTCTGGGAGTTGAAGTCCACACATCTCCAAGCTGCCAAGTTTGAGGAGCACTGCTCTAGAATGTATTTTAGACTGGACTGCTCTATAAAGGCATTGCAAGTTGGTTTCTTTCAACTTGTGTGCCAGCATGCCCAGTCAATCTAAACAGCCAGAGATATTTGGCATCTCTGCTTCTCCTTTTCTAATCTGCCTCTGATTAGTCTTCTAGGTCCAACTTTTGTCACAGGAGGAAAGACAAAGCTAGCCTTTCCAAAATGAATTTGAGAAAATATCTGGAATGTTTGGGATACAGGAGGCAATCTCTCTCTCTCTCTCTCTCTCTCTCTCTCTCTCTCTCTCTCTCTCTCTCTCTCTCTCTCTCTCTCTCTCTCTCTCTCTCTCTCTCTCCTTCCCCCTCCCCCTCCCCCCTCCCCCTCCCCCACTCTCTCTCTTTCACCATCTGAAGGGTTTCCTTTTATCAGGAAAAAACTGGGGCTGGAAACAAAGCGTTCTGGTATATGAGGCTTCAGTTCAGACTGCCAGATGGAGTTATTGGAAAACTCAGAAGAGGATTTTCTAATATTGCAGTAAAACTTCTGAGAAATATAATATTAAACTGTTAAGGGCCTGTCATAGATAGATTTGCAAGCCAATGTTCAGACATGACTTGCATGCTTAGAATCTGCTCCATCACTTCACTGTTACCAAAGTGTTTGTGCATCCTGAAAACTCTTGAATTTCAAGAAACTAATGTTGTGTTGAATCAAAATTGGGCTGGATTGTTTTGAATTTCAGTAGAACCTTTTAGACATATAGCAGGACAGCTCTAGCCTTGGCTGACTTCTTTCCTTTGCTGAAAAAATATTCGGGGGCCAGATGGCGCTGGGGAGCTATCAAAGCATATTATGGGCACTTTCAGAATAGGGTTGCCATGGTTGATATGCCCAACTAAAAACAACAACAAAACACTCATTTAGAAGAAGACAATCAAAAGATTGGGCTGCAGCTGACCTGCCAGCCCAGTTTGCATTCTAAGAATGCCTTTAGAGTACAGGTGCAGCTGGCAGTATGGTTGATAATGTAATCAACCATGCTGAGATCAGTGATTTGCTTTGCAGTCTTTCCCATTTTTTAAAAAGTAATTAGTTAAAGAGCCTAATAGGTATCAAGGAACATATTGGTTAGCACATGGGTTGGCACATTATCAAGTCTGGCACCATGTTAGCGTCCAGGCCCTAAATCTTCTTCAACAATCTGTCAAAAATTTTAGATTCCTATTTTGCATATTGTTGGAGCAATGTTTATATTCCTTAAGAGCTCTCCAAGGTCCTGCAAAGATCCAGTCACAAGACTGTGAGACCCTAAATCAATTTCTAATGTGCTCCACATCAAATTGCAGCTAAATTCTAACCATTCACTAGCAACCTGAAGCACTAAACTTCCTCCCAGTATCTACATATTTTTTTAAAGTGCTAGAATTATTTACTGTGCTGAATAAACAATCAAGTGACTTGTATTGTCTCCTTTCTTGTTGTAAGAGGCCTCCAATAGCCTTCAGCACAATAATTTATTTTCCTTCCTCCATAGAACCCCTGCAGTTTGGCTGCCGTGAAGTCTATTCCACCCGCTACATTACCAGTGGTCCTTGCCGCAGCACCAAGCCGATTAAGGAGCTCGTATGTTCTGGCCAATGCTTGCCAACTCATCTCCTCCCCAATTCAATTGGCAAGGGGAAATGGTGGAGGCAGCATGCCATGGATTACCGCTGCATCCCGGCACAAGGTCAATTCCAACGCGTCCAGTTAGCCTGCCCTGGTGAGGATATTCAGTTTATCAAGGCCAGAATCATCACCTCCTGCAAATGCAAGAGGTACACTCGCTACCACAATCGTTCTCAGCTCAAGGACTTCAGCAAAGAGACCACCCGTCCTCAGAGAAACAAAAAACCTCGGGTCCCCAGGGCCAGGGGCAGCAAGACCAACCAGGTGGAGCTGGAGAATTCCTTCTAGATGGAGGCTGTTGGTGAGACCTCAGCCCAGAAGAGTAGAGATTTTTGCCTCACCCACCCTCTCTTTTTGATGGCACTGGGATCAAAATGGGACTGAGCGAAGGGAGGGCCATGGCCATCATGGCTGCTCTCCCAACCAGAGGTTCAAAATTGGTGTGGCTGAAAGCTATCAGATTTGGATGAGAGCTCCAAGGGGGAGAGGAGAATTCAAATTGAGCAAGTGGTAGCAGTTCTCAGTCTGAGAGAGGAGTGGCTCAAAGATTAGAGAGGGTTGCATTGTCTATAACATTGAAGGGGGAGGCAAGCTCTGTGCACTACTACTTTTTTTCAAGACTTCTTTGTCCTTCCTTAATGGACAAAGAATTAGCATCTCTCTAGCAAAATGGCCAGGTGTTTGTGCAGAATAATCCAAACTTACCAGATCACTGTCTTTAAAACAGATTTACCCAATCAGGTGCCTTCCAGTCGTGTTGGAATTACATCTCCCAGAATTCCTTTTCTGAAGTTGCTGGTATCATGGTATCTACCATCTACAGGGTGAAATGGGCAGTTTTAATACTTTGCCACCCTAGCCCTTTACTTCTTCCTGCAGCTGTTTATGATGGATGGTTTCGTATTGTGCTGCAGCATTGCCCGAACTATAACATTTGTTATTTAAAAATGAAACATGGAGAACTCCCATCACAATGTACACATAGTGCTTGTTGGGCTGATCTGTACAGACAACTGCTGAGTTACATATAAAGGTGTGTGTGAGAGAGAGAAGGGGAGGGGAGAGCGAATGAGAATATCAGACATAGTTAAAGGTAGGGAACTTTCAAGTAGCTCAAATGGAAAAAATATCTGGAAAGATTACCATTTTTAAATTAGTATCAACCATTGATGAAAGCAAAGCAGGATGAAGGAAGCCATGAGAATTCTTCCTAAAATACTACAGATTTATGCTGAGTACCATCTTTGTATTGTGAGACATCCAGATAATTCTGGACATCATTCCTGAATCTAAAGCTGGGTTTGTGCAAATTTCAACATGGGGGTGGGGGGTGGGACAGGACATAAAGGCTTTCATACAATCTTGGGCTTTAATATGAGACAAAGCTAAACTATGGTGGACCTCAGAAGTGGGCCTGAAGCATGCACAAAATGGTTGTGGGGAAGGCAAGCAACTCCAAAATTAAGTTGATGTTGTTAAAATTTAAAAAATCTCTTTTCTGTATACCAATCCTTGACTCTATTCAACTATGGGGAAATTGCTCAAAACACTCCATGCATTTATAGCTACATTCCAGTAATGGTCACTGTACAATTCATCATTTTCTAAATGCCCTACAGCTCTTGCAGACAGAGATGTGATCATTATTTACTTGTTGGGATTGTGTCCTAAGAAACACTATCTTTGTGTACCAGGTTCAGTGCACTATTTTGGGGTTAAATCATACAGCAAAATGCCTTCCTTTTCATAGCAGCTTCTATATAGGTTGGAATATGATTTCATCAGCCATGCTGGATTCTGGTGATGAGTACTGTAGTCCAACACATATAATATGCACCAAATTGGGGAAAGATGAAGAACTTAGAACAGGTGTATACTATTTTTGGCATTTCAAATATTATGAATTGCAACTTCAAACATTTCTTACCAAAGGCCATGTCTTCTCTGGATGCTGGGAGTTGTAGTTCAGCAACATCTGGAAGCCACAGGTGGATTAAGCCTGGTTTAAACAACCTTCTCTTCCCATTCCTTTACTTAGTATAGCCTATAAGCTTTCGAGCTTATGCTATTGGGAAAACCGCCACCAGTCGTTGGGTGGCACAGATGTTGCTAAATATTGCCAAGCTGCAATTTATAATAACAGTACAACATTCCAGATCTGACTCCACCTCTTCCCAATTGCTAGACTCATAAGATGCACAGCCTTTTCTTCAACCTGAATAGATGTTGTTTGCAGTGGAAGACGTGGCAGTGAAAAAGTTGACTTCCCTAAGATTTAAATAACATCTTTATTTATTTCCTCGTAAAAACTATTTATGTTCTTTGACTCTCTTGTAGCCAACTGGGCAATCCTGTTCCTTGATATTTAATCTGAGGTTTCAGAGTTATGCAGATATATTTCTAAAAATAATCAATAAAATCATGTTCATCAAAACAGATGTCTGGTATTTGTTTGATTTTGGGGCTAAGGACATCTCAGAAGCACTCCAAGGAGGCACCCACCTGCTAATCCAATTCCACTGTTCTTCCCAAATAGCTTCAGTCAAGTTAATCCTGTCATGTTACAGCAAGTCTGAGAAACCTTTGGCCTTTAGCAATGGCTGCATTCCTAGCATCTTTCACATTGATTATAGTACCAGAAATTGCTGGAAAATACACAACTCTCTTGTCTCTTGTCTCTGTTAATGTCTTAACAGTTGGTACTAATGAGCTCCTGAAATTATATATTTGTGGATAAATTTGTGGATATAAAAATATTTCCATCAGTTAAAAAAAAAACTTTTCCTCAGTGGCATGATCCACCCCAAACTAACCACTTTTCAGTCTTCATTGAGAAGGACTTGTGGATCTACAGTGCCAACACTGTAATCTAGGTAAGACTCTGAGCCAGATGTTGTAATTCAGCAACCTCTGGTGTGTTACAGGTTCTCATCAGATTAATTGCCCTCCTAAAATCAATATAATTTTAAGATTGCCAAGTGGGGTGGGGGGAAGATTTGGGTTTAACATTAGAAACTTCTAATGTGAAGGTTACTCAACAGGCTGCTCCCTCAAGGGATACTTTGCTTGACAGAGGCTTCAGCAATCTAGCCCGTGGATGTAGCTCTGCAAAGTGACACACCTCCTTTGCTGTTTTACATTGTCAGTTCCATAAAACATTTAGAGTGAAGTAAAGTGACCAGGCCAAGTCCAGCCAAGCCAACCTGCCTAACTTCAAAGACATCAGAATGGGATGCTCTATTTGCTTTGCTCCTCTGTCAAAATCCACACAATACTTTGATTTACACAAATGCAAATTCAGTTGTGACACAGAGACTGTGATTGCACCTCCCTCAATAGGAAGGTAGGTCCAGCCCACTGTAAGAAGGGCTCTAACTTCAGCATTCCTCAACCTGATGCCTCCCCAGATGTTTTGGACTCCCACTAATTCCTCACTAATCTGGCCATTTACCTGACTGCTCAATATGCTGGCTGGATCTGATGGAATTTATAGTCCAATTTTCCTGAAGAGGTTCTAAACAACCAAGAGGTTAGGGGAAAGTAGCAAATTCTTCATTGGGCTCGATAGGAATAATATAACCTTGGAAGGTTAATATAGCCTTGCAAGATTAATATTAGATTGATATTAATCTATTAATATAGATTAATATATAATATGGTCATCTTCTAACCAAATCTAGAAACAGACATATAAAAGGAATAGAGAAAATGAGAGAAAGCAACACATAGGCTTGCCTTCCCCAGCCTGGCATAGTTTACAGTAACAGTAACAGAGTTGGAAGGGACCTTTGGAGGTCATCTAGTCCAACCCCCTGGTCATGCAGGAGACCTGTACTAGAGATTTGAACCACCGAATTGCCAACCTTTCTGATCAACAAGCTCAGTGTCTTAGCCATTGAGTCACCTAGTCAGGGATTTCTGGATGTATTTAATTACAATCCCCATTGACTGCAGCCAGGATGGCCTCAGGCAGTACTGACTAGGAACCATGGGGGCAGTTGTTAGAAGAGACCAGATTTGGTTTGTGATCACATACTTCCTGCTAAGAAATGATTGGTTGGTTTTCATAATGTTTCTCAATTCCAGTACTCAATTACTGAATGAAGCCAATCTTCTGAGTTTCCACAACATAGTCGGCTGGGTTTGGTCTAATTTATGATCTAGTTTGTTGCGCAAACACAACCATTAGGTACCGTAAATAAAAGTAAAAACCAATGGCTAAAACATATAAGAAATTGCACAGACAGGAGGTGAAATGTTACAGAATTATTCAATTCACCTACAGAGAGCACATTTCTTGAGTTTTCTGGACAGAATAAAAGACCCTGAGAAACCCAGGATCCTCTCAGCGCTGTTGGGCTACCAACCCAACCACCCCTGACTTCTCACAATGCATCCAAGGTTGCTGACTGATAGATGTCAACAAAATATGAAGGACTGTATTTTTCTAACTCCAGATCTTTTGTATTGCTGCAAGATGATGATTGAGACCCAGTATGTGACATCCTTGGGCAAAAACAGTGGATCTAAGTTCTACTTCTCATCCTCTTCCTGAGTTGACACTTTAATTTCAATCTCTGTCAACCATATCTGTGCTATACCCCGTGAATTGACAAGATAAAGTGATAAACAACTTTATTGTTCAAGTGCTAAATGATGGGCCCATCAGGTTGGATGGCATTCAGATGTCCGGAAGAAGATTGAGGATATTTTGGAATCCTTACAGTGAGGGGTCCTTGGTGCCCTCTGAGATTGCTTGTTTTCTTGCACATGTTTCATTTCCTTAACTAGTTAACATCATCAGTGCCGTTTGTTGTCAGTGTATATTCTGGTGACTTGTCTATCTGTGGGGGTAGTTTAAGATATTCTTTGGTTGGGCTGTTTACTGATGGCTCTTTGGCAGTTTTTCAATTGGGGTATTGCAGGGGTGAAATCCAGCAGGTTCTGACAGGTTCTGGAGAACTAGTAGCAGAAATTTTGGGTAGCTCGGAGAACTGGCAAATACCATCTCTGGCTCACCCCAGAGTGGGGTGGGAATGGAGATTTTGCAATATCCTTTCCCCAGGAGTGGGGAGGGAATGGGGATTTTGCAGTATCCTTCCCCTGGAGTGGGGAGGGAATGGGGATTTTGCAGTATTCTGTGGGAATGGGGATTTTGCAATATCCTTCCCCTGGAGTGGGGAGGGAATGGGGATTTTGCAGTATTCTGTGGGAATGGGGATTTTGCAGTGTCCTTCCTCTGGAGTGAGGAGGGAATGGGGATTTTGCAGTATTCTTCTCCTGCCATGCCCACCAAGCCACACCCACAGAATCGGTAGTAAAAAAAAATTAGATTTCACCACTGGGGTATTGTTTACTTGATTATTGGTCTGAAGTTAATCTTGGTGTTAATCTATGCTGATCTCAGTGCTGATTCCTGTTGGAGAGGTTACTGGAATCTTTTTGTTCTCTTTTGGGCTGTTTGATTGTCCCTTTTGCATAGTCTATAGATGTTGTTAATGTCTATGTTTCTATTGAGGGCTGAGTTGTCATAATACCAGGCTTCTAGAAATTTCCTGTCATTTTGGGACTTGGCCTGGTCTAGGATTGTCCTATTTTCCCAATTGAAACCATGGTTACATCTGTCTCTATATTGTGAAATTAAAGAATTTTCATCATGTCTTCTGTCTGCCAGTTGGTGTTCATGGATGCATTCTGTCAGTCTTCTGCCTGTTTGTTCTACATAGTGGTTGCTGCAGTACTTACATTGTTGTAGATGGCTCCTTTTTTTTCTTCTGGGGCTGCTGGTTCTTTTGGTTTACTTAGGATGTTTTGAAGTGCTTTAGTTGGCTTGTGTGCTACACTGATTCCATGTGATTAAAGTAGTCTGTTGGTTGTTTCTGAGATATTCTTGATGTATGGCAGTATAATTCTTTTTTAGAGTTTGTATTGGTTGTGGTGTATTGGGTTGAGTGATCAGAGACTTTTTAATAAAGTTGCATGGATATACATTTTATTGCAATGTGTTGTATAGTTCTTACAGTGCTTATGATGTAGTAAAAGCCTTCAGCATGTCTAGTTGCTGAATGCAGGGAAAGAAAATCCAAAGCTACAAAGACAGAATTTCAGTGGAAATGTAGACCTTAAGAAGCATGAACAGGGGGAAGCTCAACAAAGTGAATAAAATGAATTGTCTACACATTAACATTAACCATCAATGCATTGACTGGAGTTGAACAGTCACACTATTTACTACTCAGAAAATGAAAAACTAAGATAGGATAGAGATGCTTTCACAGGCTGGAGGGATGTAGTCAAGACAGTACTTGATAGAATTCAGTCAATAACCAAAGGATATTAATTAGAATTTTAGGATAAACCTTTAATATGATGGTTCCAATTTTATCTCCAATAGTATATGCAACAGAAGAGGTAAACAAATTTTATGAACACGTTTAATCTGAAATAGCAATAGCACTTAGATTTATATACCCCTTCGCAGTGCTTTACAGCTCTCTCTATGTGGTTTACAGAATCAACATATTTTCCCCAGCAATCTGGGTTCTCATTTTACCAACCTCAGAAGGATGAAAAGCAGAGTCAATCTTGAGCCCCAACAGAATTGAACTCCAGAAAGTGAGGAGGATCAGCCTGTAATACAGCATTCTAACCACTGCTACAGCAGAATGTGCAAGCAAGAATATCAAACTGGAAATAATAAGGAGGGGAATATAAATGGGTTGTACGGCCTAGGAAAAGAAATGTAGCAGGAGAATGACTTCCTGCCAATCCAATGTCTTCTTCATTGCTAATACTTTCTTCAAACAACCAATATAATGCCATGTTCAAGAATAACATAACTAGATGGGCTACAAATGAACTATAAGTAGTCTGAGACTTACAATTGGCTGCTTAGTGACCATTTGAAGTTGTGACAGATCCAAAAAAGGAATTTATGATCTGGATTTGTAGTTATCCACCCCCTCCCCCCCCCCACATATGGTCACATGATTGCATTTTGGCAAATTTACAATGTTCACTTAATGGCTGACCAATTGGCCTGCATTTATGGCTACTTGCAGCACCCTGCAAATTTACAATGTTCACTTAATGACTGTGGCATTTGTTTAATGACTACTACAAAACAGATCATAAAATTGGATGCAGTCACATGTTAACCCACTTCACAACAATCACAACAATTGATTGCAGACTCAATTATGTTTGGAAATTGAGGACTGTCTGTATTTAATTGTTCAATGAAGTAGAGGATTTGCAACAAAGACATGAGTAGGGCTATGATCCAGGCATTTACGAATCATTTGCAACAAAGACATGAGTAGGGCTATGATCCAGGCATTTACGAATCACCAACACTGGAAGAGCTAAGTCAACCCACAATTTGATCATGAACATCTAGCCACCCTTTTCAAGGAGAATATAATGAATCACCTTAAATCTCATGGATAAGGAATAAGAGGAATTGTAAAATGAAATTACACAAAATATAGTTGTGAAAGATGAGCATCGGGAGAGATTGATAAAGGTCAAGAAAGAAGAAGAAAACAGTGAAAATTTCTAAAAAGAAAAGCCAAAGCCAGGAAAGAAAAAGAACTCAGGAAGGAACTTTATGAAGAATTTCAGAGAGCTATTTTTGAGATAAAAAGTGTTTTATAAGGACATCCATAAATGCACTGAAGATAGGAACAGACATAATAAAACATGGAAAGTTTTTCAAAAGATCTCCAAGCTTAGCATATTCCAATATCAAAGTAATGTGTTAACAGAAGCTAGGAGACAGATTCAAGATGTTTATACAATATGGTTGGCAATGTCCTTGATTCCTTAGAATGGTATCTCCTATTTATAAAACTTCTAGTACTAAAGTGTAGTATTAAAGTACTATAGTCACCGCAGTAAGACTACAGTAGGACTCTAAGGTTGGGGAGAATGATGATTGCAGGTAATGCTGAGAGTTGCAACTAAAGTGCCATGTGAGTATTCCTTCTCCTATGACCCACTGAATGGCTGATGTGAATTGGTATAACTGATAGCACAACAGGGACATTGGTGCAGGGTAGAGGGAGATCTGGGCTGAGGATAGAAGTCCAACTCATGGGCTATAGGGCAGGGCAACCAATTCCAGTGGTGACAGGTAGGGCTAGGAATGAGAGCAAGGGAGCAAGCCATTACAGAAAATGGTGCCCCTGATACTTAATGCTGGTGTGTTCTGGCCCTCTGAGCTCATGTCCAGACCTAAATAACAGATCCTCAGAGGCCCTGGTTTTTGGGTGCTGCTACTGAACACCAGGCTGATCAATAGCAATCCCCCCCTCCTTATTTATGACCTTATGGAGGAAACTACCTGACCTGGCATGCATCACCAAGACCTGGCTGACATCAGACATCTTGAAGATGTGTCCAGTTGGATTTAGGATATGGTATTAAACAAAACCTCAGGGCAGGTGAGAGATGGTATAACAGTTGTCATTCAGTAATTTCTTTTGGCCTTCAGAGACCACATTTCCTAGGTTTCTTGATGTGAGATACTGTTCCTTTAGTTGGGCTTTGCAGAATCAGTTGTGAGTGTTGCTATTATACCAGCTCTATGCTGGGTACCAGCCTCCCTAGATGAACTGTTGGAGGCCATCTCAGGGTGACCAGTAGAGTTCCCAAGGCTTATGATCTTGGGAGACTTCAATCTCCATTCCTGAGATTGGCCAGAGAAACAGCTTGGGAGTTCATGGCCACCAAGCTGACCATGGTTGGTTGGGATAGGCCATGAGTTGGCCTATCCCAACTCATCCATGGCCCTAGCCAAGGCAGTGGACACACTCTGGATATGAATAGTCTTCATTGGGGGTGAGATCCCTTCCCACATTCCTGATCTTCTGGAAGAGTCTAAAAATTGACTTGCCATCTGGCCTATGGCCCCAACAAAAAGCCTGCTATATTGGGGATGGTTGATGGTACAGAAAAGAATTTCTTCCCCAGGCTGTCCATCATCCTGGCTTTTAATTTTTAAACTTTTTATTCAACTTTAATTGTGTTCCCCCTCCCCACTTTTCCACTTTTATAACATCGTAAGTTGCCCAGACTTACTGCATTACTGAGATGAATGACATAGAAGTCTAATAAATAATAAAATAGTCAGATCAACTCTCTAATAATCAAGTTAGAAGACTACAGAAATTAATGGCATGTCTACAGATATAAGGCAAGTTACTGAAGAAATATTGTTAAAGGTTCTAAACACATTTAGATGCCAGTAAATATAGAAAATGACACAATGGCCCACAGACTGGAAGTGTGTGCCACAAAGTATTGAACAATAACCTTAATTTTACATTGGAGCAAAATAATGCTTATAGCTTAGGGCCTTCCAGGAAGATCAGTGCAAATTGAAACTTCAGATATTCCAATTGGTTTTAGAGAATTCTTTGCCTGCTGTGGAATGTCTTTAGGAAATTGGGAATTTTGGAATACCTCATTATCAGCATGAGAAACCTAAATAAAGAATAGGAAGCCTCAGTCGGTCCGAATGGAATGTAAGGAAATAGACTGGCTCCAGATTGGCAAAAAAGTCAGAAAAGTCTAGATACTCTCTCCTTATTTATTCAAAAATATGTACCAAGATATGTTAAGAGATCTTGGATTGAAAAATGACCTTATGCTGACACTATTCTTGATTACACTAGCGATAAGTACATCATTGGCTGACCAGGATAGAACAGATCATCCTGGAGATATATTTCAAATTTTTGAAACTATAAGTAGGTGTAAGTAACAGGACAATAGATTCAGCCATCTGGCTGTAGTCTGAATGGCCTCCAAATATTTTTAATGTCCAGAATTCTCAGCAATCTTAATACTGGTCAGAGATTCTGGAAGCTGATGTCCAACCATCTGAAAGCCACCAGGTTAGGGAAGACTGCCTTACATTCCTGCATTTTGAAGGGTCACGAAACAGAAACATATATCCTTTTCCCTTAAAAAAATCAGCAGGTGTTCCTTGTTAGATCTCTTTTCTTCCTTTCCACCTTTAGTGGTTATCTGAAAAAAAAAAGGGGGCGGGGGGAAGGGGGAGGCAAAAATGCCAAACTTGGCTTCAACACCTTAAAAAGTAATAATCTTTAAAAAGTAAATGAAATGAGGTGAAAAGAAAGTGTCATTGGGGGTATCTGGCATGCTTGGGAAAACACCAGAAAGGATGGGAATAAACTAGGTGGGTGGTGGGGTGGGGTGGGGAGGATAGAGTGCCCAGGAGGAATGAGATATAGGTAGACTTCAACTGACAACTACAATGAAACCCAAAATTTATATTGCTAAAGTGAGCTAAGTGAGTTTTGTCACATTTTATGATCTTTCTTGCCACTGTTGTTAAGTGAATCACTGTAGTTGGTAAGTTAGTGGAACTGTTGTTAAGTGAATCTGGTTTCCCCAGTGACTTTACTTGTCAAAAGATTGTCCCACATCACCCTGGGACATTGCAACCATCATAGGTATGTCAGTAGCCAAGCATTTGATCATGTGACCCAGGGGGATGCTGCGATGGTTGCAAGTGAGAAAAATGGTCATAAATCACTTTTTTTCAGTGCTGTTGTAACTTCGAACGGTCACTAAATGAACTGTAGTAAGTTAAGGACAGATATGATTTTGTTCGAGGACTAAAAATTCAAGAGGTCCCTTCTTGTATTCTTAGCTTCGTTTTCATGGACCCTCTACCCTTCTCCCTTTGCTTTGCTGGAGCAGGAGTCAAGAGGAGAGGAAGTCCCTACAAATAGCTTCACCCCTTGAAATGAAGGGTGTGTAATTATGTCAAATTGGAGCTTATTTCAGGCTTTAGGAGGTTAACAAAAATAAACCATGGAGGCCTGTGCTTCCAACCCCCCCTCAAAAAAGTAAGATTGTTAGATGTGAGACTGAAATGGGCTGTGTTTTACAGCGAATGGGGAGGAAAGAAACAGAGAAGTGGAAGGAAGGGAAAAAGGAAGAAAAAGATTAGATACAAATAGTTCTGCAGGAGCCAGGCTGTCCCAAGGCTGTTGGTGTTCTGCACAGAAAGGTCCCTGAATGACGAGTGACCTCACTGTGTATTTGTCTGGCCAGGCAGGAGCTGTTTTCTTAAGCCATGGAAATAACCTCACTCCATAAGCACTCCAAAAACTGGCAAGGCAATAAAGGCACATGCTGTTTTGACTAGCGAGTGACACGATAAACTGCCTGGTCAACAAAACTGGTGTTTTGTGCGGGGGAAGGTAAGGAAGAACGCACAGGGAGAGTTTTAGCTTGAAAATGCAAAGTGATAAGACATCAGAGTTTGCTGGAGCTTCCACAGATGTGGAAGAAAATGCCTCACTTCAATATTTCAACCTAATATAACCTTATAATTGGACTAGGTCAGATCCAGAATCCATAGCCATTTGCCTTCCATTAAAAAGGGAGCAAGGCCTACTCTTTAACTGGGATTATAACCACAACAGCAACAACAAACTGTTTCATACAAAGCAATTGTAGCCAAAACCAATGTTCAGCAAATCAGAGTGCTTATAGGATAAGGGTGAGGCAGCAGTGGTCAAGACATTGGGCATGTCAGCTGGAAAGCCAGCAGCCCAGGTTCAAGACCCAAACTCCACGCGATGGGATAACTTCCATTCCGTGCTCCAGCTCCTGCCAACCTATCAGTTAGAAAGCATGCAAAAGTGAGTAGATAAATAAGCATCACCCCCTTGGGAAGGTAACAGTGCTTTGTGACATCATGCTGACCACATGAAACGGAAATGTCTTCAGACAGGCCTGGCTTAATGGCCTTGAAATGGAGATGAACACCATCTCCTACAGTTGGCAATGACTAGCAGAGTAAAATCTGCAGGGATTGCTTTACCTTTTATAGGATAAGGGTCCTCAGGAGGGTCTATTCCAGGGCAGTTAGTCAAAAAAGTCAGTATAGCAGTATAGCAGAGACAGCTACATAATGATTGATGCATGCGAAAAGGTATGTAATTTTAGTCCCTAACTTGATCCTTTTGTCCCACCCACCATCAAGCACTTCAGATTTCAAGGAAATAGATCAGTGGTGAAATCTAGATTTTTTTACTACCGGTTCTGTGCGCTGTGCGCTGGTGGGCCATCCCCTGATGGGCATGGTATGGCTTGGTGGGCATGGCAAGGAAAGGATACTGCAAAATCCCTATTCCCAACCCACTCGGGGCCAGCCAGAAGTGGTATTTTCCAGTTCTCTGAACTACTCAAAATTTCCACTACTGGTTCTCCAAACTACTCAAAATTTCCACTACCGATTCTCCAGAACCTGTCAGAACCTGCTGGATTTCACCCCTGAAATAGGTGCTTCAGAACATGGAGTGATGCAGACACAGTAAACAAAGGTAAAGTTTTCCCTATCCAATTGTGTCTGACTCTAGGGTGCGGTTCCATTTCTTGGCCGAGGGAGCCAGTGTTGTCCAAAGACACTTCCATGGTCATGTGGCCAGCATGGTTATACAGCAGAAGATTTTTAACAGCTTTAACTGCTGAGCCATTGCTTCCCTCCCCCCGCATCCCAGTACCAGTTTGCAACTCCCTAAACCAAATACAATTTTCATTAAGATTGAGTTGCACCTGTGGAAGATATTTCCAACCTGGCAAAAGGTACAACTTTTTTTGCAACATACGTTACATGGGAATCTGTGCCTTCCAAAGCACCATTTTCCACTGAATCCAATGTACTGCATAGCCCTATTGCTTACATAGGTTGTGAAGAAACACAATTCTTGAATTTGCTGTCAATGAATAACTTTGGTTTGTTCTAAAGGCATCTCCACACACAATATTTGAGCATAATCAAAACTGGCCCTATTGTCTTTATTTTATTTTCTCTTTAAAAAATAAGAGAGGAAGGGGAGAAAGAGAAAAAGAAAAAAGAGAGAGATAGAAATAGCTAAAGACTGGACTGCCATCTCTCAGAAATCGTGTAGGGTGGGTTTGGGGGGCGGGCTGTTGGACTAGATGACCAATAACGTCCCTTCCAACTCTGTTAATCTGTATAAACCTCGATTTACGACCACAATTGAGCCCAAAATTTGTGTTGCTAAGCGAGGCATTTGTTGGGTTTTGCTCCATTTTACGACCTTCCTTGCCGCATTTGTTAAGTGAATCACTGCAGTTGTTAAATTAGTACCACAGTTGTTAAGTGAATTTGGCTTCCCCATTGACTTTGCTGGTCAGAAGGTCGCAACTGGGGAGCACGTGAATCACTTATTTCAGTGCCGTTGTAACTTTGAATGGTCACTAAATGAACTGCTGTAAGTTGAGGACTACCTGTAGATCACTTGGAAACTTATTTTCAATAGACCTTAACAGACCTAACATCTTAACTATTTCAGACATCTCTTCAACCCCATATTTAATCTTTTATAGTAATTAAATCCATAAATCATGGTTTCACTTTTTTTTTTCTTTTAGTGAAAAGTCCATTAAATGTGGCCAGGCTTTTGAAAAATGCACATCTTGTTTTCTATCTGGTCAGTTTTGCCATTTTTACCATTTTCTTCCATAAGTCTTTTTCTGTTCTTTATACTGCTGTACAATCTCAGAAAGAGACAACTCAGAGGTGGGTTTCAGCAGGTTCTGACCAGTTCTAGAGAACTGGTAGCAGAAATTTTGAGTAGTTCGGAGAACCAGTAAATACCACCTCTGATTGGCCCCGCCCTGTCTATTCTCTGCCTCCCGAGTCCCAGCTGATTGGGAGGAATTGGGGATTTTGCAGTATCCTTCCCCTGGAGCGGGGAGGGAATGGAAATTTTACAGTATCTTTCCCCTTCCACACCGATCAAGCCACGCTCACCAAGCCAGGCCATGCCTAGCAAGCCACAGACACAGAACCGGTAGTAAAAAAATTTGAAACCCATCACTGGGACAAGTAGGTGAAAATTTCAAGAGATTTCTGCTGCTATGTGATACAGCCATCATGCCTGCTTTGCCAGAAACATTGCTTGAAATAACCATTTCCAATATTTTCTCAATGCCTGAAATTAAGCCACTTTGCTTAAAGAAAAAGAAAGAAGTAGAAACAAGGCATTTTTATCACCATATGGGTGACTTTATTATGTTTTGGTTTTGTTTCCAAACTAAATGCAGGTGGCACGAAACATTGTTGATTTTTGTCTGTCTGTTTGGTAGGAAAAGAACTATTTATTGATCTGTAAAGGTCAGGAGAGGAAAAGTTTAAAACAAGGGTGGAAAACCATGGTGATAAAGGCTTCTTCCATCTACTCTCCTTCCTATTTTGGTTTGTTACCATTTCAGCCTTTCGTACTGAGCATCTGAAGTAGATTTCAACAAACTTTCAGCTTCACCGTGTTCCATTCATGTTTGCGACAAAGTACTTTGAACATCACTTGGCCTTTTTGGGGTTGGGGGGGGAGTATTATGTGATTTTGTATGTGGGTATATTCTTGCTGTTATATGATGCTGACTTCAGAAAAAAATATTTTGATTAAAAAAAAAAGATTGGCTTTATGGCCCTCCCTTCTGGCAGCAGCTAAAGTGTTAATTTTCAGCTGAAACATGGCGTTTCACAAGGTTTTTTGATAAGTTTCCAATTCCTGGACTCTTCACCTTCTGTCAGAAATTGATGGTAATGGTCTCATGTCAGGTGCCACCGTTTCATGGTTCAGAAATCTTTTGTAGCCATGAAACAGAGGGATAATGTTGAAGCAGTTTCCCCATTATATTCAAAGTGGTGAATTTAGGAAAGCTCAAAATGTGTTAATTTGATGTGGGGGAAACTGGAAGGCTTGCTGGTTGATATTTACATTTTCTTGTAGCCACAGTTGCCAACTTAGACAAAAAACTAAGCAAGGCTGGACCTGCTTAGTGCTAGGAGGGAGAAATTTTAGATGGTGGGTCAAACAAGGCTGAAGTCAGATCAACCAATGAACCAAAGAAATCTAACTTTCCCGATTGCAATCACGTCTTTATTAGTGCAAAACAAAAACAAAAACAAAACATGTGTATCTATGTAGTCAAACATCCATTTAATTCAATTCAACTCCATGGAGAATCTATTATTTATCAAATTCAGCCTCTCAGCATCATGTGATCATCATTTGCAACCTTCCCAATCTGCTTCTGACAAAGAAAATGGGAGAAACCAGATTTGCTTAATGACCACTTGACTCATTTAACAAATACAATTGTTAAGGATATAGTTGTGAGATAACCAGGACTGGTTATGAGGCAGAGCATAGAGTGGTTGCGCACTGAAACGGTGTTGAGAGTAATTGTGAATAAACTGCATACAAACTGGTTTTTAAAGTAGTTTATTTATAGAGCAAAGCAAATTCATAGTCCTTTTATCAATCCAAGTCTTAGCCATGCATAATCAATCCAGAGATACAAAACTTCTTACTGGTTCATAGAACAAGACATGAATCATTCAGGAACAATATAAAACAGTTCATAAAAGCAGTAATAAATAAACCATGATCAAATTGACCATGTAAAGAGACCAACAATATCTACAACATTAACAGCGGATAACAATATGGTGTAATGTCCACACAGACCACAATCAAACTCTCCTGAAATACAGTTGCTACAGAGCTCATCCAATCAGGATGCAGAATGACTCAGCAATACTCTTAAAGCTATATTATACATATTCATACTGTAAACATATAATGTTGGCTTATATATTACCTAGCCAACTAGTTAGGCAATGACCATTTCCTAACATACTCCCCTTTGGGCAGGATAATATATACTGGTTCACAATCTCAACCCCATAACCCTCGCAACACATCCTATGTTTAATTGTACCCTGTGCCGTGGTGAAATTGTCAGCAATATTGTTTTCTGACATACAATATTCCAGTGTTATCATATTGCTCTGTATACTCTGTTGTACATTCAAATATCAAATGTCAGTATATTTAGACCTCGTCTTTACTGCCAAATTTGTAGCCATCTTTATAGCGGCTTGATTGTCTTCGAAAACTACAATCAGATAATCTACTGTTAAGCCGATATCTATCATTAACTGTACTATATTAGGTCTGTACACACTAGTGATAAACACGAAAATTCTGCTTCCATAGTGGATAGATTAATCTGTTTTTGTCGTATTGATTTCCAATCAATCAAAGAATTTCCTAACATTATAGCTATACCTGATGTAGATTTCCTGGTAGATACTTCAGTAGCGAAACTTGATTCAGCATATGTACTCAGTATGAGATCACGGTTAGGTTCCAAATATAATGCATTGTTAACTTTACGTATCTTAATATCCTCTTTGCGACTTACCAATGTCGATCTGTTGGTTCAGAATTATATTGTGCTAATTAACACTATAAGAAATATCCGACCTCGACCAATTGCTAATATATGATAGATTTCCTATCAAAGATTGATAGATCTCTTTGCTAAACACAGGACTTTGTATATCTCCTTTATAATCCTGCTCCATAGGAGCTTTTGCTGGCTTACATGAATCCATATTATAGCGCTTTAACAGTTGGTTTATCTTGCTAGATTGAGACAATTTATATCCTCTAGCAGTTCTAATAACATCCAGACCTAAATAATGTTTGATAGTACCTAGATTTCTTATCCTAAATTAACTTGTAACATCTTAATGATCTCTATTGCTTCTTGTTCAGTCTTAGTCACTATTGCTATATCATATGACCATATGCTATATGACCATTTCCTAACAACAATGATTCACTTAACCATAGCAAAGAAGGTCATAAAAACAGCAACCACTTAACAACCACTTTGCTTAACAACAGAGATTATGGTCACATTTATGGTCACAAGTCAAAGACTACCTGTATTGTTTCATAAAATTTATCCTTTTAAAAAAAATATTCAACTCAATGTGGTGAATGTACCCATACTCATTCTACCTCTTATGTTTGTAATTGTTTCCTAAAGCTGCTACTAGCTTTTGGCTTATCTTTTGCATTTTATTGATTGATTGATTGATTTGATTTGATTTGATTTGATTTGATTTGATTTGATTTGATTTGATTTGATTTGATTTGATTTGATTTGATTTGATTTGATTTATATGCCGTCCTTCTCTGGAGACTCAGGGCGGCTTACAATGCGTTAAGCAATAGCCTTCATACTTTTGTATATACCTGCTTAGTAGGGATTTTGGGCCCCCCCTAAGCGGTGTTCTTTTTTATACAAAGTCATCTTATTGCCCCTACAATCCGGGTCCTCATTTTACCTACTTTGGACGGATGGAAGGCTGAGTCAACCTTGAGCCTGGTAAGATTTGAACTCGCAGGCTGATGGCAGCTAAGTGCTACTTAACAGCACTTTAGTCTGCTGCACCACCAAGGCTCTTATTATAAGTGTAAGTTATAAGTGTAAGCTATCCAAACCAAGTAGAACTGTAGGATATAAGATACAACAATAATATTGATGAATAGGGGACACTTTTTTCTTGACTTTGATGCCTCAATTCCAAGACAGAATAAAGAGCATTCTTTTGTGGATCACGATCTGGCCTCTGGTTGCCATTTCTAGAGGAGGAACATAGTTGTCAAGCATTTTCCTGCCTAGGATTTCCATTATCAGGCAGGATTCATCTTCAATCAATCTTTGCAACTAAGGCGTTTTCTTTCAAACACTCTGAAAAACTATGGAATATGAAAAACTATGAAACTATGAAGGAGCTTGGATAGCTCAGCAGACTAATGCATTGTAATTTAACTCCAGCTGTCTGCAATCATTGCAAGTTCGAATCTCACCAGGCTCAGGGTTGACTCAGCCTTCCATCCTTTCTAAGGTAGGTAAATTGAGGACCCAGTTTGTGGGGGCAACAAGCTGACTTTGTAAAAATATACAAAAGTATGATGCTTAATGCATTGTCAGGGCGGCTGACAATGCTTAATGCATTGTCAGCCGCCCTGATTCTCCGGAGAAGGGCAGCATATAAATCAAATTTATCAGCTCACACCCCCACTAGCAGTTAAAAGGAAGGGACAGCTACAATCTCACATTGCTCCTGGAAGCATGAAGCCGAGAACACCAGCCTGAAGATGACGAATGAGACTTCGTTGAAATGTCGCCAAGATACTTCCAATTCTACGCAGGAGAAGACCCGAATAACCAAAGACCTACATATAAAATTTTATTTTCGTAGGTCTTTATGTGTATCATTCTTTATGCCAGGGATTTTCCTACGTATATCAAGATGTTTCATAGCCTAATTTTCAGTGAAATCTCAATTCACCAACTTTTAGGCCTTCTTAAATATTACAGCAGCCATTTTGCTATCTGTTTGAATTTATGAGGGAGACTGAGATAGATCTATTTCTACCTTTTTAGGATGTTTCATAGCCTAATATATATATATTAGGCAAGTGTCTGGCTGGTAGGTTGCAACCAGTAAAAACTTTCTATTGGCAAAGGTGGGACAAGTACCAAAAAAGTTTGGGGCAAGAATGTCCAATCACAATCCCTGGTTTTCTTTATAGTTCTACAATCCTGGAATGGGCCAAGTGCAGGGGTGAAATCCAGCAGGTTCTGACAGGTTCTGGAGAACCGGTAGCAGAAATTTTGAGTAATTTGGAGAACCAGCAAATGCCACCTCTGACTGGTCCCAGAGTGGGGTGGAAATGGAGATTTTGCAGTATCCTTCCCCTGGAGTTGGGTGGGAATAGATATTTTGCAATATCCTTCCCCAAGCCATGCCGACTAAGCCATGCTCACAGAAGCAGTTATAAAAAAAAATGGATTTCAACACTGGCCAAGTGGCATGTGACAGACATCTTGCAAGACTAATTTGTCCTGCAGTATTTTAGAATTAAAGATCTTTTATAAGTCTGTATTTCTGAGTTTAAATTCTAAGCTTTCCCCGTCTGTTTTATCAAGTGAAGAGACCTATTGAAATTCTGTTGGAGAATTTCAAAAAAATCTGAGTTACCTTGACATAACAGAACCACTGGTGCCTTGCTGGGATCAATATCTGCAGAAGTTTTTTTCTACACTGTTACACTGAAATATTTAGAAAAAATATTTTATTTGAGCATTTACACTCTTACTTACACTCATGCTCTGAAACGTTTTTATTCCAGCAGGCTGGCCTGGTCTAACTCTCCCTTTTAAATTTATAAATTATTTTTAATCTTTAAAGATGGTTTTTAATCTGTCTTATAAATTGGGTGTTTTAAATTTGTTTTTGGGCCAAAACATTTAATAATTTTAATGGGTTTTTAACGTTTGTATTGTCTGTATTTTATCTTGGCTGTTCACTGCCCTGAGTCCTTCGGGAGTAGGCCGGTATATAAATTTGATAAATAAATAAATAAAATAATATAAAATAAATAAATTACTAAGGCTCTTTTGTTTTCTTTAAGATTTCTTGGACTTTTTATTGTTCATAAACTTTGAAAGTAGCTTACACAAGGAAGAGATAAGGTGTACGCTCCAAGTATAAATAGAATACAAAAAGGTATCTCATTCTACAATAGACTATGGGCAAAGACACATCTTATTTATCTGTATCTAATCTATTTCTTCAACAAATCCAATTGATATGGTTGTCAACTCATGCACAACACCTTAAGATCTAAAAAATGTGACTAAATCAGAGGAATTATTGGATTAATGTTTACACATAAATAACTTGGCTTCAGAAAAGTTGGTGACTACATATGAAATGGGAGTGAGACTCACCAAAAGTTATTTCTCTTTTTTCTTGGTTATCACCATGAGAAATTTAATTTAAAATAAGATCAAAGTGTGGGGTAACCACTGTGTGGAATCAAGTGAATTGCTGGAAATTAGATCTGAAAAGTACCATATAAATGGAATATTGGCTATATTGCTGTAACATCTATGGATATTTCAATTAAAGTTTCAGTCTAAAGATATTATCTAAATCTTGGATAGTAAGAATGGTTCTAGCATGGTTGACTGCAAACCCTAATAGTCCTAAGGGTTTACATAACATTAACCAGAGTTAAGTTATGATAAAAATGCCTAAACAAACACTAAACAAATGTGGCTTGCTCGATATTTGTAGTCATGAGTGCTCAAATTTGGAAAGACTTCTACTGTTAAGAAAATTACAAAGCATGAAAAGAAAATTGTGAATGAATCTATTTTTTTGGTATGAATCTATATATCTAAAAATAACCTAAGCCAGTCAGAAGAGCAAGCTAAACTTTATTGCAAATATTCTGAAGTTCCATTTCGAAATATGAAATGCATGTCATCATGAAGCAATGGTACTTTAATAATCCCATGATTTTGCTTTTCACACCCTCATGCAACCTGGTCATTATTGTGTCCTAATATAAGAATTTAGCAAAAAGTAACAGAAATTGCAATTTCAATCCTCAGATATATTTTTGCTTAACCTTCCCTGAACAAGACAGTTTCTAGTGACATTGGGATTAAATGTCCATCATCCTGTGCCCTTTAGGAATAAACAGATTTTCTGTGGTCAAAATATTTAGAGTGCACCAGGCTAGGGATGACAGCTTCTCTCTCTTTAAATTACACTGAGCCACATATGCTTGGAAAAACCCTTCATGATTCAGAATAAAGGTGCTCCTAGAAAAGCAAGCCAGAAATCAGAAAAATGCTCCTTCCAAGTCACATACATTCTGGGTTGAAAAAAAAACCTACATTCCTGGGCTAAATAAGACCTATTTTATCCTAAAAACTGCTAGTTTATGGTGCAACCAATCCAGAGGCTGATAGCACCAGACTCCTGTATTCATGAGGTTAAGGCAGTGTTTCTCAACCATGGCAACTTTAAGATATGTAGATTTCAGTTCCCAGAACTCACCAACCAACCATGCTGCATGTCGAAGTCCGCACATCTTAAAGTTGCCAATGTTGAGAAACACTAAGTTAGGGAGTTCAAACAGATTTCTGCAAGACAGCAACAGGATCCAACCCCTTTCCCACTTGTTGATACATAGCCTCCCCTGCCCACATCCTCTGTGATTCCAGCCGCAGGCACGAGAAGGCCCTATAAATGCCTTTCTGTGGTTTAACAAGTAGGAAAGATGCTGGGCTGTGGTTGAGAAATTGTTCTCTAGTACGCACTCAGGAGGTGTTGCTGAAGACAGAGGAGGCTGTCTTGGATAATAACCACTGAGCAATACCCGTACCTAGAAGCATGCTGAGTTCACTGATTTTGCTTTGGCAAGCACTCCGCTTTGGCACGCAATGTCCAAGTTTTGGCTTATGGATATAGAATCAGAGATCTCAGGAAATCTTGGTCAGAGGGCACCAGTGGTGAAATCATGTGTCCTGGATGCGAGGCATTGCATAGTAGCTGCCTTAACTTCCATGGCAAAAGAAAAGCTGCCTTTAGTAATCACACTAAAATGGGATTTGTTTCAGTTGTGATTTGCTGAATACATCACAGCAGGAGTTCACATACAACATGCTAAACCCCAAATCCTAGTTTAAAAAATACAATTGCTGGCTTGCATGAAATGGTAAGCAAGACCCAGCCACACTCTGATTTAGTAACTAGATTCATTCAATATACTAAAGCAAATTATAGTTTTATGTGCATATAGCTATCAAGTTGTGAATTCTTTGTTTATGGTGCAGTATATACTGTAAACTCAGTTACTGCAGTTTATAAACCATAGCTACTTATATGTGTTATATGAACTAAATTAACCATAATCTACCTAATATACCATAGTTAAATAAATTAATGTAACACATGAATGCAATTGAAAAGATGTAGGAAACAGAATTAAGGTTTTTTTTTCTTCAGATGGGGCATCTATTAAGAAATCACTGTTTCCCAATAATTTTCATGTCTTCTCCCCCCCACCCCCACCCCTGCTAAAGTTGCTAAAATTGAGAAATACTGGAAATAATCTCCATGTTACCAATTCAAGCCCTGGTCCATTGTTCCACAAATGTCTCAATCTTAGCAACTTTAAGGTGTGTGGACTTCAACTCCCAAAATTCCCTAGCCAGCCATACTAACTAGGGAATTCTGGGAGTTGAAGTCCACACCTCTGAAAGTTGCCAAAGTTGAGAAATCCTGACTATTTCTATTAAGGTCAGAACAGCCTCAGGGCTAGAGACATTTGGAGCTGGAATGTTTCAGACTAAAAACATTTTACATGCCACTAATTGGTTTATTCTTAATTTTAGGTCTAGCATCATATACACGAAGGCGTCTATTCGCTTCACTGATTAAGCTGCCTTTTGCATTTTACACAAATAAGGAACTTGTGGAAAGTAACTAATAGGGGACAGCAATGGAATTAAAGACTAACAAATGTTTTCTCTCTCTGAATAATGCCATAAACAACCTAATTTGATTTTAGTTCAGATTAAAACCCCACAGTGAATGTCTGTGGTTGAGCTGGTGCCACCTTCTATACAACAGGTAAGGAAGCTCCATCTATTCTGGAGACAGATTGCCATAAACTGGCAGTGGAACAAGATCCTGGGAATCTGCTTTCAGCATCAGGGAACACACCATATTTTTCTGCATGAACAGAGGCGATGATCCTTTCTCCATGCAGAGAGTATAAGGCCACCAGGCTCTGAGCAGTGAACTTTCATAGAGTTGGTGGGGAATCTGAATAGAGAATGAATTCTGCCTATGTCTTAGTCCAGTGTTTCTCAACCTTGGCAACCTTAAAATGTGTGGACTTCAACCACATAGGGTCCTTGGCGGCAGTGGTGAAATCCAATTTTTTTTACTACCGGTTTTGTGGCTTGGTGGGCATGGTAGGGGGAAGAATATTGCAAAATCTTCATTCCTAGCCCACTCCAGGGGAAGGATACTGCAAAATCCCCATTCCTTCTCCACTCCTGGGGGAAAAATATTGCAAAATCTCCATTCCCACCCCACTCTGGGGCCAGCCAGAGATGGTATTTGCTGGTTCTCCAAACTACTCAAAATTTCCACTACTGGTTCTCCAGAACCTGTCAGAACCTGCTGGATTTCACCCCTGCTTGGCGGTCTTCTAATTCAACCCCTTGTTCAAGCAGGAGATCCTATACCATTTTCAGTCAGGTGCCTGTCCAGCCTCTTCTTTAGCCTCATCTTCAACGAGGGAACACACACTTCTGGAGGCAAGCCATTCCATTGATCAATTGTTCTGTCAGGAAATTTCTCCTTAGTTCTAAATTGGTTCTCTCCTTAATTAGTTTCCATCCATTGCTTCTTGTCTTGCCTTCAGCACCTGAATATTGGAGAATAGGTTGACCCTCCACTTCCTTGTGGTAGCCCCTCAAAAATTGGAATATATACACAATATATTGAATATATGGGAACCATTCTTGTTTAAAGGGGATTAAACCTCTAGTGTGGATCAGGGGTGGGTTCTACTTATCTTTACTACTGGTTTGCAACCGGTTCACACGTGCTTCTGCACATGCGCAGAAGCTTCCTAATGACATTGTGGTCAGTGGGTGGAGTCTCCTACCAGTTTTACTACTGGTTCTATAGAACCAGTCCAAACCAGGGGCAACCCATCATTGGTTCGGTTATCTGCTATTCACTTTGTCATTGTTGCCTATTCTCCAAATTTAAATTCCAATTTGGCCATTTTGGTCTGGTGGTTAAGGCACCAAGCTATAAACAAAAGATTGGAAGTTTAGATCCTACCTTAGCCATGAAATGTGACTGGCTGACCTTGGGCCAGTCACTCATAGCTCAACCCTCCTCACAAGATTATTGTTGTGGGAAAAATAGGAGGAGGAAAGTGTGTTTGGATACATTTGCCACCTTGATTTATTTGTAATAATAATAAAGGCAGAATAAAAATTAACAAATATATAAATAACAACCCGAATTACCGTAGATATCACTCTTGTTGTATCTTTTTTCCAATATTGAGTAGTTTATACTCACAGTTATGAGCAGGTAAGCGCTCCCTTACTTTCCAAAACATCACAATATGGAAAGCACTAGAAGCCTTTGTCCATTAAACAGGGATGTTAGTAGGAATGGTTTTGACTACCTACTCATAAAATACATTCTATATGCTCAGAGGTTCCTTTCTCTTTATGATTATATTGAGGGTTAAATTACAGCACTGAAAATAACTTGTGGCCGTTTTGCTTCCTTCACCAGGAATCCCAGTACATAAAACCTGTGGGTGATTATTTACGGATCCAGTACGTACTGATCCTTACTTTCTTCGTCACTTAGTAGTATGTTTCAGGGCTGAAAAAGCTCACAGCACAATTCTGAGCTGCTACGCTTTTGCTTAAATTAAGCCCTTGTCGACCACACAGGCACACAGCCTCAACTCCTGTGGTCTGGGAGGCCTCTGTACCACAAAGGAAAGACATTCGTTCTAAATTATCGGCTAGCTAACACGCAAGTTTTCTGAAGCTATAACACGATGCTTCGTTTTTAAATGAGGATGAGCTCCACCTTGGCTTTTAAGCTACAGCATCAACTCAAATATATATATATATATATATATATATATATATATATATATATATATATATATATATATATATATATATATATATATATATATATATATATATATATATATATATATATATATATATATATATATATATATATATATATATATATATATATATATATTTCTTGTTGGCTGGTGCAACAAATATATATATATATTACTTGTTGGCTGGTGCCCCTTTTGGCCTGTGCAGTGTGCAACTTTCTTGACCTTCCCACGGAAAGGAAGGTGGATTGTTTTTTAGGACTACTAACTCCAAAGTCAAGGTAGAAACATATGGAAGCAGCAGATTGCTCAAGCTTTCTGCATATTTCTCGGTCTCTTCATCCCCAATATACTATTGGTCCCCACTTTGCTTGTCTTTAGAAAAAATGGAGAAGATGATACAATTCTTAGTTATAAGAACTGGGCGTGTCTAGTCTACTCTAATCAAAAGAAGGACTAGGGTAACATGATAGCACTGTTCCAATATTTATAAAGACGAGGGTCTCAAATTATTTTCCAAAGCACCAAAAGGCAGGAGAAGAAACAATGGTTGGAAACTAACCAAGGAGTGAAGCAACCTAGAACTAAGGAGAAATTTTCTAACGCTGAGGGCAATTAACCAATGGAATAATTTGTCTTCAGAAGTTGTGGATGCTCCATCAGAAAGAGATTGGATAAAGATTTGATTGAAATGATATAGGGCCTCCTGCTTGAGCAACAGGTTGGACTGGAAGATCTTCGGGTTCACTTCCCTGTTTCTTCTTTTACCTCCAGTAAGAAATGCAGACCTTGGGGAAAATGGGGAAAACTGTGTCTCAGATCCTGTATTAATAAAACCCTTGGTTCACATTTTAGTAGGACCCATAGTTTTACAGCATGGTTTTCCAACTTATAGGCTTGCCTGGGCTGTATTGCATGAAGAGGAATCATCTTGGACACACATAAAATATAGTTATAGTATGTAAATAATAAACTTCCTTTAAATTTTTTTCTATTATCTTGAGCATTACCAGGGCCAAATGCAGCAACCCCTTTTCTCTCTCTCCCTCTCTCCTCTGTGTGTGTGTGTGTGTTTGTGTATTTGTCTTTGTGTGTAAACTTTTTTTCTATTATCTTGAGCATTACCAGGGCCAAATGCAGCAACCCCTTTTCTCTCTCTCCCTCTCTCCTCTGTGTGTGTGTGTGTGTGTGTGTGTGTGTGTGTGTGTATTTGTGTTTGTGTGTAAACTGTATGTTTGTGTGTGTTAACTGCAACTGTAGCAGGCAACCTAGCAGCAAAAAGTATTCATGCGCTCCAGGGCTATTTAAAAAAAAATATTCCTGTTCAGAGTTTTACTCAAAGTAAGAAAATGGCTTTGAATGTCCTGCCTCTAATGAGTTCAGTTTCACTTTTATTTTACAATGTTTTTTTCCCATGATGTAGCTCTCAAATTTATCTGGAAGCAAGCATATTGGTTGGATAGCTGTGGAAGTTGTCTTAAAGGTGTCGAAGTGGAGAAACATCCATTTAAAACTATTAAAAAACTAACAACAAAGCATAATAGCCTACACAAAATCAGCCATAACAATTAAAAAAAACCCCTGACAAAGTCTCTATTGATACCTTGGCAGCCCTATAGAGTAGTCCAGACTAAGAAGACAATGCTATATAGTTCAGGATTATTTTTACTAGAACAGCTAGAAGTAGTAACAGAATCTTGTATCTCTGGATATGCTTCCCCACTCCTTCCCTCTATTTTTGTGTGAACTAGGAAGGGACCTGAGATATTTTGTCAAATTATTTTCTTGGAGTGGGCTCAGTTTTCTCTTATCTGGCTGCTGCCTTGGTAATGGTTACTTCTGCCACATCTAATGTGGTCACATTCTAATGCCAGGCTTGGGAATGGGACCAGAACTTCAGACTTCTCTGGAACCCTTGGAGACAGGCTTCTATACATAGTTAAATGTGAGGGAAATCTATTCCAGGAGGCAAGAACTGCCACACATTTCCTCAGTCTTATAAGATGACAGTGTTTAATCGAAGGGACCAAGAACGCACCCATTTTGCCTGAATGCATCAGGCAGGTAGAAACAATTGTAGACAAGAAAAAGCTTTTTGCTCAGGCTAGCATCTTGAATTATACCCGGAAGCCAAGCGGAATCCAATGCAGGAATGACACATGGCCTTGATAAGGGGTGCTTATTACTTATTATATTAATAAGTATATTAATACTTACATTACAATGGCTTATTTACACCATTGGATTTGGACCAGTGCAACTTCTGGATGGTCTTCAAGAACAGCCACATGTAGATTGCATTGCAGCAGATGACTAGGTCATGACTAACTGTCCGGAGGGTCTTCCACTCAGTGAATTGGCACCACTGGTACCCAAGATGAACCTGTGCACAGGTATACAGCCAAGGGGTTATTCTTGGGTTTTATCAAGACTTGAAACTCTGAGAGCTTTCAAGGAGGTTAAATGCTGGATTGGTGGTGGATCAGCATCTGGGGCAGGACAACAAGAGAGGAACTAACTGGAGAGATTATACTAACCTTTGAAGAAGGGAGGAAACCATAACATGTGACTTGTGGAAAGAGGCATAGGCTATTATTGAAAAAGATTTCCATTTGTTAAAAATATGAATATAACATGCTTTGGGCTGTAGGGATGGCACGAAATTCCACCATCTGCCTCTTTGCATGTTAAAGGGCCAGGAACAAGATCAGGAAGAAAGTAGGGCGACTTGGTATTCTGTATTCATTACTGCCATATCTAGCTAGGTTTTGTCTCACAAAAGGCTTACACATCATTTTATGAAATGTATACCATGGGATTCATTCTACTGTGGGCAGAGGTGAGAAGGAAAGTATTGAACCCTGATAATAAATCATTTTGCTTCACCTTGGTGCCCTAAAAATACACTGGAACTAAAATAAGCAGATTTCCAATTGGGCATGGATATATTTAGAGCCAAAATAAATGGACTAATGGATTTGATTTTTATGGGTTTTTTTTACTAGGTGCAGGATACAAATGAATAGGAAAGAAGGCATTCACAGCCAGGGATTTTCCTTTTTTATCCTCTGCAAGTTTCCCTTCCCTATAAATAGAATAAAACTATCAATAACTGGAGCATATCTAGTAAAGGGATATGGCCTGATAATCTAACAAACTACAAGTAGTCCTTGACTTATGACTATTCATTTAATAGTAATTTATTACTATTCATTTGAAGTTACAACAATATCGGAGAGAGAGAGAGAGAGAAAAGATTTATGAGAAGTTCTTTTACTCAGACTATCACTGCATCCTTGCAGTCACATAATGCAGTCACTATTTGCAACCTTCCTAGCCAACTTGTGACAAGTACAGTCAATAGAGGAAGTGAGATTTGCTGAACACCTGAATGATTCACGTGATGATTGTGGTGATTCACTTAACAAGCGCAGTAAAAAGGATGCAAATTGGACTCGGCTCACTTAACATCAGTTACACATATTGTATGACAGTTGTTAGTCAAGGACTACCTATAAAATTTTTGAGGCTGCATTGGGCTTATCGGGGAGGGGTTCCTCACCCTTGGAGCGTTGTGTTGTTGCCTTAATATAGGTCAGTGGTTCTCAACCTATGGGTTGGGGCCCCTTTGGGGGACGAATGACCCTTTCACAGGGGTCACCTAAGACCATAGGAAAACACATATTTTCAATGGTTTTAGGAATAATTTATGGTTGGGGGTCACCACAACATGAGGAACTGTATTAAAGGGTTGCGGCATTAGGAAGGTTGAGACCCAATGATATAGGTAAAGGTAAAGGTTCCCTCACACATATGTACTAGTCATTCCTGACTCTAGGGGGCGGTGAAAATTGGGACAAGTAACGGGCGCTCATCCCATTATGCAGCACTAGGGATTCGAACTGCTGAACTGCCGACCTTTTGATTGACAAGCTCAGCATCTTAGCCACTAACACTACAAAATGCTTATGTATTTGGCGTCTAGTGTCTTTCCCCAACCCTTGTTCAACTTTATGCCTTAAGAACTGCTATAGTTACCTTAGGAAGAATTAAAAGGAACAGGACAAAATATAGCTGTCTGTGTATCATCAGCCTTCATTTGTTATTTCCTGAAAGACAAGGGACATGTTGACGCTTAACGTAAATTGCTAGCAGATTTGGAAACCAATCCTTATTCCAGAAGAAGCTGTATTAGAGAGACGAAGCCAAATCAGAAGCCATTCTTTTGTAAGAGAAAATGGAAGAGGGGGAAGTGATGGGTGGCCCATGGGGGCATTGTGGATTCTACGAAAAACCACAGTTGGAACTAACTTTTTGGAAGAAGGGTGGAATGGGGGAAATACAGACCTCACATGCAGCCCCATGAGGCACCGGTCATGGAAAGTGGGTTCCCAGGCCAAGCGTAACGTGGAGCCTAGGAGGCAGCTTGGCCAAGGTAGAGTTTCAAGTAAGCCAAATTCACTGGAAACAGAACATGCTGTTGGAATATTCTTGGTCTCTCACATTCACAGTCAAAGTTGTGATGGTCTGATGATAGAAATCTTCAAGATCGTAAGGACAGTTCTGGGTGGGAAATGGCCCCCAGCAAATTTTGGTTCCAGCTTTTTTGATCCATCCCACAAGAAACAAAGAGAGGATATTTGTGTAAGAGGAAACATTGCTTTTCCAATCTGCATAAAGTTGGCTAGTTTGCTAGGATAATGATGAAGAGAGAGATTTCTCCACCAGGAATAATCAATTCTTGTAGGCCACAAAGTATGTTCCATAGGAAAGTATGTAGCCCATCATTTCAGATTCAGGGAGAAATGAGGGAAACCAGATGGGTTCAGTCTTGTCCATAGTTTTCTTTTCAACAATAGCCTAGGATGGGAGACTTCCACAGTGGTGTAGAATTACAACTCTCCAAAGTCAAAAATTCTGAAACTTATAGTCTACAGATTCAGAGGATACAAAGATGTAGGAAAGCTGTAAAGGGTAAAGTAGTTTATTGTTTTTGGGTGCTCTTGGATTCAGCATTGTCACTAGTGGCTTGTTTTTTTAATCAAATAGTAGATGCTTGATCTGAACAATGACTCATAAGGAAAGTCTTTAGCATACAGAGAGCCCACTTATATTGAAATAAGTGTCTATACTTAACCTGGACAGGTCAAAGATAAGGCATACTATTTTCAGTTTTGGACACATAGCTCCGTCTTCAAATGGAAATTTTGTTTTTCATTTTTACTTCAATACTTGCAAGAAGAGCCAACTCTTCAAGGTCTTGTAGCCCTGGCCCTTTTTCATTGGCCAATTAAGCTGGATGATGCCAAATGCTGGGTCCAAATCCTGGTTTTAATATTTAAATAACTTGAAGTTAGGTTACCTGAAAAGCTGTTGCCTCTTATATTTCCCTCTCCCATAAAATAATCATCCAGAACATGTCTACTCTGATAAAATGAGGCAAGTGGGTGGCTATAATAGCTTTTTTCATGAGGCTGTTCCATCTGTGGAATACTTTCCCATTGAAAAGGCACATTTTTATTGTTTGACAGGACCTTTACATTCAAATATTTTAAATGTCTCTTCGGATATTGCCTGAACTTCCCTGATTTACAACCATTTATTTTGTGACTGTTACAACAACACTGAAAAAAATGACTTAACAGCCAGTTATTGCATTTACGACCATTCTCACAATCATATGATCAAACTTTGGGTGCTTGGCAACTGGCATGTAATATGACAATTCCCTTATCCCAGGGTTGCGTTACTTGCATTTGGGACTTTCCCAGCTGGCTTCTGACAAGCAAAGTCAGTGGGGAAGCTGATTTGCTTAACAAGCATATGATTCATTTAACAAATGAAGTGGTTTGCTTAACAACTGTGGAAGAAAGATTGTAAAATGAGATATGATTCACTTAACAACCACCTTGTTTAGCAATGGAAATTCTAATCCCAACTAAGATTGTAAGTTGAGGACTAGCTGTACAGCTTGTAGGCCCTTTTCATTTTTA
The DNA here is from genome assembly GCA_038048745.1 of Coluber constrictor foxii. Lineage (NCBI taxonomy): Eukaryota > Metazoa > Chordata > Lepidosauria > Squamata > Colubridae > Coluber > Coluber constrictor. Next base: position 69,816,329 of record CM075961.1, read on the forward strand.
AAGTTTATAGCAGCACCGTAGTGCCAGGAGAATTCCAATATTCCTCTTTATTCAGCTGAAACTTCATGTCATTCACAATCCATTGAAACTGTCTAAGGTAATTGCTTGATGTCCTGAGAAAAAGGAATTTCTCCCCTTAACACTGTCCCATTGTAAGTTAAAGGTATGTACCATCCCTAAATTTTGCATCCATTATCATGGTGGCTAATGAAGAAGTGCACCAGGGGTGGTATTCACTTACCTTTGCTACCGGTTTGCAATTGTAAGCGCACACGCCTCCTGCATGCATGCACAGAGCCTTTTGCGCATGCACAGAAGGTCAAAAACGGGACATGATGATGTCTGAGCAGGTGGGCGGAGGCTCCCACTGGCTATGCTACCAGATCATGTGATCTTGATAGACCCTGCTGAATTTCACCACTGAAGTGCTCCCAAACAGTTTCTTCTGCAAACTACATAACATTGTTTCATGCTAAAGACTCCAACTTGCGGGTCATATTCTCTGCATGGAGAAAAATTGAATCCCTAAAATAGCAATGAGATGGACCTCCTCCAATGCCCAATGATCACGAGGATTCCCTTGAAATAAATGGTCAAGAACATTCATGGAAGAGACTCTTAAAGACTCTAAACATCACACGGGAAGACACTGGAATACTTGCCTAAGACCGAAAATGCTGGAGATCCCTTGCTGTCTAATATGTGTGATGTTCCACTTATGCACGCACACACCACTGGTATACGGAGTCATTATTAAGGCTACCAAATCTGAATTGATATTCCCCAGGAATTCTCTGGGTCAGCTCATCCCCAACAAGTTCCATAAACTACTCAAATGAAGCCAACACTAGTCCTCAAGACAAAGGCAAGTCCAGTCCACTAGGCAAAAGCAAGTTCCCAAGCTCCAAGACAAAGGCAAGGCAAGGCAAAGGCAAATCCATAAGACAAGGCAAGTCCACATGCATAGGCAAGGCAAGTCCACAGCTGAAGAGACACAATCCAAAGTTCAAAGCAAGAACAGACAGCAAGAAAATGAACACGTTGGTTCCACCATTGTCTCCATCCATCTGCTGTGCTAAATAGCCAGCTTCTAGTGCAGCTCATCAAGAGGGATGAGGCTGCCTCCTCGTGAGTAATCAGGCTGACCTTCACTGGCCTCTTCTCTGCTCTATTTGTTCTTGGATCAGTGCAGAAGGCAGTTCCTCTTCCTCATTGCTGACTGGCTGCAGCTGCATGCTTTCCACACCTAAAGCTCAAGGCTGTCCTGTTGCAAGCTGTGCCTCAACCAAATCATTTTCAGGCAGCTGCTTGGAGCCACTAACCAACACCCAGTCTGGTCAGTGGCTCCAAGTGTGCCTGGAACTGGTTCATCCTCCTCAGAGCTGACATCTGGGAAGGTATCTGGGGAAGCATCTGGATGGGTGGGGGGAAGTCATCACAATATGCCACAGAGCATGGAAGGATCTAATGCTAATCCCATCATGGTGACTAGGTTGAGTGACCTTTTATGAGTGTGAGAAGAGGTTGTCTATAGTATGTTGAGCTGATGGAGACATTTCTTCTTCTGATTATAGAACAGCTATTTTGCCACTATTTCTTTCTACAACGCCAAGAAATTCTCTTGAAATTATTCAACTGCATAATAGGTGGATTTGTTTTTAAATTAGTGGGAGCTCTCTTCATTTAAAAGAGCTTGGTGCAAGATTAAATCCAGACTTCACCATGATTACTGGGAAATAAATTCCAATTCTCAGTGCATTGGATAATGCATTATCCAAAAGAATAAGCATAGTTCTTTATGTACATTTCAGGAAAAGATCTAAAGAAATCAGAGGAATCAATGTTATTTTCAGCTCCTCTCCCTTCTCCCTGTTTTTGAAGCCAAAAGCTCTTTGCAGTGATACTTACAGAAGCATGGAATCAAGTGGATGATGGGAGGAGGCACAATCGATCATTCCTAGAAAATTAAAGTTAGAACTGCACAATCGATGCAAGGATGGCCTTGGTTTCACACTTATGACCATTGTGGCATCCCCATGGTCATTGTGCGATCAAAACTCAGACATTTGGCAACTGGCTCACATTCATGATGGGAGTCACATGATCCCTTTTTGCGACCTTCTGACAAGCAAAGTCAATTGGGAAGCCAGATTCACTCAACAGCTGTATCACTAACTTAAGAATTGCACTGATTCACTTAAGAACAGTGGCAAGAAAGATCATAAAATGGGGCAAAACTCACTTAACAAATGTCCCACTTAGTAACATGAATGTTGGGTTCAATTGTGGTCGTAAATTGAGGACTACCTGTATATCCAAAGTATGTTGTACGCTATCCAAATTGAAGGATGCATCTAAGTGACATTTTATTTGCAAAATTACCTTGCTTATTCATACTGTTTGATGAGATCCAAGCTCAAAGATTATATAAGTGTCTACCTGTAGTCCTTCCCTATTTATTTCACTACTTCATCCATATTTTTATTACAGAAAAAAAATCAATAAGGAAGAAAAGAAGAGTTGTGTTAATGTCAGATTGTTTGTGATATTTTGATTGTTAATGTCAGAATAGGAAGCATCTTGAAGCACCCAGAGATTTTCCCTTGCCCCTTCCTTTTTCATGCCTGTAGTTCTATATACAGTATACCTCTATTGGTATAAGCAAGAGGTAGATACAAACTCATCATAAATTTGGGACCCAAAGCTAGCACAATCCTTTTGACTTGGACATCTGAGAGTCTGTAATGTAGTTTGCTTGATTATTACCACATGAAGCAACTGATTGCATAAAAATTACATGCTGCCTCAATCATAGACTATATAGGTGGCTTATAGGTTAAGGTAAAAGTTCCCCTTGCACATATGTGCTAGTCGTTCCTGACTCTAGGGGGCGGTGCTCATCTCCGTTTCAAAGCCGAAGAGACAGCGCTGTTCAAAGACGACTCCGTGGTAATGTGGCCAGCATGGCTAAACGCCAAAGGTGCACGGAACACTGTTACCTTCCCAACAAAGGTGGTCCCTATTTTTCTACTTGCATTTTTTATATGCTTTTAAACTGCTAGGTTGGCAGAAGCAGGGACAAGTAACGGGAGTTCACCCCATTATGCGGCACCTCTGAACTGCTGGCCTTTCTGATCAACAGCTCAGTGTCTTAGCCATGTCCCAGGTGGCCTATAGGTCATGCTAAAGAGCAACGAAGGATGAGATAAAAATGAGCAATTCAGTCACAAGAATATTCTCCTAAAGATCCATGTACAATACAATAATCACTCAGAACACAATAATAGTTCGTTTTATTTCCCGAAGAAATAAAGTAGAAAAGTAGGATTTTAACTGCCGTTCTGAATATTAAGACGGAAGGAGCCACTTTGAGGAACAGAGTGCAAGTAGTCCTTGACTTACAACTACAACTGAACCCAAAATTTCTGTTGCTGAATAAGGCAGCTAAGTGAGTTTTGCCCTATTTTACAACCTTTTTTTTTTGCCATGTTGCAAAAAAGTTGTTAAGTGAATCATGTAGTCATTAACGTGAATGCTTGTAGCCAAGCACCCTGATTTTGATCGTGTGACCATGGGGATGCTGCAGTTGTCCTAAGTGTGAAAACCAGTCATAAGTCACTTTTTTCAGTGCCATTGTAACTAAAGGAATAGTTGAAACTCGAAGACTACTTGCATTTAAGGAAAAGGGCCATAACAGAAGTTTAGTTTCTGACTAGAAGTAGTCCTCGACATACAACCATAACTGAGGCCAAAATTTCTGTTATTGTGAGACATTTATTAAGTAAGTTTTTAATGAGCCCATTTTATGACCTTTCTTGCCTCAGTTGTTAAGTGAATCACTGCATTTGATAAGTTAGTATGGCTTGCCCATTGACTTTGCTTGCCAGACAGCCGTCTGGCAGAAGGGGATCAAATGATCTTGGGACACAGCAATGGTCATAAATATGAACAGTTGCCAAGCCTCCAATTTTTATCACTTGATCATGGGGGGGGGGGGGGAATCATGGGGACCTGCAAAAGTCATATTACCATAAAAAATGATCATAAGTCACTTTTTTCAGTGCCGGTGTAACTTTGAACGGTCACTAAATGAACTGTTGCAAGTCGAGAACTACCTTTACAGTGCTCAATCTTTGTAGCAGAGGTCAGTGGTGTTAACAGTTATGGATTCTGCTGGCTATTGAGATAGCCAGCAGAATCAAGAATAGAAGAAGATAGGGTTGAACTGTCGGGTCCTTGGTACTCTCTGAGCTTGGTTGTTTTCAATGCCTGAATGGAGTCAAGTTGGATCTCTTTTTATACTAGTGCAGGGGTGTCAAACTCAAGGCCCAAGGGCTTAGATCTGGCACGTGGGACTGCCCTTGAAACAGTGAAGGACCGGCCCACAATGCCAAAATGGTACTTGGGAAGGCTGTGCATGAGTCTCCCAACCTCCATTTTCACTGGCAGAGTGCTTGGGCTGTCACTGCATATGTGTTTGTCAGCTGAGCGTCCATTCTGAACGTTATGGTAGCCTGCCAGAGAACTTTATCACGTATCTATAGCAGAAGAGATAAGACTAGCCTTGTGAAACTTTAAGCTACTGCACATGTCTACATTCTTTCTTTTCTAACTTCCTGATTTATACTTCCTTTGTTCGTCTGTGTGATAAACTGCCGGTAAAAATGTAGTTAGCTAGTTTTTTCTATTTTTATAATAAAAGTTTATTAGAATATATTTGGGTTTTCTTTCTTTAAAGTATACAGCATGGAAAACAAGATCCATCTGTCTCTGATTAAATGCAATTACCCCAGGGGGGAACGGGGCTGATTTACACTGCAACATGGGCTATCACAGGCACCCCCGACATGAGTGACATTGAGTTGGCAATGCCCACCCTGGCATACCCAGCCAGCCCACTGAGGTCAAACACAACCCTGATGCGGCCCTCAATGAAATCTAGTTTGACACCCCTCATCTAGTGTCAATCTTGGAGTTAATGTCTACTCCAAGTAGAGTGTGAAGAGACATTTTAGTCTTTTTGTTTCCTTTTTGGATTTCCTGTCTTTATCTCTATGTGCTTGTTGATGGCTGATTTGTCCGAGTGTCAGACTTCCAGGAATTCTTTAGTGGGGTTTTTTGGACTTGGCTTGTTCTAGAATGCTCACACCTTCTCAGTTGAAACTGTTAAATCTGTCTATATATTGTGAAATTCAGGAGTTTGCACTATGTCTTCTGACTGCTAGTTGGTATTCAGAGGAGGAGGAGGAGAAGGAAGAGATAGAGCCTTGCTCTGAGGAAGTACTGTATCCATGAATTTACTTAAATGGATATCCCCATCGCCCAAAAAAGTCACAATGGGTTATAATACCCCACCACCCCCAATTTCCAGGTTATATTGGATAACATAACTAGATGTCACTCTTTAGATGTAATAAATGTAGAGGAGTATAGTAATGCTTTGCTTTTCTTATCAGCACAATACAATCCTGAATCTGAATTGATATCATATGTATATATCATGTTTGATCATATCCATTCAGATCATATATGGAAGATGAAATCTGGAGTCCTTATCAACTCTATGTTTGAAGCTGGGCAGCTGGATAATAGCAACATACAAATTACAGTTTGTTGTAAAACCTTACACTAGCTCTCTTGGGCATCGGCAGTATTGGGGAGATCTTCCACTGTAGAAATAATTTGGGTATAATAGTAGTCCACAACAGAGATGTGTTAATGCCTTTGTAGTAATATACCAGCTTTAAAGTTATGCCTATTTAAAGTTATTTAAAACTGATTTGTAAATGTTCGCTTTCACTTGAACGTTTATATTTGAATGAATTGTTTTATTCCGCAATGCTGTTGTATATCACTTTGCTATTGTAACAAGGTATAATATACATATCAACTCATCTTACAATTCTCTTTTGGAGTGAGCAATGCTAACCAGAGCATAGGAATGAGGTATGAAATAGTATACCAAATGCATTAACTACGAGATTTTAAAAAAGAAGAAGAAATTATAGGAAAATCTAATTTACATCACCATGCCTGCTCATTCTAAAAGAGAATTGTAAGATGAATTGGTATGTATATTACATCTTTTCTGACCTATCGATTTCTCATTTTCATATAATAAAATGGCCAGATATACAGTATGTTCTTACACATAGCTACAGTATGTTTGCTATTTTCCACACTGATTCCTTGCAACAGATCATTCACTACCTCTGCTTTTCTCCAGATTTTGCATACCATAACATTTCTCCATCTTTTCCCAATCTTTAGTAAACTTTATACCAAGTTACACAAATTCATCTATTTGTTCTACTTTTTCATCACTTATATATGACTCAGAATTGTTCAACCTGTTTTCCATGCCAAATCCAACAATCTTGGTCTCTGACACATTCATTTTTGGATCTATACTACATTGTATGATCTATCTTTACATTTGCAAAATATTCAGGTTCTCAGCTAATGCCATGCCATGCTAGTATAAGACAGTAAATGAGCATACATGTCCTCAGCCAAAACAATGTAATGTTGGATCAAATATTCTTTATACATTTATCCATAAATATGTTAAGCAACCAAGGACTAAACTCATTCTTGTCTTTCACCCTGATCAATGCTGAACCATTCACTAAACATTCAAGTTACTCTTTCAGTACAAATAACCCTCTACTTATGACCACGATGGAACCCAAAATTACTGTTGCTAAGTGAGACATTTGTTGTGAGTTTTGCCTCATTTTACAACCTTTTTTGTCATAGTTGTTAAATGAATCACTGCAGTTCTTAAGTTAGTAATATTGGTGTTCAGTGAAACTGGCTTCCTCATTGATTTTGCTTGTCAGAAGGTCACAAAAGCTGATCACATGATCCTGGGACACTGCAACCGTCATAAATATGAATCAGCTGCCAAGTGGCTGAATTTTGATCCCACCATCATGGGGATGCTGCAATGGTTGTAAGTGTGGAAAATGGTCATGTCCCTTTTTTCAGTGCTGTTGCAACTTCAAATGGTCACTGAACAAACTGTTGTAAGTCAAAGACTAGCTTTATGTGTGGTTTACTTTTATCCTTCAGCAACCAGCCTTAAATTCCACATCTGTATTGATTTGAGGCCTACATGAACAATCATGTTTTTTCTCTAAATGTATCCATTCCTCCGTCCATTTCAGTGGTGGGTTGCCCCCAGTTCGGACCGGTTTGCAAGTAGTAAAACTGGTGGGAGGCTCTGCCCACTGACCTGGATGTCATCATAGGTGATCTGCGCATGCGATGCACGATGCAAACTGGTAGGAAAGGTAAGTAGAACCCACCCTGATCCATTTCCTTGTCTATCTAATTGTTCACTTCATTTTCCATCACCGCCACTTTTTCTGATGTAAAGGGCACTTTCCACTAGTCACTAGCCTCCTCCTCTTCCTGAAATCCAGAAATTTTGTGCCTCTAAGTTGGTGCTATCACTGCTGCTCCTCATCATTCTACCTAGAACCAACAGAGGGCTCAAAGAGTGGAACAAGTCAACACCCCACTCACACTTCGATTCTTTCCTTACCGTATTGCCTCTTTGTGGAAAGGAGAGAATGAAAGCGAAAGCAACTGCCATAGCTCAAACTGAGGGATGCAGAGATGGTGAGAACATGTCGTAATAACTCAGCCACTGAGACAAAGGAATCCTGTGAAAATGGTAGCTTCGGTCAATGGGGAACTACCCTCCCTGCAGCTCTAGAAAATATAATTGTGTTTCTCCTGGAGCAGGAGCTGAGATAGTTCCTTTAGCTCTATAAATCTGTAGTGGTTTGGGGCTCAAATAAACAACATTGATGTCAGATCAGTGGTTGCCCTGAGGGTGGAAGAAGGGGAGTCAAGCAAGGTCCCCACATGCTTTGCTATTGGCCAGATTCTACACCAGGGTAAAGTCACACTAATTCTTCACTCTAGTGGAGCCAATAGACAGAGTGAGATTTATGCAGCTTTGTGATTTGTCTGTACATTATTGCACTACAGCTGAAACTGAGATCCTAAATAACTTAATATTATAGTAATGTTTGTTTGTTTATCCAGGGTATATCCCTCGCAATCATAAAAGATTGTTGGTGTGCTAAATGACCAAGGGAAACTGTTCTATCCTTCTCTTCCACCTTTAATAACAGTGTAAGAAAGTCAGTGTGTGTTTGCTATAGGACAGGAATGCAGTAAGTGTTACTTGCTAATTTCTGCTGAAGAAACCTGTGCTGAAGGTAGACGAACAGGGACTATTAAAAGTGCTGGCATCTTCACTAAAAAGCCAGACATGGGTGACTCAGATACTTGCAAATTCTTTGGAACTCCCTTTTCTTTTCTTTTTCAAGAAAGTGAGCTAAACACAACCCGTTTCTATATTTTGTACACTGCCTAAAACAAAATTGGCATTTCAGCCATCTGGACTCTCTGGGTGGTCTACTTTACCAAAGCTTTCTCTTTTAACCTCAGTTACCCATCTGGAAAACTGAAATAAGTTTGGCTAATAGTAAAAACAGTAGAATGTAATGTAATTTAGTGGATTCTAGAATGCACTTGCTCCGTGCTTGCTATAGACTGGAAAACAACTCAGAGGAGAAGTAAAAGAAGGTTAGAAGTTACTTTCTTTATTTAGATGCTTTGATTTTCCAATACACTTTGCTTATTCAGACCAGGAGAATGCCAGGGCTGGCCTTAAGGTGTGATAATTGGGCATAATTGCATACATGGGGCAGCCTGCTGCGTTTCGCAATGCTAGGTTTCCTCAAAACTTTTCTCCATGGCAAACATGCTTCAGAAAATGCTTTCAATGAGTCTAGGGCTACAACGGTTGTGTTCCCCACCTTCTCTCTTGTTGCTGTTGATGCTGTAGTTTCAGGCATTTGTCCTGTTCTCATGGAGCCAGGCTAAAATAGCAACAGGAAAGCATGGACCATATTGTAATCGTATGCACTCGGAGTCTTCTTGCTTATTGCAAAGTGATAAGTAAAACCACAACAAATTAATTTCATTGGTCCCAGATGCAGCCTCATAGGAACTGCCATCATCCTTTCAGGCCACAGTGTGTGGGCTGGTAAAGTTATTTTTCCCCCAGAGCTTGACCAATTTAAGTTGTATGTTGTTTAAAGTTTATTATTATAACAAAAATGATTATATTCTGTGCTGGGTCATTGTAAGCTGGATTTGGAAATGTTCAGTCTTTCCTGGTCTGATTTGCAATCCATTATTATTGGTTCATTGGTTTGGCCAACAATTCCTCCACTGGAGGAATATCAAACTGTGTCAGGAGCACACAGAGTTGCTGCCTCTGACCTCAGATGACCCTTACTTTAGGTTAGCCTTCAGACTTGAGCACAGTTCATCTGGGCCTCTTCCAGAAAGCAGCAGGTAATTCTACAGAACAAACCAAAGTGTTTACAAGGCATTTGTAGGGTGGGGTGGGATGTCAAAAAAGTCAAGACAGGAACTATGTTATATCCTAACCATCTTTACACATGCTGCATGGATCATGCACATTAAAAAAAGGCAGGCTTTGATTACACAGTCCTAATTGCCAACTTTAGTCTCAAACACTATGGCAACTATTAAAATTTTGAAGTTTTAAAAGTATAAGGCACATTCATGGTGTGGCTAGGTTTGGAAGATCAGGTCCCCTTCAGGAGAATATACCTTCTTTCTTGTCCATATTTTCACTGAGCAGATTGTCATGAATGCTTCTTGATGAATCATTTCTAAGTCCCCATCCATGTCTATGCAGGGTTGCAAATGCTACCTTAACAAGCTTGGCTGATTATTTATGTTGGGCCTTACTTGCTGTTCATTTCCTTGTTTGTTTATTTTGTCTACCCAATATGGAGATACAGGTTTTGAAATTTCAGATTTCACCATCTTAAATCGTTTTTGAGTTTCTGCATCTTTCAAGATGTCAACATTCTTGGCTTTTGCCATGTTGAATCATTCTGACTCACCTTCAGGTTTAGATACTCCATAGTTAACTCCAATTCCTGATTATATATAAGAAAATCAAATAACATAAGCTTTCTTTTTCTAGCTGTGGTTTTTTTTTCTTTTGCTTTCTCCTGTCTCATTCATAGAGAGGCATATTTCATTTGTAACCTGATCATGTTGTGCCACTACTTTGGGTTCAGACATCATACAAAGCCACCATTTGGTTAGACATGGCTTCTTAAAAAAAATCACAATTGGCTTGATTTGCATAATACACCAAGACATAAATCATACTTTTCAAACCACAATGACTGGATACACATTGCCCATGAAGCCAAAACCAAATAAAAACACATTGTGGTTTAGGATGATCCATGAACACAATCTCATTCCACACACAATGCATACACACAGAGTATATATTCACAAGTTAAGTAGGAAAAGCTGGAACAGCCATACAATGATCCTCTTTGTATTATATTGATAAGGTATTGCCCCAGAATAAACTAAATATAGTCATTCACACAAACGTAGCAATACTGATCTTCGGTAACTTGGTGTATCAACAATGTTGGTCAAAAGAGGAAATGTTTTTTTCTTGGCATATGGTTTCTCCAGGCAACACTGAACAAGTTATGTGAATCAGCGATGTTGTAAGTTTTAGCTCCTGAAAGTAAGCAATCAGAGAAAAGAGGCATTTTAATAAGTGAGCCCCTGCTTTGTAGATCATGGATCTTGGGGCTGATCTTCAACTTAGAATCATAAAGTTGGACCTGTGAGGTCACCAAGTCCAACCTACTAGAGGACTATTCAGCCTCTGTTTGAAAGCCTTTAGTAAAGGGGAAGAAACCATTCCATGCAGTAATCTAATCCACTACTCATAAGAACTTCTAGTATTTGTCAAGATGTTCTTCCTAATGTGTAATTTGTATCTACAGCCTTGAATTTTCATCCCATTAGTTCTTATCTTACCCACTGGAGCAAGTGAGAATTAGCCTGAACCTTCTGCAACACGATTCCCCTTCAGATATTTGAAGACATCTATTATGTCTCTTCTCAATCTTATCTTTTGTAAGCTAAACATACCTCTTTGGTTTAACTGAGTTTATATTCCTTCACGACCTTGATAGCCTTTGTTTAGTCTTGTTCCAGTTTCTCAATCTTTTTGATATTGGAGTGTGCAAAATTGAATGGAAAATTGAATGGTTTCCAGTAGAGGCTTCAGTAGAGGGGAATAAATACTTTCTGTGATCTCGACTCTATGTTCTTCTTGATGTTCTTTAAATATTGTGTCAATTTTTTGCAGCTATATTGCATGTTTGGACATGTTCCGTTTATAATCCACAAATATATGCAAGCTCTCTCATGTGTGCTGCTCTTGAGCAGGGTTTCCCCCATCCTGTTCAAGTTTCTTTTGTTTATTTTATCTACATGCATGACATTTCTCTTTTATTACATTTCATTTTATTTGTTTCCATCCACTGTTCTAGCCTTTTTAAAAACATATTTTCCCTCTCTTCCAAGTATTGGCTACCCCTCCTAACTCTGTATCTTCTGCAAATTTAGTAAGCATTTGCTCAACTCCATGTTGACGAACCTTTTCGACACTGAGTGCCAAAATGGGAACACACATCCGGGGTGAGTGGGTGGGTAGGAGCACCAGTAGCTGGAAGAGCAGCTCCCCAGTGTGCATGTGTGTGCGGGAAAGTTGAGCTTCCGGTTTCAGGCATGTGCATGTGTGCTGGTCACCTGGTCTTCTAGTTTCTGGTGTGCATATGTGTGCAAAGATCAGCTGGCTGGCATGCATGCACATGCCAGAAACCGGAAGCTCAGCTTCCCTGCTCATGCATGTGCACCAGGGAGCTGCTCTTTTGGTTTCCAGCATTACCTTCCATGTGAAGACCAGCGTGCATGTGCACCCTGGAACCTGGAAGAGCAACGGGTGATGGCTGGCATGCCCAGAGATGGCTTTGCATGTCATTTCCTGCACACGCGCCATATGTTTGCCATCACGCATCTATATCATTTATTAAAACATTGAACAGCACTGGTTCCTTGTGGCACCCCACTTAAGATGACTCTCCAGGTACATTTAATGCTCCACATAACTTTTGAGCATGATCTTTGAGCCAACTATATATCCACCTGACTGTTGAGTTTTTAAATCCACATTTGACCATTTTGTTAATAAGAATGCTATAAGAGCAACTTTAGGTACACCCACTTGAAATCTTGGAAGAATAGTCAGGAAGAAAGACCAGTCTTCTCCAAACTGGTATATCATATCATCCATAGGAAGTGAATAGGATAGTAGATGCAATGCAACACATCTGGAGTGAGAAAGGTTTGTTCAATCAGTATTGAATTAGAGTGACTAAGAAGCTGACTTGGTGTTACTTTCCTGCCTACAAAAGTCTCTTGGAAATTCCCTTTTCACTTTGAGATTTTTCTCATTCATATACATGGATAAATTGTGGTCACTCAACTGTGGCATTCTCCACATGCTCAGATGCTCTCTCACCTTCATCCCTCCTCAATTCTCTGAAATTTTCACCTGCAAAGAGAAAAAGCTGGTGGCATTAACCCCTCTGAAAACCCGCAAAGCTTCCCAAACTTTAATTGCAGTCCTCTGCTGTGCTCCACCCGGTCTCCTGTTGTTTGGATTGCGTGCTCCTAGTCTGGTAAATATAAATACAAATCCAGCCAAGGTTAATTTAACCTGGACAAAATACTGGGGGGAGGGGAGGGGAAGTAATTTAATGGTAAACCATAATTACTAGTACAAACCAATCCCTTCATTTCCAGACCCATTTCGAGGAGGTGTTTGGCGACACAAATTGGCATAATTAGAATTCTGTCTGCTTGTAATAAATATGAGACGATTGTCTATAGTGTTCTTGGTTTGACAATATATAACATATATATTTCAATGAGGAACTATTTTGGATGCAATGAGAGAGATGGACTTTTGGAGCCTTTCCTGATTCTATAGCTAACAGCTCTGGGTGCTGAATCCTGGAGTTGATCTGTCCATACGATCTCTTCTTCTTGCTTGCGTCCTTATTTACAGTGGAGGGAGGGGGTCTGTGATCTGTGGGTTGGCTAGTTCCTGCCTGTATGAAAATGCCAATTGGCTGTTGTACTGCAGGTGCCTCTGGGTTAGAAACCTGGGGCTAGGTTTCAAAGACAAGGTCTCAAACTTTTCCTATATTCTTTGGCGCATTAATAAAGCTTGACAAGGGCTTTATTGTTTGCAGGAATCTTCTTACTGAAGATTCATGGGTTTATTTTCATGCTGGGAAATTTATTTATTTATTTATTTATTCAATTTTTATAGCCACCCAACTCAATGAAGTGATTCTGGACATCTTACAATTTTAAATTATAGAAGCACATCACTTATTGGGGTTTACAGCTCACAATAGCTGAGTTCAAATGCTAGCCCAAGCCAAACAAATTACTTTGAGATTACAAGCCATAAAAAAAAAAAGATCGTTCCTTGACAGCCATTTCAATGGAGCAAAACCACCTATAAAGCAGGAACGCTTGTCTCTTTGAATAATGGGCTTGAGGGAACTGTAAAAGAGGCTCTTGAATTGCCTTTGCATTACTATGCTCAATGTCCTTACAGTGTAATCCATGTTCTGATTTCACAAGATCATAAACTAATCTAAGGGGCAGGGTTTAGACAATATACTATGCCACAAAACCATCAGGCAAGATTGAAATTAATTGCTAAGTTGCTTTGATACAACCATAATGAACTATAAACATCCACAGTTTATTGTTCACTTTGTGTGTGGACTGCTAAGTGGCAACAAAAAACATAGATAACAATAGCACTTAGACTTATATACTACTTCATAATGCTTTACAGCACTCTCTAAGTCAAGGATTTCCAACTCCTCGTCCATGGACTGGCACCAGTCTGAGGCATGCCAGAAAGCGGTTCATGCAAACACGTGAAGCCTTATCTGTGGGATCAGGCAGCACATGAAACCTGCCCCCTCCGGTCCATGGAAAAAACAGTGCCCAAAAGGTTGGGCGCTGCTGATCTAAGTGTTTTACAAAGTCAGCCTATTGCCCCCAAACAACCTGGGTCCTCATTTTACCAACCTCAGAAGAATGTGAGGCTGAGTCAGTCTTGAGCAGGTGAGGATCGAACTCCTGGCAGTGAGCTGAATTAGCCTGCAATACCTGAATTCTAACCACTGTGCCACCATGGCTCCTTAGGTACAGTAGTCCTTGAGCTATGACAATATTTGAACTGAAAATTATGGCCATACATCATAGCAGTCATTAAGCGGGTCATCACCTGATGGTGTGCGATTTTACAATCTTTTTTGCAGCGGGCATTAAGCAAGCAATGTGGTCATTACAACATTACTTGTTACTTGTAATGTTAATTCATCTGGAGGCAGCCCTCTTTTACTGAGCTGCATTGTGTGGCATTATTGCAGCAATAGCACTGAAGTCAGCTACTCTGGATATTTCCTACCCTGGGAAATTGATCCTTTCTAACTCTGGGAAATTATTTTTGCCTTCAACTTTTCAGGCTTAATGACAACCTCTCATTAAACATGGGGGAAAGTTAGTTTTCGTCTTCCATTTCCAATTTGCTTAAGGCTACCATATCTGGTCTGAAAAAAAAATCTAGATCATCACTAAGTGGCAGGGATCAGATACACAAAACTCTAGCTCTTTGCTTCCCTCTAGTGGTCTTCCAGATTTTTTTCAGACCAGAGAGTTTTCCTCAAGTATTAGACGAACAAGGAATCCATAGTGCTTTACATTTTGAGAAAGCAAATATTGGGCAAAATACAGGACAAAAATAAGAATCCACAAGCTAAAGAAGTTAAAGCACAAGGTAAGAAAAGGATATAAAGCTATAATTTAGTTTCCACCAGTATTGTTTTTTCTATCTCTTAATATCTTTTTATTCTTGCAAATCATCCTTGCCTCCTCCACGTTCATACACCCCTTTATACATTGTCCTTTCTCCCTTATGTATTCCTCTCTTATTAGTCTTCGCCACCAACCACAAATTTCTCACTCCTCCCCTTTCTTTCAACCCATTCACTCCTTCTTTAAATATCTGTTTTGCAACTGGTTCCACATTCATTATGTCTGCATGACAAACCCACCTCAATCTCTTTCACCCAACCTGGTCGCCTACTTTATATTCAGTCCATATTCATTCAACAGTCTTCAATCCTGACTTTTTCTGTTCCTGCTTTACCATAGAATTTTTGAAGTATCTATTTTCCACTGCATTTGCCTTCTAAATTTCTCCTGACATATTCAACTCCCACTTCTATATACTTCTAGGAGGTAGAAATAGCTGCTGTTTTTGCTGCATGTAATAAACATTCCTTCCAGCAATTTCCACAAATATTTGTACTTCATAAAATTATATACAGTGGTCCTCGACTTAGCAACAGTTCATTTAGTAACCAGATAATTTTCCTAAGTATCTTAGAAGGGCAGGGAATCCATAGTGCTGCATAGGGCATAGTTACAAAGGCACTGAAAAAAGTGACTTATGACTGTTTTTATGACTTTATGACTGTTTTTCAGGGGCTGCCACAGAAAAGAGGGATTCAAGCTATTCTCCAAAGCACCTGAGGGCAGGACAAGAAGCAATGGGTGGAAACTAATCGAGGAGAGAAGCAACTTAGAACTAAGAAGAAATTTCCTGACAGTTAGAACAATTAATCAGTGGAAGAGTTTGCCTCTAGAAGTTGTGAATGTTCCAACGCTGGAAATTTTAAAGAAGATGTTGGATAACCATTTCTCTGAAGTGGTGTAGGGTTTCATGCCTAAGCAGCGGTTGGACTAGAAGACCTCCAAGGTCCCTTCCAACTCTGTTATTCTATTCTATTCTATTCTATTCTATTCTATTCTATTCTATTCTATTCTATTCTATTCTATTCTATTCTATTCTATTCTATTCTATTCTATTCTATTCTATTCTATTCTATTCTACTCTACTCTACTCTACTCTACTCTACCCTACCCTACCCTACCCTACCCTACCCTACCCTACCCTACCCTACCCTACCCTATCCTATCTTATCCTATCCTATCCCTTTATTACCACTGCAGCATCCCCATGGTCATGTGATCAAAATTTGGATGCTTGGCAACTGACTCATATTTATGACAGTTGCAGTGTCCTGAGGTCATGTGATCACCTTTTGTGAACTTCTGATGAGCAAAGTCAATTGGAAAACTAGATTCACTTAACGGTGTATTACTAACTTAACAGCAGCAGTGATTAACTTAACAACTGGAGCAAAACTCACTTAATAAATTTAAGAACATTTAACATTAAGAACAGGTTGTTCTTATAGCATTCTTATTAACAAAATGGTCAAATTTTGGGCTCAATTGAGATTGTAAATTGAGGAGTATCTGTATACAAGTAGTATATACAAACCCTATACATGTTTTGGGATATATTTGGCCATCTCTTTTTGCAGCAATAATTCACTGCTATAACATTTTTTGGTGATCCATGGTCTCTTTGTTTTCCCCATTCCACGAGTTCATGTGAAGAAATCTACCCTTAAATCCCATCTTCTATTGGGTTTGCATAATTTCCATGGAGGCTATATTTTTGAGCCAGTTCTTGCTCTGAAATTATTATTTTGTTATTATTATATTGTTCTGGTTTTATTACTCTGGGCATACCTGTAGGGATCAAAACAATCTGCTTAAGCAGGTTAGGAGATAACTTGGAATTCTAAAGCATGCTAGGTTTGTATTAACTTTTGTTTCATTCTTGTGGCTTTGGGAACCCAATTTATTTGCTTACTTTATAGTTCAAAGGATTATGTAAATCCATAAAGTGAGTTAAATCAGTAACTGGATTATGTATTGTATAAATCCAGCCATTGTACCCACCTGCTTCAAGAATCAGAATCTGAATGACTGCAGCCAGTTTCCGAAGTCCTCAAATAGGACTGTCCCAAATCAAGGCATTGTCAGGAGCATATTTAGAATATTGAACTGTGGTTGAAAGCAACCACAAAGCAGTTTAGATAGACTGTCCCTATAACATAAGGATTAGGGGAATTGTAGTATAACACAGTAAGGTGGCAATGAGATGAGAAGGCTGCTTTCAGAATGCAGCTTTATAGCAATAGCCAGATACTCCATCCCTGGAGTTGCTTTGTTCCCTCAGCTTTCCAGATGGTTCAAGCCGGAATTTTATCTGAATGCCATTATTATTTACTGAAACTTATTTTCACTCTTAGTGTATGTTTTTATGGGTGGCATGAAATCCATCATTCACAAAGCTAAGTCCACACCCTTTTGGAACATCTGATTCTTTTTTCTTCTTTGCGGCCATTTACCAGGCCCACGGCATAGCTGGAAATAGACACCTCTTCTTGAACTGCTGCAGGCCGAACCACGCTCCTGTCAAACCGAAAATTATAGGTTTGGCTACTCTGAACCTCCATTAGTGGCTTTCAAGCAGGGCTAGTAACCAATAGAGAGCTCCTCCTTGCCTGTCTTTGCATATATGCAATCCCAGGAAATGATTTTGGCCCTCTTTTTGTTAGCCAGGCCCACCAAATGGAGACATGCAACAGGGGATGCTGAAGCACATCCTCTTGACCACCACATCCCTACCCCCATGATTTGAGATGATGTCAGAAACAATAAAATTCCTAGAATTGTGTGCTTGGGCACAATAAATTATGCTTATGCAACCTGGCAATCGGCATACTCCTGGCCCCAGTGGTTGACAACTGAGTGAGGAGCTCCAACGAATGGCTTAACAATCTCTCTTCCCAGTAATAAATCCAGCTTAAGTAAGTATTATAATGCACTACACACAAGTAGTCCTTCACTTACGACCAGTCACTGAGTGATTGTTTAAAATTACGATGCGCCTTCCAAAAGGTACTTGCTGCTCAGTTTCAGGATTCTAATGACCTCTCCCCACGGGCAGATAATTGCATTTTGGGCACTTGGCAACCAGCCCACATTTAATTTAATTTAATTAATTCAATTTGTATGCCAACCCTCTCTGAAGACTCAAGGCGGCTCACAATGCATTTAAAAACATTATAAAAACATTTAAGAATTAAAAACATTAAAAAATTAAAACTCATTCACACCATTCATGGCTGGATCTTGCCGGATTGCAAGAGCGAGATCAACAGCCCCAGGGCAGCCAGAAAAGCCAGGTCTTCACTCCTTTTCGGATGGCCAATAGGGTGGAGATGGTCCAGACCTCAGGAGGTAACTGGTTCCAGAGAGCTGGGGCAGCCACAGAGAAGGCCCTCCCCTGCGGGCCCTCCAGCCAGCATTGTTTAGCTGATGGGATCTGGAGGAGACCAACTCTGTGGGATCTTACCGGTCATTGGGAGTTATGTGGTAGAAGGTTGTCTCGAAGATACCCTGGCTCTGAGCCATGTAGGCCTTTAAAAGTAATAACCAACACCTTGAATTGTGACCGGAGACCAATAGGGAGCCAGTGCAGCTTGCGGAGAATTGGTGTAATGTGGGTGTACCTAGCTGCACCCATGACAACTCGCGCGGCTATGTTCTGGACTAACTGTATTCTGCGAACACTTTTCAAGGGTAGCCCCATGTAGAGCGCATTGCAATAATCTAACTGTGAGATGACAAGGGCATGAGTGACTGTGAAGAGAGCCTCCCGATCCAAGTAGAATCGCAATTGGTGCACCAGGCGAACCTGTGCAAAGGTCCCCCTAGCCACAGCTGTCAGATGTTGCTCTAATCTTAGCTGTGAGTCTAGGAGGACATCCAAATTGTGAACCCGTTCTGAGAGGGACAATTTCTCCTTCCCCAGAACCAAGGATGGACAGTCAACATAGTCTTTAGGAGGCAGCACCCACAGCCACTTGGTCTTGTCTGGGTTAAGTCTGAGCCTGTTGACTCCCATCCAGACCCTCACAGCCTCCAGGCACTGGCACATCACATCCACTGCATCACTGAATTGACGTGGGGTAGAGATATATAGCTGGGTATCATCAGTGTACTGCTTATATCTCACCACATATCATCGGATGATTGCACCCAGCAGCTTCATGTAGATATTAAATAGGAGGGGAGAGAGGACTAAGCCCTGAGGCACCCCACAAACAAGGGGCCTAGGGGTCGACCTCTGTCCTTCTACCAACACTGACTGTGACTGACCAGAGAGATAGGAGAACCACCATAACATGATGCCTCCCACTCCCAACTCCCTTAGTTGTTCCAGAAGGATATCATGGTCAATGGTATCAAAAGCTGCTGAGAGGTCAAGTAGCACCAAGATGGAGGAATGACCCCCATCTCGGGTTCACCAGAGATCATCCATCAGTGTGACCAAAGCAGTTTCCATACTGTAGCCAGGTCTGAAGCCGTTTCATCCAATGAAGTGGAGGAGCTGAAGTGCCACCACTTTCTCTACAATCTTTCCCACAAAGGGTAGGTTGGAAACTGGACGAAAGTTCTTTAATTCTGCTGGATCCAGGAAGGCTTCTTGAGGAGGGGCCTTACGACCGCTTCCTTCAATGGTTACAGGAAGGACCCCTCCCTCAAGGACATGTTAACTAAAGCCTGGAGCCAGCCTCATGTCACCTCCCTGCTGGCCGAGACCAGCCAGGAGGAGTACGAGTCCAACAAACAAGTGGAGGAACTCATCACTCCTGCAGCCTTGTCCACTTCCTCAGGAGTCACAGGCTCAAACTCATCCCACACAATAGGACTAAGACCTCCCCGTCATCTCGGTCGGAATTGCCCAATCAGAGTCAGGTCCATCCGAATCTGAGCGACTTTATCCAACAGAAACTGCACAAACTCCTCAGCTCTACCCTGCAAGGGCTCCTCCACTCCCCCTACATCAAGGATAGCCACCCCTAAATAGGGTGGCTGGGCACAAATCAGTGGATGCAATAAGTGCAGAAAAATGTGAACATTTTGCCACCCATATCACACTGAATAAGTCTTAATAAAGGCTCTTAAGAGTGTTCGGTCAGATTTGGAGTTACTAGTTCTCCAGTGTCGCTCTAGACATCTCTTCTGGCACTTCATCTCCTGGAGCTCCTTGGTAAACCAGGGAGCTTTCCTGGATCCACCATCATGGAGAGGTCACAAAGGCACAATCCAGTCCAGTGCCCCGGATGCTGCTATTCTAGGCAGCCACCAGGGTTTCAGCCGGACTGTGGACAAGGGAGTCCAGTATCTCCCCAAGCTCCTTCTGGAACCCTTCAGGGTCCATTAGGCATCTGGGGCGGAACCACTTAATCAGTTTGGCCTCCCTGCGATGGAGGAGTGGCGCCCTGAAGTCCAACCTCAGCAGGAAATGATCTGACCACGACAAGGGAGAAGCATCTATACCCCTTAATTCCAGATCATGTCTCCACTGCCCTGAGGGAAACACCAGGTCAAGCGTGTGTCCCCCCCTTGAGTCGGACCCTGAACTACTTGGGTCAAGTCCATGGTTGTCATGGAAGCCATGAACTCTTGAGCCACATCTGAGGGTTCACCAAGTGATGGCAAGTTGAAGTCCCCCAGTATCATAACCCTGGGGAACTCCACCGCCAACCCAGCTACTGCCTCTAGCAGCACAGGCAGGGCTGTTGTAACACAGCTGGGAGGCAGGTACATCAACATTAACAGCTGTAACAGCTGTAACAACTGTAACAGCAGCATCCCGTGGTCACTTGACTGCAATTTATGATTATTATTTTTTGCTGAAAACTGACATTTATTTTTAGCAAAATGAGTGGGGTTTTTTTTTTTGGAAACAATGGGTTTGCTTAACAGCCACCACATTACTTAGTGACCATGGCATTCACTGATTGACAGCTGCAAAGAAAGTTGTAAAATTGGGCAAGATGATGTGATGGCCCACTTAATGATCAGCATGATTTACAATCTTAATTTCAGGCTAAAGTCAAGGACTACATATAGATGCATAAGGGCAGGTGATGTCACATCCATCATGAAATTATTGCATAATGCTATGAACTATGTAATTTGTATCATTTGCATAATGACATCATAACATACCTGAGGCCAGTTTCTCTTGGATTCTGTGACAGCAGATTGAACAAGTACAGGTAGTCATTGACTTACAAAGTTCATTTAATGACTGTCCAAAGTTACAACAGCACAGAAAAAAAGTGAATTATGATGGCTTTTCAGACTTATGACTATTGTAGCATCCTCATAGCCATCAAAATTCACATGCTTAACAATTGATTCATATTTATGAGGGTTGCAGTGTTCCAGGCTAATGTGGTCACCTTTTGTCACCTTCTGCAGGTCAATGGGGAAGCCAGATTCACTTAATAACCGTGTTGTCATGGATCCACCGTCAGGCTCCTCTCGGGACACGAGTTCAAAGGAGGAGGGTGAGTTTGAGTCTGCAGAGGAAAGTGTGGAGCTGAGTGTTAGAATAGAACATAACACAACACAACACAACACAACACAACACAATAACAGAGTTGGAAAGGACCTTGTAGGTCATCTAGTCAAATCCTCTACTCAAGCAGGAGATCCTACACCATTTCTGACAGATGGCAGTCCAGTCTCTTCTTGAAAGCTTCCAGTGGAGAAGCTCCGACAACTGCTGAAAGCAAGATGTTCTATTGGTTGATTACTCTCACTCCCATAAAATTTCTCCTTATTTCTAGGTTGAATGTCTTCTTGATCAGTTTCCATTCATTATTCTTTGTTCGGTCTTCAGGTGTTTTGGAAAATAGGTTGACTCCCTTCTCTCTCTGTGACAGCCCTTCAAATATTGGAACACTACTATCATGTCTCCCCTGGTCCTTCTCTTCACTTTTAACTTGTTCTCACATTGCAATCCCTGACATGAGTGTTCTTCTGATATGTAGATTTTGAGTGCCAGAATTCTATAGGCAGCATTAACATTGCTGAGAATTCTAAATGGGGAAACCTTCACATCAGGGGTGAAATGCTCCCGGTTCGGACTAGATCGTTCTGGAAGCGATGGTGGCGGGTGGTTCGGAGAACCGGTAGCAAAAATCTCTGCACCTCCCCTCCCCCCACATGCCCAGCTTGATCATCAGAGGCTTTTTCTTAACCTTTAAAAACATTTTTTCTACAACCTCTTCCGACGAAAAAATGCTCTTAAAAGTAAAAAAAAAAGCCTCTGATGATCACGCGGCTCAGCTGGGATTGTCAGAGGCTTTTCAAAGCATTTTTTTTCTGCAACCTCTTGGCCAAAGAGGTGTAAAAAAAATGCTTTGAAAAGTCTCTGACGATTCCAGCTGGGTTGCCTGATCGGCAGAGGCTTTTCAAAGCATTAGAAAAAATGCTTTGAAAAGTTAAAAACAAAACAAAAACGCCTACCCATCACATTATCCTCCCCACCAATCCATGCCCACAGAACCGATAGTAACAAATTTTACATTTCACCCCTGCTACACATCTAGAAAGATGCTGAGCTGGTCAACTGGAAATCTGACAGACCAGTTCAAGACCCAAACACTGTGTGACAGGGTGAACTCCTGTTCGCCCTAGTTCCTGCCAACTTAGCAGTTTGAAAGCATGCAGATTCAAATAGATAAATAGGTACCACTTTGGTAGGAAGGTGACAGTGTTCTATGCGCCTTGCCATTATAATCATGCTGGCTAAATTAGCACAGAAATGTTTTTGGACAGTGCTGGTTCCCTCAGCTAAGTAATAAAGATGAGCACTGCCCCCTAGCGTCGGTTAGGGGAAACCTTTATCTTTTTAAGGAAAGATATTTTAAAATAGCAGTGAAATACTGTGTTATTTTGACTTATCCATATGGCATTATACTAGAGAAAATGTGATCTATAATAAAATATAGCATTCGTGGGGTCGCTATAAGTATTGAGCCATTGGTTGAATCAGGAATTGCAAGATTGACAACTTGCCTGACCCTGACATTGTGGGCCGAGTTCAAAGTCACCTACCTGGTTTTTTTATGGCTAAAGCAGGACTACAACTCACAGCCTCCAGGTTTCTGGGGCCTGAACTGCTAGATCAAAATGTCTCTCAATCAACCAACTTTTATTTTAATATTATTTTTTATAATGATTGATTGTTATTTTTTAAGCTGTTATACAATTTTTAAAGATCTCTTTGAGGTGTCTATCTGTGAGAATTTGGCATCTTGGATGACTTCCAGATCAGGGGTCGGTTCTACTTATCTTTACTACTGGTTTGCAACAGAAGCATGCGAACACATGCTTGGCTTCTGCGCATGCGCAGATAATCAATTATGATGTCTGGGTGGGTGAGTGGAGCCTTTTTTACTACCGGTTCTATAGAATCGGACAGAAACAGGAGCAACCCACCAATGTTCCAGATTGAAAATGAAATAGATTTGTTTTACTGCATTTTCGTACTAAACAATGGCATCCCCCCTCAAGAAAGAATTATTGCTATTAAAATATATATGCCACCTAATTCCCAGCTATTATGAACTGTTTACAAATGATTTAAAATATAAAAATATGACAATAAAGAGAACAAGAAGCAAAAAGAGCAGAATAACAAACTGGGTCCAAACCAAAGCAAAGATTCTGATTTTTTAAAAAAAATTCCCCATCAAAGATTTGAGTAAAGAGCCAGGCACAACTATATTATAAAGTCACATTTCCATCAATGCAATGTTTCTCAATTTGGCCAACTCCAAGAATAACCTAGCATGATGGCTGAGGAATTTTGGGAGTTGAAATCCATACATCTTAAAATGGACAAATTTGAGAAACACTGCAGTACAGGTAGTCCTTGACTTAAATTCACAATTGAGCCCAACGTTTCTTTTTCTAAGCAAGACAGTTGGTAAATGAGTTTTGCTCCCTTTTATGCCACAATTGTTCAGTGAATCATTGCAGTACTTAGGTTACTAAAAGGTTGCTAAATGAATCTTGTTTCCCCATTGACTTTGCTAGTCAGAGCATTGCAAAAGGTGATTACATCAGTAGTGGGTTGCCCCCGGTTCGCACTAGTTCCATAGAACTGGTAGTAAAACTGGTGGGATGCTCCGCCCACTGACCCCAACGTCATCGCGCGTGGCCCCGTTGCGAACCGGTAGTAAAGGTAGGTAGAACCCACCCCTGGATCACATAACCCTGGGAGACTTCAATTGTCATAAATAAATGCAAGTTGCCAGATGTCCAAATTTTGATCATGAAACCATGGGGTTACTGCAATGGTCGTAAGTGTGAACAATGATCCTAAGTCACCTTTTTCAAAGCTATTTAACAAAAAATTGTAAATTGTTAGAAGTGAACTACTTCTTAGATTCATTTATTGTAATAAATCTTAATAATAAAGAAAACTGATTCCAGATGATTTCTTCCTCTTCACTGTTATCCATGGCGGAGGAGGGAGGCAGTAGGGAGGGAGAGACAAAACTTGAGAGATATATACTTGGCTACAAGAAATTCAAGATTTGCAACCCTGCTTTGAACTGGCAAGGAATGTTTCCAATTGTAGCACAGGAGCGCCACCTAGAGGACAAGGCATACCTACAGGAAACAGCAATTTACCAGCTTCTGTTTTTTTAAACAGGAATTTCTTTTTCTAATGGGCTGTTCCCCGTCAATACTTTTGAACCAACTAAGGGAAAGAAAATAGCTATTACCTTGTAGAAATGGGTTAAATACACATAAAAATGCCCCCCTTTGTGGAGAGAGTACGCATATTTTTATAACCAAACCAAAGAGAGACTAATACGGCATCTTAATATAACACATTTCTTATAAAAAACATTTATGGAATAAAGAAGGCTTTGTTAATTGTATGAATTTTTATCCTTAGTTGACACATTTCTGTATGATTGGATTTACACCATCGTTGCTTTTAACTATATTTTTATCAATAGGCTCTGCTAGTTAGATTCAGACAAGTCCCACCACCCAAAATAAATTGATTTAGTGCAAGGTGTGAATCCTGATATGAATTGGCTTCCCTCACATCTCTGAATACAAGATTTGGCTTCCTTTTCATAATTACATTTATTTAGAGCATTTTTAATAGCTTTCTATTCCTGAAAGTTTGATGTGATATACAATAAAAACAATAAAGTTTTATTCTGTTTCATAGAAATGGGAAAAAACGCACATAATGTAATAAAAGTTTGATTTAGTGCAGAGCTGTCAAACTCGTGGTTCATGGGCCGGATGCATTATGCACTGGCCACGCCCATGCCCAGTTTAACAAAGGTAAAAAAAAAAGGCCCCAATATGTCACATGACTCTGCCCATGACAATGCGAGTTTGATACTCCTGGCCTAGTGGTTAAGACACCAGGCTAGAAAAGAGGAGACTGTGAGTTCAAGTCTTGCCTTAGCCATGAAAGCCCCATGGATGACTTTGGGCAGTCACTCCTTCAGTCCAACCTACCTCACAGGATTGTTGTTATGAGGAAAATAGGTGGAAGAAGATGTGTTGGATATCTTTGTCACCTTGAGTTATTTGTAAAAAATAATAAATGCAGATACAAATAAATAAAATAGTAGAAACTATTGAATAGACATGGACTGCTGCTTATGGAGTAGAGGTGAATATAATTTTTTTTTACCTGCAATATTGTTGGAAGAAATATCCTTCTGGATTCAGCTCCAAGTGGGGAAAAAGTCACTGGAAACGTGGAGAGTGCTTGGAAAGTGCCTATGGTGAGAGCGGGGGACCATATCGTGTGGTGGGAGCACGCACTCGCTGTCTTCAAGCGATTGCATGCCCCGGTCCCCGGAGCTACTCCTGTTCCACAGGTTGTTCAGAGTCTCAGGACCCGAGGCTCTGGCTCTTGCTATGCAATGCCAGATCCATTGTAAATAAGGCCCCCCTCATATGTGACCTTCTTCAAGAGGGGGGTGCAGACCTGGCTGGTATTACAGAGACCTGGCTGGGCCGCGAGGGTGGGGTTCCCCTCGTGGAGATGTGCCCACCAGGTTTCCTTGCATTCCATCAGCCGAGAGCTCAGGGTAGGGGTGGGGGAGCAGCGGTCATTATTAAAGAAGGTCTGGATCCGAGGGAGGCCACTGTACCTCAGATAGCCGGGTGTGAGTCCATCTTTGTGAGGTGGGGTCCTGGTGGGAGGATGGGTTTGTTAGTCACGTACCTGGCTCCCTGCCACGTGGCAATGACCCTGCCCGAGCTTCTCAATGTTGTAGCCGATGTGGCGATTGGTACCCCCAGGCTTATGGTCATGGGGGATTTCAATCTGCCATCTATTGGGGAAACATCTGAGATAGCTCGTGAATTCATGGCTTCCATGACGGCCATGGACCTGACCCAGGTAATTCAGGACCCGACTCACATTGGTGCACACACCCTGGATCTAGTTTTTGTCTCTGGTCAGCGGTTGAGTGGTCTTGATATTTGGGATATAGGTGTAGAACCCTTGTCATGGACTGACCACTCACTCCTTCGACTTGACTTTCTGACCACTGCACCTCACCGCAGGGAGGCAGAACCAATTAGGTGGTTCCGCCCCAGGCGCCTGATGGATCCTGAGAGGTTCCAGACGGAGCTTGGGCCATTTCCTGAGACACTGACACGTGACTCGGCTGAGGACCTGATGGCTGCCTGGGATAGGGCAGCCGGCGGGGCCTTGGACCGTGTCATGCCTTTGCGGCCTCTGACCCAGCGTCAAACTCACTTAGCCCCTTGGTTTACCGAGGAGCTGAGGGAGATGAAGCGCCAGAAAAGATGCCTGGAGAGCGGTTGGATGGCCAGTCACTCTGAATCTGACTTGACACTAGTAAGAGCTCATATTAAGACTTACATAGTGGCGATAAAAGCGGCAAAGTCTAATTATTTCGCCGCTCTTATCGTGTCATCAGATAATCGCCCAGCTGCCCTGTTCAGGGTGACCCGCTCCCTCCTTCATTCGTGAGCGCGGGAGGATCCCTTGCAGAGACGTGCTGAGGACTTTGTTCAATATCTGGATGATAAAATAACTCAGATTCGGGATGTTCTGGCCGCTGACTGGGTTAGTTCAGGCAAAGGGACTGAGGCAGGTCTTGAGAGTGTTATCTGGGCTGAGTTCGATCCTGTGGCTCCCGAGGACGTGGACAGGATTCTGGGAAGACTGAACGCAACCACATGTTTATTGGACCCGTGTCCCTCCTGGCTGGTGCTGGCCTCCCGGGAGGTTACACGAGGCTGGTTCCAGGAGATTATTAATGCTTCTTTGAGTGAGGGTGCCCTACCGGCCGTCTTGAAGGAGGCGATGGTGAGGCTCCTCCTCAAGAAGCCCTCCCTGGACCCAGCTGTTTTGGCTAATTATAGTCCTGTCTCCAACCTTCGCTTCTTGGCGAAGGTTGTTGAGAGTGTGGTGGCGTGGCAGCTCCCCCGGTACCTGGATGAAGCTGTCTATTTAGACCCACTCCAGTCCAGCTTCAGGTCTGGATACAGCACCGAAACGGCATTGGTCGCATTGGTGGATGATCTCTGGAGGGCCCGGGGTAGGGGGTACTCCTCTATCCTGGTGTTGTTAGACCTCTCAGCGGCTTTTGATACCATCGACCATGGTATCATGTTGCGCCAGTTGGAGGGATTGGGGGTGGGGGGCACCATTTTGCGGTGGTTCTCCTCCTACCTCTCCAACCAGTCGCAATCCATGTTGACAGGGGGGCAGCGGTCGACCCTGAGGCGCCTAGTGTGTGGGGTACCACAAGGGTCGGTCCTCTCGCCCCTCCTGTTCAACATTTATGTAAAGCCGCTGGGTGAGATCATCCGTGGTTTTGGGGTGGAGTTCCATCAGTACGCTGATGATACTCAGCTGTACATTTCCACCCCAGACCACCCCAACGATGCCGTGGAAGTGATGTCCCAGTGCCTTGAAGCCGTGAGGGTCTGGATGGGGAGGCTTCAACTCAACCCCTTCAAGACCGAATGGCTGTGGCTGCCGGCATCCCGATATAGCCAGCTGACACCTTCTCTGGTTATTGGGGGCGAATCATTGGCCCCCATGGAAAGGGTGCGCAACTTGGGCATCCTCCTGGATCCACGGCTGTCTTTAGAGGATCACACGACAGCTGTGGCCAGGGGGGCTTTCTATCAGGTTCGCCTGATACGCCAGTTGCGGCCCTTTCTAGATCGGGACTCCCTACGCACGGTCACTCAGGCTCTCGTCACTTCTTGCCTGAACTACTGTAATGCTCTCTACATGGGGCTCCCCTTGGGGTGCACCCGGAGGCTCCAACTGGTGCAAAATGCGGCTGCGCAGGGGATTATGGGAGCGACTGGGCACTCCCATGTGACACCTCTCCTGCACGAGCTGCATTGGTTACCAGTGGACTACCGGGTGCGTTTCAAGGTGTTGGTAATCACCTTTAAAGCGCTCCATGGCTTAGGACCAGGGTACTTACGGGACCGCCTTCTGCCACCAATTGCCTCCCATCGGCCGGTTCGCTCCCACAGAGAGGGCCTCCTCAGGGTGCCGTCAGCCAGACAATGCCGGCTGGTGACCCCCAGGGGGAGAGCCTTCTCTGTGGCAGCCCCTACCCTCTGGAACGACCTTCCTCCAGAATTAAGAACAATTTTTGACCTCCCGACTTTCCGGCGGGCTTTAAAAACACATCTTTTCCAGCTTGCCGGCTTAGCCTGATTCCTGTCAAATATTTTATTATTCTTAGAGTTTTTATTATCTTTTAAATTAATTTGTTTTAATCTACGGCTATTTATATTTGTTTGTTTTATGAAATTTTAACTTTTGTGTACTTGTTTTTTAATTTGGCTGTGCACCGCCCTGAGTCCGTAAGGAGAAGGGCAGTATATAAATCTAATAAAACTTAAAACTTAAACTTAAACTTAATGATGGACAGGATCACATGGTTCACATGGTTTGAGTTCCTGAACAGAAAAGGGCCGAGATGCTGTGAGTCCCCAGGTTTATGCCCTTTCTGGGCTTTGAACTTCCTGGGGGACAGGAAGGGTATCCTGATTGGTTGTCAGACTCCCAGGGGGTGGGGGGTCTTAGCTAGCCTTGCTGGCTGATGTTATCTTCCCAGATGCCATGTAGTGAGTTTCTGTTGCTGGACGGGTCCTATTGTGTTGCAGATGATGGTCCATTGACAAAGATGGGAGGGAATTAAGTTTCTGCCTCTGGCCCATTGACAAAGGTGGGAGCTGCTTCATCTTTTAAAACATGCTTCTCCATTTCTCATCATAATATTCTGCCTTTTTAATGTGCTAACTTCCTACAATATAAAGAAAGAGCAATGCAGAAAAAGGTTTCCTGTACTGACTTTTATATTACAGGTTTCCTTATGTTGGGTTTATGTTGGGTTTCCTTGTTTTCACAGATTGTATGCATGCCCATCATCTTGATTCCATGTCTCTGTTTTTCTTCCATTATTAAGTCTGTCTAACATAGCAAATGCCTTATTCTCCAGACTTCTCTCTTGGTACAGGTAGTCCTTAATTTAGTGACCATTCAAAGTTACAATGGCATGGAAAAAATGTGATTTATGGTCCTGCACTTAAGACCATCCCAGCATACAGTCACATGATAAAAATTTGGCCGCTTGACAACTAGTTGGCTTCCAACAAACAAAATCCATGGATTTGCTTAACAATCACGTGGTTCGCTTAACAATTGATATGATTCCCTTAACAACTGTGGCAAAAAAGTTATAAAATTGGGCATGACTTGCTTAATGACTACTTTGCTTAGCAATGGAACTCCTGGATCCAATTCTGGTTGTAAGTCAGGAACTAACTACATTATGGTTGAGTTTCAAATTGTGCTAAATCATAGTTTATTTAAGCATATCGAGGAAGAAATTTATTGAATTTTTAGCTCTCCTGTTAGAGTCCATTGTTTTCAAACTACACTTACACCAACCTTTTAAATAAATTTATTTCCATGGCTAAATTACACCTGTTGCAATAAAACCTGTTTGGGTAGGAATGGCTTTAATGCTTAGAATCAGTTTTTGGATCCTTCTTCCTGCTTCTTTTTGATTTCAGATGGTGAGGGGGAAAGGGCTTTGGGCCAGGAAACCTTTGGGTTTTGAAAGCCATTTTCCTTATCATACAGTAATCTGAAAAACTACAAAAACTTGCACAATTTATTTTAAAATCTGTAGTTTTTCATAGGTCAGCGGCAGACAAACTGTTGCTAGCTGATTTGTTTCGAAATGAATGGAATATGAATGTAATGAATAAATAAACAAAATATGCAAAAAATACCCCCCCCCTCCTTATACATTTTTTCATGGGGTGCCATAAATGGAAAAGAAATTGGAATTATTGGAGTCCACCAGATTCCTGTGTGACTGCATAAGGCAATGGCTGCTGCTTGTGATCTCTGGCCTCCAGTTACAGTCCTAGCCATAGCAGACTTTTGACCACATGATAATCACGGGGGATAATTGACATAACTGATTAACAGTTATGCCATGAACGGCATTGTTAATGATGTTAATGATGTTGTTCACATTTCAACATATCAAAGGGTACCAAGGTGAAAAGCTTAGCCACCACAATTCCTGATCAGCCTAATTTAAAATTTAACATAATTTAAATTAAACATCAAGACTTTTGCTGATGTCACAGATATAAAAAACATTATTTCTTTGCAATAATAAAGAACTGGTTATCACTGCATTCTTCCACAATATTTTTCGACTGCCCGTTTATGTTTTCATGGTCCAGATTCAGTCTTAGTCTAAATATACTCAGTTTCTCAGCCTAGACAAAACAAGAAAATCTAGATTTGGTACTTGTGACTTTTTAATGCTATGAGAATTAAAAACGGTGTTTATAGAAAATTGAATTTGATGGAATAGCAGAAACACTAAAGAAATACATTGCATCTAAAAAAGAAATATGTACTGTGCCACAACTTTCCTGGGTTGTGGCTTTATCAAATTTGAAGGTAAAGCAACTGCTACTTGTTATTATTGCAAAGCATCTTACATTCTTTGCCAATGTTTTTCTAAGCAAATCTTTCCTGGCTGGATTTATTCACACTTGCTTCAGTTTTTTAGAGGTTTTGATTTGGCTAGGAAATCCAACATTTGCTCAAATTTCAGTGTAGGCAAGATTGAACAGCAATTCTAGATTTTTTCTTGCCCACTATTTTAATCCTTGGATTGTGGATGTCAAGGATAAATTTAGACTTTAAAAGAGCATTGCTTGCCACAATATCTGTGTAGCTCTTGGTGTAAAGGCCTCAATTTGATCTTGTACATTTCCTACTGCTTTACAATAAGCAAATTATGAATAATCCAGTGCTTGCAGATGGAAGAACTCTTGCCATCACTGTTAAAAACGAATACATGTTATGTAACTATTACTCTTTCTCTTCCTTGATAGATTTATTTTCAGTAAGGAAAATACAAAAGTGGTAAAAAGACAACACACAGTTATGACAACTCTAAAGGAAGTATCTGGACCTCTTCTAAAATTCTGTGAAAGAAGGAGAGAGATCCATCCACCCATTGAGTACAACTAGAAGAAGATTTATTTCATTATAAATCTTCATTTCAGTGTCAGTTAGAACAATTAATCAGAGGAATGGCTTGCTTACGGAGATTGTGGGTGCTCCATAACTGGAGGTTTTTAAGAAGAGATTGGACAGCCAATCTGAACTGATATAGAGTCTCCCGCTTGAACAGGGGTTTAGACTAGAGAATCATCAAGGTCCTTTCCAACTCTGTTATTCTGTTATTCCAACCCTATAATTCTATGATTAAATAAGAGCATTGCTTCATGCAACAATATTTTCAAAGCGCACCTTGTTAATCTACAAGGTTCTGTTAGACGAGAGAAAACTAGATTGCAAAGTTTTAATGCTATAGAGCAAAGTTTATCTATGAGGGTCTGATAGACGAGAACAATGTTCATTTGCAAGGTTTATGTGGCTGATTAGGAAGATAGGATTGCTAGTCGTCTAGCTTCACAACTCCCCAGTATATGACTTCCATCATCTCAGACAACAAATCCAAAATATGTGCTTCACTGAAGGCAATAGTAATGGTAAGCAAAGGCCATAATGTTTGCAATGGATGGAAGTTGTAGTTCAACATAGGTGTGTGGGGGCCACCAGGTGGTGGAAGCACATTCTCCACGAAGGGTTCAAAGTTTACAAGGTAGTTGGTGAGGGAAGGATGAGCTTTTTCAGTGAGGCTTTAAATTCTGATGTATTTGAATTAAGCTCTCTGCAAGAAGTATGTTTGTTAGCTGGATCTGGGTATCTCCCAATAGAGTACAGGAGCAACTGGGCAGCCCATGACTTATGATCGCAATTGGGGCCAGAATTTATCTTGCTAAGCAAGAAGTTGTTAAGTGAGTCACAACTGATTTTATGGGCCTTTTTTGCCATGGTTGTTAAGTGAATCACTGAAGTTGTTAGGTGAATCATGTGGTTGTTAAGAGAATTCCCCATTGACTTTGCTTATCAAAAGGTCACAAATGGTGATCGCATGACTCCAATACATCCCCATTGCCAAGCATCTGAATTTTGATCACTTGATTGTGCAGGTGCTGCAATGGTTGTAAATGTGAGGACTGGTCATACTTTTTTTCAGTGTCATTGTAACTTTGAATGGTTGCTTAACAAATGTTTGTAAATTGAGGATGACCTGTGTACTGTTGTGTGTGCCTTTGAGTCATTGTTGATTTCTGGCAGCTGCCTGTGGAAGTCCCAGCATTTTGTCAGAAGTGTTTGCCTTGCCTGTTTCCTAGGGCAGAGAGAGAGTGACTGGCCAAGGGGTGGGTTCTAAATTTTTTTACTACTGGTTCTGTGGTCATGGCTTATTTTGTGGGTGTGGCTTGATGGTCATGTACCAGGCTTTTAACTGCTTGCAGAGCTGTACCGATCTACCCATTTATTTTTGCAGGCACCAGTCTACTCATTTGTTTTCTTTTAACACTGATCAGCTGTAGGGCGGCCCTTTGAAGCCCTGTGGTAAGAGTTTAAACAGTTTTGTCTTATAGCCCATCAGCTGGGACTCAGGAGGCAGCAATATATTGGGGGTGGGGCCAAATAAAAGGTAAGAATAACACGGGGGTGGTGGGGGCACAGAACCTGTTCAGTGACGTCATATCATCACTGCTACCAGCTCGTCGGAACTAGGCAGAACCGGGAGGAACCCACCACTGGACTGGCCCAAGGTAACCCAGCTGACTTCATGACTCCGGTGGATCTAGAACTCATGGGCTCCAGCTCTCTATTCTGATCAGTAGTGATTTGTTAGCGCACGTGCATGCGTGCTTGCTTCGCTCATGTGTAGCACTTCTACACATGTGCAGAACCTTCTGCGCATGTGCAGTGCATCCGTGATGACATCTGGGCAGATGGGCGGAGCCTCCCGCTGCCACCGCTACCGATTTACCCAAACCAGGGTGAACCAGTAGGAACCCACCACTGATTCTGATGCTTTAATCTCTCTATTAAATTGCCTCTTACATTGTTGTTAACTTGTTTTGACCATATTATTGAATTCAGGAATATAAACAGAAGAGGAAAATTATTAAATTTATTTATTTAATTTTAATTTTTATACCCCCCTTCTCCCAGAGGACACACCTATACACAAAATTTAAGAACAATTTAAAAACATATTAAATAATTTGGCCCCAATATCATTAAAAATAAACAACCATTTAAAATATATGGAAGTTATCTCATGTATTGTTTCAATGAATTCAATGTATATCAAAATATTATACATTTAATGATGTGCACTCTCAAGCATATTATTCAAAGGCAAAGTCTGGACTTCTACCAAAAAAAAAAAAAGTTGTCCAGAATCTGGGATGCTAAGACTTGAATTTGGGGCAATCTAGAGAGAATATGAGATCACTATGGTTAATATTTTTTGTAAAACTCACAGATCAATGGTGAAATTCAATTTTTTTTACTATCGGTTCTGTACCATCCATCTGGCTTGATGGGCGTGGCAGGGGAAGGATACTGCAAAATCTCCATTCCCACTCCACTCCAGGGGAAGGATACTGCAAAATCTCCATTCCCTCCCCACTCCTGGGGGAAGGATATTGCAAAATCCCCATTCCCCCCCACTCCAGGGGGAAAGATAATGCAAAATCTCCATTCCCACCCCACTCTGGGGCCAGCCAGAGGTGGTATTTGCCAGTTCTCTGAGCTATTCAAAATTTCCGCTACAGGTTCTCCAGAACCTGTCAGAACCTGCTGGATTTCACCCCTGCCACAGATGTTTATAAAAAGGAAGATGTTTTCAAATCATTTGAATGAAAGAGCTGTCTGAGAGGCTGCAATGGAGAACTGCACTCACTGGAACAGGCAGATCCTCAAACTAAGAATCCACTAAAGAATAGCTGATTTATTTATTTATTTCTGGAATACTGTATGCAAAATGGAGCTGAGAGATGGTGAGAAATGGTGAGAATCTTGCTGATTTTAGAAGAGCCTAGAAATGCTCTGACTGGGAAAAGTAGCTGCTTTATTCTAATTTTGTAGTTCTCTGATTGCGGTTTTAAGAGGGGATCAAAAAGATATTTTCGCATCTTCATAAACAGTGATGGCAATGTCTCCATGCTACAAGCCATTTAACACCTGTTTAAATGAGAGAATGTTTTTGTCATAGATAGATAGACTCAAGATAGTGGTAGCTCTGAAGCAAATTTATTTATCTGGTTCATACAAACATAATTAAGAAAATAATTATTTAATCTTAAATTAAAATCAAAATTACAAACTAAGAAAAAGGAGAAGAAAATCTATCATTGTATTTTATACATGTCAATAGTCAATTGGTTTACTGATAAGCAAAATTCATCAAGTCTACAGAACTGGCAAGAGAAAAACCATGATTACTAAAGAGCCAAATATATCTCTCTCCTATATTTCTGGATAAGCCTTTTATTCATGTTTTCTCCTTTTGGAAGTTTATTGGAAGTTTAAATATTACTTGCTTTTATTGGAAACCTCCTGCAAATTTCCCCTGACAATTTTTCTAACCAGGAAAAAAATGCTGGAAGGAGTTGTTAACTGGAATTTTAGGCTTCATGATGGACTTTTCAACAATGGCAATATTTTAGTAAGATATTCAAACTTCTTTTTGAAATTCAGGAAACCATGATTTCTTTTTAGCAAAAACCATTTCTTCTTTTGATATTCAAGAATTAGCCTTTTCATCAACTAAGCAATAAGGAAGTATTTGCATAAATTTGTAAGTATTAAGAAAGTTACAAACTCAACTGGGAAAGGGGATAAACACAATCCATAAATGTGTCACTTGTGAAATGTTCTCTAGGATCAATGTTTTCTATTGTTTAATTCTCGCTTCTGTTTGCTTTCTGACACATCATATCATATACACTGAACACCTGTATCTTTTATTTATGTACCCTACATAAAGATTTATTACTGTCATTACTTCCTGGTTTTTACAAAGAAATAATGTTTTTTACCTTCTGCGCATGCACAGGTGTGTGTGTGTGTGTGTGTGTGTGTGTGTGTGTGTGAGAGAGAGAGAGAGAGAGAGAGAGATGTGGCTTCTTAGGGGTGCGTTTTGGAGAAGTATCAAGAGAAATGCTAAAAGGGCAATCAGTTTGGGATTAAATTCCAAATGAAATTGGGTCGTCTGCAGTGGTGGGTTCCTCCCGGTTTTGCCTGGTTCTGCCGACCCGGTAGCGGTGACAATATGATGTCACCAAATCAGTTCTGCCCCCCCGCCTGCCCCCCACCCCGTGTTATTCTTACCTTTTATTTGGCCCCACCCCCAATCTATTGCTGCCTCCTGAGTCCCAGGAGGCAGCTGATGGGCTATAAGAAAAAACTGTTTAAACTCTTGCCACAGGGCTGCCCTATAGCTGATCAGTGGTAAAAGGCAGTTTGGTGGTAGACCGGTGTCTGCAAAAATACATGAGTAGACCAGTGCCTGCAAAAATAAATGGGTAGACCAATGCCTGCAAAAATAAATGGATAGATAGGTACAGCTCTGCAAGCAGTTAAAAGCCTGGTAGACCAGTACCTCTGCTAAATGCTAAATAATCACATGACCATTCAAGCCACACCCACAAAATAAGCCACACTCACAGAACTGGTAGTAAAAAATTTTAGAACCCACCCCTAGTCTTCAGGGTAAGGAGAACTTTCCACTGCAGGTTTCTAAAAATCTTATTAAAATGAATGTCTAGAGGCAGCTCTTTAACTCAATAGTCCAGAGAGAGCAAAAGAGATAGGCTATCTCTTAGACAAAAAAGCAAGGTCGAGTTGGCTATGATCACCCAGTCACATGACCACCCAGCCACACCCTCCGAGCCTGTCATTAGAGTAGAGAACCAGTTGTTAGAAAAGGTGAAGTCCACCACTGGGCGCGGGGATTAATTACAGAATGTGGGCTTTGCTTTGTGACATCCAGATCCAGCAAGCAAGGGATGTGAACTGTACAGAAACTGTACTTTTGTTTGGTTATGAAAAAATATTCCAAAGTCAGATGTATACTAAATGTAGACTGACTTTTAGCTACACATCTTCCCAGCAAACAGCAAATTTTGAAGCTCCAGTCAAAGAGGATTCATTTTAGGATGAGTAACCACAGTTTGCATGTTAGAAGTTCCTAAAGGACTGCTGAGAAACTCTGTGTTTTAAAGAGCATTTGAGGGAGGGGTGCAGAATAGCCCTTCTCTGCCTGAGGCTGTAGCGACCTGGCACCAATCAAAATACTGTTTGTGAAGCAACTGATCAACACTGACAGGGGAAGCCACTAGTAGATGAAAATAAGAGCAAACTCCACTCCCTTCTAGTACTGATGATATTACCTAGTTTGGTAATGAAACATCTGGAAGGAAACCATCAAGCTCAGAGAGCACCAAGGAACCCACAGAACAACCTGAGCTACTAATATTCTCTTCTATTGGTAAACACTTTTTGGTTAGAGGGATTCAGAGCCTGCCTTATATGAGATGGCTCCTAGTGGATTTCATTCTAAATTTTGATATGATTTCTGTAAATAAGGAACATAGAATTATAATGGTTGAGTATATGATCCATAAAAAAAAAAAACAAAGCTAAGGGATGAACAAATAAAAAACAGATTTGAAAAAATAAAAGGCTCAGGAAAGAAAAAGAGTGAAAGTGTAAGAAAGAGGAAAAGAAAGAAAACCGAAAAAGAAAGACTTCCAATTTTCTTTGGTACAGATATAAGTAAAAAAATATATCAAACCCTTACTCTAAGATTAACATTTGTTAATTTTTAATTTCAGTTTTTCACAAAAAGTCCAGGAATGGTTCATATTGCTTTAATCCCTATTTGTTAAGTAAACCACAACTGGTTTATTTAATTGTGCCAAATTCTAAATAAAACAGGAATGGAAAATCCTAAACTCTAATGTAGACCCATACTTCTCAACTTTAGCAACTTTAAGGTGCATGGACTTCAATTCCAAGAATTCCCAAGAAAGCATGAAGTTCAGCCAACTTTAACTTGCCAAGACCGAAAAATACTCATCTATAGATAGGGATTTTTCCATTCCTCTTTTACTGGTTCTTACTTACTTATAAGCAATTATAATGCAAAATCCTCACTTCCACCCTGTCCCAGAGCAAAGATAATGCAAAATCCTCACTTCCACCCCATCCCAGAATAACCACCATTCCCTCACTAACCTGCACGCAGGAGGTCTGTTCTCCTGCATGCAGGGCAACAAAAGAAGACTATCTGATTACCAGTTTTAAAAACGTTCACTCAGATCTTCCAACTTCTCAGGGGAAAAAAAGATCTCTCAAAGTTGGAAGATCTGACTGAACTGACTGATCAGCCTACCAGCTCATTGGTGCGGCCAGTCCATTGCCGCCTCCCAGCTGATCAGTGCAGCTCCCAGTCATGCCCCTGCAGCCTCCCCAGCCTGAATGGCAACCCCAGTGGGTGGGGTGGGTGGGGTCAGCCAGTAGTGGGAATAACCGGTTTGCTGAACTACGCAAAAAATTTACAACAGGTTCGGCCAAACTGTTGTGAACCGGCTGAATCCCACCATTAGACTTGATCCATATTAATAAATGCTTTCAGTTTTGCCTAAGGTACTCATGATTTGTCAGGAGGGGCTGTCACCTTGCAAAGTTAGTTTCTCTTCCAAGTTCAAAGATTAATTTTTTATCAGTTCCATGCCAAAGCTGGGCACCTGAATTTTAAAAGCAACAGAGTGACCAAGTGTAATGCCTTTTGTCTAACCTAATAGGCTTTAACTGCTAAGAATATGGAAGTGAGGCTTTCTCTCTTAACTGAAGATTCAGAACAGATAAAAGGAAATCCTTCCTATATAGTTAAAACATGGAATTCACTGCCCCAAAGCAATGAAGTGAAGGTGTAGTGTATAATGATGTCATGAATACGGATCACCATAAGAATGCATTGTCAGATGCTACACCTTTTCTATCCTGCTTTACGGAGTGTAGAATTGGTCTCTGATAGAAAGCCACTTGAAGAGACTAGAAGTATTTGAAATGTGGATTTACAGGCGGCTGTTACGTATAAGTTGGGTTGACAAAATCACAAATGAGGAGGTGATAGGATGCCTGGGAAAGCCAAGGGAAATCATCAAAACCATAAAAAAGCGAAAGTTAGAATATTTCGGACATGTGATGTGATACCCAGAAAAATATGGCATACTTCACTTAATCCTCCAAGGAAAGATTGAAGGTAAACGAGGTCCAAGCAGAAGGACAACATCATGGGTTCAAAATCTAAAGATCTGATTTGAACAAAACCCAACAGCACTCTTTTATGCAGCTGTTGATAAAAATAGGATTGCCAACATGATCGCCAACATCTGATGACTGATATGGCAGAAGAAGAAGATAAGAATGTATCAGGTTAACTTCACTATTAATTATGCTTTCATAATTAAAGATAGTGCATCTCTGATCCACTATCTCTGATCCACTATCTCTGATCCACTATCTGGCTTCTGGGAAATTGAAGCAGAACAGTGCTCTTTCCACTATGTCCTGCTTAGAACCATAGATCTATATCTTTTAGAATTCTTCAGAATTCGTTCATGTGGGTTCTCTAGTGTTGTGTTGTGGTTGCCCCAGAGGGTTGTGAGCTGGGGTGAAATGCTACTGGTTTGGGCCAGTTCGCCCGAACCGGTAGTAAAAAATGCAACTGGTTTGCTGAACCGGTAGTAAAAAAAGTAAAAAAAAAAGTTCTGGAGATCAGCTGAGCGACACGCGATCGTCAGAACTTTTAAAAAAACTTTTTAAAGCATTTTTAACTACCAGTTCTCCAGAACTGGTAGTAAGAAATGCTTTAAAAAGGTAAAAAAAGAGGTTGCAACGATTGCGCGCCACAGCTGTGATCGTCAGAACCTTTTTAAAACCTTTTTAAAGCATTTCTTATTTCCGGTTCTGGAGAACTGGTAGTAAAAAATGCTTTAAAAAAGTTTTTAAAAAGGTTTCCAAGCTTGCATGCCACAGCGCAGCCAGCAAACTGGTAGTAAACCAGTTCAGATTTCACCACTGGTTGTGAGGTTATTTGAGTAGGGCCATTTTCACTCTTGCTCTGCTGGAACATGACCTCTTCCAAAACTGCTAGTGTAGGCCATGCAGAAGAATAACCCTTTGCATGTGAAGCAACAGCAGTTAAAGTAGCCCCAAACTATTGGTGAATTGGGCAGGCCTGAGATGCTTTATTCAAATTTTATCTTTTCCTCTTCCAAGGGTGGTGGGTTGTTTGCTTGGTTTTTTGGCTTCTTCTAGGGAAAACCGCATTCTGATTTGCACACCCATGCCATGTCAGTGCTGTGTCTTCATGCAAGAAGGAGGAGGCCAAGAAAGTGCTTCAGTTGTCTGAAGAGGACCCAGAGGTTAAGTATCAAGACACTCAAGCAAGATGACCTCCACAATATCCACTCTTAGAAGAAGGGAAGGTGAGCTTCAGAAAAAGCACCTCAGCAAAAGGCATGTCATAGGCCATCCTGAAGGTTTATTTATGAGGAGACACATAAAATCATTTATGACTTTTGAACCTCAAAGTTTGATCCCCTCTGTTCTTATGAATCAAGAGGCTATGGAAGCTACATTTGATAAAGATGCTTTTCTCATTTCATTATGGAATTCGTCATCTTTGTTTACAACTTTGACTGTGGTGGCAGCACAGTGGTTAAAAGGCAGTATTCTAGGCTAATTCTGCTGACTAACAACAGTTTGATTCTCACCAGGTCAAGATTGATGCAGCCTTCCATCCTTCCGAGGTCAGCAAAATGAGGACCCAGATTGTTGGGGACAATATTCTGACTTCGTAAACTGCTTAGAGAGTACTGTAAAACACTACAAAGTGGTATATAAGTCTAAGTGCTATTGCTATTTTGCTCCCAGTGCTGCCTCTTCTTTCTTCTAATGGATCCATTGGAGAGGACTTTTGTTCTCATCAGGGTTATAGGCCAAAGCAATTGGATTTTATGGGCTAGACCATCGTATCAATTAGCTTCAGGTTTCACTCAAATATGTCATTATTATCTGCCTTGCTCTTCTTTCCCCCCTACCCCGCCATTTGTACACAGACACAGAAATGGTCTAAAACTCTTGTTGCAGAAATTATTTCTCTAAAATGATGGCTTTAATGGAAGTAGCCCGTCTGGTTCATTAATCAAGTTAATACTATTGTATAAAAATATCTGGATCTATGTTGCCTTTCTTTTGCCAGCATTTTGATTTCCTCCTTAGATGTATTTTTAGTAAATGTTCTCACTATTTTAATGTTTTTAAAAGGTTTTTAAAAATTGCAGGAGAAAGCACCGTTCTTCTGTTTTGTAGATTTACATTTTATGGATATAAGCAGCACTTGGAAATGGATATTCATTCTTGTTGCTTTCTGTGGAGGATAGCCTGGTTGACATGCACATCACATATCAGCCACAGATAAATGGAGTCTGTCACACCAGCTAACTCAAGCAAAAGTCACTGCGTAGGCTTCCAAATGTAGTGCTAGGTTACAGGATGCTGCCCACATGCAGGTTTGGACAGATCCATGTTCAGAAATCGGGATTGTATTTCGTGGACTGGAGCAAATATAGCACAAAAAATAACACACACAAATATTGAGGGTTGATGTGTTATCAGCACATAAGCACTCCCTGAGATAACTCCCTATTGGTGGATGTTATTCCTAGCAATGGGTAGAAAACCATAATTTAAATGTCCTTCAATAAGAGATGCCTAGAATTTTAGAGGAGGAGGATATCCAGATGGTCACTGAGGCTCTACTTTCTGTACAGCATAAGGCCTAAGAGCTCTTTCCACTAGGACATTTCTCAGTGTCTGGCCATTCCTTCATTCCGTAATGCTAATAATCTCCTTTCTATACATACACTAGTTTTTATACATCACACTAAGCCATATTTTTAAGCAAGCCCTAGTGGCTTCATTCATCCATAATATTAGGGCTCTGTGGGATTAGTTCAGAGGTGGTATTCAGCAGGTTTTGACCAGTTCTGGAGAACGGGTAGCGGAAATTTTGAGTAGTTCAGAGAACCAGTAAATACTACCTCTGACTGGCCCCGCCCCCATCTGTTCTCTGCTTCCAGAGTCCCAGCTGATGGGGAGGAAATGGGAATTTTGCAGTAACCTTCCCCTCGAGTGAGGTGGGAATGGAGATTTTACAGCATCCTTCTCCTGCCATGGCTACCAAGCCATGGCCACTAAGTCATGCCACACTCACCAAGCCATACCCACAGAACCGGTAGTAAGAAAACTTGAATCCCACCACTGGATCAGTTTATACTTCAAGTCAAACCAAACACAAAACTTAATACAGGTAATCATCGAGATATGACAGTTCATTTAGTGACCGTTCAAAGTTATGACACAACCCTGCCAGGGTTATGTCCCAAAGGGCATAGTCCCAAAGTTACAAATGTTGCAGCACCATGGCAGTTGTTCACCCTTAGGAATGACTGCAGAGGCTCTGCAACATTTGTCCTACCTATTTATCTACCACCTATCCCCACCGGCCAGGTCTCCACAGGCACTTAGGTCTGTGAATACCTTGTGAAAATCTAGCGAGCCTTCAGTTCATTGGCCTGCTTCAGTGCTTCAGGCCTTCAGTGCATTCGTAGAGAACAGAGGCCAAAAGCATAGCAAAATCAGATCATGCACGATCAGGAGCATGAGATCTTGTGCTACAGATCTTGTTTGATCTCATGGTACTTTAGGCCTCTCTTCTCTGCAAACAGACGAGATCTGCAGCAAAAGACTTTACAAATGGAGGGAAGCACTGAAGCCTGTTTGCAAAGCCTTTTGACATCTTTGCAAAAAGCCTTTGTCATTGAGAAAGGAGCCTGGGAGGGATGTGCACGTCTCTCTGGGGCTCCATTCTCGTCAGCAAAAGACTTGAGGAAAGGCCTTTGCTGCCATAAATGGAGGCCCGGGGGGAGCCTATAGGGATGCAGAGAGGCTGGCAAGGAGATTGTTACATTGATCACTGAAATTTACATAAGGTAAGTGACCTGGTTGCAGAGGATGGAGGTGGGGAAGAAGCAGGAGATATCTCAGTGGGTCAGGGGAGCCTTGGGTGTTCAGAAACACTACCTCCCCCCCATGGCATTTCCTTTCCCTGAGATACCTTTATGACCCGCTTATTTGATTATCAAACCTGTGGGCAAAAGCAGGGAGTGTTCACTTTCAAGTTACGTGATCCACTCCTACAAATCCTCATGTTACAAATGTAATTGTCAGGCTCCATGACATTTGTAATTTGAGAATTACCTTTATGGTTATATTCCTTACTGGGACTACTGCATCTTCGTAGGATTATCCAGCCAACACTGAAATAATATGAAGCTGCTCCTAATGCTGAGAAAAGGTAAGGGTACACAACAAAATAGGTAGAAGATGGTGCGTGTGAGGAGACAATCCTGCCTTTTCAATATATCACATGAAATTTCTGCTCTCCTTATTTTCAGAAGTGTTTCTCTTATAGCAATAGCACTTATACTTATATACCGCTTCACAGTGCTTTACAGCCCCCTTTAAGCAGTTTACCGAGTCAGCATATTGCCCCCATCAATTTGGTTACTCATTTTACCCACTTCGGAAGGATGGAAGGCAGAATCAACCTTGAGCCTGGTGAGATTTGACTTGCCGAACTGCAGCTAGCAGTCAGCTGAAGTAGTCTGCAGTGCTGCACTCTAACCACTGTGCCACCTCGGCTCATAATGAAGACCAATCCTTTGAACAACAAATAAATTTAGGGGATGATAAATAAATGCTTATTAATAAACATTAAAGGATGTCTTAGTCCTGCTTACAAGTCACACACTCTGCCTAAATCCAAAAATTAATATGGAAAATATGAAAAATAAATATGTGTTCTGAGATATTGGCCAGTGGCAGGTTCCCCTGGTTTGGACTGGTTTGCAAGAACTGGTAATAAAACCGGCAGGAGGCCCCGCCCACTGCCCCGGATGTTGTCATCTGTGCATGCGCGATCCCATTGCGAACCGGTAGTAAACGTAAGTAGAACCCACCTTTTGTATCGGCCTCCACAACATTGCACTCATATGCTGTACTTCCCTACAGGATGCTTGCAAAAATTTCTAGGGATGAAATCCCCAATGATTCACCCCACTTCCTACTAATTGACAGAATTAAGCTTGCTGTCTGTCTCTCAGCCCATCAGGCTCCAGATGGCCAGATACATAGACTTTTTTTTTTGTTTTTACTTTCTGCTTCTTGATTCTCCAATGTCTGGAGCTTTCCAGCCTCCCCCCCCTCCATCCCCCACTTCTCTCTTCACTCTCTCCCTCCAATGTGGAATAGAAGGACAGCGTCACTTAATATTACGACGCATTTGAAATCTGATAGTGCAGAATAAGCCAAAGAAGAACAGGAGGCCCTTTTGGGCTTGCAGACAAGAACCATTATAAGGACCAACAGCTGGGAGGTGAAGTCAGACGAAAATGAGCCCTGAAATAAACCCCACTTCCTGGTGGAAGAGAATGAATAAACTTTGGAATAACTTACTTAAGCAGAGAGGGAAGTGGGGTGAGGGGTGACGATGTCTGCACTAACCAATTTGAAAATGACTTGCACCTGAAAGACTGCAAAGTGAAGTCCACTCACCCCAAACCACATCCTACATCCTGTCCCAATTATAGCTTTATTTTGCCAGGCAGGTGAAAGGTGGGAGAAAGTGTTGCAGATGACAAAATCCATGGACACCTGGAGTGATCACCGTGCTTCCACCCGTCTCCTTCAAAATGAGCACAGCTTCCAGTCAGATCACACGGATATAGTTATATTGATGCAAAATTGGGGAAGAGTAAAAGTAAATTCAGTGTATTCCACTTGGGTTGGAAGATATTCATCAAGGGAAAAGACTCGATAAATCAGTATCCGTTTTGATTTATATTGACATGCAGTGGATGTGTTAACAAAATGATACACTAGTAATACTTGCATTCATCACAAAATTAAATCCTGCACATTCATGGAGTGTACTTTAATTGTAGTAAGACTATTGGAAGACTGCATGCGCTTTATCACAGGTGTTTATAGCAGGACTATAAGCCACAATTGAACATTTCAATTTCTAATTGGAATTGAGAAGCAAAATCCACGTAGGTTATGTTTGTTTCCCTGTATATTATAAAGTGCAATGTTTTATTCATTTATTACATTTCTAGGTTGCCCAATAACTGCAATTCTCTTGTAAATTTCTACAGTCCTGTGTGGAGCATTCATATAGTTGTCTATTTTATTTGTGGCTATACCATTGCGAAAAATGTGCATTGAAAAGTAGTCCCCTCTCCTCAAGAAAAAGGGCTCACCTAT
The DNA here is from genome assembly GCA_038048745.1 of Coluber constrictor foxii. Taxonomy (NCBI): domain Eukaryota; kingdom Metazoa; phylum Chordata; class Lepidosauria; order Squamata; family Colubridae; genus Coluber; species Coluber constrictor. Next base: position 69,861,009 of record CM075961.1, read on the forward strand.
TTTGAAAGGAGAGAAAATGAACATGATACTGGAAAAATATTGCCAAATTGGTCCTACTGTCTTGGAGATATTCTCACTGTAATCATATGCTTGATTTCAATGCATGCATTGCCAGGAATGACAGTCTTTATCAATGATGACTAAAGAGTGGGCCTTGCATTCTTCGCTATATTGAGATTTTGCTTCATTTGATTTTGATTTCTAGTTTTGGGCTAAGAACAATTTTCCTAAACTGCATTTCTATGTTGTCTGTGCTCTAGAAGAGAGAGGGAGGGAGGGGGAGAGATTTAAATGTTTTTAAATCAGCAGTATGTAGAAATTTATTGCAGGACAAAAAAGAATAAAAATGTCAATCTACAGATGATCAGAAAGGTGAGATGTTCAAATTTTGTGTGGACTCTTTAGATGGACTGAAGAAGTAGCCAACAGGTATTGCTTTCAAAGACCACGGGGTCTGAAAATCTCCAGGGAAGAAGCCAGAAAGTGTGGGTAAAGATTAGGGGTGAAAAGGTAAAAAGGTTATATTATGCTTAGATGTATTACATTTTCACACTCACTGAGCAGATACAAAATGGACCTGGGGCCTGATGTCTTCATGAACCGGTTCCTTTGTTTTCCTCCTGATGCAAAACAGCTTTGGGATATGTGTGGTTTTCATGGAATTAAACCTGTGATCTGTGATAAAATAACCAGTAAAAAAAGAATAACTATAAATTTGGCCTCTGCTGACTTGTGTTCTCCCTGCAGGATTCTATTAGGGAATCCTCTCTGTTTTGCACACTGTGGTTTTTTTTGCACTGGAAGTGAATGCTGCTTTTTTTTGTTATGTATTTCCTAAAATGTCCAGGTGGAGGGCACTCCTGCTACAGTCTTCCCTTGGTATTTATTTATTAGATTTCTTTGCCACCCATCTCCCCTATGCCTATATCATCATTTGCTTCCTTGGGAATTCCCATGCACATCTCTTGGCCATCTTATGGCTGAGTAGGAAGGAGAACATCATGCTTCAAGTACAAGAATTTCATCCAAATTCTTCCTTCTTTGAAAGGGATTTCAGAATTCTTTTTTTTTTTTAATCAAATGAAATGACACGTGGTAAAACATGCAGGAGAAATTTTCACCTGGGAATTAGCTTGAGTGCCAAAATTGCATAAATGTTATTACTGAAAAAATGTTAACATTGGAAAACTTGGCAAAAAAAAAAAACTGTGTTCTTTTAGCCATCCTAAAAAAGGCTGCCACTCATTTACTACAAGCACACATATGCTTCAGAATACACACCTAGGTTGTGGCTGTTACGCTTGACCAAAAATAATGACTTCCATCTGCCCTGGTCTGGATAGGGATGGGAGGCAGTGACTTTTAAGAGGTGTCCATGTCTTCATGACAAATGGTCTTCTGTAAGCAAGAGTGAGGAGTGGAGACTGACGCCCCCTCCCCAACTCTACCATCAACCCATCCTGGGTGGTGCAGAGGAGAATATTGCCCCCCTGCAGAGCACATGCAAGACAGCAGCAGCTGTCAAAGGAATAGGGTATGGGAAGAGGGTCACCAATTCCCATGGCTGAAGAACATTGGCTGGTGTATTCTGCTTGAGAGGAAGATGAGGAAGGATCTGAGTGCAAATGATGCTGAGCTCACTTTTCATTTCAAAGGCAAATCAGCTTTAGGAATACCTTTCATAAGCTTTGCCTTCCACTGAGCAACCAGTCTGAAATGTATTCAGGGTGAAAGTGGGGTAGGGAGAAGAGCAAATTTCTTTGGGCGTGGGGAATCAGTGACAGATGTCACAGCACTCTACCTAGTAGGGTCATTGGGATGAGAATTGGGAATTGTGGCAAAATTCCCACCATTGTTTTAATAACTAAGCATTGTTGCCTCTCCTTGTAATGGAATGATGTCAGAACTGGGTTCCTGCATCGTGCTTAGTTATGATGGGGTAGCTTGATATGATCTAAGGTGTGAATCATTCCATTTGATTTTGTTGGTAGATTATGGTTAAATAAAACTATAGCTCAGCAGGTGAATATAACCAGGATATTTTTTGAGCACCTGTAAGGCTAAGAAATTGAGTTATTTATTTATTTCACTGTATTACTCGGCTAACTCCAGTGAACACTGGTGGCGACACTGTCACTCTTCACTAGCGAACCCCACAGAGAAGTTTATCAAGCGAAAAAAAAAGAATTAGATTGATTGCTGTTACTGGAGTCAAAAAATAAATGTTACCTCCCAATTTATTCATTTAGAAGAGGTTGCTTATCTTGTTCTATAGCATGAATCATTGTTTGTTTGCTTAACAATTATCTTCATCAGAAACTATCTTTTCACATTCTCCGCTCTCTAATGTTCTGGATGTATTATACTTTCAAAAAAGGATTTCTGGCACTAGCAGGCTTAAGAGGCATTGGCTGGGTTGGTACATCATATTAAGCTGGAACCTCAAAAATCACATTATGGCATAGCACGATGTAGAATCCAACTGTTGTGTAGATAGATGCAATCATTCCTTTTTTATGTTTATTTTTTAATTACTTTACAATACTTGTAGACCATTCCATTCCTGAACAGCTTTGGGCAGTTCAAAGCAAACTAAAAATAAAAACAGAATAAAAACAGAACATTCAGAAACCAAATTACAATTATAAGAATACCCATAAAAATGTTCACAATCAATTCATTACTCGGTAGTTCTCACAATCAATCATTCAACTGGTATCAGTTGTCCTTCTGGGTCAGATAACTGAGTATACTCACCTCTGTATGTTTATGTTTGTTGAATGTACCATAGCAGTTTTGATTTACATAGAACATGACTAAACTATAAACCAGAAGTACGTAGTTTGGATAGGGAAACAAGGCCATATTTAATCTTTGAGTGTTTGTTGGAGGTCACTACAAAAAAAAAAAAAAAAAAAGATGGGTATAGGACAAAGAGTAGGTGGTTGTCAGGCAAAAACTAAATGGAAATAACTGGCAAATATATATAACACAATTACTCCTCATGGAGTTAATTTTTTTCTCTTCGATCACATTAAACATTAGAATATGGTGGCAATGTTTGGAAAGACCTTAAGAGACATACTCAGGATTTTCAGGATTTTCAGGGGACATGAAGCCTTAGGACCCCAAATCCCTTCCCATCAACTGGGTACACCCAGTTTGTTCAGTGAAAATTGAATGTGCTACATTTTGGCTTGGCATGAAGGGTGAAAACAGCTAAAGATGCTGATTCTTTTCACCCAAGTTGTCTCCTATTCTAGCCAGCATGTGAGGTTTGTTCAGGCAATGTTTCCATTTCTTGTTTATGCCTTGGCTCTTTGCCCTGCCTGGTTCCCCTCCCTGCAAACCTCTTTCCTAGCCTGTGTTGATCCAACAGGCATGGCCTCATAAATCAACTCTCACTGGCTGGTGAACGGGAGGCAGAAGCCATTTGGTTTAAGCATCCCAGAGAGAAAGAAAATAGGTTTATTTATTTTCATTTTCAAGTTTAGTCCAAGATGGTTCTTCTCAGGATGATGACTCTCCTGTTACAGATTGAAGTTTGCTAAAGTCAAAGGTTGGTGGGAAATTGACCAATTTTTTTTCCACTAGCAAACTTTCCTGAATTTGCTACCAAAAAGGGTTATTGTAGTTGAAGACCATGGAGATGGTGATTGGAGTTTTATTGTAATTATATGATCGAACCCATCTCCCCTTTTTACCAATTCTGTGAATATTGTTTCCCAATAACAAAAGGAGTGATGGCTCAGCAGTTTAAGACACTTGAGCTTGTCAGCTGACAGCCTGGGTTCGAGTACCGAGCACCATGTGATGGAATGAGCTTCTGTTACTTGCTCAAGCTCCGGCCAACCTAGCAGTTTGAAAGCATGCAAATGTGAGTAGATAAATAGACACCACATTGGTGGGAAGGGTCCATGCACCTCATGGCATGCTGGCCACATGAGTACAGATATATCTTCAAATAATGCCTGCTCCCTCAGTTAAGAAATGGAGATGAGCTCTATACCAGAGTCAGAAATGACTGGATAGGGGAAACCTTTACCTTGACCTTTTATTTCCCAATATTTTTGAAAACACTTGAATATAGAATTACTAAGTAGATGCCAAAATAACAGATCTTGTAATCATGGATAGCAATTGGAACCAAGACAAAGTTGTACTAGACCATTATGTATTTTGCTCATTTGTGATTGAGCTTGTCATGTTTACAGATAATGGCTTATGCCATCTAAACCAAATCATCAAAACATTTGCTTTGTGTGTGAGTATTTGTGCAGTGTGTATGTGTGTATGCATTGGCTTAATGTGATATGTGAGCCCAATTAAACATTGCTGAATAATCCATAAATGTGTGTGCTCACACATTTTAACCAAAATCAACCAATCACATTAAAACTCTTACTGATTTTGCAACAATTCCTTTAGTGAACAAGTTACAACATCACTAAAAAAAGTGACTTATGACAATTTTTCACACTTATGACAATTGCAACAGCTCCATGGTCCTGTGATCAAAAGTTGAATGCTTGGCAATCAGTTTCATATTTATAATGGGTATAGTTAAAATAGCGGGTAGTTACGGGAACTGCTTGGCGCTCCCATACAACACCTCTCCTGTGTGAGCTGCACTGGCTCCCAGTGGTCTTCCGGGTGCACTTCAAGGTGTTGGTTATCACCTTTAAAGCACTCCATGGCATAGGACCTAGTTATCTTCGAGACCACCTGCTGCTACCAATGACCTCTCACCGACCTGTGCGCTCCCACAGAGATGGCCTCCTCGGGGTGCCATCAGCCAAACAATGTAGGCTATGACCCCCAGGGGGAGGGCCTTCTCTGTGGGGGCACCGACCCTCTGGAACCAACTGCCCCCAGAGATAAGAAGAATCCAATACCTCGGTACCTTCCGCCGTGCCCTTAAAACTCTCTTTTTTCAGCAAGCCAGGCTTTATTTGGCTGTACACCGCCCTGAGTCCCCAGGGAGAAGGGAGGTATATAAATAATATATATATATATAAAATAATGGTTACAAGTGTCCTGGGATCATGTCAGTGGTGGGTTTCTACCGGTTCGCCCCAGTTTGAGCAAACCGGAAGTGGTGGCAGTGGGAGGCTCCGCCCATCTGCCCGGATGTCATCACGGGTGCAATGCACATGCGTAGAAGTTTCTGCACATGAGTGCGCTCCCTATTCCGAACTGATAGCAAAGGTAAGTGGAACCCACTACTGGATCATGGATCATCTTTTGCAACCTTCCAACAAAGTCAATGGGGAAGCCAGAATCCCTTAACAACAATGTTACTAACTTAACAACAGCAATGATTCACTTTACAAATGGAGCAACATTCACTTAACAACTGTCTCACTTAGCAACAAAAATTTTGGGCTCAGTTGTGTCCATAAATTGAGGACTACATGTACAGGCAACATGTGGCCTTCCAGATTATGCAGAAGTAATATCTCACTGTCCCTAAGCACCATGGCCAGTGATAGAGGATACCTATTCTGGCCTAACAAACTAAGCTCTATTGTGTGAAAGAAGTATAGTGGTTCCTTCCATACAAGAGGTTCGTTTTGCTGAATATTATCCACTCAGAATTCAAATGCCTGCAATTAGTAGCCCTCCAAATGTTGCATGTGTCCTTTTTATTGGCTGCTTGAGATTATAAATTAGCAGCATCTGAGAGATCAGATAAATGTACACAGTAACCTTTATGATGCTTTCCAGATGTGGTGAGTTATAGAGCTAATGGGTTTATTGCTGGAGAAATTTTAGTCCTGTGCAACTAGGACACCAAACAGGAGAAAACAATGCTGTCAGACTTCTTCATAATAAATCTCATCTTCTCAGAGACTTCATCCAATAATCAGGAATTTGCTTACTGCAAAGATTGACAGGCATGATACCATCACATCACATTTTTACTGCAAAAAAGACATAACCCATATAGTTGTATCTACTGTACTTGCCATAATACAGTGAGGCATCTGTGTCTATAGGCCATATGCTATATGTTTAAATTCTAGGCTTTTTCCTCTTGCCTTTTTGAGCCAATCATCAAAATTTTCTTTCAGGCCCAGAGACTGCTCCACATTTTAATGTTTTTGTCTGAGATTCACTAGTTTTCATCTTCACTAGCTTTCATCTTTTACATATTTTGGACTGCAGTCTTCTTTTGGGGTATTTTTTTCATGATCAACTTCATTCAATTATTTAAAATTCTGCAAATAGTTTTTTTCTGAAAAAACAAGCAACACAAAACAAAACAGTGTAATATTTATTCCTAAATAAGCCACCCAGAAGCCTGGGAACTGGACAGTATACCAAACTATGTAAATAAATGTTTTTGCAAAAATATTCAGTTTGTTTTATTGTTTCCTGAGGAGCGTTAGCTGAGGGATAAATTATGATAGTTGTTTAGGAGCACCTCAAATATTTCTCTTGTGCTAATATCAGCTTCCTCATGTGCTAGAGTATGAAGGAGAGGATACAGGCTATATTCCTAGTTTCCTTTAGTTCTTTTCCTGTAGAGGTAAAATAGAGCAGTTATGCTCTAAGAAAGGTGGGAAGGTGGGTGGAAATAATGATAGGGAACCAGAAATTAAAAACCCATGTGAAAAGACCTGAATTAAAAACTTTTGTCTTTCCGTGTGACATAGATATTTTTTTTAATTGTGTTTTTTATCATATGTTTTGTTTCTGCCACTAATAAAGACACACAACACACATGAAAGAAAGATAGAGGAAGAATCTGGCATGCAGTGAAATGTCATTTCAAATATTCTTATGATTTATATTGATATTGATTGTTTCCTAGTAGGATTTGATTGCTTATTATTTACCCTATGACTATATTAAGTGTTGTACCTTATGATTCTTGATGAATGTATTTGTCTTTTTATGTACACTGAGAGCATATGCACCGAAGACAAATTCCTTGTGTGTCCAATCACACTTGGCTATTCTATTCTATTCTATTCTATTCTATTCTATTCTATTCTATTCTATTCTATTCTATTCTATTCTATTCTATTCTATTCTATTCTATTCTATTCTATTCTATTCTATTCTTCTATTTGGATGTCTCTTGCACAATGAGTAAATATAGAAGAGGAATACTACTGAGCATGCTAACAGATGAATTTGTTTTCCTTAAATTACCCATTTACATTTCAGTTTTGCCACGTTCACCTGAATGTGATGAAAGTTAAATCAAATCATTAAAATGCAAGCAGCTTTACTGGTACAGGCTAGTTTCAATTTCCCCAAATTTAAAGTGTTTGCAACACAGGCAAAAAAGAAAAGAAAAGAAAGTCTTTGATGTTAAATATCAGAGTTACCATTACAAAACACTAATAAATAAATAAATAAATAAAAATGGAAAACATCCTTCTTTGGACTACCAAAATTTAAAACAGTAGTGCATAGGCTAAAAAATTGATGCAACAATGAAGTACATCTTGAATCGTTAAATTAAGAATTGTTTTGTTCACATTAGAACATAAAACAATTAATTTGGAAAAGACCTTCAAGGTCTTCTAGTCCAAGAGCAGGAGACCCTTTTTCATTTCAGACAAGTGGTTGTCCAGGCTCTTTTTGAAAGCCTTCAGTGATGCAGCAACCACAAGTTGTAAAGGCAAACTATTTCATTGGTTAATTGCTCTCATTGTTCGGAAATTTCTTCTTAGCTTCAGGTTGTTTCTCTCCTTGCTTAGTTTCCTACCATTGTTTCTTGAATAAAATATTTCCTATAGATTACATTTACTTACATGAATTATTTTCCTGGTAGAAATATTGGATGTTTAAAATATTGATATTTCTCTTTGGAAAGGTGAAGTTTTTTTCACTTTGAGCCTGGCTTCTGGTGATGTCAGGGAAATGTCCTTGTAGTTTCCTTGGGAACACTAGGGAAATGGCTTACTTATGCCTTTTTCTGGAATGTTTTTCTACGTCGCAGTCTAACATGCAGCCTTGGGATTTCCTGATGGTTTATTTTACTGAAATAGAGTAATAATCTGGTATCTTGTATTTTATTTTCCAATATATGTAGTTAGCTAAGAGCTTTTCAGAAAAGTAAGTTCAGAAGTTTATGGATTCCTTCCTGAATGTTTCTGGTTTGAGTAATGGCATAACCAAAGATTCATTAAAAGAGTTAACCAAACCTTTATTGAATTAAAAATGAATTTTGTACAGCAATTAGAAAGAAAAGTTAGTCATATATAAACAACATATATTATAGTTCTGACAGATTTCCTGGCCTGGATTATTTGCAAAATTAGCTTTCTTTTAGAATAATTCATTGTGAACTACTGGTACTTTTTTTTAAAAAAATCTAAGAATTGTTTATGATCTTACACAATACATTATGTGTACACTAAGTGTAGTATACACTTCTGTGGAAAAAAAGAGACAAAGAGGATGATTAGTGGTGTGGTGGATAGATTTTGTTATAGTGGCTGTGCTGTTGGAAAATCTGAAATAATAGGTTAGAAACAGATCATCATGAAGAAAATTCATCTATGTGGTTACTGAGAATTGATACACAATGCCACATAATCAATCTGTCTATACTACAATAATACACTATAGTGTAAAAAAATATTTATATTCGGCTGTGCAGCATTTTGAATTCAACTACCACCACAAGGTGCTTCAGAGCATGCCAAGATATGACTGTAGCACCATCTACAATTCCTTAAAACAATGAGACTTCTTTAAAAAAAACAAAACCATAAAGCAATTCTCTTAAAGAAATCGCTAACCAATTCTCAGAAAAGATGCAGAAATTTTTAAAAGTTACATTTAGGTACTAAGTTCAGCCTATAAAGATTATGTTTTTATATTATGTGTACTATAAATGTACTAATAATGACATGTCTCATACACTGGTGGTACGGGCCAGGTTATTAAAGAACTCCACAAGTACAGGCGGTTCTCGACTTATGACCAAAATTGGTCATAGCAAATTTCTATTGCTAATTGAGATGGTTGTTGTGAATTTTGCCCCAGTTTACAAACTTTCTTGCCAGAATTGTTAAGTGAATCACTGCAGTTGTTACGTTAGTAATATGGATGTTCAGTGAAACTGTCTTCCTCCTTGATTTTGCTTCTCAGAAGGTCTCAAAAGGTGATCACATGACCCTGGGAGACTGCAACTGTTATAAATATGAACCAGCAGCTAAGCATCCAAATCACGTGACTATGGGGATCACGTGACTATGGGGATCTTTGCGATGGTTGTAAGTGTGAAAAAGGGACATGTCACTTTTTTTAGTGATGTAACTTTGTAAGTCAAGACCTACCAGTACATGATTGCTTGCCACAAGGAGAGTTGTGAAGAATTCCAGTTCAAGCATTTGCATGATTTATGTCCCACGTTTGGGACCAGAATTTTCTTTGCTCAGCAAGGCGGTTGTTAAGTGAGTTACACCTGATTTTACAACCTTCTTTGCCATAGTTGTTAAGAGTATCATGAAGTTGTTAAATGAATCCAGCTTCCTTTATTGATTTTGCATGTCAAAAGCTGTCCAGGAAGATAGCAAAATAGTGACTACAGGACCCCGGGACACTGCAGCCATTGTAAATACATGGTGGTTGCCATGGATCCAAATTTTGATCCCATGACCATGGGGATGCTGCAATGGTCATAACTGCAAGGAGAAGTCATGAGCACTGATGGGTTTCTCCCAGTTCAGTCTGGTTCTTGCAAATCTTACTAACAGCGTTGGGAGGCTCCACCCAATTGCCCGGACGTCATCATGGATGATCTGCACTCATGCTCCTGTTGCAAACCAGTAGTAAAGGTAAGTAGAACCCACCCCTGGTCATGAGTCATTTTTTTCAGAGCTATTGCATCTTCAGACCATTGCTAAACTATTGTTTGTAACTGAGGGTTATTTGTATATAAAGACTCCTTCCTCTATCTACAGCAGAGTTTCTCAACCTGTCTGGGTTTGCGGCCCAGTTGGGAGTGGGGGGAGGAGAGGGAATAATTCCGTGTGAGTGGTGGACAAGTGTGCACACACAACTCCATTTGTGTAAGTGGTGAGCACAAGCATCTTCCGTTCGCACAAATTGAGCCCGTGTGATCTGTCCCCCCCCTTCAGAGACCCACAAAAACACAGCCAGCCGAGGGTTAATAATCACTTGGCACACTCCGCAGTTCTTATCTCAACCTTGGCAGCGATATGCACACCGTCTGCCAAGGACTTTATTGGTTTACACAAACAAGAAAATCTCCTACGTAGCTTTGCCGTTCATCTAGCTTCCAAGACTACGAGGTTGCTCCGTTTGTTTAGCTTTGTTCGTCACGAACTTCGTGACCCACCGTACTGTCTTATATACATATGCTTCTGGGTGTGGTCCAGTGAGTCATTGATCCCGTGACTCCAATCCAATGACTCAGGATTTTCTCATACGTCGCAGCTGCAGTACCCTTTTCTCTCGCCTTCTTTGGCGTGCGTCCAGGAATGACGTCTCTCCCTCACTCTCATCTGAGACACCTGTTTCCCCACTACTTGGCTCTCTTTCAGCTGGCACCTGAGCCGGTGCCAGAGGGGGAGGGCTGGGAGATCTGGCTGGCTCCTCTTCCTCCTGCTCAGAGCTGCCTTCCTCCAAAGGGATAGGCTCAGAGGACGGGGCCACAACACCGTGCGCACATGCTCACCCAATGCTCGCGGAAATGGGGATATGCTTAGGTGTCACCCACCACTTCTGCAGCTGGTTCTGAATGGCTCAAGGCCTGGTAATGAGCCACAGCCTGGAGGTTGGGGACCCCTGATATATAATTAATCGACTATCCACAGCAGTGGTGAAATTCAAATTTTTTTAGTATTGGTTCTATGGGCATGGCTTGGTGGGCGTTGCTTGGTAGGCATGGCAGGGGAAGGATACTGCAAAATCTCCATTTCCACCCCACCCCAAGGGAAGAGTACTGCAAAATCCCCATTCCCTCCCCACTCCTGGGGGAAGGATATTGCAAAATCTCCATTTCCAGCCCACTCTGGGGAGAGACAGAGGTGGTATTTGTCGGTTCTCTGAACTACTCAAAATTTCTGCTACCAGTTCTCCAGAACCTGTCAGAACCTGCTGGATTTCACCCCGATCCACTGGGATATATAAAAGTGAAAACCATTCACACATTAATCACAAAATCTCCAGAACTGTAAAGCCTACAAACTTGAAATTTGCCACATATGTTCCCTTGGGTTCTAGGTGCTCACTAAGAAAGGATTTTTTGAAATGACCATTAGCATAATATTTCCTATATTATTATAACACGCTCTAATGCTAATTAGTTAGACGTTCTACCCCCCTCCCAGCTTGAAAATAACTCTGGAGAGAATGGGATAGCATAGGACAGGCTTCTGTGGGGCAAACCTCATGGAGAGAAGGGGCTAGAAAGCCTGAGGGAGAGAAGGAGATAGGATAGGAGACATTTCTGTGGGGCCATCCTGAGGGAGAGAAGGGGAGAAGAGAGGACAGGAGAGGCTTCTGTGGGGCCATCCTGAGGGAGAGAAGGGGAGAAGAGAGGACAGGAGAGGCTTCTGTGGGGCCAGCCTGAGGAAGAGAAGGGGATAGGAGAGGTTCTATGGGGCAAGCCTGAGGGAGAGAAGGGGATAGAGAGGAGTTGCTTCTGTGAAGCAAGCCTGAGGGAGAGAATGGGACAGGAGAGGCTTCTGTGGGGCCAGCCTGGGGAAGAGAAGGGGATAGGAGAGGATCTATGGGGCAAGCCTGAGGGAGAGAAGGGGATAGAGAGGAGTTGCTTCTGTGAAGCAAGCCTGAGGGAGAGAATGGGACAGGAGAGGCTTCTGTGGGGCCAGCCTGGGGAAGAGAAGGGGATAGGAGAGGATCTATGGGGCAAGCCTGAGGGAGAGAAGGGGATAGAGAGGAGTTGCTTCTGTGAAGCAAGCCTGAGGGAGAGAATGGGACAGGAGAGGCTTCTGTGGGGCCAGCCTGGGGAAGAGAAGGGGATAGGAGAGGATCTATAGGGCAAGCCTGAGGGAGAGAAGGGGATAGAGAGGAGTTGCTTCTGTGAAGCAAGCCTGAGGGAGAGAATGGGACAGGAGAGGCTTCTGTGGGGCCAGCCTGGGGAAGAGAAGGGGATAGGAGAGGATCTATGGGGCAAGCCTGAGGGAGAGAAGGGGATAGAGAGGAGTTGCTTCTGTGAAGCAAGCCTGAGGGAGAGAATGGGACAGGAGAGGCTTCTGTGGAGCTAGCCTGAAGGAGAGAAGGGGAGAGGAGAGGCCGATTGTAACTTCTCATTAATTTTCAAACTGTAAGTGTCTATTTATCAAGCCCGATCACATAGTTTTGTAGCAAAGCATGGGTATCAAGCTATTTTATAATATTTTGAAAATAGCCAATTTGGAGTTTTAAATCCTCTCTTTAGTGATTTAGCTTTGATTGTTTCAAACAATCCTAAAAATAAAGTATTTTTTTGAAGTTGATGGAATGAGGCATGGGATTGTCAAGTGAACAGGCTATATACTGACCAGAATTAAGAGCTCACAGCTCACAATCCTGAAGAAGAACTACATACTGTTATGTACTCAATTCTATTTTAGTTGCAATTCTATTCTTTTTTTTCTTTTTTTTTCTTCTATTTATTACATTTTGGCTTTAATAGGTCATATCCCGAAATAAAATTATTATAAAAGAGGTTACATTAAAAACAGCTTTGGAGACATGTGAAGTCCAAATCTAAGAGCCACCAGAAAAGCAAAAATCAGAAACTACCCATAAGGTTCTTGTTTATAGTTGTTTAAAACTCTCTTGTTACAGTGCTTTTACCTTTCGAAGTAAGGTTTAAAAAAAAGCTCTTTGAATAGAGGATAGCTTTGATCAGAGGGATCTATAAAAGCTAACCCTTGACTTTCAGCCATTCATTTAGTGGCCACTCAAAGTTACAACAGCACTGAAAAAAAGTGATTTATTACACTTTTTCACACTTAGGACCATTGCAGCATCCCCAGGGACATTGTGTGATCAAAATCCAGGTGTTTGGCAATTGGTTCATATTTATGACAATTGCAGTGTCCCAGGATTATGTGATCAATTTTTGTGATTTTCTGATAAGCAAAGTCAATGGGCAAGCCAGGGTCCCTTAACCTGTGTTACTGGTTAATAACTAGTATTACCAGTGTGTTACTAATTTAACAACTTCAGTGATTCACTTAGCAACTGTGGCAAGAAAGGTTGTAAAACAGGGCAAAGCTCACATAACAACTGTCTCCCTTAAGTAACCCAAAATTTGGGCTCAGTTGTTGTCATAAGTTGAAGGCTATCTGTATTTGTAAATGAGGGAAGCATATCCCATAATTTCATTAAAATTAAAGGAAAAACATATTTACATCTTGAAATCCAAATTCATATTTTTCCTATGCAATTCCCAATCCTTAAAAAATATTATACTTCCCAGAATAGATAAAGGTGCCTATATAAATACACAAAGTAATGTAATCCAGATATATATGACAGTAAAAATTGCAAAACATTTGTACACCAGCAGTGGATATAAACATGTGTTTATAAAGAAATATACACAACATGTATTTGTTCAGTTTTGTTAAGTGATACGAAAATGGGATAAAAGGAGTTTCATGTCTGGCAAACAAATAAAGAGTTTCACCTATTTCTGGTTTTCACCAGGCACTTCAGCACAGATGTTGAAAAGTTCAAAGGCAATTTAAAAAATGGAAATAAATCATGTTCATCCAAATGTGTAATAATTTTAAGGGTGAACAAATTGGTCATTATATTGAGACTGTATTAGCCTGTTACCATTCAAAGATTCTGAGAAAGTAGCAGTATAGCCTACTTGGTCACAAAATCATCTTTCAGGAGACACAACTTCTTTAACCAAAGGTTCTATTAGTTCAATTAGATCAAATTAGTTTGATCTCGAAAGGGTTCTTTCCCCTTTGATCTGATCTCCCTTCTCTTAACGTCTTCGGAGATACCTTTTCACTCTATGTAACAATGTAAGCTTCAAACTTTTAAATCAGCCCTTAAGCCTTTCCCTCCAATTGTTCTTCACTCCCGTTTTCTTTCATCTTACCCGAAGTCTCTCTACCCCGATCTCTTCATTTTATATTGTTCCCTTGGTGCCCTCTTGGCAGGCTTTTGGGTTCTGGTGCAAAATGTTACTCTTTTTCCTTCTCAAATCTCATTTTTTTACCCTAACTGCAATAAAACTAACCTCAATGTGAGAACGAAATATTAAACCCTCTTTGTGTGTGCGTTATATTGCAGATTTATAAAATAAAAGATCCCAGATTTTTTTTTTCTTTTTAAAAAAATACAGTGTTTCTTTAAAAATCTCCATCTGCGTTTCCCATTTGATGCGCCTCTAAGGTTTCGTGTGATTAATCGTTGCGTACTTGGCATTGGTTGGAGGGGCTGGGGATACGAGTTAAGCCCTCCCTCTCTCAAATTTCTCCTCCCAAACTTGTTACTCACCCCCAGACTTTAAAAAGTGTTTCCTGGGCTCAGTTGTTTCATAGCAAAGAAGCTCCCGACCTGGGAAGGAAAAGGACATTGTCTTGTGGATATTAAGGAAGAATTTTGCCAGGTTTCTCGAACGACTCGCAGCAGCCACTTCTATCATCGGCGCTCATTCTCCGCCAAACTTCCTTGCTCTCCGACGATTTCATTCAGAAGTGCCCGCGCTCTGAAGCCGCAAAGCTCCATGGATCCACCTGTCACCAGAAGCTGCATGAGGAATCCCCACGCTCCTTCCATACTCTGGGAATGCCTGAGCCGCCCTCTCGGCCAGAACCGAGGACCCAGCGAGCCCAACAACCCTCCAGGCCCCATTCTGCCCCCGAGACTAGGCATGGGTTACTTGGATTTCTCGGCCCCCTGCGAGGCTGCTGCTCCTGAGAACCTTCCTTGCGCTGAACGCGCTTTCGAGGAACCTGGCATATCCTTCCAGCCGCCCGCCTGGAACGTGGCGACTTCTGAGATCATCCTGCCGGCGAAGTTGGCTTCGGGGTCAGGGAGGCTAAAAGAGGGCAGCCCCAGACCCAGCAAGAATAACCTCCTGGCAGGGAATGTGGCAAGCGATGCTGGGAATAAAGCCATCTATTGGAGAGTGGAAAACTCAGGTAGGTGGTCTAGATGTAGCTGGCCGACTTGATTTTCATTCAGTCTTTTAATTGAAGATACTCCAGACGCTTCTCCGCTCTGCATTTATATTGAATCCTTAATCAAATTAGAATGCTGTGTAAAGGTAATTTTCAAAGAGATCTCTGTGCTAGATTTAGACTGCCCCTTGATACAAACTGGTTTTACAGAGACTGAGATATCATGATCTCAAAAGAATCTTGGGAATTGTTTTGGAACAGGGAAGGACAATATATGATCTTCCAAGTGCTGTCAGTCTTCAGTGGCCAACAGACAGGGAGATGGGGAAAGGAATTCAACATTTGGAAGGCCAGAGGTTGCCCTGTGCGGGTTAAGGTCCCAGGGGAAACTTAGTTCTGCTCCTCTTTCACTTCAGAGTGATGGCTATATAAGCATATTTGGAATTTCTTTGAATGGTAAGTGGGACTCTAAATATCAAAACTTGCCCATTGCTTCCTCTCTGAAAAAAAAGAGAAAGTTGGATTTATTTAAAATAAGATCATATCTGATTCCACTTTGAAATCTGACTATTTCCAGGATATGGTAATTCCAGTTTACTGGATTACAAATTACTGTTTACTGGTTTCCAAGATTACCAATTTGTAACCTGGAGATATTGTATAGCAACTGTCTAAAGAGAAGACTTTGAGAGAATGCCAGTTTGTCTTCGACTGCCAGAGTAAGGAATAGAAAGGTGTGGTACAGTATTAATAAGAATGTCCCATTTTTCAATTACTTCCCTTATTTATATGCTGGGAATGAGACTGTGTTCTGGCTTCTACATCAGGTGAGATCGGAGGTTGGTACTGAGATCAATGTAATAATGAAGTGTTACAGTGGATGAATCCATCAAAAGGAATTACATCATTTTCACTCACAGTTTGGCAACTCTGATTTGAAAGGATTTGGCTTACACATAGTCTAAGGTTAGGCTCTGCTATCTTCTAGATGTGGCTACTCAGTGCTATGTGGTATTAAGAGCACAAGTGAGTATTCTTGTTCATTGGACTATAATTTTATGGAGTTAAATGCTGATTGCATCAGCCTATTTCATAAAATGTGGCAGAGAAGGTATGTTGTGGGCACTATTTGTCAGGGACTCACTGTTTGTTGGGTCCTAAGGAGGTAGGCTTCTCAAACGCGGTGCTTGCCCTATGGAAGATCCTTCCTCCATTCCCTGAAGTCAGGTTACCTCCATCCCTGTTTTCATTCTAGAAGTCCTTCAAGACCTGGTGGGGTCACCAAGCCTGGAGTCCAGGGGACTGGAGACATTTTTAGATGGCTGTATTGTGTAGATGTTTTTTTTTTCTAAACAAAATGCCAGCTAATGGCAAAGTTCTTCATTTGGGTTGAAGTTGGTGATCAGAAAAGGAACAGCAACAGGAAGCAAATTTGGTCCTTGAACCAAGAAAGATCCTTGAACCAAGAAAGCTCAAGGATCTTTTTCCTGGATTTTTTAGTATCAGATAAAAAGCAACAATTAAGCCCAAACAGAGTTGATAAAGTATTTTTTTAGTCTGTCTTTTGCCTTAAAAAGGGCAACTCCAGCTCCTTAGCCTTCAAAACATTCCAGACTTGGATGAAGTCAGTGAATGTGTACAGGAAGCGTATGTCGCCCCCCCCTCTCTGCTCTTTCTGTGTATATGTATGTTGTGTGTGTGTTTGCTTTAAAGTTCAAGTACATTCCCCTTTTATCTGATACCAGATTTTCATTGCATTGTTACCAGCTGCTCTCTGTTTTTCGGGCTCCTGACCTGGTATAAGTGCCTGATGAACAGGAAGGTTATTTTTCATCATTTACAATAACAATATACTTAAGCATCCATCAGGATATTTCTTTCTCTGTTTCAAAGTAAAGATCGGTGTTTTCTAGACTCTGCCTGCTCCCTCTTATTTCTTCTACCACATATCATCTAATTGGATCTTTTCAAGCATCTGGAGGGTGATGTTCCATAGAAATTTTGCAGCGCTAATTTACCTGGGTCATATTTTCTGCTTGTAGCAAACCACATTCTAGTTTATGCATCATTTATTTTGTAGCGTTTTCATTTTTGTTCTGTAGCAATAACTTAGGATTCTTTTTATCTTTTTTCTCTGTTTTTCTTCCCCTAGCTTCAAGCTGTGTTCACACATCTTGCTGGCTTCTAGATTTAACTAAACCATCATTTGTTGAATCATTGGATGTAGTGGGTTCATGCCATGGACTAAGCCTCCAGTGACCAAGTCTGGGAGGGGGAGTGTATGCTGTCCTGATGGGTTTGGTTGGGCATAATGATAAATATTTCCCTTCTTCAGAGAGCCCGCGTGCTGTCCGTCGCAACCCTACAACTGCCTCAAAGAAAGAAACCTCCAGAGCCCGGAAGGAGCGCACGGCATTTACTAAGGACCAGTTGCGGGAGCTTGAGATGGAATTTATTCACCACAATTATCTGACAAGGCTGCGGAGATATGAGATTTCTGTGAATCTTGATTTGACAGAAAGACAGGTGACACTTTTCTGCTTGGTCTACCTCTGCTTAAAGTCTTCTTCTGGCTGGGGGAGTTGGGAAGTTGAAGTCCATGCATCTTAAAGTAGCTGAGATTGAGGCATACTGGCCTAGAGAAGGGAAAAAAGTCTGGGGATATTCAATACCTGCTCACTTATAACCATTTAAAGTATCCCCATTTTTTTTTAAAGGGAGAAAGAAGGTTACCCAGTTCAAAATAATATTAACATACCTTCCTTCTTGCAGTACAAGTTTGTTTGTATCCCACCTTTAATATTATTTACAATAACTCAAGGTAGTGAACATCCAATACACCTTGCTCCTATTTCCCCCACAACAACAACCCTCTAAGGTAAATTGGGCTGAGAGAGAGTGATTGGCCCAAGGTCACCCAGGAACTAGAACTCAGTCTCGGGGTTCCTAGCCTGATACCTTAATGACTAGACCAAACTAAGTGAGGCAATAATGCACCAGATATTTTAAACCACAATTCCCATAAGACACCATGGCTAAGACAAAGCTAGGTGATTTTTGAAGATTTTCTCCTTGAAAAAAATTTGCTTTACCAGTAGGCTTAGTGCTTCCTGTCTGTCTTGCTCTTGAGAGTTAATGAAGATTGGAAGAATTCAAGGATATGGATTTTCCCATGACATTAAACATGATTTGTTTCAATCATATTTTGCATAAGCCGTCCTGGCCTAATAGATACAGAGTGCTAAACCATAAACTACTGTCTGGTTTGCAATTCTTCTAAAACAAAAGCAACCAACTCCACAACTGGATGGGATATGTAAGGCCAAATGTAATGGCAATGCTCTGAGTAATTCTGTCCTGCAAACAAAAGACTGAGAAAAATGCATCTGGAATTTGCCAAGCCATTTCCATATAATTCCTTTCAAAGTTATGCTTGCTTGCTCTGGCAGTTTTTTGCTGGCTGCTGGTAGAATGCAGACTTTGGCAATCATTTGGTATTAATGATTACTAAAAAACCAGTTGAGCTACTGCAGCCTGAGATGCTATAATGGAATGGCCTGTCAGGAAACCAACTTGGCACCCCTCAGATATGCTAAAGTACTACCTCCTTCCTCTGATCAATGGGCACCTGGATTATGAGAGGCATGATTCAAAGCTTATGTAGATTACCTGGTTGCAGAAGGCTTGGTGGCTCATTCAGAGTTTTCACGAATGTGCAATAAGCCAATATCCTTTAAACATGCAAGGTTCCAGCAATAAGAGCAGACTAATTGAAGACCCAATGGCTGGATTCTCAATTGTTTGAAGCCATAGTTTGCTTTGACCATAGTTTTAATAAACTGCAAGGATTGGATATTAATTATACACCAGGATCAAACCCGTAACATTATTGGGTGTGGCTTAGCACAATGTATGAACCCAGTCAAGGTCGAGTTCACAAAATCCTTGTGTTATACTTCTTGTTTTATTTAGCCTTTTCTATGTGGTTGATGAAATAAATCACTGCAAATATAGCTAGTAATACTCTCCCCCCATCCCATCCTCTGTAGTGGAAGGCAGGGGTTCAACTGCTCTTTACACAACCTAAAGCCTTAGGTTTGACTTGGAACAGAAAAACTTCCCAAGAAACCCATAGTTATCTCAGCTTGAACACGCAGTTGCATGCAGCTTAAATTAATCAGAATTGCTGTCCTGTTTTTTGTGCAGGTTAAAGTATGGTTTCAGAACCGCAGGATGAAATGGAAACGTGTGAAAGGACAACCAGTGTCACCCCAGAACATCATGGAAGAAATGGACCCTCCTCTCTCCTTAAATCCAGAGTAGCCTGTTCTCTAATACACTGATCTCTAACAACCTTGTAAGAATATTGGGGATGCTATTATTCCTTAAGATTTATCTCATGTCTTTGATGTTGGAGGCAGGAAATAGAGCTATTGGTGCTTCCCAGAATTATAATTTGCTTTACTCTCTCTTTCTTAGAGTGAGTATCAAGAAGGGAAAAAGACCAGAATTGTACAAAGAGAGATTCCCAACCATTCTGTGGTTGAAATCAATGTCTTTTTAGAACAAAAAAGCTGACTTGGAAACAATGTTGAACCCAATTTACTGCCTAGACTCTCATTCTTAAAGCAATGTTGTTACAACTTTGAAGCAGCAACCCTGCTGTTCACATGTATTGTTTGGTTAGCCTCCTGTGATCTCATAAAGGAGCTCTTACAGAGATAATCTCTGGAGATTTTCACTTGAAAACAAATGCTTCCTTCCACAAATTGGATAAGCATACATACTATGTGCTTTTGATAGCAAAATCAAAAGATGGGTAAACTACCTTAAGGCACTGAGGAGGTTTATGGAAAGATGGCACAGATACATTATCATTGCAGTTATGAAATTCACTGCTCTCACAATTCAGTTCTCCATAAATGCTGTTTTTGCTTTGTATTTGTAGTGATTTTAAAGGATGCCTTGAAGATCTGGTACAAAGACAACAATCAGCTAAATGTGGCTTGAGTCCAGAACAAGAAAGTGCTTTATGGAAACGCTTCAAATAATCCCATCCCTTATTCACAAGAAGATAAAAGGAGGAGAAAGAGAAGCATATTCACACTTGCAAGTTCCATATTAGCCTCACCGCATAGTACAGGTTAAGAAGTAGAAACCATGCAAACCTATTTTTATTAGAACAGCTATAATAACACTTTTTGTAGCTCATTCTGAATTAATCAACTAATTTTACCTACAGCATATTATACATGGAGTAGCCATAGGGCAAGATATGTGGCAAATAAATTTAATAATAATAATAATAATAAAGTATATTTTACTTGATTTGCATCTTTGTGTGTTTTATATAATGTTGCTTGCCTCCAAATGAATAGCCTCTATGATTTATAATGTTTTATTTTATGGTTTTGCCTGATATAGAGCCAGTAGCTGGTCCATTAGAAAATGCTGCATCCTAGCAGGCCCAAATGAAGCGTTCTAATGTTCACATGTGTACTGAATTACATGTGAGAAAGCTAAATATTTGTATATATATATATATATATATATTCTTCAATTCAATCATGTCTGATTCTCAGAGGTGGCTGGACAGGTCCCTGTAGTTTCCTTGGCAAGTTTTCCAAGAAATGGTTTTGTCACTGCCTTCTTCCTAGAGCTGAGAGAGTGACTTGCCCACAATTACCCAGTTCTTTGTGCCTAAAGCAGGAGTCTCCAACCTTGGCAACTTTAAGACTTGTGGACTTCAACTCCTAGAATTCTGGGAGTTTCTGGGATCCCTGGCCTAAAGTATTCCTGAATCTCTGTTTCCCAATTTCTAGCCTGACACCTTAACCACTACACCAAAACTGATTCTCTTATGTACAAGAGCAATTCTGAAACAAAAATGAAAAGTTTGTACAGAATATTCACCACCTCAGAGCAATGAGGTATTTCAGTTCAGTTATTTTGTGAAGAAACCATTGGAAGAGTGCAATATTTCTGTTAGATTTATTTTCACATACATGGAAACTGAATATAAAGTAGAGGTTTGTAACTTCAATTTTCCAAACAAACTTATGTTCATCAAATTTTCTGCAGAGAACTGCAGCTAAATTTCTCCCTTGAAGACAAAATTCATCCCTGACTACCACAGTCCTTCATATTAACACATTACTTATCAAGTAGGAAATTAAAAGACATCTTTTCCAGAACAGCCTACATTTTTTTAAAGCAGGTAACCACATAGATACATAAGATTGGTCATGTTACTGAACAACAGCTCTCATCAATCTAAAGAATCATGATCAATTTTAAAAGATGTTGGAAGATACTCTAAAGTGATTCTTTCAGTTTTTGGCTCCAACGCAGGGTTTTGTTTTGTTTTGTTTTTTCATTTTTGCCTTGAACTACATTTCTCTTCCCATAAAAGAATGTTATTCTGTTCCAGTTTGGTCTCAGATTATACAATTTTTAATTGGAGTGATAACAGATCAGAGTTATCAGAGTGATCTGTTAATTCAGGAACATCTTGCTTTTCCTCTATTAATAAATTGCTTATCATCTTCCTGAGAAGAGTCTGCCAAATCCCTCATACATGCAGGGCCTTATTTTTGCAGTTTACACATTGAATCTGCTGTTACTTTCAGGAAGTAATAGTAATTAACTTTTCTTTCTGATATGACACACTAGCTGAATTAGAGTAAGCAGCAATACACTTCACACAAGTTACTTTGGGTGCTGAATGGCAGGGATCCCAATCTCAGCTCAGAAATGACTAGGTTATTCAGTTGTACGACACTTCTGGAGTAGCACATCTCAACTTTCTTAATGAATTCACTCATTTTCTAAGTTGATGTAGCACAGTGGATCTTAAAACAAACAGGATGTGCTAAGCCATTCAAAACTAGCCAGGTTTCAAAGTTTAAGGTACTGTATCAAATTTAAGAAACCTAATTAGGCAAATTATGTGAGTCCAATTTCTGTTTCTCTTCAGCATGGACAGTCTTTTGCTCACACATGGAATCAAAAGACATGAGCTATGAATCAACTTTTTGTTGTAATTGAGAGCAGACTTTCTAAGCATCCAATCTAAGTATGTTCAAGTATATTTGTTCAGAACCACAAAGACTTAAAACTGGAGCCAATTGCAAAACCAATACTTAAGCAGGTAAATATCTGCAAAAGTTTAACATGTTCTGTGAACATGCTCCATTCTATAATTTGAGATTAGTATCAGAATTGAGAGCAGGCTGTTAATTTTGTTTAATTTAGTCGTATTGTTAATTTTATGTGAGAAATACTCCTTGATGTATTACAAACCATACAGAGATCAAACAGGTTAAAAAAGTCAATGCAAGTGTGCTCTGTGAGAAGGAGAGCTCCTTGGATTTTTGCCAAAACAGAACAAAAAACTCTTCAAATTCCTTAACCTCAGTTTTAATTTTAAAACAAATAAAAAATAGTAGTTGTTGTTCTCATTGTCCTGGAGGGAATTAAACTGCAAATAAGCCACTTCTTTTTCCTTTTACTGAAGCAGAATTCTGGTCTGAACAACCAACAACCAACATTAAGGCAGACTGGTGTTTGCAGCACCACGGATAGCTCCTAGCAGAAAACTTAATGCAAGTTGGTAATTACACCAACTGAACTATTTATGGGCCAATAGATACAAATTTGATTTCAGTAGGAACATTTTTCAGATATCCTTGGTATGAATTCTATAGTTCCTTCATTGGAATCCATATTTTGCAGAAAATACGGATGTTGGTAGAACAGCCTTTTTAAAAATCAATATTCTGGGACAGGCCCAAGGTGGTCATGAACATCTGAGCAGTCTCTAATTTTGCACCAGCACTGCACATCTGGGAAACCACTATTAATTATATCATCAAACCACTTAGGTAGAATAGCTATGATAGCAATAACACTTAGGCTTATATACTGCTTTACAGTGCTTTACAGCCCTCTCTAAGCAGTTTACAGAGTCAGCATATTTTCCCCAACAATTTGGGTCCTCATTTTACTAACCTCAAAAGGATGGAAGGCTGAGTCAACCTTGAGCCTGGTGAGATTTGAACTGTCAAATTTCAGGCAGCCAGCAGGCAGCAGAAGTAATTTACAGTATTGCTGTCTAACCACTGCACCACCATGGCTCATAATGATGCAGTAGGGAGGCAATTATAGCAGTAGCAAACCTACTAGATCCCTAGTGCAACTTCACAAATGGAACCTTATATAGCTACTCCTTCATTTATGACTGCTTAGCAAATGGTCCAAGCTATGATAGACTCCACCAAAAGCTACTTATAAACTGGTTCTGAAGTTCCAATGGTCCCATTCCCATGATAACATGAACAAATTTGGAGTGCTTGGGAATTGGCCTGCATTTATGGCTGTTTGTAGCATCGGTAGTAAGATAACTGTGTTTCACAATATTTTTGCCAGAAACTGAGTTTTATTTTCATATTTTGGCAAAAGCCCAAATGGGTTCACCCAACAACCATGGTGTTCACTTTACAGCTACCACATTCACTTAATAATCATTGCAAAAAGGCCCTAAAATTCAGTTTGTCATATGATAACTGTTGTTAGTCCTGGAAGACATCTTTTACTTTTGATCTTCAGGACTGCCACATTTAGTGCTGTGGGAAACTGGGAGGAGGGATTGTATGGAGTGGAGAGATATCTAGCCATAATAACATTCTTTTTTCTGAGAGTCAAGGACATCCTGCCCTACACCTGAAGTGGTGGGACTCTGAGGCATGTCCAGTTGGGATGGTGCATGGATAGGACCATGTGATGGACATGTGGGCACTGGGGCAGGGACTTGGACTTTTTTTTGGGTGGGGAAAACTTGGAAGCTTTTAAGATTCGGATTTCCCCAGATGTGCCAATATGATAACTCTAATAAAATGGAATTTTGAGGAACTTCTGGCCTCAGAGTCTTCTTTCATTGGTGAGGTTAATTGGAACCCTGACATTAACCCGAATCTCCTTTAAAATTTGAACCAGCTCCCAGGATCCTGACCCCAAGTGCTGCCCCATATTGAGCGGTGTGAAGATTCAGGGAAGATGAAGGAAGACAAGGCAGGAGAAAAAGAAGGACCTGGTTCAATGGTTCACACTGAGACCCTCTACTCCCCTTCTGAAGCTGTGGTGAAGGCAGCAGAGTCCACCAAAGTGGAGCTCTGACAAGGTGCCTAGCCCAAAGAACTGGGCCTTGGCAAGCTGCTCAACTGGACCCTTCTCTATGGGGCAAAGTCGAAGGAGTCATGCTGCCCCAGGAAGTGTTGACCAGGCCAACGCTGTGGGAACAACAGATAGGAGCGGGCCGAGTGGAGCAGACCCAAGCCCTTAAGGGGAGAGCATTGGGACCGGTTAATCTCTGTAACTCCCAAGAATGGGGCTTCCTACTGCCATCATGCAGCCAGTCACTGGTGGGCCTACCAGAGCAGTTTGGCTAGCTCAGCATGGGCAGTATCATACAACCTCCTAGTAGTGGCCCAACTGGATGGACCTTGGCTCAGCCAATGTTCACCTTTCCACCTTTCCAGGGGACTGCAGCAGCACTGAATGGGGCATCAATCTCCTTTCACTCGGCACAAAGCAAATCGCACCATAGCCGTACACATCTATTGGAGTGGCGACCCCTGCTGGAATTGGACCAGTGCCCCAGCAAGGCCCACTCAGCCAAACCAATAAAAAGGAACTTTGAGGAAACTCAAGCCTCAGAGTCTTCTTTCGTTGGGAGTGTTACTTGGAACCCTGACACCGGCACTACTAGACCACAGTTGGGACTGTTGGGATCCAGCCCCACACCTCAGCAGCCTGTCTTCATGTTGTCTCTGGCCAACTAGATTCCCCCTGGCTGGGTTTTCTACCCCAGTCAGGGTTGGATGCAATACCAATGGACACCAGCTCTAGTCCTGCAGTTGACCTGCGCCGAACCCGCTGCCGGTCCCAGCCCTGCTACGAGTCCCAGTTCAGCTGCTGGTACTGGCTCAGCAGCCTGCACCGGACCTGCAGCCAGTCCTGCCAGCCGCTCCTCTTCTGTGATTTAGAGCAACATTTGACGGGACCTCAGGGAAGCTAGTCTACTTCCTCAATTGGGTCTGGTCCCACATTGATCACTATGGGGACCAATATCAGACCGATTGCAACCTGATTTTAGAAATTGCAGATGGCATGAATGAAGGAAAGGCAGTGGAGTGGATAGCTGAGCTATATGATGAGGGAGCCCCAAGTTCGTCTAACTGCTCAGATGTCAGTTCAAAGATATGGTCCACCAAGTAGAAGCTGAAGCCCAGATCAAAGCCTTGAAGCAAGTGGGCTGACCTCCCAAGGAATTGGTGTGGGAGTGCTGAAGATTGGCCAGAAAGCTGAGGGAGTTCTGAAGAGTGGCCTGAGCGCCTCCTTGTTTACCACTTCAAAGAGGCCTTTGACCCAGACCTTAGACAAGCTTGCGGCTTGCGGCATCAGGGGAGTTCCAGAGCATATACAAGCCTGGTACAACATGGCAGTGGCCATGGATCTGGAAATCCACCCCCATAGGAAACTGACTGCAGAAAAACAAGCAAGAAGACCCCTGGGATGCTGAACTCTGGCCAAGCCACCTGACGCACTGCCACCCACACCGTCTGGGACAATTAAGAGCTACCAATGTGGCCAGCAGGGGCACAGAGCATCCAAATGCCTGACCCGTGCCCCAATCCCTCAAGTCTGAACCCCTTCCACACCCCAGGCAAGGAGGACCCCATGGAAGCCACCAGATAAAGGAAAAATTGCCAGTCAGGCTGTTGAAGTTCCTCTCCTTTTAACTGGGGATGAGGAAACTCCAGCCAGAAAAACCCCTCCAGGCTCTGCCAAGGGGAGCAGCAGCAAGGATGACCTGATGGTAAGTGAAGCCATCTACCCCTTCACTATCAAAACCCAGACTGTAGTGCTGGAAATGGGGGCCCAGGGGGAGTTAGAAGCCATCATATATATAGGCTGCACCAGATGTCTGATCAGCTTCTCCATGGGTCCAGCTAGGGATAGGCATGAGATCCCTGGTGCATCCATCCACTTTAAGAAGGTTGATGGGACACTAATAGGTGGAGCCCCTGCCACATTGGTCACAGAACTTGTTAGGTTGGGCATGGGCTGTCACTGAGAACTCATCCGATTCATCAATCATTCATCATAAAAATGACTGAATCAATCATATTGGGCCTCACATGATTAGACAAATGGAGACCAACCACCACATGGGAAGACGGCTAAGGATAGGTGTTGGACTGCTACTGCCTGTCAAGCTGGACTGTTGCCAAAAGGCCACAAACCCCAATAGCCTTAACAAGCCCAAAACTGCAGCCCCAGCTGTATATGGGCCACCCGGCAGCCCACAGGTGCCAAGGGAGTACCAAGACCTGTCAGGCGTCTTTGGTGAGGAAGATTACAACTTCCTCCCCTCTGACAGCCCAACAGACTGTGTGATTGAATTCGTACTGGGAACCAAGCTGCCTAAACCAAAGATGTACTTCATGACACCAAAAAAAAAAAAAAAATAAAAAAAAAATGGAAGAATTAGGGAAGTATGTCAATGCCAATTTCGTAAAGAGTTTTATTCAGCCCACAAAATCCAGAGTGGCAGCCCCAATGCTATTTAAAGAGAAAAAAGATGAGTGGGGGTGGGGGTGGGGGTGAGGCTTTGTGTGGATTTTTGTGGAATTAATGTCATGTGCGTGGAGAACACTTATCATCTCCCCCTCATGAAGGTCATATTAAGTCACTTAGCCAGGGGCAAGGTGTTCATCAAGCTGGATTTGAGAGAAGCCTATTATTGCATTTGGATCAGAGAAGGTGACAAATGGAAGACCATCTTTAACTGTCCCCTTGGCAGCTTCCAATTCAAAGACATGCCATTTGGCCTGCAAGGAGCTCGCACAGTTTTCATGCAGCTGATAAATGAGGTGCTACATGAGCACCTATACAAGGGAGTCCTAGTTCAGCTAGATGACATTCTTATATTCAGTGAAACTCTTGAGGAGCATGTTAAGCTAGTGCGGCAAGTGCTGAAAAAACTGTCGACAAAAACTCAGCAAAGCTGTCGAAATATGAATTTCATAAAATCTTCCTAGATTACCTCGGCTACCGAATATCGAGTGGAGGGATGGAAATGGACCCATGGAAAGTAAAAGTGGTGACAGACTGGCAACCCCAATGCACACACAAACAGCTCCAAAGCTTCCTGGGTTTTGCAAACTTTTATAGGCAATTCATCCCAGCATTCACAGAAGTCACCTTGCCCTTAACAGAACTATTAAAAACAGGGCCTCCTCCTGCAAAACTATGACTGAGTCAGCCTCTTGCCTAGACAATTGACTACCAAAAAGCCTTTGAGAAACTAAAATGGCTCTTCGCCAAGGAGCCGATCATCCAGCACCTGGACCCTGAGAGACAGTTCATCATCCAAGCTGATGCTACTGACATAGCAGTGGTGGCCATGCTCCTACAGAAGGACCCACAAGGGCAACTCTTGCCCTGTGCCTATGTATCCAAGAAGCTCATCGACATGGAGAGGAGGTGGGCAGTTTGGGAGAAAGAAGCATGTGCAGTCCTCTGGGCCTTACTCTCCTGGAGACATTTTCTTGAAGGGGGTAAAGTGCCTTTCGAGGTCTGGACTGATCACAAAAACCTTGAAGCCCTGAAAACCCCCAGAAAACTATCCCCTAAACAAATCCGTTGGGCATAATACTTTAGGAGGTTCAACTTTGAGCTCTGGGGGGGAGGGAACCTGCTAGCCAATGCCTTATCAAGAAAACTGCAATTTGATAGCTGTAGGGAAGAAGTCATCCATGCCATCATCCCCCCTTCACAACAGACTGCACAAGTCACCACCAGGGGCCAAGCCAAATGGCCACCTGATCCTGGATGGACAAACTGACTACAGCACTGAAAGCAGCACTCCCAGCAGACCCATGGTTCACAGATAACAAAGATGTCTTGACCATGAGGGATGGGCTGGCTTGGAAGGGGTCCAAACTGTATGTTCCTATCATCTTGAAACTGGAAGTACTACAGCGCAGCCATGACTCACGACTGGACAGCCACTTTGGATTCTTGAAAACTCTGCACCTGGCCAGGAGACAGTTTTGGTGGCCAAAGATGAAAGCTGATGTAGAGGATTACACAAAAAGCTGTGCCACTTGTGCCACATCAAAATGAGACCAGAGAGACCTCCTGGGTTCCTCCAGCAAGTCCCCAGCCAACCTTGGGAGGAAATAGCAATGGACTTTATAGTTGAACTCCCAGAAAGTGGGGGATGGGAATACAGTGATTTGGATGGTGGTTAACTTATTTTCCAAGCAAACCCACTTCACTGCTTGCTTGGGATTACCATCAGTGAAGAAGCTGGCGAATATGTTTATTAAACAGATTTACCATCTGCATGGAGCACACTGCAGGGTAATATCAGATCGAGGAGTTCAATTCACTGCCAAATTTTGGGGGGAGTTCCTGAGATTGGTTGGGTCCACACAAGGACTTAGCTTGCTTTCCATTCGAGTGCAAACAGAGCTGTGGAACAAGTGAACACAATGGTGAAACAATAAATAAGATTTTATATGGATTACCAACAAGAGAACTGGGGGGATTGTTGCTATTCCCAGAGGTGGCTTATAACAACGCTGTGCATTGTAGCACCAGATGAACCCCTTTCCACGTCACCAATGGCATGGACTTTGTCCCCATGCCCGAGCTGTCCAGAGAACCACCTTCCTCTATGACTCCGACCGAGTGGATGGAGTCACTGAAGAAGGGGTGAGAAACCACCAAAAAAGTGCTAACAGAAGCCACTGATGCATATAAAAAGCAAGCTGACAAACACCAATTCCTTCAACCTCCCTTCCATGTTTGAGATCGAGTTTATCTATCAACTAAATACATAAAACTGAACTTGCCCAGTTGGATCCTAAGTTTTTAGTTCCTTTCCCAATAGTGAAAATAATTAACCCAGTGACAATTCAGCTGAACCTCCCCAGCATTCTAGGGAAAGTGCATCCAGTATTTAATTGTAGTCTGCTAAAGCCAGTAGTTGGGTCGCAGTTGAGCCCACAGACCCGACCAACATCCAAACCTATAGTAGTGCAAGAGGAAACTCATTATGAAGTAAAAATAATTTTAGACTCTGGATTGTATAGAGGTCAATTGCAATATTTAATTCAATGGAAAGGGTACCCTCTGTTTGAAGCTACTTGGGTTAAAAGATGGGATATAAAAGGGGATAGATTAGTGAAGCAATTTCATTATAAATACCTGGATAAGCCAAAGGGTTCACCTTGATGGGGGGGAGACGTGGTTAGGGAATATTGCATTAACTCCTATGTTCCTCTCATTGCAGAACATGGTCGTCGGTTGAGGGACACCTGTTTTATGATGGTCATTACTTACAATCATAATTGCCAGGATAAATTAGGGTCATTAGTCAAGAATTACCTGTACCTGGTTATCTATAGAGCAGCACCTCAGAGTCTTTTGGATAACCAGAGCCACTGTCCTACTCCTGCCCTAGGATTTTCAGTGGTTTTACACATTTACAAAAACCAGCCAGTTAATTCCAGATAGGTCATCTCATTTATTATTAAGTTCTCAATATGAGTGCCCTTATTACAGGTTGACCTGTCATTCAGTGGTAGCAGCTAAAATTCCATTTCAATGACTGGTATTTGGACAGTGTTCAAGGGGCTGTATGAGATACTGATACTGCCTTCCCCTTCGTCTCCGTTTCCACAAAAGACAGCTATTTCATACTCCTGTAGGTTCACAGTAACTTGCCCTATGTTCCTCTTATTAAGCAGTCATTGATTTCTCAGCAAAATACAGGAACGTCAAAAACAGGGGATATGTACTGCACTCCCCCCTCCATCTTCATTTATTTTTCTGAGTAAGAAAAAAGAAGAAAAAGCAAGTTGGTCATCGTTGGAGAACAGACCAAGTTTTTCTTCTATTCTGTGGAGATGGAAGCAAAGGTATCAGAACATGTTTGACTTCTATAATGAGATAATTCCAGAGATTAGACAAAGTGAGACTCCTTATTCATGGAAAAATATCATTCTGCACTACATCTATAGAAGAGTTCCTCTTTCTATACCCTAATTAACTAGCTGTCCATGGTGCAGGCACTGATGAAATGTGCAACATGACATCATGATGCAAAAGATACAACCTACTTTCTTGCATCAGATGTCAACAAATGTGTAAGGATGGAGTTTGCATCATGATGTCACCACATACTGTATGCCATCATTTTGTCACAATCTCCATTTGCTGTGGATGGTTACACTTACTTAACCTGGAGATTAATTAGCATGACTTCTCAAGATTCCAGAAGATCCACTGCATTGTGGGGTAGCCAGGGACAGCACTAACTTTAGATCAGTATAAGAGATCAATGATTGACTAGGAAATAAATACACTTCAAATTACCCACAAGGTTGTTGGGAAGAGGTTTCATTCATTCATTCATTCATTCATTCATTCATTCATTCATTCATTCATTCATTCATTCATTCATTCATTCATTCATTCATCAAATTTGCATAGCTGCCTATCTCACCAAATGCTACTTTCAACAATCACGTGTTTATTCTAATGCTGAATTGACTCGTTGTGCTTTCAAAATTAAGTTAACAAATAATTTTAGTGGTACTTAGAATCTAAACCAAATTTTGTCAAGTATTTTCAGCTCAGGACTTGGGGTTTTGAGCAAGAGATCTCAGAGAATGTGGCCTGCAATGAACAGGAATGATATTTTGGTACTTTAGGATAATTTAGAAAGACTAAGAGGTGAAAAAGGTAGTTCCAGCTCCACAGTATCCATTTTGGTAATTATGTTTTGTTTTTTGTTTTTTACTTTTCACAGTTTTGCACATTTTTCCCTACAGGGGTTTTAATTATTTTTCCCTAATAGTGTCTTCCAAATGTATTGAGCTCCTCATTTTTAAGGCCAGGCATTTCACAGGAATCCAAAGACAGAAGCCACAACATGCTAAGCAATGGGATTGTGGCGAGGACCAAGACATAAAGCAGGCAAATAACGACTATGATATAGTGTGGTGTTTGTATCAAATGAATTGTAATTTCTTGTAGAATTCATGCTTAAGCCAAGTTAATGGGTTATGAAGGCAGAATTGTCTAGTACAGGGGTGTCAAACTTGCAGCCATGTTGTCATCACACGACATATCACAACTTCCCCTCCCTTCACTAAAACATGGGTGGGCATGGTCAGCACATGATGCGAACGGCCCACAGACTGCAAGTTTAATACCTCTGTCTAGTATGTACAAGTGACTGCTCCATGAAGTTGTAGATTTTGGTCTCAAATGGCAAACCCAAATCGATAATTCTGCTGCTGATAATAAGCCTATGAAGAGTGAAGATTCATTTTACTTCTCCCAACAGCTCCTTTGTTGAAGTATCTTTGGCTCTAATCTGGAGACCAAGCCTTGTGGATTATAATGTGGTGAAAGGCTTCCGGAATGGATACCTGCTGGGGAGCCCTTTGCTTGTTAATTCTGAATAAAAGTGTCCAATAAAAACACAATACTTCCTTTTCCAGGAGGTATTACTTAAGTGAATCTGACTGCTTTCCATCAGGGAGCCAGCCAGAATGCAAGGGAAAGCAATAGGTTTCATTTTTCTTCCTCCACTGATGACAAAGCCACAGTAAGGTTTACTTAAACCATCTGATTTCCCACCCACCCCCCTCTCCTTTTTCCTTAATGGAGCAAAAGGTAAAACCCTTAATGAAGTTAACCTGGCTCCACAACAAATTGTTCCAAGAACAGCTTCTATAAAGTCTTTTATTAATCCTCCCACTGGGCCTATGAGGTAGGAGAAAAGCACAGCACTCAAAATATGAAGTTGGCATGACAGATTCCAAGCCACAAACTCTTTTGATTGCCTTGACCCAAAGAGTTGCTCTTTTATCTGTCTAAATTTGCAGCTTTCTTGGGATTCAGGAAAATAAATTCCGTTCACTGAACATAATACATCTGGATAAACTACAATAATATGACCCAACATTAAATAATTTCTTCCTCTTGATTTCCTCCCTCGCCCTCTGCCCCAAATGGTAATAGATGCCAGAATAGGCTGAGGCAGACAATACTTCTTTTGAGTATAGGTGGAGCTAGGTCTGGATTTGAAAGCTGTTCCAGAAGGAAAAGAGGTGTGTGTGGGGGGGGGGGGGAGGGGGGAATGAAAAAAGGAAATTAGGCAATATGTTTGCAATGCAACCCCCTCTGTCCTACTCCAAAGGTAGGAGGAGGAGAAGGAGGAGCTATTAAATGGTAGATGAACATTTTAAAAGGCATTTGCATGACCCCTCTAATAAGCAAATTGAAAAAGAAAGAAGGGAAAATAATCATTTCAGTTTGGCTTTAATCCCAGGGTAGGAACGGATGGAGGGAAGGACAATCTAATTAATTTCTTAGCTGCTCGTTTTTCCCCCTACCTTCTATATTGTAGTAGCAGTCAATGGGTAAGTTTTGCAAAGCTCAAAACTTGTGTTTGTGACCTTGATTAGCAAATCAAGACTGCACAGCCTGCAAACTTTGTTTTTACATAGATTACAAGTAAGAACCCAGATATGTGGAGTGTCAGGCCTGGAAGCCTTGGGCCTTCAGGCCTGCCACATTTACTACTGTAGGAAATTGGGAGGGGAGATTATATGGAGCATGGATTGATAGTCATAATAACATTCCTTTCTCAGAGAGTCAAGCAATGGTGGGATTCAGCACCATTTTGGGAGAACCGGTTGTTAACTTTCTGAGCAGTTTGGCAAAGTGGTTGTTGGAAGAAATAAGTAGGGAAGAGAACTAGTTGTTAATTTACTTGAATCCCACCACTGGAGTCAAGGACATCTTGCCCTGCACCTGGAGGGCTAGAAGTGGGAGGCATCTCCAGTTGGGATGGTGCATTGATTGGACCATGTGAGGGACATGTGCGTGACGGGCGGGAACTTGGACTTTCTTTTGGGTGGGGAAACCCTGGAAGCTTTCAGATTTGGGTTTTCCCAGATGTGCCAATATGACATCTCTAATAAAATGAAACTGCGGAACTTCAAGCCTTGGAGTCTTTTTACGCTGGGGGTGTTACTTGGAATCCTGACATGGAGCACATATTCTCACACTTTTACCTAGTATATAGTTCTTATTAAGTGGCTTCCTGACTTATATTTACTTGCTCTGGGGTAATTTGTCTCAAAATGGCTTCTGAAATTGCAGACGGACATTTTTGTAATCTATTATATATTGAAAGAGAGGAAGAACATTCATTTTCAAATGTTCAAAGAACATTTCAGTATTCTTTTTTTTTATAAAATAATTTTATTGAGTATTTTACATTTTAAAACCAAACACACAATAGCAAAAGAAATCAAGAGACAAAAAACAAAAACAAAAACACACGTACACCAGATGTTAAATTACAATACTAACAACAGATATATATAATTTTACAACTTTCTGTATCGACTTTTGTCTTTACTCTTAGCTTTTATCTTCCCGCTCCTTTTCTTTATTTTTAAATATTATATTTCAGTATTCTGTTAGGACTCCGCCTATCTCTATTCCATTCCCCCCACCCCTCAACATCAATCCAATAAATAGGTTGGCTGGAGAGTATGAGGATTCCAAAACCACCCAATGCAGTTTATATATCTAGAAGCGAACTTGGATTTGTCTAGTCAAACCTATAACCAACCTATACTGTCCTGCCATTATACCGGAGCTCAGTTTTTGTGCCTTTGCAGAGAATTGGGGTGTATATGTCCAATATTGCTAGAAACCACCAGGACAGGCAAGCCATATAGTGGTCATTAAGTCTGCATTTGGGAACACTTTCCTAACCAGATGTTCTCAAGTTCTGGACTGGTTCTATCCAACATCTCTGACAATAGGATTCTCTTAGTAAGTTATCCCAGTCTGAACTGAAACTTTCTTGGGCAACAAAAATCACCCTTGCTCGGGTACATTTTGCTTTTGGGACGGTCTGGTCTGGTACCTGAGTTAGCAATTTGTGGGCTGTCAGTCTCAGAGGGCACCCAATTTCAGTTGTACTCCTCCAGCAATACCTTTGGGTCACCAATATTTCTTTTTCTGAAAAGAAAAAGACATTAGATCATGGCTAGATGTGTCTTGTAGACATGCAGCCCATGTAGATGTGTAAGACATGTAGTCCATGGCTGGAAAAAGGTTGTCAGATACTGTAATATACAAACTATAGTGCTCTGGTTATTTTCTGGCTAAATATCCACTTTTAAACATTTGGAGAATGTAACATAGAAGCTATAATTTTATAATAAATACACGTTTGAAAACCTGCTTAAACTCACACCCATTATCCAATTGTGTCTTCTGGGGAAGCAGTGTAGACTGTTTTTACTCTTATTTTGGATGGCAGCCCCTGGTTTTTTTTCTTGCCAAATGATGCTATTTGCATTTATATATACATTTTTAAAAATGTGTGAATTAAAAACAGAACTATACTTATTGTGATTATATAACGTTCTTCTGTGAGATATCTTTTTCATTGGTTTACATCTCTCCAAGCCCTATGCCAACAATTATTTATTATATAAGTAAGTAAATAAGTAAGTAAGTAAATTTTATGAAATTTCTACGCAGCCCAGTACTTTTGGGCATTCAAAGTCATTGCAAAGATGACTTTACTTTCGACTTCCTAGTACTTTTCTCCCTCTCTATTAGAATTGTATGTAAAGGAATCTATGATAATGCAATCAGAGCCTGACCCTCTTACTGAATTGAGAGAAATCCCCTTACTGACAGATTTCTGTTCGTTTTGTGTTAGAGACGATGCTGGTGAAAACTGGAATGGCCAGAGATGGAATGCCTAGGAAAATCATTTTCATGTGGACTCTATGGGACTTCATCTTAAATGTTGGGAGAAAAAGGTTACTTAATTCCCTGATTTGGATAACATGGTTGATGGGGTCATTGGTTAACCTCAGACAAAAATGGGTGCGCTTACCTCTCTGAGGATTGTTTGAGAAGGTCATTTTGTTTTGTTGGAAATCAAAGTTCTGTTGTAAAAAAATTAAGCCTGCATGCCTTGAAATAAAGACAGGAGGAACTAATCTGAGATTATGCAGAGCAGTGTTTGTTTATTTATTTATTTATTTATTTTATTTTTGTAATTTATATGCCGCAATTTTCCCTGAGGACTCAGGGCGGCTTACATAAAACAATCACCAATACAAATCACTATAAACATAATTAAAATAAGATTAAAATCCACAATAACAACCATTAAAATTATAAAAACTATACAACCCCACGATCAGAGAATTGTTGGAACAGCCACGTCTTTAGTCTGCGGCGAAAGGAGAGGAGGTCAGGGGCCATCCTGAGGTCAGTGGGCAAACTATTCCAGAGGGTCGGGGCTCCGACAGAGAAAGCCCTCCCCCTGGGGGCCGCCAGCCGACATTGTTTGGCTGACAGCACCCGGAGGAGGCCCGCTCTGTGGGTGCGCACCAGACGATGGGAGGAAGGCAAGAGGTTGTCCTGTAAGTTTCTTAACTTTGTTTTGTCTAAGATAGCAGGCTGACTGGGGGATTCTGGGAGTTGAAGTCCATTCATCTTGAAGTTGTCATTGAGAAACACTAATGTAGAGGGAATAGGAAATGGGTTTAAAAAATATTCAGACAACATCAGATTAAGTGGGAGTTTAGTTTGTTCCAACAAACTAATTTCTGAAATGTCTCAGGCCCTTCCTAATTCACACAAAACAAGGTGGGGGAAGGAGAGAAGTACAGCCAGTCATGTTATTATAGCTGTTCCAATAAAGGTAATTCTGACCTGTGCTGGCATTAGTTTCTAGTCTGGATTACCTTCTAAAATTGACAGATTGAAAGGCATCTGTTATCCAACAATTAGGAAATGCTGTTTTCCAAATTTTGTTCTGTATCTGTTTGTAAAGTACTAATAGTGATGGGAATGTGATAAAAATTAGGAGAGTTACAATCAACAATGGTTGAGACTACCAGAAGTCCAAGAACCAAAACTTTGTATCTCAAAGTGGTAAAAGAGAATAAGGAGGAGGAGGAGGAGGTGAAGAAAGAAGAAGTTGACAGATTAGAGAAAAAAAGCGTTGGAAGAATTATCCTTCTGGGTTCAGCTCCAAGTAGAGAAAAAGACACTGGAAACATGGAGACTGCATGGAAAGATGGTTTAATGGTGGACAGGATCACATGGTTTGAGCGTCTGAACAGAAAAGGGCTGAGACGCTGTGAGTCCCCAGGTTTTATGCCCTCTCTGGGCTTTGAACTTCCTGGGGCACAGGAAGGGTATCCTGATTGGTTGTCAGACTCCCAGGGGGTGGGGGGTCTTAGCTAGCCTTGCTGGCTGATTTAATCTTCCCAGGTACCATATGGTGAGTTTCTGTTGCTAGATGGGTCCTATTGTGTTGCAGATGATGGTCCATTGGCAAAGGTGGGAGGGAATTGGGTTTCTACTCTGACCCATTGGCAAAGTGGGGGAGGGAGGGAGCTGCTTTGTCTTTAACACATGTTTCTCCATTTCTCATCCAGAGAAATATATTCTGCCTTTTTAATATTTCCTAAAATATTTCATTCTTCTAGGAGAGGGGTGGGTGCTAACTTCCTACAAAAGAAAAGAGGAGGCAGCATGACAGATAAAGAGGGAAGCCAGCAAAGCCTTCACTCTGTGGTCTATATCCCCTGTCTTTTTGCAAGCCTTGGATTAATCCTTCAACACATTTGATTTGATTTTTCTCTCCATACAGTATACTAAACCCCTTCCCACCCCAATGACTTAGATAATGTATGAGTGGTATTGTGAAGATTACTATCCTATAGTCATGGAAATGAAAGCAATGGAGAAACTAATCATCAGTTTGCACAACAATATTCATTGGGTCCAATGCTCTTTTTGGTGTCTTCCATCTATGACCAAGGGAAAAATTTAAATCAGCCTCAGAATTGGTCTAAAGTGTTGTTGGATTTGTTGTTTGTTTTTTGCAATGTGATGGAAATCACCAAAATAGGAGAAACAACAGCAGTGAGGACAATGAAACTTGCTCTGACATTTTCAAAAAATTATTTGACAAACATGTTTGTTGTACTTTGTAATCATGCTTTCCTTCCATGGATTTCATCATATCAAGATATAGGCAAATGTTTCAGCTTTTTTCCAATTGGTAGCTCCCAAATGTTTTGAAATTGAACTTTCCCAATTCTTTATACTTTATCACATTTCCACCACTATTAGTACTTTGCAAACAGATACAAAAGAAAACTTGGAAAACAGCATTTTCTCATTGCTGGACAGCAGTGCTTTTATCAGCTGTGTTCACACAACATATTTAACCAGAACAACTAAAACTCAGCAGATACATTCACACAAGACATTACATTTCTTTAGTGGTAATCAAGGTTGGTTTTGTTTTGTGGTTTCAGCATACCATGTAAAGTCAACTTGTTTGGCTAATTTATGACTCAGCATGCTGTGCAAACTCCAACAAATGGATTCATTTGTTAAAGTCAGGTTAACCGAATTGTGTGAAGAGAGCTACTACATCTACAGGCAAAAACGCTGAATGTAGGTTGAAATCTTGCCTTGAAACTGACAGCTTCAGTCTGTGACAAGAGATCATTTTTCAGCACGTAGGGTCTCTCTCGCTGATGTCATTGGAAAGATTAAGTTCTTTTCTTTTCCCTTTCCTCCTGTCAGATATGAATCTGTCTTATTATATGACTGTCAAAAGCTAACGTTTAGTTAAGGAGGGCAAAGGTTAATCTGCAGCAGGTGCCCACATCTTTCTGTAAAGCATCAATCTGCTCTTACTATTACACATGGCTCAACATTGAGGGTGAAGCTGTAGGGCATCCCTTGGTAAAAGGGGACCCCCTTAGAGGGAATTTAACAATTTGGACCATGCACATCTTAATTATTATCAGCATTTCCTGGTCCACTTTTGTGCAGTTAATGTACCCTGGTTAATGCTAGGGGTTGCAAGCAATTGGGGGGAGGGGGACGACAACTCATTATTTCTGATTTTTTTGAAGTTCATCAAAACAAAGTGGGGTACTGCGCCCTCTATAGGCAGCTGAAATGTTGCAAAAGGTAAGAATCTTCATTCTATACACTTTAAAATGCAAGTATAAATTTTCTATATTGTATCTATTTCTTGTAGAAATGTAGGCCCCCACAAAAGCATTCATGTTATTGACATGGCAGCTAGTGGCAGCTCGTTCTTTTATATTTTACAACATTGCAAAGTTTGAGAACTCCTAAGTTAATTCATAAACAAAGTCATGCCACTGCTAACTCAAGACTTAACACTTGCTTCTTCCTTTAGAGAGTTTATACAAGGATGCCTACAGATGGCAACTAGGATAGTGCAATTGAAGCCCTGTCAATTCTTATGTGCAAGGCACAAAATAAATTGCTAAATGCATAAAAGTGAGATAAACTTTGATCGCACTGTCCCAGTTACCACTTTGATTTTTTTTTTACCATATCCTGAGAAACCACTGAATCTATAAGTTGGTGGACTTCAGCCTTGCTAGATGGGTCTCCCAGAATTTCTAGATAGACTATCCTGTGAATTGTTTTTTTATTTCAAAATGTGGTGAGATTTACCTGTATTTGCAAGAATGTTTTTACACTACATGTTTTTCTTTCTTTCTAGTCATGGAGGAATATAGAAATAATTAACTAGCAGTCATTACAAAAATAGGTAGAATATCAGCCAACAAACCATGGCCCACCCCTATTTGCTATGACTACCAAACCATAGCTACCGCCTTACTATTTTTTAAAATATGTAGATTCTCTTGAAATAGATTGAAAAGCTAATATCGGTGAACTTCAACCATATCCAGGTCAAAAGGATAACACAACCTTCTTCAGTTCATTGTCTTGTATCTAAAAAAAAATGAAGGGCAGACAAGGGTTTGTTTTTTTAAAAAAATAATCTTTATTTTCCATTAAAAACAAACAAAAAAGGAAAAAACAACACATCATATAAGTAACAGATAAACCAACACAACAACAAACAATCAGACAATGAAATGGATAAAACACACAGAAAAAGAAACTTGTATATCCATATTATAATCCAGAGAAGACAGAACATTTATTTGTTTTTTTAAAGTGCCCAGTTTCCCAGGCAATATTCTCTGATACAATTGGTGCTCAGAGAAATATTTTGAGGCATTGGGACAGGATTCCTGTCATCAGAGCAGTGTTTCCTAACATTAGTAATTTCTGGCAGCCAGAGAATTCTGGGAGTTGAAGTCCATACATTTTACTGTTGCCAAGACCAAGAAACAGTTCTGTGTCAGCCCTGGAAGCCAACTTTTTCTTTGGATCTGACAGAGCTGTCAGAGTGAAAAGAAAGGCATCAAAATAATGTGGGGAGCTGAACCTATTGTGAAGTCAATGAAGTAATAACTTGTCTAAAGCAATTGCCCTATCCTGACATAGTTTGGATATGGAAGTCTTATGCAGTTTGCTGGCTAGCAATATTAAAAATTATGATTTTAAAAAGGCAGGCCTGTCAAACTCACAATTGCTTCCTCCAGAGCCTTGTAAGACTTTCTCCATGAAAAACACAGACTCTGTTAATGGCTATAACTTGTCTGTGGAAGTTTCTTTGTGCACATCATTCGATAAATTATTTCTACATCTGCCATCTACAAGGGGCCCTCCTTTCACTTTCAAACAGATCCCTGTTCCCACTCTAACACTACAGGTTCCAGATCTAAGTTGCAAAAATCTTGTAAACAGCACTAAAGAGTTAAGCACTTTACTATCTCTTTAGTGCCATCTATATCAGTGTTTCACAAATCTGGCAATTTAAAGATATGTGGAGACTTCCAGAATTCCCTACTTAGCATAAATGTCTATGGAGATTCTCAGTCATCCAGGTCATTGTTGTCCCAAAAGTGATTTTTCAAGAGGCAACTGGACTTTGTTGTTTTTCTTCTCATCCAAGAAGCTTCTTTAGCTCTGATTGGATGGTGGGGAATGGAAGGATTTATACTCCTTGTAGACAGCTGGTCATTTGCATTCTTTTAATGAGTTGTTAAGGCCACCTGGAGGTTTATTTGTGTCATTAGGGTCACCTGAGTGGTGCAAATGGGTGTGGAGCCTTCGTGTTGAACGGACTGTGTCATAGACTGGAGACAGATGATGTCGTATCCCTCCCCCTCTGTTGAGAGAGATGGCTGTTCAATTTTGACATGGGTGGCCTCTTTGACCCCTCTTTCAAACTAGAGGTCTTCTCTGTCCAAAATGTGGACTTTACTGTCTTCAAAAGAGTGACCTATGTCGTTTAAATGCAGATGGACTACTGGATCTAGCCATGATGGGTTTCAGAGGTGGGTTTCAGCAGGTTCTGACCAGTTCTGGAGAACCAGTAGTGAAAATTTTGAAAAGTTTGGAGAACTGGTAGTAAAAATTAGTTTACGCGAAACGTAATCTATTGGGCTACTAGATCTGAATTGCAAAAATCCAGGTTCTCATTTGATGCCAGGTCTTTGCTACTACCTACCTTCTTCTGGAAGGTTGTAATCATCAACACATCTTCATTATTGTTTTTAGGTCCGAAAACACCACATAGAAACACGTAGATTAAAATTATCATTAAGACTAAAAAGGAGGCATAACATGCAATAAAATTCATATAATAACAATGCAAATAACAGTGGTGATCACTACATTTAAGCACTAATCTTCAGTTGTAGATAGGATGAATCCTCCTCTCCCTTAAAGCAAAAATCAGTCAGCTTGGAAAGATACATCAGAGTCTTGGTTTAATAGAAGACGTGACGGATAAGCATCATGCTCTCTGCCAGGGTAAATGCTGATAAAGAGGGATTTCTATAATGCCTCCAAAAGTCCTCAGAGAGCAGTGCATTCAACTAGCCAAGGTGAAGATCCAGCAAGGTGATGGAATCTATGAACTCTGGAATCTAAATCAGATAGTCCAAGCCATACTGAAATATGTTTGGATTGGGGGGTTGACCAATCTGATGGTAGTTATTGTGGTTTAATCGGGAGAATAAACCAAGGTTAACCACAGCATCATTGTGTGATGTATCAATCCAGTTACTTTATTTTTTCTTCGTTTATATGTAGAATCATGTAAATCTTAACAACATTGACTTCCATTTGTTGCTAGGAGCTAGCACTTCTAGGACTACTGTAACCCTCTCTACATGGGGCTCCCCTTGGGGTGCACCTGGAGGCTCCAACTGGTCCAGAATGCGGCTGCACAGGTGATTATGGGAGCGACAGGGCGCTCCCACGTAACACCTCTCCTGCGTGAGCTGCACTGGCTCCCGGTGGTCTTCCGGGTGTGCTTCAAGGTGTTGGTTCTCACCTTTAAAGCGCTCCATGGCATAGGGCTGGGGTACTTGTGAGACCGCCTGCTGCTACCGATAACCTCCCACCAGCCAATTCGCTCGCACAGAGCGTATTGCTTGGCTGACGGTTCCTCAGGGTGCTGTCAGCCAAGCAATGTCAGCTGGCGGCCCCCAGCGGGTGAGCCTTCTCTGTGGGGGCACCTGCCCTGTGGAATGAGCTACCTCCTGGAATATGATTGATCCTGGACCTCCGTGCTTTCTGAAAGACCCTGAAGACTCACTTATTTCAACAAGCCGGCCTAATTTAATTGGTTTTAATGGGGTTTTTAAATTCTTGATTTTATTGATTTTGGGTTTTAAATTGGGTATTTTTTGATTTGTAGATTTGGGATTTTAAATTGGTAATGCCGATGAATTAATTTATTTTAGTTTTTCTTAACTTTTGTACTATATGTGTTTTAAGTTTGGCTGTTCACCGCCCTGAGTCCCATCCCCCCCCCCCCGGGGGAGAAGGGCAGTATATAAGTTGAAATAATAAAATAATAAATAAAATAAAATAAATAATATTTCTTATTATTTTGTTACTTTTCCTTCTCATCTGCTACTATAATAATATGATATTCTCTCTTTCTTTAGTCCATCAGCTCAAGACTAATTTTAATATGACCTTATTTGTGTCCTTAGCCATTATATTAAATCAAAGTTTTGTTTCGATTTTTGAAAGTAAGCAAAAAGCACGGGACTTATAGTATACATGTTTTGCCATAAAATGCCACAAAATGTGGGTTTTTAAAAACTGGTTTATTGTTAGGAATGGGTTTTTTTTTTTGGCTTAAACTTTTTTTTCATTGGATGCCATCCTCAGGCTTACAATATTTTAAACATTCCTAATACTAGGAAGGGAGGGAGGGAGGGAGAGAGGGAGGGAGGAAGGAAGGATCCCCTATGTTAGTGGTGAAGGGAGAAAGTTATATAACAGGAAAAAGACAGACACCACATGAATGTTCCCACAGGAATTTTCCTAGCAGACTATAGTGACTGAAGAAGTAGCTTGAGAAAATTCTTCTACCTTAAATGTGTTTGAAAAATTAGATACTTGCTCTCCTGTTTCAAAAATAGGTAGTCTTGGAAGAAATGGTTAAGTGAAAAGAAGATGCTACCATGTCAATTGTATTTATTTTGTGTTTGATTTATCTCCTGTTTTTGCCCTAAAAACTTCTAGCAGAGCCCATCATTTCTTCCTTCTTCCATTTTAGCTCACAACTTTCTGAAGTAGATTAGTTGAGAGCTGGACACTGATTAATGGTCACTCCATGAAATTCAGGGCAGGATGGAGATTTAAATCTGTGTCTTCTGTTAGATCGGCGCAGGAAAGAAGAAGTGACCAGCAGAGTTCAAGTAACAATGTTTATTAACAAGAACTGAACTGCCTGTGCGCTGCCAGAGCTCTCCTTATATTCGCTCCGGCAGACGCACCGCCCACTGACAGGGATTCAAAACTCCCGCCGAAAGGATCTTCAGCCAATTCCAGGCGGATGTCCTTATAAGGACATAACACTCCTCCCCCCTAGTTCTTAGTCAGTCGATCAGGGAAATAGTCACTAAGATAAACAGGACGTCTACGTGCTCGCGTAGACCTGCGCAGTTCACAGTCAAGATGGGCACTCTCCCGGACGGAGGGTGCCTGCTCTGCTCGGGGCTTCCTTCCCGGTGCCGGGCTGGATCTGGCCGTCGAGGACGCGGGCACTGTTCCCGAACCTCCGGCCGGGTCACGGACCTCCTTTGTAAGCCTCACCATCCTTTCAGCCTGTCCATTTCCGGCCGGTCTGTAAGGGGCAGAGAGGGCATGGCGGATGCCCAATCCTGCGAGAAAAGCTTCCATGGGCACGGACGTAAGTTGGGGTCCGTTGTCGGAAACCAAGACGTCTAGAAGTCCATGAGTCGCGAAGAGACGCCGGAGTGCACAGATCGTGGCTTCCGTTGTAGTGGATGCCATAGGGACAACTTCCAGCCATTTTGAGTAGGCATCAACCACGATGAGGAGGTGGTGCCCTCGTATGGGGCCAGCAAAGTCTATGTGAATGCGCGACCAGGGGGAGCTCGGGGTTTCCCAGGGCGTCGGGTCAGCCTGAGGCGGGGCAGCTCTGACTTCTT
This sequence comes from Coluber constrictor foxii, assembly GCA_038048745.1. Classification (NCBI taxonomy): domain Eukaryota; kingdom Metazoa; phylum Chordata; class Lepidosauria; order Squamata; family Colubridae; genus Coluber; species Coluber constrictor. Next base: position 69,904,624 of record CM075961.1, read on the forward strand.
GGCACGGGCTACACCTGGCGACCCAATGTTCAATGTCTTTGTCCAGTGTCGGCCACCAGACGTAGCTCCGTGCCAGGGCTTTCATCCGGACAATGCCTGGGTGTCCTTTATGCAGAGCTGCAAGAGTCCTTTGTTGAAGTGAGCTGGGAATCAGCACCCGATCTCCCCATAGTAAACAGCCGCGCATGGTGGACAGCTCCCCTTGCTTGCGGCTGAATGGGCTGAAGTCGTCGCTGTCAATTCGGGCAGGCCAGCCTCTTAGGACCCAGGAGTGGACTTGGCGAAGGATGGGGTCAGCCCACGTGTGCGTCGCCACGTCGGCAGATGTCACTGGACAGTTGCTGTCGTTGTCAATATGCAGCAGCTCGAGCGTGGGGGCTGGGTCTTCCACAGAGTCTGCGGATGGGCACCTGCTTAGCGCGTCGGTGTTCACGATGGCTTTACCAGGCTGGTGGACGAGGCTGTAGGAGTAGCCGGCGAGGAAGATAGCCCAACGCGTCATTCGTGGGGACATGAAGGCTGGGGTCTGCTTGTCGCCTGCGAGTAGGCCCAGGAGAGGCTTGTGATCGGTGACAATGGTGAAACGCCGTCCATACAGATATTCGTGGAAACGCTTCACCCCCGCAACAATAGCCAACGCCTCTTTGTCCAGTTGGCTGTAGTTGCGCTCAGCACTGGACATAGTTTTTGAGAAATAGGCGATGGGGGCTTCACAGCCGGTAGGCAGTTCGTGGCTGAGCACAGCGCCGACTCCGTAGGGGGAAGCGTCACAGGTCATTTTCCTGTGCGCTGCTCCCACTATCCAGGAATGGGTTAACCTTCAGCCCTTGGCAGTGAACTGAGTGATTATTTAAATAAGTTTCCCTTTCCGGCTCCCTAGCCACACCCCCGTTCCCATGATCCCCAGTCTTCACTCAGTTCCTGGCAAAGGCTGAAGTGATTTTGGGAGCTCCACTTTTTGCAGGTAATATCCTCCTTGCTGTGGGGTTTTTCCCTTAATAAATTATTTCTGTTAGTTTGTTCTAGTTCCCTTTCCAGCTCCTAGGTTTTGTTATTTTCCCTTTTCATTTTGAGTAGCTTTTTCTTTCCTTTTTGCTGTCGGGGGTTTGTTTTTGCTCCCGAGCGTTCACACCGCTCTCCAGCTGGGCAGCGGGCTCCTCGCCTGCCCGCCCACGCTGCATCTCAGCGCGCTCTTTTTAAAAAGCGCTTAGGCTCCTGCCTCGACCTTCGGAGGCTACAGCTGGGCGGCGGACAAAAGCGTCGGGCCGCCCACGCCTCCTGGAACGCCGCTTTGCTCCGCTGACGCCCCTCGGAGCCCCGGCGGCCGTTTTAGCACAGCGCCACTTCGGAGACCACGTGGAAGCAGCAGCGGCGCTTCCCCAACGGCGCGCTCTTCAAGAAGCAGCGCGCTTCGGCCCCTTGCCTTCGGGAGCCCTCAGCTGGGCGGCGGACAGAAGCGTCGGGCCGCCCACGCTCTCCCGAGCTCCGCGCCGCTCCGCAGCCGCTCTGCGCATCCCAGCGGCCATTTTAACCGCCGCCACCGGGAAGACCACGTGGAGCAGCAGGAGCGCTCCCACAACGGCGAGGTTGAGCCCAGGCCTCCTAATAGACCCCACTACGCTACAGAAAGCAGACGGACCCCTGGGAAACTATAAGCGCGGCATTTGGTCGGACCTCCGGGCCGCCATTGTGAGTCCGTTGCCAGGCACTTACCACGTGCCAGCGCCATCGTGGTCGGACCCCCGGGCCGCCACTTTGCCTGAACATTGGGAGCAGCCTCACCCCAGGAGACCAGGGGCCATCACGCTTATCGGGCTGCCCGAGCCTAGGCAACTGCTACGCTAGGGGGCGCTCCACATCAGCAGGCTTCATCTACATTCCCCAGCCTGCTAAAGACCAGCTATGGCAGAATCCCCGTGGTCATCTGACCTTGAGCCCGAATTGAGCCCCCCCCGCAAAGGGGCCTCTAGACCCTCATCTAAGCGGGACAGCTCAGCCCGTAAGGCCCCGACAGACAGGCCTCAGTCCGCTCAGGAGAAGGACGAGCAGAGAAGGCCTAAGACACTGGAACGCCAGGGTGAGAAAGCGCAGAAGGCAGCCTCAGCAGCCCCATCCAACGAGCCTGCTCACCCCCTTCTGCCACAAGCTGCTCCAAGAGAGAGGGAAAGGGCCATAGCCAGCCCAGCTGACATTGCTCAAACCCCAAACACACCTGATGGGGTCAGGCTATCACCCCGCTCTGAGGCCAGAGCGAGAACTACTCCATCTGCCACATACACCCCATCTTCTCACCGCAGACCTTCGGTGCCACTGGCATCACCACTGCCTCTAGGGGGGGCAAACCCCCCACCCCAAATGGACTTTCAGGCTATCCTCTCGTCTGCCTTCTCCTCCTTTCTGGCCACGACCTTACAGCAATCCGCACAGGCCCCTCTGCAAGCCTTCCAAGGCCAGCCATCGTACCACCATCATCATCCCCACGCGCAGCCGCACCACGACCACACGTCTTCCTCCGAAGACTCAGACCAAGGAGATGAAGGGCATGCAGACATGGAGCTGTCGGAAGACGAGGGACTCGCTCCAGACACCCCGGCCTTCACGGGCCTCTTCCGACCGGCCTTGTTCAAATCCCTCCTGCATAAGGCCCGGCTAACAACCAACCAGGGGTTACCAGGTGAACCTGCTACCGCATCATCATCCTCATCAGGACCACATGACGTCCTCTTCAAGTCTTCAAAGCCCCAAAAGGACTGCGTCCCCTGTCCCCAACTCTTTGTGGACGTGATCCAGAATCCTTGGACGCAGCCAGCTTCCCAGGCGACGCCCAGCAGCCTCGATAAGAAGCTTTATTGCGCAGACCCGGAACTGGAGGATCTTCTAGCCCTCCCAACCGTGGACCAACCGGTAGCAGCACTGTCATCCTCATTGGCGGTTTCCACTGATCCGTTGGACAGCCTCAGACCGGAGGAAAAGAGGATGGAAGGGGCCTTCCGCAGGACTCACCAGGCCACTGCTTGGGCAATTAAGTCAGCCACAGCGACGTCCTTTTTTAGCAGGGCGTCCCTCCTCTGGCTCCGCCAACTACAGGATCGGCTTCCCTCGGAAGACTCTAGACTGCAGCATGATATCAACAAAATTATTGCTGCCACAGAATACATAGCAGATGGTTCCCTGAATTCCGCGAGGTTCGCTTCTAGGGCTATGGCCTCCAACATTACGAGCAGGAGGCTATTCTGGGTACGCCCCTGGAAGGCGGACCTCAAAGCTAAATGGAAGCTGGCGGCAGCGCCTTACAAGGCTCCTGATTTATTCGGTCAGGCATTGGAACCACTACTAGTGGAGGGGAAGGACAAACGGAAAATTCTCCCCTCTATTCACCGGCGCCAGGACCGAAGATTCTCCCCATACCCCCAGCAGCCCTTTCGCCCCAGCTCGGGACCCAGGGGGTCCTCCTTCCAACGCTCTCACTATCAAGCAGGGGACAGATTCCAGGAAAGAAACCAATTCAGAGACAGAGGGAGAAATCAGCACTCTAAGCGCAGTTCCCGCGGCGCCGGACCCAAAAACGGCAGAAGGGGTAAATGACTCGCCCCCTCCGGGCGCCATAGGCGGAAGACTCCTCCTCTTCCACCACCAATGGGCCCGATCAACCTCGGATGCCTGGGTGAGGCGCACAATCTCCTCGGGCCTCTCCATCGAGTTCTCTGGGCGGCCGCCCAGTCGCTTTGTGCGCTGCCCCATCCCAGCCGCCAGAGACCAGCAGCTCCTAATGTCACTGGAGATCTCTCACCTCCTGGAAGTCAGGGCAATAGAGCCTGTACCACCACCTCAGCAGAGGGGCGGGTTCTACTCAACCCTCTTTCTGGTCCCCAAAAATTCAGGAGGCTGGAGGGGCATTCTCAACTTAAAACGCCTGAACCTGTCGGTAAAATACCACAGGTTCAAGATGCACTCCCTCAGGTCCATTCTGGCCGGGGTGAGACAGGGCGACTTCTTACAATCAGTAGACCTCCGAGAGGCATACCTCCACGTGCCCATCAGACCAGACCACCGCCAATTCCTCAGGTTCGAGTATGCGGGCCACCATTACCAGTACAGGGCGATGCCGTTTGGCCTCTCATCAGCGCCCAGGACCTTCACCAAATTAGTAGCAGTGGTAGCGGCCACGCTTCGAGCAGTCCCGATCAGAATCCTTTGTTATCTCGACGATATTCTGATCCTCTCTGCCTCACAGAACCAGGCTCTCGAAGACATGAGGCGGGTACTGGAAGTCTTCCAGCACCACGGCTTCACCATAAACTTCGAGAAGAGCCATCTACACCCATCCACCAGGATACAGCATTTGGGAGCTGTAATAGATTCCATCAGTGGGTATGTCTTCCTGTCGCCGGACAGGGCGAACAGCATCCACACCCTGTCTCAACAGATCTTGGCCAAGAAGAAAGCACCCCTGTTACAGCTTTCGAGCCTTCTCGGGAAGATGGTCTCCTGCTTCGGTATCGTTCCGTGGGCACGCAGACACTCGAGGCCCCTGCAATGGTTCCTCCTCCCATTCCAACGACGGGGGGTAGCCAACTCGAACCACAGGGTGCGGCTCACCCCACAGGTCCAACGGTCCCTCAGGTGGTGGACCCTAACATCTCTCCACAAGGGCTCCTCCTTCCTGGAGCTAGACAGAGTAATCATCACCACCGACGCAAGTCTCAGCGGCTGGGGAGCACACATCGGCCACCAGGTGGCTCAGGGTCGGTGGTCACGCAGGGAACGCCTCAGCAGCATCAACCTGCTGGAACTCCGGGCGATTCGCCTAGCTCTACTGCAATTCCAGTCTGCAGTTCAGGGTCAGCACGTTCTGATACGGACCGACAACATCTCGGCCAAGGCCCACGTCAACAGGGAGGGGGGCACCCGCTCCCGCCTCCTGATGTTAGAGGCCGAGTCCCTGTTCAGCTGGGCGGAGAGACACCTCCTGTCGATCAAGGCAGAGCACATATCCGGATCGAACAACACCAGAGCGGACTGGCTCAGCCGCGAAACCATAGATCAGGCAGAGTGGCAACTCCACCCGCACCTGTTCCAGGAGCTAACATCTCGCTTCGGGACCCCAGAAGTGGACCTCTTTGCGACTCCGGCCAACGCCCAGTTGCCTCGCTTCGTGTCTCGATACCCATCACCACAGGCAGAGGACCAGGACGCCCTTCGCTGCAGGTGGCCCAAGGGCTTGCTGTATGCATTCCCACCGATTCCCCTGTTGCCGCGACTCATCAGGAAACTGCTGACAGAGAGGGCCGATCTCCTCCTCGTGGCCCCCAACTGGCCAAGGAGACCCTGGTATGCCGATCTCGTGGCCCTATCCGTGGACAGGCCCTGGGTAATCCCCCCTCACCGGATAATTCTGCGCCAGGGGGCGGTCACCCATCCCGACCCCCAGTGGCTACAATTAGCCGTCTGGCATTTGAAAGGGACATCCTAAAAAATGATGACCTGCCAGACTGCGTCGTTGACATCATCCAGGCAGCCAGGCGACCCTCGACGACACGCATCTACGAGGCGACCTGGCAGGCGTTCTGCCGATGGTGCTCTCTCCAAACCGTTGATCCAACAGCAGCCTCATTCAGACATATCCTGCAATTCCTGCATGCCGGCCTGTCCAAAGGGTTGGCCCCCGCTACATTGAGACGTCAGACGGCGGCCCTTTCTACAGTCCTATCATGCCCGCCGTACCAAACACTAGCTCAACACCCTCGTATAAGGACGTTCTTGCACGGGGCCACGAACCTGCGTCCCCCCACGGTGCACCGCTACCCATCTTGGGACCTCCCCCTGGTCCTCCAGACTCTGACAGGCCCACCATTCGAACCGCTCGAGTCGACCCCTCTCAGACTTCTATCACTCAAGGTGGCCTTTCTGTTAGCCATCACCTCAGCGAGGAGAGTGTCCGAACTGGCGGCGCTGTCCGTCCGCAAGGACCTCTGCATATTCCGGGATTCCACCGTTGTTCTCCGCCTGGACCCAGCCTTCATCCCGAAGGTGAATTCGTGGTTCCACCGGGCCCAGGAACTCGTCCTACCTGACTTCTGCCCGTCACCGCGCAATCCTAAGGAAGAACGCTGGCACACCCTTGACGTCCGCCGGGCTCTGCGCATCTACATTCGACGGACGGCGCCCTTCCGACGCACAGAGGCGCTCCTGGTCTCTTATAATCCGCCCTCCATGGGTCAGAAGATATCAGCCTCCACCGTCAGTCGGTGGCTTAAGTCCTGTATCACCATGGCCTACGAACTCAACTCCTGTCCAATACCTGGGAAAATCCTCCCGCACTCCACTCGCAGTGCGGCTACCACGGCAGCCTGGGCGACACAGGCATCCATAGCTGACATCTGCAGGGCGGCAACTTGGTCGTCACTCACCCCTTTCATTCGCCACTACAAGATCGACGAATACAATTCTGCAGAAAGTGGTGGCAGAGGGGTCCTTAGGGGGCAGTCAGTGTCCCGCCCGTGGGGATTGAGCTTGGGTATATCCCATTCCTGGATAGTGGGAGCAGCGCACAGGAAAATGGACGTTGTCTTACCTGAACGTCCTTTTTCTGGGCGCTGCGTACACTATCCAGCCCCACCCTGTTACTAGCTGCCTGCCCGTTTGACCCCGTTGGATATCCTTGGTTTGGTTACACGTGTAGTTAATAAAGTTGGTTTGAATTACTTGAGTAGTCTGTTTCATCTTTGCTGCACCTTCGTTCGACTGGGGATCATGGGAACGGGGGTGTGGCTAGGGAGCCGGAAAGGGAAACTTATTTAAATAATCACTCAGTTCACTGCCAAGGGCTGAAGGTTAACCCATTCCTGGATAGTGTACGCAGTGCCCAGAAAAAGGACGTTCAGGTAAGACAACGTCCAGTCTGATGGGCAGTGTCTCATTGTATTGAATGAGCACGCTGTCAGAGGTCAGAAGTTGCTTAACGGCTCTGAATGCAAACTCTTCCTCGCGTCCCCACCTCCAGGGAGCCGCCTTTGCCAGCAAGCGATGGAGCGGCTCAGCAACAGTGGCTTTCTGCTGGAGGAAAATAGCGTAGAAGTTAAGCAATCCAAGGAAAGCCTGAAGCTCCGCTTTGTTTTTGGGGCTGGGAGCTTCATGGATAGCTTTAACTTTTGATTTGGTGGGGTGGATGCCAGAACTATCTATGAGATAGCCCAGGAACTCGACTTCCTGTACTCCAATGATGCACTTGTCCCTCCGGACCCTCAAGCCCTTCTCCCTAAACCGCTGGAGAACGAGCCTTAGTCGGTCAAGGAGTTGAGCCTTTGAGTCCCCAGAGATCAGTACATCATCGAAGTAAGGCACCACCCCTGGAACGCCTTGGAGAAGGCGTTCCATCATTGATTGGAAAATGCCCGGGGCTGCACTGACTCCAAACTGGAGATGGTTGCACTTAAACGCGCCTCTATGGGTGACAATAGTCTGGGCCTCCGCCATTTCCTGATCAACTGGCAATTGCTGGTAAGCCTGGGCCAGGCCTAGTTTCGCAAAAATTTTGCCCTTGCCGAGTGAGTGCAGCAAATGTTGCACTACTGGCACAGGGTATGCGCTCTGTGGCAATGCCTTGTTGATGGTCACTTTGTAGTCGGCGCAGATGCGCACAGATCCATCCTGCTTCATGGGAGTCACAATGGGAGTTTCCCATGAAGCATGATCGATGGGTTCCAGTATGCCTTGGGCAATCAGCTTATCTAGCTGAGCGTCTACTTTAGCCCGCAAGGCAAATGGAACTCGGCGGGGCTTGAGCCGAATTGGGGTTACCCCCTTGTCCAGATTAAAAGATATGGGTTTCCCTGAAAAGGTCCCTAACTTACCATCGAAGACTTCTTGGAACTCTCCGATGAGTGAGTCGAGTTCGCCTGAGCTAATCTGGTGGATGCCTCCAATAGAAAGCCCCAACGGCTGGAACCACTCCACGCCCAGCAGGGTCGGACGGCTATGCTCCACGACAGTGATGGGGAGCTGGCCTTGGAACTGCTTGAAGGCGATCTGGAGGCTAGTTCTTCCGATGACGCCGATGGGATTTCCGCCGAAATCCACCAGCTTGGAGTGCAGGGGTTCAAGTTGGCACTTGGTGAGTGCCGGCTTCAGCCTCTTAACCTGGTGCCAGTCAATGATAGAATAGACGGAGCCGGAATCGACTTCCATCGTGCACGGCAAGCCTTCTGCCAACAGTGTCACATGGAATTTTGTGGCACTGTTGTTGCTGGTGAGGGCGATTGTGGTCTGGTTCACAGCGCCGCCATGAGAACTATTGCGGTCGTCGCAGTTGTGCTGAAGTGAGGACCGTTTGGATGACCTCTGGGAGTCGCGGTGATTTTCCGGAGTACGGGGCTTTATCGATTCAGGAACCGGATCAGAGGCTCTGCACGCCTCAGCGATGTGCCCCTTCTTGAGGCAGCGTCTGCAGGTTGCATCATGCCAGCGGCAGGATTGGCGGGGATGGTGTCCCTTGCAACTGCCGCACTTAGCGGCCCCGCGGCCATCTTTTTGAATTTCCCGCCTAGATGGGCAGGAAACTTTCAAAACGGTCGACTCCCCCTCTGAGTTAGTTGGTGTGGCAGAGTCATCGGACGATTCAGATGACGGTTTGCGAATCTTATGGATCCCTCGGGACTGGAGCATAGCAGCGGCGGCGGTCTCGGATGTTTCAGCAGCCGTAGCCTCCTCAAGAACGTCCTTCAGGGACAGTCTTTTTCTGCTCAGGAACTTCTTTTGGAGGTTTGCATCTCTCATCCCGAAGACGATCCCGTCGCGTAAGGCATTGTCAACGTTCTCAAATTCGCAGTTTGCTGCAATTTGACGCAATGCCGCCACAAAGTCTTTGAGGGATTCGCCTTCCTTCTGGTTCCGTTGGCGGAAAGTGAACCGATTTGAGATGGGGGTGCCCGTTGGTGCATAGTGGTCTTGCAGGGCAGTCTGCAGATCCACCCAGGACATGACTTCAATGTCTCTGGGTGCGACGAGGTTGACGGCGAGCTCCAAAACGTCGGTGCCGCAGTGAGCGAGGAAGAGAGCCCTCTTCCTCTCGTCGTCGAGATTGTTGTAGCCGTTTCCCCGGAGGAACTGGCGGAAACGTATCATATAGGAGCTCCATTTCTCCCGGCTGGGGTTGAAAGGAGCCAACGAGGCGAACGGCGCTTGCGGCGTTGCCATCTCTCAGACCGCGTCGAATGACTTCAGCTCGTTAAGGCGATCGTGCCACGCGGAGATTCTTCTCTAGTCCTTCGTCGCCAGTGTTAGATCGGCGCAGGAAAGAAGAAGTGACCAGCAGAGTTCAAGTAACAACGTTTATTAACGAGAACTGAACTGCCTGTGCGCTGCCGGAGCTCTCCTTATATTCGCTCCGGCAGACGCACCGCCCACTGACAGGGATTCAAAACTCCCGCCGAAAGGATCTTCAGCCAATCCCAGGCGGATGTCCTTATAAGGACATAACATCTTCCATTCTAATTGTACCCTTTTCAATATTTTTTTTTAAAATTTGATTTATATGCCACCCTTCTTCAGAGACTCAGGGTGGCTTACAATGCATTAAGCAATAGCCTTCATACTTTTGTATATTTATACAAAGTCAGTTTATTGCCCCCACAAACTGGGACCTCATTTTACCTACCTAAGAAAGGATGGAAGGCTGAGTTAACCTTGAGCCTGGTGAGATTCGAACTTACAGTAATTGCAGACAGCTGGTGTTAATCACAATGCTTTAATCTGCTGAGCCACCAGGCCCAGTTGTGATACATTGAATTCTACTAGTAATATTGTAATACATTGAATTCTACTAGTGCAGTTGTGCATATAGCACATTTTTAAACAAGCAGCAGAAAAAAAGCTGTGTGGTCTTTTTAAAGTCTTTGCTTAAAAAATAGATTTCAAAAACAAATGTATGATTTGTATGATTTTTCAAAAGCAAAAGCAAATGATTATGGTTAAAAAATGAACCCAAGCTTCAGTGTTGTTGGCCTTTGAATTTCTGTGGCAATGTTTCAATTTGTGATTCACAGCTATTCTCTATTAAGACATATGCCTGTGTTAAATGGAGACTAAAATAAGGTTAAGACCTCCCTTCTATTAGGAGATTTATATTCTCTGCTAGAAATAGCAGACGGAAGGGGAAAGGAATAAGTACGTGGGATGTGCTGACAGTTGCAGCACTTGGAGAAAAGCTTGACTCCATGGCTGTTTTCCGTCTCCAGATGTTCACGGGTGCTGTTTGTTGTGCTGCCATCTTTTACCCAGGCCAAGAAAAAAAGAGAAAAGAAAGAAAGGAAAGAGGATGTAATACAGTACTCGGAAAACAATGTCAAGTTTATAACCTCTGGATTTGGATGTAGATTGAAAACCAGAAATTTGGCAAAGGAATTGCTTTCCTGGTCTGGGGTACCTCGACATGCATAATTTTAGAAAGCAAAATTTGTTCATTCCCAAGTTATATGACTAAAGAAGGAAGATGTTAGTTATGTATGCAATGTGCCAGAATTCACAGCTGAAAATTGTTGCCTTATAGAAGTCCCATCTTTTGTTCACCACGAGCTTATCCTTATTTGCACCCAGATGGGCAAAGGAGTTTGGTGAAGTTATACTTTTGGCTGTTTTTATTACTTTCAGAGGAGTGGCACTGGTGCCATTTTGTCTGTTTCTTTCCAAGATGTTTTGGACACTGTTGGCCATAAAGACAAACCTAGGTTTGTTGTTAGCTCTGATAGCCATTTGCAGCACTAACCAAGGATAAAGACTGCTCACTATTGTTGCACTCTTCACCCAGTGCTTCTCATCCCATGCTTCTGCAACCAGCTGGGATCTTTTGACATGTGCTTCTTCGGAAGAGTGCCAAAGCTGAAATAACTTGATTGAGAATTCACAGGAATGGAGCACTTCAGTTCCTGAGATCTGTTATGAGCAGTTTGACAACTTGGCTAAATGCACCATCCCAAGCATTTGCATACAGCTGCTGAATCTCATCCCACTCCTCATTAAAGAGTCAGTTTGGAACAGCAGTGAAGGTGCTGGATTAGAAACTGGGAGACAGTGACTTCTAGTCCTCCCTTAAGCAGAGAAGTCAAGTTGGTGTTTGGGGTCAGTCACACTTTCTCTCAGCCCAATCCATCTCACAGGCTTGCTTTTGTAGATCAGGGGTGTCAAACTCGATTTCATTGAAAGCCACATCAGGGTTGTGTTTGACCTCGAGGGATGTGGGTGTGGCCAGGCCCTGGCCAGAGGTGGGTTTCAGCAGGTTCTGACCAGTTCTGGAGAACTGGTAGTGGAAATTTTGAGTAGTTCAGAGAACCAGTAGTAAAAAATCCTGACTGGTCCCACCACCATCTATTCTCTGCCTCCCAAATCCCAGCTGATCGGAAGGAAATGGGGATTTTGCAATACTCTTCCCCTGGATTGGGGAGGGAATGGAGATTTTACAGTATTCCTCCCCTGGAGTGGGGAGAGAATGGAGATTTTACAGTATCCTTCCCCTGCCACACCCACCAAGCCATACCTATAGAACTGGTAGTAAAAAAAATTGAAATCCATCACTGGCCCTGGCCAACTTAATGTCCGTTTTCGAACTGCAATGGCCTCCTGCAGCCCTCTGTCAGTGAAAACAGAGCTTGTGGGGGACGCATGTGGCCCTCCCAATCTCAGTTTTCACTGACAAAGGCACCACGGACCAGTCCTTCACTGTTTCTAGGTTGGCCCTGTGGGCAAGATCTAAGCACCCCATGGACTGGATCCAACCCAGGGGCCTTGAGTTTAAAACACTTGTTGTAGATAAAAGGGACATGTGAGCATTATATGTAATATCTTGAATTGTATAAAGATAGGATATAAATCAAATCAATTAACAAGGAGAATGATGGGTGTCAAGCTTTCTTTTTAGTGGACAATGCTTGATAGGAGAGTAATGAAGTTGGGAAAAGGTATCAATTATTTTCTTAAACTCCTCATCTCTTTTGAAACAGGAAGGGCAAATGACTTGCTGACTATTATTGTGGCAGAACAGCACACTGCAATCAAGGGGAAAAGCTGTATGCTGGCATACTCTAAAATGACTGCACGGAAGTGTCTGGAATTGGCATTGCAGAGCATTCATTCATTCACAAGTTTGCTAAGATAACTTTCACCAGCTCATTTTGGTTGCCTGATGAGTGAACTCAAGTTCAAAGCTTAGCAGTTTATGTATTAACACTGTCTTGCCAACTGATACATAATGCCAGATCTTATCCAAGTCAAATTCCCTCATATAAGGCCCATTCAGGTTTGTGAAATCCCTGGCACCTAAAAGGGAGCTGTGCTTTCTTTTTCCATTAACAAGTAAGGCGAAACATGTATTTGGCGCGTGGATATCATTTAAAAAAGAAACAAAGAAAATAAAACAGTAATTCCAGAAGATTTTGAAGCCAGTAAGCAATAACCAAAATACTGCTGGGAAACTAGAGGGATAAATTGGGGGTGGGGGTGGGGTGGGGGGAGTGCGAGGAAATAAGATGGAATATCTTGGTATTGTGGGTGTCTGTAATTCCTTCTCCTCCTCCTCCCAATAATAAATATATCAGAGCTTAAGCACAAAGATGTTCATGTGCTGACAGCGCTAATCACATGTAGGATTGAAATGCATCACCTTCAACAATTCAGGCCAGAGACTTGCTCTACAGACATTGGGGTGGGGGTGGGGGAACCATTTTTCTCTCTAGAGGATCTTTGCTAGTTCCCTGGGAATGCAAAAATAGCTCCTCCCTGCCTCAGAAAGACCTTCACATCCTAATGACTTCCCCCAAATCCCCACAGCCATCCTTCCTGTTGGATTCCAGATGGATGACATTTTCCTGGCTGGGATTTGTTTCTTGGCTTTTCTTGTAGCCGCTTTTTTTCTTTCTCTGAATCCCAGTAAATCATTACTGGAAGTCCAGACTGACATTTGGAGAAGCAGACCTTGCTCTCGGGGCAAACCTATCCTTAAAATGAAAACAAAAAGAAAAACTGAAGCATGTGCTTGAGGAAGGGAGCACGGCTCCCTCTCTTGATGGGACAGTCCTAAATCAACAAACCACCACATGTTTATTGGACCCATGTCCCTCCTGGCTTGTTTATTCGGCTCGGGACATTACATGTGACTGGATGCAGGCAGTGATTATTGCTTCTTTGGGTGAGGGGAAGACTGCCACCTTGAAGGAGGTAGTGGTGAGACCCCTCCTCAAGAAATCTGCCTTGGATCCAGCTATTTTGAACAACTTCTATCCTGTCTCCAACCTTCGCTTTATTGCTAAGGTTGTTGAGAGCATGGTGGCACATCAGCTCCCGTTGGCCGTGGAGGAAGCAGTATACCTGGACCTGTACCAGTCAGGTTTCAGGTCTGGGTACAGCACAGAGACGGCATTGGTCATGCTGGTTGATGATCTCTGGAGGACTCGGGAGATCATTCCTGAGTCTGGTCCTGTTAGATCTCTCGAGGGCTTTTGATATCATCAACCATGATATCCTACTATGACACCTCAAAGGGTTAGGGGTGGGGGGCACTGTTTTATGGTGGTTCTCATTCTACTTCACAGGCCTCGCAAGCGGTGTTGGTGGGGAGACAGAGGTCAGCCCCGAGGCCCCTTACGTGTGGGGTGCCCCAGGGGTCGGTCCTCTCTCCCCTATTGTTCAACATCTATATGAAGCCACTCGGCGAGATCATCTGTGGTTTTGGGGTGGGGTATCTTCAGTATGGTGATGATACCCAACTTTTTCTATCCACCCCGAATCAACCCAGTGATGCCCTCAATGTGATGTCCTGGTGCCTGGAAGCGGTGCAGCTCTGGATGGGGAGGAACAGGCTTCGCTCAACCCTGCCAAAACTGCCAAGAATGGCTGTGGGTCCTGGCATCTCGATTCCATGGGGATGTTCCACTGCTGGTTATAGGGGGTAAGGTGTTGCCCCCTGTTGACAAGGCACACAACTTAGGTGTCCTCCTGGATTCACGGCTGTCTCTAGAAGATCATGTTATGAACGTGACCAGGGGGACATTTGCTCAGATTTTTCTGGTGCGCCAGTTGCGCCCCTACCTAGACCAAGATGCCCTATGCATGGTCACTAATGTGCTGGTCACTCCCAGATTGACTACTGCAACACTGTCTACACGGGGCTGCCCCTGAAGACCACTCAGAGGCTTCAGCTGATACAGAATGTGGCCGTGCGGGTAGTGATGGGAGTGTCCCGACGTTCTCATGTTACATCCCTCCTGTGCGACCTGCATTGGTTACCAGTTGCCCTCCATGTGAGATTCAAGGTGCTGGTGATTACCTATAAAGCCCTACATGGCTTAGGACTGGGGTATTTGGCAGACCTTCTGCGGCCAGCAACAGCTCCCCATCGCCCGGTGCTTTCCCACAGAGAGATCCTACTCGGGATGCTGTCAGCTAGACAGTGTCAGCCGGCAACCCCTAGGGAGTGGGCCTTCTCTGTGGGCGCACCTACCTTCTGGAATCAGCTCCCCCTGGAGCTCCGAATGGCCCCCGACCTTCACTCTTTCCATCGCGAACTAAAAACATGACTATTTTGTCTGGCCGGCCTGGACTGATGGGGATTTTAAAATGGATTTTAATTGATTCTAGGGATTTTATGTGTAACTTTTAACCTGGAGTTTTTGTTTTATTTTTCTGTTTTATTGTTGTGAGCCACCCTGAGTCCTCTCGGAGAAAGGAAGGCATATAAGTCTAAACAAATAAAAAATAAATAAATAAAAATAAGTAAAAGGACTTCTGGGGTTGGTTTTCTGGGAACCAGGATCAATGTAAACATGCAATCTCTCCAGGAAGCTATTAACTCTCAGCTCCTTTGCACAGCCCACTTTTTCGAAAGACTGCCATTTTACAAGTGATCAGAATTAATCACGAGAAGTCCCCATTGGGCAGTTTGTAAGCAGCCATTTTCTTTTACCAGAGTACTCCATCAGGGCTATTCTGTCCCATACCCTAAATGGGACATTGGAAAATGTCCTATTTTTTAAGAACCAGAGTGCCCACAGCTGATGGTTAAAAAAACCAAAACCAAACCAAATCCCAAGATGAGATAGCTGAAGCTGCCCTGTTTCTATGCATTGTATGCATGAAAGACATGTTTAGAGCATTGGTCTCACTATCTCAGCCAAGTTCTTGATTTTGGGCACCACGCCTGCTAGGAACTATCATTCTGATTTATTCACTTTTTTCAAGTGGGAAAATGAACTCCAAATAGGAGCTAAGAAGATTTTGGAGGGAGATGGTGGGATGCAGTATAAAATAACTCGGGAAGCTTTTGGGTTCATGCTCTTTCCAAGTATTTGTAATTTCCAATTGTTTTTCAGAGGCAATGACTTCTGAGAGCCCTGAAGAGCACAGAAGGAAAATTAAATTGGAGTTTCCCCTTTTTTTCCTCTTAGGAATTGGGAGAAGGAAGGAAGGAAGAAGAAACACTATTGCAGTAACAAAAAGGAGACATAGTATCATTGAAAAAGAATAAATTAGCATTTATTTAATTCGTCTTACAGTATTTATACAGTGGCTCTTCAACAGCCTGTGGTCAGTGCATAACAGAAGGCAGATCTACAACCTACAATAAACTAATAGTGCTATAAAATGAATTTATTTATTTGATTTTTTAATCCCATCTTTTATTACTTTATGAGTACCTCAAGGTGGAAACATATATCATATTCCTTCTTCCTCCTATTTTTTCCACAACAACTGCCTTGTGAGGTAAGTTGGTCTGAGATAGAATGACTTGCCTAAATCATCCAACTGGCTTTCATACCTGAAATGGGACTAAGCTCACAAACTCCTGGTTTCTAGGCCGGATCCTTAACTGCTACTCCAAATTGGCTCTCCGTTACATGGAGAATGATTGGCCATGCATGAATGATCAGCCACAATCATTTCATGGCTATTGAAAAGCCATGGTTGTCAATATTTTGGAAACACGAGAAAGGTGTGCTCCAGGTATATTTCTGAGGGAAGAATATTTCACCCTTGGGGCTATTATGAAAATGCTGACCTTCTGGCTCACTCCTCTCCTACTTAAGTCATTCCAACAGGAAAGAAAAGTAGAAAATGAAAGGGAAATTTATCTGCAAATACTTTTCCCCACAATGGGAGGAATGACCCCTATGAGGAAAACTGCCTGCTAGCTACTACACATACTGGAAGTCCTTGATTTATAATCATGATGTTATTTTTTATTTTATTATTTTTATTATTAAATTTATATACCGCCCTACTCCTGAAGGACTCAGGATTGAGACAAGAATTCCCATCAGGGCAGATGTTAAGTCAGTCATGACCAATTTTACAGCTTTTGTTTTTTTTTAATCACAGTTATCACACGTTAAGCCAATTGCTGCAGTTGCTAAGCAAATCATAAGATTGGTAAGTGAATCCATTTATTTAACAGTAGCAGAGTTGGAAGGGATCTTGGAGGTCATCTAGTCCAACCCCTGCTCATGCAGGAGACCTGTACTGTTACTTTCCCCCCAAAGATGGCCCCTATTTTTCTACTTGCATTCTTTACGTGCTTTCGAACTGCTAGGTTGGCGGAAGCTGGGACAAGTAACGGGAGCTCACCCTGTAACGCGGCACTAGGGATTCGAACTGCCAAACTGCAGACCTTTCTGATCGACAACCTCAGTGTCTTAGCCACTGAGCTATCTAGTCAGGCATCCAGACTTCCTTCCTGATTTTGCTTTTAAAAAGTTGCCTAAGAAGATGGCGACTGATGGCGACTGATAAGCATCCAGGATGCTGCAACTGTCATAAATACATGCCAGTTTCCAAGCATCCTAATTTTGATGACCTGACCCTGGAGATGCTACAATGTTGGTCAGAAAGGTCAGTGGTTCGAATCCCTAGTATAGGTCTCCTGAGTGAACAGGGGGATGGACTAGATGATCTCCAAGGTCCCTTCCAGCTCGGTTACTGTTTTTCAGTGCTATTGCAAGTTCAAATGGTTGCTAAATGAATGGTTGTAAGATGAGGACTATCTGTAGTCATTCTTCTTATATTAGAGAGAGAAATTTTAATTTTGCTCACAAGAAAGTAAAAAATTGTCCTAACTGATGAAGAACTGAAGTGGCAACAGTGGCCTTTTTCACACATGAGCCAGTAGGAGTATCTTAGTCATAAACCTAGGATTTGAAGTTCAGTCTTGAGATTTGTTTTTTATGATTTCATGCTGGGAAGCCTGGCATGATAATACAATTACTTTGCCTTGGCATCATATATTCTCAAGTGCAGGGCTTCTCAGCTTCAGTAACTTTAAGGTGTGTGGATTCAACTTCCAAAATTCCCCAGCCAGCCAAGTGTGTTGAAGTCCACACACTTAAAAAGTTGTCGAGGCTGAGAAATACTGCCAAATGCACATTTATAAAGAGTGTATTTGAAGTATTAATTCTTCTCCTGCTTCCTTTTGCTCCAAATGCTGCCATCTACTGGCAGTATAAGTCATTGCCCCGTAACGTACAGTAGCGGAGCTCACAATGCGAACTCTTAAACACTTGGAGAGATTCCGACATGCCAGCTGTCAGAAGATACTGTTCGGTTTTTTCTTGTTCAAAACATAAAACAGGAAAATGATAATTTTGATGAGAGGGCATAGCATTGAAACCAGATGTGGGAAAATGCTATTTCTTTTTTGCCTTTTCAAAACATAAAACATAAAATGATAGTTCAGTGAGAGAGCATAATATTAAAAGAGAAGGTTCTCATTTCCCTGAATTATTTCCAAAACACAGATTCTCCTTCTTTTCCCCCAGCACTTTTTCCATATAAGGAATGCTGATATATGGATAAATGTGAGTGGCTATTTCTTGGTAGTCCTTGTCTTAGGAAAGGTCACTTAGCAAAAGTTTGAAGTTACATGGGACTCTGATTCAAAATTAAAATGGCTGCCCCCTCCTCCCCAATTGCATTTTGGGTGCTCAGTAACCAACCAGCATTTGCGGCCCCAAGTGTCACAGTCACATGACACTTGCAGGCCCCAAATGTCATGTGACTGTGATTTACAATGTTTTCTGGCAAAACCTGCCCATTGCGGACAAGGTGTTGTCCCGCTCACTCACATGCACATATGATTTAGTGGGTTTATTACTGCACATATGATTTAGTGGGTTTATTACTATTATCTAGCAATTCCCTTCACTGAAACCCAGAATTCTCCCCAACTGACAATTGACAACACAGACCAATGCTAGGCCACAGAGCAAAGGCCAGTGAATCCACAAGGCACTTGAAAGTTTCCCAAACAGGAATGGACAAAATTAAACCCACAACCCAAGAGGATTCCTAAGGCAAGAAAAATCCAGAATTCAGGAGGCACGATCCAAGTCAAGACACAATGTCAATCCAAAGCAACAACCAGAGAATACACAGTTAGGAAACGAACACATTGTTCCCAGCATTGCCTCCATCTGTCTGCTGTGCTAAATAGCCAGCTTCTGGTGCAGCCTGTCAAGAAGGGCGAGGCTGCCTCCTCACAAGTAATCAAACTGCTCCTGTCTTTTCTCCGCCCTACATGTTCTTGGATCAAGTGCAGAAGGCAGTTCCTCTTCCTCATCACTGACCAGCTGCAGCCCTTGTGATTCTCCCACACCTGAAGTCCCAGGGCTGCCCTGCTGCAGCTGCACTTCAGCCAAAGCCGTCTCAAACGGCTACTCGGAGCCATTGCCCAACTCCCCTCCAGACATGCCTGGAACTTCATCCTCCCCTGAACTGACATCTGGAGAAGCGTCCAAATAACAAGTTTGCTTAACAAACCCCCGAATTCACTTAATAACCATGGCATTTGCTTAATGACCGTGGTGTTCATTTTCAATAGTCACATTTATTTATCACCACAAAAAATGTCACAAAATGTCAGGTCAGCCACATGGGTGCCTTGACTTATGACCATCATGACATATGTCAGAAATTCTGGGCTCTGTTATGGTCGTAAAATTAATTGTTTTTCACAAAAGACTATTTTCCTGCTTGCAAGGCAAATAAGAGCTTTAGTGCTTGAAGCTGGAACTTTACAGCAGCAGAGAATCAAGTTGAATTATTTTCTAAATTGTGATTCTGATCAGTATCAGTCTCCCATCACCTTTTATTCCACCTTTCCCATGTACCCCTTCTGTGCTGCAACTTCTAATGGTAAATGATTCAGTCATTTTGTTGAAATTAGCTAGCACTAATCTGGCCAGCATCTGGATGTGAAATCTTTTGAGAAAGAGTATCTTCAACCCCTTATGGGATTTTACAGAATTCCCCATTTGCAAAAAAACAAAACAAAACAAAACAAAAAAAGCAAGAATAGCCAGTAACCAGTTCAATCGGTTTTTAAAAATTTACTTTGGCTTTGTTTTCTTTGTGATTATACTCAGGCATAACTTGGTGACAGGTTTAATTTATTTAGGAGATTTGAATAGTATATAGAACCAGAAACTAATAAAGAAAGGCCATACAATACTCAAAATAACCAATAGGGGAAAAAACACCTGAACCAGGTGAGTAACTGGTCTGATTAAATGTGCTTATAGCTCAGCCCTTCTATAGGATAGGTAATGCACTGGCCATGGTCATGCCCAGTTTAGCAAAGGGGGGAAAAGTCGCAATATGTCACATGATGCTGCCGTGTGACACGAGTTTGAAAACCCTGCGGTAATCAGACTACTGGGCCAAGTATTTTTTTAAAAGAAAGAGCCCAGAAAAGCATCAGCAATAGTTCTGCAAGGAAACTTTACCAGATCCTTAAGGCTACAGGCTGTTGAAGCTGTCTGTTTGCAAGGAAACCATCCTGTAAAGCAGGGGTGTCAAACTCAATTTTATTGAGGGCCAGATCAGCACTGTGGTTGTCTTCCATGGGCGGGGTGGGAGGGGTATGGTCCAGGGGTGGCTTCTAATTTTTTTTACTACCGGTTCTGTGGGCGTGGCTTATTTTGTGGGTGTGGCTTGATGGTCATGTGACAATTCTTTAGGATTTAGCAGAGGTACTGGTCTATCAGGCTTTTAACTGTTTGCAGAGCTGTACCTGTCTACTCATTTGTTTTTGGAGGCACCGGTCTACTCATTTGTTTTTGGAGGCACTGGTCTACCACCACACTGCCTTTTAATACTGATCAGCTGTAGGGCGGCCCTTTGAAGCCCCGCGGCAAGAGTTTAAACAGTTTTTTTTCCTTCTAGCCGATCAGCTGGGACTCGGGAGGTGCAATAGATTGTGGGTGGGGCCAAATAAAAGGTAAGAATAATGCGGGGGAGGGGGCAGGGGGGCTCAGCTCCCAAACAAAGAGAACTGGTTCAGTGACATCATATCGTCACCACTACTGGCTCGGCCGAACCTGGCCGAACCGGGATGAACCCACCACTGGTATGGTCAGGGAAGGGGCATGGCCAGGATGATCGTGGCTGATTGGATGTGGCCAGAGGACGTGGCCTGCCTGATGTCACTTGCATGAGTGGTGCCTGTGGGTTTATGTGGGGTTGGGGAGGGAATCCAGGGGTTTCCGGTGGGTGGGGTGGTGGTCGGTGGGCAGGAAGCTCATACCCCCGCAGGATGAAGAGAGGTGAGGCAGGGGCCGGGGCCGGGGCAGCTACAGACGGAAACCCGTCGGCCCCCGTGTGCTTGCCATCCTTTGCGTGCAGGGGTAATGGTTTTGGGATGGGATGGGCTGAAGTGACACGGGCTGGCCCCTTACCATTTTCAGGGTGACTGCACAGGCCAGATCCGACCACGTCTCAGGCTGGATCCGGCCCATGGGCCTTGAGTTTGACACTCCTGCTATACAGCATGCTTGTCCTTTGCTAGGGTGGGTTAGCCCATATCTGAATGATGCTAGATAGTAACAGCAAACTCACTGTGATTCCATTAGGATATACCGAATTTTATCAGATTAAGATCTGGTAGCTATATACTCAAGCTTGTGTGATCCTTCTTCATTCAACTGATTAATAATCAGGGGACATAGCCTGAGCAGAGATCAGGGCACAAAAGAATCTCTTATTTTTTTGTGGTCTTAATTTTCTCCCCTTTTTCCAAAGTAAGAGCGGTGGTGGGGGGGACAAGAAGAAATCATAAGCAGGATGAAATCATAGCTATTGAAATAGTGCCCTCTTGTGGATCATCAGTGCTAATGTATGAGCCAAGTCTTTTTACCAGTTTAATTATAGCCTGTACTTTGATTAGAGAGGGAACTAAAACTGTTTTTTATAAAGCTTTTTCTTCATTTGAGTTGAGCATATTTCCCATCCTTTCATATGTAGATGAGAATGCTCCAGGAATTATTCCTATCTACTATGGCACCAGCCCTTTTGAAATTTAGATCTTAATGACTATAACTTGCATTAGAAGTGTTCTATGTTCAAGATTCCATGGCTAAGACTAGAATAGAATAGAATAGAATTCTTTATTGGCCAAGTGAGATTGGACACACAAGGAATTTGTCTTGGTCTATGCTCTCAGTGTACAGAAAAAGACAAGATTCATTCGTCAAGGTACAATGATAGTCATAGGGTACAAATAAGCAATCAGGAAACAATCAATATCAATATAAATCGTAAGAATGCAAGCAACAAAGCTACAGTCAAGCAGTGATAAGAGGGAGGAGTTGGGTGATAGGATCGATGAGAAGACTAATAGTAATGTAGCCTTAGTGAATAGTTTGACACTGTTGAGGGAATTATTTGTTTATTAGAGTGATTGCATTCGGGAAAAAACTGTTCTTAGTTGTCTTGGTGTGCAATGCTCTATAACAGTGATGGCTAATCTTTTTGCCATCGCGTGCCAAAAGCGTGGAGAGCATGGGGGGGGGGTCGCACGCGAGTGTGCCCACATCCATAATTCTATGTGCCCCACCCCCTCCCCCTGCTTGTGGCATGTGATGGCACGGTGGGCGCGATAGGCCCATTTTTCACTCTCCCCAGGCTCCAGAGCCTTTCTAGGAGCCTGGGGAGGGCAAACACTGCCTTCCCCACCTCCCCAGAGGACTTCCGGAGGCTGGAAACAGCGTGTTTCCTGGCCTAAAAATCAAGAGGCCGGTGCATGCATGTGTGCCAGAGCTGAGCTCACGTGCCCACCGATATGGCTCCACATGTCACCTATGGCATCCATGCCATAGGTTTACCATCACAGTTCTATAGTGTCGTTTTGAGAGTAGGAGTTGAAAGAATTTATGTCCAGGATATGAGGGGTCTGTAAATATTATCACAGCCCTCTTTTTGACTCGTTCAGTACACAGGTTCTCAATGGAAGGCAAGTTAGTAGCAATTGTTTTTTCTGCAGTTCTAATTATCCTCTGAAGTCTGTGTCTTTGTTGGGTTGCAGAACCAAACATGACAGTTATAGATGAGCAGATGACAGACTCAATAATTTCTCTGTAGAACTGTATCAGCAGTTCCTCGGGCAGTTTGAGCTTTCTGAGTTGGCACAGAAAAAACCTTCTTTGTTGTGCTTTTTTGATGATGTTTTCGATGTTAGGTGTCCATTTTAAGTCTTGAGATATGGGACAACCTAGAAATTTGAAAGCATCTACAGTTGATACTGTGCTGTTGACTAGCAAATCAGGATAACAATACTGAAGACATTTGTGCAAGATCACGAAGAGAGAATTTATAGAAAAGAGCGAAGAGCCTCTGGTTTTCCAGATACTGAAATCTAATTGTCATTGAACCAGTGGTGGGTTGCCCCCGGTTCGGGTCGGTTCTATAGAACCAATAGTAAAACCAGTGGGAGGCTCCACCCACTGACCCTGATGTCATAAGAAGCAATCTGCCAATGTGTAGAAGCAAGGCACGTGCACGAGCGAAGCGAGCGTGCATGCACAATCCCGTTGAGAACCGGTAGTAAAGTAGAATCCGCCCCTGCACTGAACTCATAGCCAATGTTCAGGGATGACGACCATTGAAATCCAGCAACATTTGGAATATCATAGGCTTCCTGCACCTACTGTAAGATACTTTACCATTTTATTCAGCCTGAGAAAATTTCAGGGAATGCAATTTGACTAAAACAAAATTTAGATTTAAGTTTCTTCCTTCTTCGGTATTTCCGATCCTAGTTTAACTGCTGACAAGAAAGTAGATTAACATTTCCACAAATAAACACTTTAGTGACTGCTTTCAGAAGTAGCAGCACTCAATATGTGAAACTAAGAAAGTATGACTACAATGTCCTACCTGTCAATGACTACTTCAGCTTCAGCCACAACAACACATGAGCAAACAATAGATACAAACTTAAGGTAAACCGCTCCAAACTCGATTGCTGAAGATATGACTTTAGTAACAGAGTGTTCAATGCCTGGAATGCACTACCTGACTCTGTTGTTACATTCCCCAAACCCCCAAATTTTAATCTAAGACTGTCTACTGTTGACCTCACCCTAATTCCTCATTCCTAAGAGGTCTGTAAGGGGCATGCATAAGCGCATCAGTGTGCCTGCCATCCCTGTCCTACTGTTCCCATTTATTCGTATCCATTTCATGTATTCATAATTATATTTATATTTATATCTGTTATCTAATACATGCTTGACAAAATAAAAATAAATAAATAAATCAGACAAATGAATTTTGAAATTTTTATCTGCGTTAGATTCAACAGTTCCTCATTAGTAAGTTGCATTTTTAGCTATTCCAGATCACAGAGATTTCTCTGTGCGTTGAATTTCATTTCAGAGAAATCAGTTAAAAAATCCAAGAAAATGCGAAACAGATTTGGATTCAGACCATTTGCAGACTCAGCAGGATTGGCCTTTCTGAGAGTCTAAATTTGGATATTTCAGGCAACATTATGGAAAGCGGATGGACATATTTTAAAATAGAGGAGCACAACATGTTTTGTAAATTGCAAAAACTTGGGTGGGCAGAAGCCTCCCAAATTTCTACAAATATCCTCATATTGAATTGTTTTTGTGCCTGAAGAAAAAGCTTGCAATCTGGGTGATTACATTAACTGAACTGATGGTTTTTGAATAAACCAAATGTAGTTGTTTGTCTTTACTTGATCTGTTTTTTTGATATGCGGCCTACAGCAAAGGATCAAGTGGCCTTCAGTGTCAAACAAAACAAAACAAAACAAAACAACCCAAAAACCACACCCCCTAGTGTAAAGCCTATGGCTTTACCAACAAGACAGACACAGACTTCAGAGAATAATTAGAACTGCAGAAAAACCAATTACTACCAACCTGCCTTCCATTGAGGACCTGTATACTGCACGAGTCAAAAGGAGGGCTGTGAAAATATTTACAGACTCCTCGCATCCTGGACATAAACTGTTCCAACTCCTACCCTCGAAACGACGCTGTAGAGCACTGCACACTAGAACTAGACACAAGAACAGTTTTTTCCCGAATGCCATCACTCTGCTAGACAAATAATTCCCTCAACACTGTCAAACTATTTACTAAGTCTGCATTACTATTAATCTTCTCATCGTTCCTATCACCCATCTCCTTCCGCTTATAACTGTATGACTGTAACCTTGTTGCTGGTATCCTTAAGATTTATATTGACTTTTTCCTATATGATTTGATTGCTTATTTGTACCCTATGACTATCATTAAGTGTTGTACCTTATGATTCTTGATGAATGTATCTTTTCTTTTATGTACACCGAGAGCATATGCACCAAGACAAATTCCTTTTACACTTGGCCAATAAAGAATTCTATTTTGTTCTGTTCTGTTCTACAGGTGAATGTTACCTGGGCACTGCTCTCTTAAATAAAGAGAAAAGAGAAAGAAATAATTCAGGGTGTATCCATCTCTAATGGAACCCTTTGGGCTCTTAAATGCCTTTGCGGTTTGATGGCTCTTTTCCAAATAGAAGTGGCTGTTAAATGAAAAGTCCTTTCACTGCTTAGCATAATGGTGATCTTCATCCCCCATTGATTTTTCTCTTTATTGGCTATCGCTTCCTCTTTCTGCAAGAGAGCTATTAACTGGGTCACTTTTCCAATGAAACTTAAAGGTGATTCATGATGTTTTAATGGGGGTTCCTCTAAATGGTGATGGTAGGAGAGGGCAGGGTCTTCTTACACCTGCCAGAGGTCTATTTTCCAGTAGAATAGCTCATACTTCATAGATGAAGATCCACTTTTCAAAAAGGTTCTCTGTTAACTTAGTTAACTTTTCAATAGGTTGTGGGCCATTTCCCAGGCTTTTGGGCCAGGGCATGAGATGAATTCTGTGGTTGATGATTGGGAGTAGGGAGTCCTGGTTCGGACTGGATCGTGTGATCCGGTAGCGATTGTGGCAGGTGGTTCAGAGAACCGGTAGTGAGAGCGGTACGAGGCACCACCCACCCATCCGGTTGTCGTTATGTGTTTTTTACCCTCTGCTCATGTACAGAAGGTTTTGTGTATGTGCAGAGGGTTTGCATGCACATATGATGCATGTGGGCTTACCAGTAAAGAAGGTAAGTCGATTTCCCGATTGGAAGTTATTATTTATCTGAGGCATCATGGGTTATTGTTTGTAATTGTTGTTTCTTTAACAACGAAAAGCAATTAATCAATATTAATAACACGAACCCAAGATTTGCAGAAGTAAAATGCATTGTTAAAAAGAATTTGCATGTCCAGTTTAAAAGAAATCATTAAAAACTCTCTTCAAAGTAGTGTCAAGACACATTTACAGTAAACACACTGCAGATGGGAATACATTTGTCATGTACTGTTTTGGGTTTTTTTTTTGTTCTTGTATAGAGAGATTGGCATTACTTCGTATGAACCATGTAGGGGTAAAGGTTTGAATGTTACCTTGGATGTAAGTCTTTTAAAGATAAAGGAATTTGCTACAGGAAGTTTTGACTTGGTTCTGCCTGATCTACCTGAGAGCACATGTTTTTCTTTTTAAAGGTGTTCATAGCTGAAGCTGTAAATTATTTTCTGAGCACTCTTTCCTACTCCAAGGATTCTGCACTTCCCTGTTTTAGTGCTTCCTGAGCCAATGCCCTTTAGTGCCCCCCAGCCAGAGCCCCCAGTTCTATCTTACAAGATAGCATCAATTAACAGCCTGCTCTATCACAATAAAACTATCGCCCACCCTTAGATACGTCTTTTAAATTGCTTTCCTGCATGCTAACATTTTGCAGAGAGACTTCAGCCCTGTAAAGTTATGGCATTTAATTTCTCAAAGTGGTTAAGTGTTTAATAGCTTCCTTCCTGCATGCAAAGTGCCATTCGTATGATGTCACAATGATATTGCTGCACCACTAAGCGAATAGACTGTTGGCTAAAATAATATTGAAAAAGTAGTCCAGCCCACAACTGCCAAAATTTCCAGGAACTCCCAGAAATGTAAAGGATATTTGGGAAAACCCTTTGCCAGAATAGCTATTAGGACACAGTCTATTTTGAGATGGAAAAATAGGGTAAGTTGCAGATGGAGCTATGGGTTACCTGGATAGATGAATGGACGGATGGATGGACGGATGGATCTATAGGTATAATGATCTTGAGGGACAAAGTGAGAGATGCTGTCTAGGGAACAATAAGATAAAATGGGGAGGAGCCCGCAGTCATTTAAATTTCAGAGAAAAAAACTTAGGAAGGATTCATCCTAAATTGATCAAGCTGTAAAAAGAGATGGTGGAACATTTGTGCTTCCACATTTGCAATATTTTGATAATGTAGCCTTATAACAAAGTAGAATTACCCTGTTTCCCCCAAAATAAGACATCTCCTGATAATAAGCCCAATTGGGCTTTTGAGCACATGGCAATAAGGCCAAGTGCTTATTTTACAGTTCAAAAAAATATAAGACAGGGTCTTATTTTCGGGGGAAACCATCTGTCTAGTTTAACTTAAAGGGCTGACAGTTAGTTAACTTGAAGACGACAAGTTGCTCTGGTTATTTCACTGGCTATTAATAATCTACACTCTCTCTGCCAAATATGTGTCTTCCAGATATCCGTGTTGTTTTAGGTCTGATGCAGGTTAAAACTGAATTCATCTGTAGTAACTGCAAAAGAGACGTTGGAGTCTCAGTGGACAATCACTTAAATACAAGCCAGAAGTGTGTGGCAGCTGCCAAAAAAGCAATCCTTGGTTGTATAAACAGAGGTACAGAATCAAAATTGTATGAAGTATTAGTACCACTTTATAAAGCCATAGTGAGGTCACACCTGGAATACTGCATCCAGTTTTGGTCACATTACAAAAATAGTGTTGCTGCTTTAGAAAAAGTGCAGAGGAGAGCAAACAGGATGATTAAAGGCCTGAAGACTAAAACATAGAAGAAGGGTTGCAGGAACTGGGTATAGCTAGTCTAGGGAAAAGAAGGGCTAGGGCAGGGGTCAGCAACCTGTGGCTCTGGAGCGGCATGTGGCTCTTTCACCCCTCTGCTGTGGCTCCCTATCACTCAAAATATGCGTCACAACCACCAATGTGCAACACCCACCGGCACACAAGTTATTAAGCTTTTAAATCCCTGGTAGGCCAACCATGGATAAATCCAAGACAAGAAAAACTTCAGAAGAAAACAGAACATTTAATTCAACTACATATGCTAGTTTTGTGGCCGCTCAAGAAATAGTCAGGCACAGGAAGGGTTTTGTGGCTCCAGGTGTTTTTTTTTCTGTGGGAAACTGGTCCAAATGGCTCTTTGAGTATTTAAGGTTGCAGATTCCTGGGCTAGGGGTTACATGATAGCAGTGTTCCAGTATTTGAAGGACTGTTACAGTGGTGAAATCCAAATTTTCAAAGTTCTGTGGGTGTGGCTTGGTGGGCATGTTTTGGTGGGCGTGGCAGGGGAAGGATAGTGCAAAATCTCCATTCCCACCCCGCTCCAGGGGAAGGATACTGCAAAAGCCCCATTCCCTCCCCACTCCTGGGGGAAGGATATTGCAAAATTTCTATTCCCATCCCACTCTAGGGCCAGCCAGAGTTGGGATTTGCCAGTTCTCTGAACTACTCAAAATTTCCGCTACCGATTCTCCAGAACCTGCTGGATTTCACCCTTGGTCTATTATAAAGGAGATGGGGGATCAACTTATTTTCCAAAGCACCAGAAGGCCAGACAAGAAACAATGGATGGAAACTAATCAAGGAGAGAAGCAACCTGGAATTAAAGAGAAACTTCCTAACACTGAGAACAATCAACCAGGGGAACAACTTTCCTTCAGAACAGGGGTGGGTTCTCAATTTTTTTACTACCGGTTCTGTGGGCATGGCTTATTTTGTGGGCATGGCTTGATGGTCATGTGACAATTATTTAGGATTTAGCAGAGGTACTGGTCTACCAGGTTTTTAACTGCTTGCAGAGCTGTACTAGTCTACCCATTTATCTTTACAGGCACTGATCTACTCATGTATTTTTTGCAGGCACTGGTCTACCCATTTGTTTTCTTGTAACACTGATCACTCTTTGAAGCCCCGCAGCAAGAGTTTAAACAGTTTTTTCCCCTCTAGCCATCAGCTAGGACTCAGGAGGCAGCAATAGATTGGGGGTGGGGCCAAATAAGAATAACGCGGGGAGTGGGTGGGGCACGGCGGGGGGGCCCATTGGGGCAGGGGGGGTGGGAAGAACCAGTTTGGTGACATCATATTGCTACCAGCTCGGGAGAGCCGGGCTGAACCGGGAGGAACCCATCACTGCTTCAGAAGTTGTGGGTACTTCATCACTGGAGGCTTTAAAGAAGGGACTGGACAGCCACCTGTCTGAAATGCTATAGTCTCCTGCTTGAGCAGGGGGCTGGACTAGAAGACCTCCAAAGGTCCCTCCCACTCTCTTATGATTGAAATTGATTGATACCAAGTTGGGAAAGATTGTGGGAATAAGCAGAAGTCAGCATGAGTGCTTGATGATTGCTGCAGAGTCACAACTGCAGCAACATTTGCAGATTCTGATGGGAAGAGGCAGAAAATAGATCTTCTCAGCACTCTCTAATATGAACCATCTCCATTATTTATTATTTATTTATTTATTATTTCAATTTATAAACCGCCCTTCTCCTTGCGGACTTTAGAGAGGTTGCTTAAACGCAGCCTCTGCTTTTTAAAAAGATGAATCCCTTAATTATTTCCTTGTTTAAATAATTTTTTTGCTTATTTTTAATTCCATTTTTGCATAATATTATTCCCACCCCCTTGGGGTAACCCTTTACTTAGGCATTTGGCATTTTGAACAAAATAACCAGTCTTGCTACACCTCCTCCATTCCATACTAAAAAAGGTAAAGCAGCTTCCAAATTGGACTGACTTCCTGATCTCCTTGGCAGCAATACAGAAGTCATTTGCAATTGCCTTTATAGGCTCTTTTCTTTTCTTCCATGGTCAGGCTACTCCACTGCCCTGGAATTCATCCTTCTGGGTCCTGCAACCAGGAACGATCTGGAATTTCTTCCTGGGATCAGCTACAATCAAGGAGATTTTGCCACTTGCTGAGCCAATTCCACATTAAATTAGGATGGGGGTGGTGGGGGTGGGAGATGAGAGAAGGTCAGCTATGCTTTACTCGTTAAAAAAAAAGGCTAGGGCTTTTTTCTGTGCCGTGAAGACTGTCTATGATACCAAACTTATTTTCTGAGTCATAATCCTTTTTGTTGTCAGGAGGACCCCACCATGCAGGGGGAAGAGGTTCATTGGGCATGAATATTTATGAGATTTCCTGTAGCCAGGTCTCCAGATTAGTATTTCACTTTGCGAGTTTCTTTCCTGCTGAGATCTGCTTCCAGATTAGAAAACAGGAGAGCCCACTAGAGCCATCTGCAACTTTCTTCCCCAAGGCAGAACCAAGGCTACAGGGAATCCAGCTAAGGTGTCTGCAGGACTGGCAACTTTTGGACAAACAGGTAGAACTTGTATGGCAACACTGTGATGCTGCCTGCATCTCTCCGACTCCTCCTCTTCACACACATCTCCCAACCCCTCCTGCATCTCCTTTGCCATGGGTGGGCTAGAACAAAACAAAACAAACAAGGGCACAAAACTACACCAACCAGTTAGCTGACTGGATGCACACTTAGCCAGGCTTAAAACTATCCCGCTGAAATCAGCACAGTGAGAAAGTTAAGATGAATGTAATAAATTTAAAGAGTTTCTTTGAATGACTGAATATCTGAATCCAGTTGATTGGTGGAATGTTATACCCAGTCTGGTATTTAATAAGCCTTAATGACCATAAAATTAAATAATCAGTACAGTCCGGTTTTGTTCAAGTCCTACTATTTCTACTAATCCCCCCCCCCACACTCTACTAGGTATTGTAGTCCTTGGTTAACAACAATTTGTTGTTCAACGATTGTGTCAAGTTATAATGATAGTGAATGAATGGTAGTTGCAGTCAATATCTGAGTTACGGCTATTGCAACATCCCTGCAGTTATGTGATCAGCATTTGGGCTCTTGGCAACCAACTCACACTTATAACCACAAGGTCATTCAACTCTCCCCATTTATTTCCTCTCCCATCTCTGCCCTTTTGGCCAGCCGGCACTCCACCACTCTGGGCTTTACTGCCCTGCCACTTCCGACAGACTTTCTCTGTTTTCTTCCTCCTGCAACTGATGAGCTGTGCCTGGCCTGGTCTTTGCAAGGCAGCTGTTGGCTGCACCAGGCCTTCTTCCTGAGGCGGAGTGGGCACTTGTCCAAACTGTATGAGGCTTTGTCCAAACGGCATGCAGACTTCTTGTGAGCAGTGGTGGGTTGTTACCTGTTCTCCCCGATTCGGGAGAGCTGGTAGTGGAAATCTTGATAGGAGAGCGAACCGGTTTGCTCCGAATGTCAGTTGGGCTCTTCCTCCCACTCCCGAGCTATACCTACCTTTATTTCTTTTGTTCTTTTACTCAATGCGTAAGTTTGGTGCACGTGCGAGCGAAGCGAGCATGCTCCTGGCGATCGAGCACAAGGCACGTGGTAAAACTGGTTAGAACCTACCACTGCTTATGAGGCTTTTGAAGGTTTCAGAGACTTGCAAGAAGGCTGCATACATTTTTTCTTTCAGGAAGAAAGCCTGGTGCAGCTAGCACACCGGGCTTGTGAAGGATGATCCTGAAATCATTTTATCAGCAATGGAAAGAAGATGGCAGTGAAAGTCACCCTGCCCTCTGCCAGTTTTGTTATCCTGCCCTCTGCTGGCAAGGCTGTTATCCAGCAGAGGGCAGGATAACAAAACTGGCAGAGGGCAGGGTGCCCAAAAGGCCAGAGATGGGTGGTGGTGATGGAGATAGTTGATTGGGGATGGAGATAGTTGATTGGGGGGAGTCAAAGAAGAGGTAGTCCCTTACCTTACTGAAGTTGGGAGGGACAAAGCTGGGAAAGGTTTGGACTACTGCAGGGATTTCTGTCACGAAACAATGAATGAACCCTTGATATCACACTTCATCATGCATTACTTAGCAATAGAAATTCCGATATCAACAATCAAGGACTTTATAGGGAATACTCTAATCAGGCTGCTAAAATCTGGCTGATTAATAATGGTAAAATTAACGTTGCTTCTCTTGCTTTTCTACCGTCTACCAAACATCTGGATTTCTGCAGAAACATTTTGTAAATGGGAGGCTTCCAAACAAATTATTTCACAGAGCTGTTATGCCAGCATATTATCTGCTTCCCTCATTGCTGAATCTTATTCTGTCCCATATGGGGTAGGTTTATTCGTTTATTTTATTGTTATTCCATCTTCATTTTTGGCTCGCTCAAAGTGGTCTATGTTCCTAATACTCCTTCCTCCTATTATGTGTCCTGCCAAGGAAAACAAGTGATCATCTGGTGTACATGATCATCCCCTCTGCTGGTAAGATTATGCCCCACCCTCAGAGTGCCATGGGTAGTTTTTGTCCCAAATTCCAGAAGCCATAGTGACGCTGCCCATTATATGTTCAAAGCATTGCCATCCTTGCCAGTTTCACCATGGAAGAGCTGCACCATGGTTGCAGCTCTTCCATGAGCAGCTGTATAGCACTGTGGCTTCCTTGCAGTATGTTGAGGTATTTTGGGGGTAAGTGGGTGCATAAATGTAGCTCAGGAGCTGAGGCTGAAGTGGCCTTGGAAGGCAGCAACCAGTGATCAGAACAGGAGGAGGCATAATTACCTCTCCATGTATTAGTTAATTGCAGGGAAACACTGGCCTAAAATTAAATAACAGAACAATAGAGTTGGAAGGGATCTTGGAGATCTTCCAGTCCAACCCCCTGCATAAACAGGAGACCCTATATCAGGGGCCTCCAACCTTAAACACTCAAAGAGCCATTTGGACCTGTTTCCCACAGAAAAGAAAACACCGGGAGCCACAAAACCTGGGTGGGCATGGCCAACTTGACATCACTCACCTCCACTCAATCACATGACTCTCTAGCCATGCCTACCCAGCCAGTCATTAGGGTAGAGAATCGGTTGTTAAAAAACACTGGGAACCACAAAACCCTTTTGCCACACACACTCTCTCTCCCTCCCCCTCTCTCTGTATTTCTCTTTCTCTGTGTCTCTCTATGTCTCTCTCTCCCTCTTTCCCTCTGTATCTCTTTCTCCCTCTATATTTCCCCCCCCCAACTATCTATCTGTCTCTCTCATTCCCATCTCTCTCTCTCTCTCTGTCTCCCCCTCTTGCCCCGTCCCTCTCTCCCTCCTCTCTCTGTATCTCTCTCTCTGTGTCTCTCCATGTCTCCAACCTCTAAAGGAAAGCTGTTCTACTGGTTAATTGTTCTCACTGTCCGGAAATTTATTAGTTCTAGGTTGCTTCACTCCTTAATAATTTTCCAACCACTGCTTCTTGCTCTGCCTTCTGGTATTTTGGGAAATATGTGTACTATGAACAGAGCATTTCACTGGTTCACTAATTTAGTCACTTTGTCAAAGAATGAAATAAGATTCGTTTGGCATGATCTGTTCTTGACAAACCCAAATGACACCTAGGAAGTACAGGTACAGGAAGTTTGTCACTTGACAAACCCAAGTTTGGCTTCTGGCTAGAACTTTTCTTGCTTTCTAGGTATTCACAGATCTGTTATTTGATTATCTTTTCCAGGTTATTTCCAGGTATTGATGCCAGGCTAATTAGTCTATAGTTTCCTGAATCCATTTCTGTTTCTTTTTTGAAGATGGGAACCACCTCAGTTCTTTTCCCATCTTCTGGCAGTTTCCTGGTGCTCCAGGACATTTGAAAAATATGGTTCAGAGGTTCTGGGATCACACCTGCCAGCTCCTTCTGAATTCTAGGATGTAATCCCTCTGGCCCTGGTGATTTGAACTCATCTAGGATGGACAGGTGTTCATAAACAGGTGTTCATTACATGGAGAGGATTTCATTAGGCAAGGCAGGTTGCTCCAAGACAGATAATTTATTTATCTACTTATTTCATTTTAGGTTTATATGGCTTCCTAATTCACACTGGGCAACATACCACTATGCAAACAAATCACAATCTCCCAACAAAAATGCTGCTACAAGAACAGGATCAGAGCATAACAACCTGTGTCCCACTTCCCAAGGGGGACTCATGTGACATCTGACCCCAGTGCCTGAGGATCTGCAAACCTTTCTTGAAAAGAAAGAGGATCAAGGGCCAATTAAATCTCAGGAGTGGGGGGTGGAGGAGGAAGGAAGAGTGGTCATGCTTGTGAGATATTGTTGCAAGACATAGGTAGTCCTTAACTATTCATTTAGCAACTGTTTGAAGTTCAACAATACTGAAAAAAGTGACTCATGACTGTTTGTATTTAAGACCATTGCAGCATCCCCATTCAAAATTTGGAGGCTTGGCAACCAGTGTCTCCAACAGTTGCAGCATCTTGGAGTCATGTGATTGCCGTTTCTGAGCTTTCTAGCTGGCTTCCGATAAACAGAGTCAATGGGGGAAGCTGGATTCATTTAACAACTGAACTGATTTGCTTAACGCTGTGGCAAAAACAGTCGAAGTATTTCTAGCAGGAATACCAGATTCGGTAACAGCTTTGTTCCCTATGCCATCTGTCTGGTAAACTAGCAAGATTTGTTTTTCTCGCCATATACAGGTATACATCTGAATTAGACTATGTTGTTTCTCCATGTCATATATGTGGGTATGTATATAATTTTGTATTTATTTATTTGGTCATGTTTATATAGTGTATATTGGAGGTGGAGACTCTTTGAGAGCTGTATGCAATGAAATTTCATTTTAATGTTGGCGGATTAGTGTACATGCAAAATGACAATGAAGTTATAAAGTCATAAAATCAGGTGTGATTTATTTAACAACTGCCTTGCTTAGCAACAGAAATTCTGGTCCCAACTGTGGTTGTAAGTTGAAGACTATCTGTACTTCCTAGGTGTCACTAGATGCATTGTTCCAGGGAAGGGACCTAGAGATGCCCATTTTGTTGCAGTGTGGGAGAAAGGCAGAAATACCTAGCAGCCAAAGCTGGGCAGAGATTGCCTTTCTGATGAGCTGGGCATTGGTAGATGATGACATTGCCTGTTTTTACCCTCCAGAAAAACTGTGTGGCTCATGCAAGAACTTGGCCAAGAGGATGATGGATTCACTCCTTGGCATGAAAGAATGAAATGCAGTACAGCCGAAGCACTGTATCCCGAAGTAAGTCAACCGCAGCTGGATTCAACCTAATATTCATGGCTCTGAATATTATAGCTGCTGATCCAGTTCTACAGTGGAATTATTGAGTCTGTCATCTGCACCTCTATAAGTGTCTGTTTTGGTTCTGCAACCCAACAAGACAGACACAGACTTCAGAGGATAATTAGAACTGCAGAAAAAACAATTGCTACCAATCTGCCTTCCATTGAGGACCTGTATACTGCATAAGTCAAGAAGAGGTCTGTAAAAATATTTACAGACCCTTCGCATCCTGGACATAAACTGTTTCAACTCCTACCCTCAAAACGATGCTATAGAGCGCTGCACACCAGAACAACTAGACACAAGAACAGTTTTTTTCCGAATGCCATCCCTCTGCTAAACAAATAATTCCCTCAACACTGTCAAACTAGTTACTAAGTCTGCATTACTATTAATCTTCTCATCGTTCCTATCACCCATCTCCTCCCACTTATGACTGTAACCTTGTTGCTGGTATCCTTAAGATTTATATTGACTGTTTCCCTATGACTATCATTGTGTGGTACCTTATGATTCTTGATGAATGTATCTTTTCTTTTATGTACACCAAAAGCATATGCACCAAGACAAATTCCTTTAGTGTCCAATCACACCTGGCCAATAAAGAATTCTAGTCTAGTCTAGTCTATTATAGGATAAACAGCTGTACCTTTTAAGCAAATAGTTGTTTTCTTTTTTCCATATTCATAAAATAAATAATGTTCTTTTTAATACATCTTTTAAAAGGCATAAATCCCTTTGAACCTATTTACAAAAACTTATTTTCCACTTCTTCCACTTAGAAATTGAGTTCTAAATTCGGAGGGAGAAGGGGCAAATACCCTCCCCCCTCCAACGTATTGATATGTTCAAGCAAACTCGGTACAGAACATACCTATGAAAAGTAGCAACTTTATTTTTCTCTGGAGACTTTCCCTGCTTCCAGAGCCGATGGCGAGCTTAAGAACAGATGGTAAACAACCTTTACTTACGTAACTTCATAACCAGTTTCAGGCCAATTAGAAAACGAATTCGATCTAAGCCAAGCCTTCGAATCTACAACCCGTGACACATTTCCTCCCTCGCCAGCCTTTTATGAATGAACTTTGGGCGCTCTTGTTTTTTTTATGAATGAGAGTTCCAACACTGAATGAATCTTGGAACATTCGAGCTGATTGGCTCAAAGCATTCAAACCACGCCTTGTTCCAATCCGGTTGAGGGCCACGCTGAGCCTTGATTGGTTGGGCGTGTCCCAGCGAGCCTAGGGAATCCCCCCCCCTCCTTTCTTTCATTCACAAAGTCAATGAAACAAAGAGAAACAGAAAAGAGTCTGTTTCTGTGAAAGAGGAAACGACTGCGGGCTAGAGGCGGGAGCAACTCCACACGGCTCTGTTTTTTCGCGAAGCAGTATATTCTTCTTGTTTGAAATTAGCTGCCTTCAGGTGGGGGCCAGCAGGAAAGACCTGAACTGACCCGCCGCGTTTCCACTCTGAAGTGAGGTGAGGAAAAGATACGTTTTCATAGAATTTCCTTTATTTCACATACTTTTACAGAAGTTGGGGAGGCGGGTGGGTGGGACGAGGAGGATTTTTTTTCTTTTAAGAGCCATGGGGCCTAGTGGGTGCTGGGGAAGCAGGGCTGCTCTTGCAGAGAGAGTCATATAGCAAACACGGGCAAATAAGAAGATCTAAAGGTCGAAGCCTTGCGGGGGAAAGGGCAGCCGAAACAAACAGAGGGGTATCTGAAACGAGAGATTTAAACCTAATCTTACTCATATTGCAACGAAGTTTCGCTGAGGTCAATGGGGCTTCCTCCCCAATACAAGATGCATAGGGAGGTGGTTAATGAAGATCGATTTTTTGAACTTGTGAAGAGGAGAAAATAAGGCAGGAGTTGTTGATACGATTGTTGATACGATTTAAACTCCTGTCTAGTGGGATGGGCAAAGCAGAGGCTGAGGAAAGGGTAGAGGAAATTACAGGGCTAAAAGAGCAAAAAATTAATATCCAAGCACCCAGGAAAGGAGAAGGAGGACGCTGCAGAAACACAGAAGGGTGAGAAGTTTGTAGAGGATCTGAGTTTTGAAAATAGATTTTCGGTTAAGGATTGCATCCATCCTCCTTCATTAGGCATTTCGTTAAGCTATCCCCTGCTGTACATTGGATCCATTTTCAAGGTAGCACATGGCTCATAAAGGTTGGAAATGTTGGGAGTTGTAATCCCAACAGATCTGAAAGCATCAGATTAAAGGACTTTTCTTCTGGAGGGGGCTGAGGAGAAAAAAAGAGAGCAATTTTTTGCTCTTTTGGCATTCCAGCAGACAACAGTAACAGGAGGGTCAGGGAAAAGGACCTGTGCCTTGGGAATCCATTTAAGGGACCCTTCTTGCAGATGCTGCTGCAAATTGCATGTAATAAGGAACTTATCACAAGTAGCATTTTAAAAACTTCATCCTATTGATGCATTTTTTCTTTCTTTCCTTCCTTCCTTCCTTCCTTCCTTCCTTCCTTCCTTCCTTCCTTCCTTCCTTCCTTCCTTCCTTCCTTCCTTCCAGCTACCTGTTGGATCTTTCATTTCATCTCTGATGCCCTCCATGCCTTTGAGAAACTTGCATCCATGACTGATGGGAGGATGAAAGGATATTTGGACCAACAAGTGCCTTACACTTCTGCACAGGTGACTGAGGACTCTGTTTTTTCTGAGCAGTAGTTTGAGCACCTGGTACAGCGGTCTGTCTTATATTAACTTTAGTACTGTTTGTCTACTTACAGAAATCAACAGGGAATGGAACTATGCACAGCAGAGCTGTGATGGCTTCACGGAGGAAATCCATGGACCCAGGGGTGCCCCATGTCCCAGATTCAGAAGGTGTGTGTGTGTGTGTGTGTGTGTGGGAAAGAGGGGCAGATATGGAGGGCATCAGAGACTATCCTGTTTCAGATGAAGCTTCAACCTGATTTGGAAATGTAATGATATCCCAGTGCAATCATGCTTTCTGTTTTGCAAACAGGGAATAACATAGTTTTATCATGGACCCAGATTCCCTAAGATTAATGTCCAGTATATGATCTACTAAATGCCATTTTCGGTTCTTTCACTTTGGGTAATTATGAAACACACTTGAATAACCAAAAATGATGTTTCAGAAGCTGTACCTTCTTTCATTGCATAGTCTTTGCCTGCAGCCTAAATGGAGAGTGATAATTGCTGCAGTGCTTACCTAATGAACAGCATAAGGAATTTTTGGAGATCATCTCTTTGTCTTCAGAGAGATACATCTTGAGGATATAGATTTTTATTTATTTATTTTTTATTCAGAACCCACTTGGTGGGAAGCAACTGTGTCTTGCTTCCCTACTACAAAATCCTTGGACCACACTCTAAGAGAATTCTCTTAAGAACTTCCATCTTCCTGACTGTTAGCCACCATATATAAAATACTTAAAGGGTTAACATTCTCTATTTAGCTTGAATGTTGATAATTCAACATTCAATGTTGATATAAAAAATGTCATTTTTTTTAAAATGGGTTTGTTGAGGATAGAAATACCTCTTTTTCCTTTTAATTAGGAAAAAGTTTATTCTTAACAGCTTTGAAATGAATCTTCCACAATTCTGCAGTGGCTAAGGCATTGGATGCTTGCAGGCTGCATAGCTGCTTTCTATTTTAGTAAGCCAGTTCTAAAAACACAGATTTGTTTAGAAAAATCAGTTTTACGTGACCAGCTTTTTTCCCTGTGGGACTAGTGCAATTGTGAAGAAACAGATGCTAGAATTGAGGAAAGCTCTCTTTTTATTAATGGAGAACAACATTATTACTCAGGCTAGAGCTGGATATTTTAGGATTGTGACCTTAGAATAAAATGCCCTGAATTTCAGAATGTAGTCTCTTAAGGGATGTTCCTGGTGGGGCTATTTTGGTTAAACTTCAAGATGCTTCAAGAGGGATGGATCTCAACTCGAGCTTGCTTGCTGGAGAATGCTGGAACTTGAAGTCTACCAGCTTTAAGCTGCCAAGATTGAGAAACGCTGCCTTAACTGTTTCTTTCAAACATTCTTCACTGCTCCAGAACTACTGTTCAGTGAAATCACACTCTGCTCCATTTCCTTGTAGACCTCTTCCTTGATCTAAACCAGTTCCAGGAAACTTGGCTGACTGAAGGTAAGGCTATCTTAGGGATCTCTCTTTGTTTGCTGCCTCTTTCCTTGTCATGCCCCATTATAATTATCTTTTAAGTATCTTTCCTTTTGCTTCCATCTGCTTTCAGTGTAACTGAGCCTGAGTAAATTCACGAATATGAATGGCATCATTGTGTTGGTATTTGCTTATGAAAGGAACTTGGCAAAGGGCCTTCAAACTTTCCAGTCCTCTGGAGTGATGACTGTTGACCAGTGGGGTTCGGCTTTCCCCCTTGCAAAAACCCACGGAGCCCCTCCCTGCTTTAAAGCTTTTGAAAGAGGATGGTTTGAAAATGGGACTTGCCTTAGAATCTTGTTGGTTTTCATTATTTTCTGCTCTTTCTTACTTCCGTTTTGATCAATGTTAACCTGGGATGAGAAATATCAAATCTGCTCATTCCCTAAGTGCCCAATTAAGATGCATAGTAGCTAATTGCAGTTTGGAAATCGATTTAGTATTTTGTTCTTGAAAGTGTGGACCTGGGGACATGGCATTTTGAAGAGGTTACAGAGGCTATCTGTATGTTTACTTTATATGTATTGTTCCTCTGCTTATCTGAAATTGGTGGTGTTCTCTGAAACCGGAGCAAAAATGGAGTAAAAGCTGATCAGCAGTCAGATTTTGTTTTTTAAAAAAGTATATAATACGAAAGAAGTAATTCTATATTCGTCTATATATTCCTGTATAATTATTATTATTTTTTTAAAGTTAAATAAATACTGTACTTGTCAACTTTGGTGATGGCTAATCTAAAATGTTGCTAACAATTTTTTTTTTTTTTTTTGGCAATTCTGGTGTCTAAAAATCGAGAATTTGCTATTGTGACTGAAAATGAATATCTTAAAGCACAACATTCATTTTACACTGTACTTTTTGAAAGCAAACTTCATGGTTTTAATGAAAAACTTGGAAGATCTCTATAACTCCAAATTGAGCCAACTTAAGCAAGAACACATAATTATAGCATTTTATTTCCTAATCTTAGTACGAAATATTAAGACTACACTACTGCTATTGACAGCAAGAGGTAAGATATAGAATTGAAAACATGCACTAGTAGTCCTCAAAATCACAACCATAATTGGAATTATGGTCATTGGTCATTAAGCAGATCGCCACTTGACCATGCCTAATTTTAAAACTTTTTTTGTGGTGGCCATTAAACAAACCCATTGTCCACAATGTATTTTTTTTTTTGTCAGAAACTAGAATAAATGCCACTTTCTAGCAAAAAAGTTGTAAATCATGTTCACATGAGTGCAGGACACTGCAAACAGCTGTACATTTTAGATGGTTGTCTGAATTTCAAATTCAGGCTGTGAGTCAGTCATAACTTCAAACAATTCCTAAGCAACCGGTTATAAATTGAGGACTTCTCACATATAACCATAAAGACTAAATGTTTGATTTCCTCTTTTCTTTAAAGGAGCAAAAACAAAAAACAAAACCTCACAAACGTTTAGATTCTTAGAACTGGATTTGAATTCTGAGATCTTCAGATTTGCTGATGACAGCAAAAAAATTAGAACAAAGACAGGAAAAATGAGATGTTATTTGTGGTTTCTTTTGGGTTACAATATCTTAAATAAAAAACAAAAGAACTTCTTTTCAAATCAAGACTTTTCTTACACTTCATGGTGCATATTATTACTCTGTTTTCCCCAGAATAAGACATCCCCTGAAAATAAGCCTTGTCGGGCTTTTGAGTGCATGGCAATAAGGCCAAGCATTTGGTCCAGAATGCAGCGATTATGAGGGCGATATATCGCACCCATGTAACACCACTCTTGCGCGAGCTGCACTGGCTTCCAGTGGTCTTCCGAGTGTGTTTCAAGGTGTTGGTAACCACCTTTAAAGCCCTCCATGGCTTAGGACCTGGATATCTACAAGACTGCCTTCTGCCATCGATTGTCTCACACCGGCCGGTACGCTCCCACAGAGAGGGCCTCCTCAGGGTGCTGTCGGTCAAACTACGTCAACTGGCGACCCCCAGGGGGAGGGCCTTCTCTGTGGGGGCACCTGCCCTATGGAACAAACTGTCCCTGGAGATACAAAGGTTCTCCGACCTCTGTGCCTTCCGTCATGCCCTTAAGACCCTGCTATTTCATCAAGCTGCTCTGATGGAAGGGTGAGTTTTAACAGGCATTTTAACTTTGGGGTTTTAATAATATGGCCTAATTATTGAATTATTTTAATTGTTTTTTAACTTTTGTGTTTCTATTGTTTTTACTATGGGCTGTACACCACCCTGAGTCCTTCAGGAGAAGGGCGGTTTAAAAGTGCAATTAATAAATAATAAATAAATAAATAAATTTCAGGGTTCAAAAAAGTATAAGATAAGAGTATAATAAGTATAATAAGAGTGTTATTTTCCGGAAAACATGGTAGAAGTGGGAGCAGTTTGTTCTTTATTTTGATACTTTATATATTTAGATTTGTTTATTTAAGTGATTTATATGGTTGTCACTTTGACAGCAATAAACAGCCATTTAAATAATCTAAACTAAGGTTCCTAGAAATGCTATTCCCCTCAATATTCATCTTTTATGTTAAAAACAATCGAATCAGAATAATGTTAATTCTGAAATCCAGATGTGTGAGATTTAAACTCTTCCCATTCCCTTCCAACACAGTTGGTACTGGATTACCCAGCTCATCTGGAAGGATTGATAACCAAGTTCTTTTATATCCTTTAATGAGTATATTAACACAATGGAACAGTTTGTTTTAGCAGCTAATCAGTTTGAATAAAAATAAAAAGCAGGACTTATCTTCAGCAGACTAAAACAGAAGTTGCACCCAGCCATTATCTTGTTCACTGTGGTTTGCTGGAGAATTATCTACAAGTCACGTGGTTTACAATTGTAGTGCACTATAATCATATGAGTTATCTAGCCACCCGTATGCAAAGCTTAGAGCCAGTGAAATGAAACAGGGTATGTTGATGTATTCCTGGAGTTCAGATCTTGATAAGTAAAAACTATTGCAAGTAAACTGAAGCAATTGTATGCATGCATAATTGCATTTTGAATATGCAATTATGCATGCGTACAATTCTAAAGATTCTAAATGGATCTAGTGGAAGAGAGAGATTGCTCAACTCCAGTGTTTTTCAGTCTCAACTATTTTAAGATGTGTGGACTTCAATTCCCATAATTCTCCAACCAGCACGCTGGCTGGAAAATTCTTGAGAGTTGAAGTCCACAAGTTTTAACATTGCTGATAGACAAACATTGCTCTATCCCTCTCTCCAAGGCCATTTAATATAAATCTTTGTTAAAAACTAACCTGTGAAGAGAATGTTTGTCTGCATTTCTAAGTTACTAGCTGAGGAATAAAGGTTCTCTACAGTTAGTATTAAAATACAAGCTACTATTTGCTTCATTTAAAAAAAAAATCCTTTTAATGAAATGGACTAGCAGAGAAAAGCATGAATAATTTTCCTTTTTCATTAACCTATTCATTTTATTTTATTTTTTATTTATTAAATCAATTTGCTACCTATCTCACTATGGTGGTTCCCCTAAGCGTCTTACAACAATGAAAAGGAAGAAATGAAAAAAGCGCAGACAAAAGTAAGATAATAGAACAATTAAAAAAACCTGAAAAAACCCACAATGAGAATACATATAGTCCTCGATTTACGACAGTTCATTTAGTGACCATTCAAAATTATCACAGCACTGAAAAAAGTGGTTTATGGCTGTTTTTCACACTTACAAACCATTGCAGCATTCCAACAGTCATGTGATCAAAATTCAAATGCTTGGCAACTGACTCACATTTATGACAGTTACAGTGTCCAGGGGTCAGCTTTTGCTACCTTCTGACAAAATCAATGGGAAAGCCAGATCCACTTAACAACCATGTTACTAAATTAACAACTAAAGTGATTCACTTAACAACAGTGGCAAGAAAAGTCATAAAACGGGGCAAAACTCACTTAACAAGAGTTTCACTCAGCAACGTAAATTTTGGGCTCAATTGTGGTCGTAAATTGAGGACTACCTATATGATTACCAAAAAAGAAAGATGGACAGATAGAGAGCAGAGAACTGGGGTGGGTGGGTGTGGGGGGAGGTAGAATCTGTATTTGACACCCAAAGTACTGGCTTTTTTTTAAAATTTGATTTATATGCCGCCCTTCTCCGGAGACTCAGGGTGGCTTACAATGTGTTAAGCAATAGCTTTCATACTTTTGTATATTTATACAAAGTCAGCTTATTGCCCCCAACAAACTGGGTCCTCAAGGAAGTTGGTGATCCTCTGTAGTACTCAGTCAAGGTTGCCTTACAATTTGAATAATCTTGCAGAAGAGGCTGCAAACTTATTTAGGAATGATGTGCCAAGGAGGCTACTGAAAGAGTAGTAGTATGTGCTTGATGGGAGTGCTGGCCACAAGCCAAACCCACAGGGAGCAATGGCTACACTGTGATTGATAGCTTTTGTCTTTAGTCAGTAAAGTTAGAAACAGGTGGGTTTTTGTTTTAAATCTGTTTTTTAATTCTGCTCTGACAACATCAAAAGAAGACAAGGCTGAGAGCTACTTTGGGGGATGCAGTGACTTGAATAATGGGTGCCATCTAGCCACTTCTTAAATATGTCTTGTCCTGTTTGCTTCCCAAACTGAGCCAAACATGTTACTGAAGTGGATTGTGTGGTCCAGGATGGGTGGTAG
Organism: Coluber constrictor foxii; assembly: GCA_038048745.1. Classification (NCBI taxonomy): domain Eukaryota; kingdom Metazoa; phylum Chordata; class Lepidosauria; order Squamata; family Colubridae; genus Coluber; species Coluber constrictor. The sequence continues at coordinate 69,948,036 of CM075961.1, forward strand.
AATGAGTTTTATCTGGGATCATAAATCTATATCCTCATAAAAGGCATGCATAGCAGAGATTGGATTCTTTACTTGCATTTAGATGGGTATGCTAAAGACTCTGAAATTATCTCTGCATGAGTTTGAGGCTTTATTTTATCTAAAATAAAAGAAGTGTAAAATTACATTAAAAACTGGTTGGAATAAAGACTTATCTAGCAATGTTCAAATTCTCTGAAAATTTACAGGAAGGACATGATGGACAGAAAGATTCTCCATTGCTTGCTTCCGTATTTTATAATTGTATTTTATTTCGCCACTGATATTTTCCATGAATTATATTTCCATGAATAAATTGAACAGATAAAGCATTTATTTATATCCCACCTGATTTACTGTTATAAAAAAATAAAGATGGAAGACATGTCTTTCTCCTATTTTCCCACAACAACCACCCTGTGAGGTGGGTTGGAGAGAGAGAGAGAGAGAGAGAGACCCGAAGAGAGAGAGAGAGACCCGAAGTCACACATCTGACCTTCATGGCTAAGGCAGGACTAGAATTTACAATCTCCCATTTTCTAGCCTGGTGCCTTAATCACTAGACCAAACTGGCTGATATCATCCCATGAGGATGATTAGTCTAATCCCTGTGCCTCAAACATAAATGTGGATTTCTCAAATGTTTTACCAATAGTTTATGCAGCTGTGATCATCTTATCTCTGAAAAAATGCATTTGTTTAACAAGCTATACATTACACTTTGTGTGAAAAGGTCTTGACAGCTTTTTATCCCTTGCATGATGGCATTAGCAGGAAGAGGATAACTGTGCCCTGGAAAATAATTGAAGAAAGAAGGGGATATTTAATCTATGCAGTTTTTCTTTTCTCTACCTCTTCCCCCAGCTGTGCTTTCATCCTGCTGGTGTTTCTTACCCATTTATCTTGCAAAAATCATCTTGGGGACCTAGGGGAGTAAAAACAGCTGTGAATGAAAGAACTATTGGCAAGAAGGAAAGAGTTAAACATTACTTCCTTTCATTAGAAAATCCAGCTTTTCTGTGAAGACTATGGCTTCTTTTCTTAATTCTCTACTCTATTCTTTACTGTAGATTTCCTTAATATCTTGTCTTTTTAAAGTATGATTCCCATCAGCCCCAGCCAAGTGATTAACAATCTAGGGTGATGGGAGTTCAACATTTTGGGAGGTACAGATTTCCCTACAGCGGGTCAAGTGATATGTGCATGAATAGTGCTATATAAATAAAAATAATTCCCCTTTCTGCCAGAATATAATGCAAAAGAAGAAAAGCTGTCTGGGATTCACTGTAATACAATGGTAATTTTGTCCCTGGATCAGAAAGGGCTTAATTTTGAGATCATTTTAAAACTTGTTCTGCCACTTCTTCAGTACTTAACATTATATTCTGCTGTCTAGTAAATGTGTTTCGGCATTGCAGTTTTAATTGGCTCCAATCCAGAGTCTCATTGAGGTTAGTAAATGATTTAACAATAAATGATTCAGTAGAATATATAATAAATACGATATGTCATTCACCAGGCTGACCACATTTTATTCCAGTATTGTTCTTTGATATAGAAATGAAACTTAATGGATCATATTCCATAGAAATTATGACAGTATTATGAGATTATGTGCAGCAATAATGTACTGAAACATTGCTGAAATCATACATTACTCTAAAAGTACGGGTTGTTTAAGCATGGTTTAATTAATGAATAATAATGGATGCGCTCACAGCATGCTAAATCCAAGCCAAATAAACTATATTACAGCTTAGAATAATATGTGAATGCAACCATTGTTTTAAGTCAGCTTTGTTAATTGTAAGTAAGATTCAAAAGCAATTAATGTAAGCTGTAGAGAAACTAGAAATTTAATGAGGTGGATGATGAAACTTAATTGGGAAAAAATTCAATTTATAAAATCATTGCTAGTGATTCCTCTGCTTTCTCAGGGTTTTTGTAGAAGTGGCTGGGGAATTCTGGAGTAGAAGTCTTGACTGGTTACCAATCAATGGGTACTAAGTCATGATTTATTTATCCATGTTAATTGAACACACTGCATTTGGCTGCTTTCGAACAACATATAAGGCATATATGATGGTTTCATGGTTTACAAGGAAAACTGGTTTATATAATACACTAAACACAAATCAAACAAACCATTTTATGGCCTACGTGTAAATCTGTAAAATATCTGTTAAAAGAAGATTTTTTTTCAAGGAAGATCCAATGAGTTTTTGTTTAATTTATGTTGGAAAGTTTCCCCCTAGCCTGTTGCAACAAAGGGCTTACAATGTGTTAAGCAATAGCCTTCATACTTTTGTATATTTATACAAAGTCAGCTTATTGCCCCCAACAAACTGGGTCCTCAATTGACCTACCTTAGAAAGGATGGAAGGCTGAGTCAACCTTGAGCCTGGCGAGGATTGAACTCACAGAAATTACAGGCAGCTGGTGTTAATTGCTGCCTTTAGTAGGAGGCATTAGCCCTCTACGCTACACAGGCTCTGTCAATCTCAGCTAGAGATATTTCTTCCACAAAATAAGAGCTTTAGTTATATTCACTTACTGCCACAAGTCAGAATTTTTCGGGTTAATGGCCCGGTAGTCTTGGGCATACAACCATAATTGAGTCTGGAATTAATACGTTGCATTGATCATTTTATGATCTTTTTTTTTGTGGGGGAGGGTTGATCATAAAATAAACAGAGTGGTTGTTAAGCAAGCACAATGGTCATTAAACATAAAAAAATGCCCATTACAGCCACTTGGTATCTTTTTCCAGAAACCCAAAGCAAACATCGGTTTCTTGCAAAAAATACGATACATTACAATCATGTGAATGTAGAATGCTACAAATATCTACAAATGCAGACTGATTACCAAGCACCCAAAGCTTGATCATGGAGGTCTAGGGTGGCTGTGGCAACTTCAAAACTGGGTCGTAAATAGCTTTGGGAAGTTTGATCATAATGTTGACTGGTTGTAAGTCCAGGACTACCTATACTACCTCTACTATGAGTACACCATGCCAACTCCAAAACAAACAGTCTGTTGTAGCTCAGCCCTGAGCCACCCTGTCTGGGGAAAAGGCTGACATTTGAAACTGCTATGATGAAAAACAATACCATGGAAAGACCTGAATTAGAAGTTTGTGTAGGATTGGTAAGCAATTACATAAATATGCTATTATGAATATCTTTGTGTCTCTGCTCTTGACTTTGGTATCTAGTGCAGACTTTGTCCACTATTTTTTTTCCCCTGCTCAGGACTTCTTCCAAAAGTAGATTCTGCACAGAAAAATATTGCATTTGAGTAAAAGTTTTGACTTAGTAAACTATATTTTCTCCTTTCTTTTATTACTATTGATCTTCTCATCGTTCCTATCACCCATCTCCTCCCATGACTATAACCTTGTTGCTGGTATCATTAAGATTTATATTGACTGTTTCCCTATGACTATCATTAAGTGTTGTACCTTATGATTCTTGACAAATGTATCTTTTCCTTTATGTACTCTGAGAGCGTATGCACCAAGACAAATTCCTTGTGTGTCCAATCACACTTGGCCAATAAAGAATTCTATTCTATTCTATTAAGAATAATGTTGTTTCATTTCAAAGTGATACTAAAGAATCTTTTGCTGAGAGGCCACATCTGAGCAACAATTGGATGGTGTAATTTCAAAAGAGAGATTATCATTTTCTGCTTCATTTTAAGCAGTTTAGTGGGCAGTCTTTTGTATAACCTGAACCATTTCCAACACCTGTTAAAACCTAATTAGAATGTCTATTACCACCTCCTTTGTTTCATTAAAGGCTATAACAGACTGATTTCACTGTTATTCAGTTTCCCCCCCTCCTTTTTGGTCCCTCCCCCTCCCATTTGTTTAACTTCCAAATAGATGAAAAATGCTAGCAAATTTGAAAGTTTCCAAAAGACAGTGATGTTATGATTAACCTAATAATATGGGCTGGATCTAGAATTGTGCTTCCTTACTCAGACTTGGGCAGTAATTCTATTTTTTCCTCCATTTTACTTATTTAGAACACTTATCTCACTCATCTTCTCCAAACCATCATAGTTTTCTTTGACTGAGGCATTAGTTTTAAACCATAGTTGAGTCACAGGAGCTACCATAGATTTGCACATAATGTTAAATTGGAAATAAACTTCCTGTGTTAATTTACTCATTTCAGTCCTCTCCTTGTTCTGTGAGCCTTGAGGAACAGTTACAAAATCACAGCATTTTCAGTAGGAAGTAACTGTGGCACTCCAGATGTTGCTAACTACTAGAATACTCCCGGCATCCATCACTATTGGCTGTACTTCCAAGGGAATTGTAGCTGAGAACATCTGTCTCTGGTTGCTTAAATCTTACCCAAGATCAGCTAATGAACTCAAGGATGGCATGATTTGAACCTTAGTTTCCCGTCTCAGTCCAGCACTCCCCCGCACCCATTTAGTTAAAAGTGGGGCAGCCATATCTTGACTCTAAAAATCAAGATAAGCACTAGTATCAACAAATAGTCAGGTAGGAGAGATTCCTGAGATGTTAGAGTAAGAAATGCTTGGCCTTTCTCCTGTAATCTTTCCTCAGTTTAATAGCTACCTACCGGCAAGCTACTATGAATGAGCTATAGAGTTCAACCGAACCATTCCCCATTCCTGCGAGGGGAGGACATGAGGAAAAAAGATGATGCAGTGATGTTGAATAAAATCTGAAGGGAAATATTCCCTGATGTTAACAGAACAAGGGCAAGATAGAAATGGAACAAAATGGCTGTTTTGGAAAGGCTTACTTAATGGACACAATTTGGGATCTCCTGTGGCACATCTGCTGTGGCTTTTATACTTTCTGCTGCTTTAGTTTCTAGGAAACATTTTTTTCTTCACTAAATTCAGAACCAGGTTGGAATGGGCAAGTGTATCACTTTTAGCTTAGTGCCATGTGGAAGACATTAGCAAGTGCCAACATCTTGGAAAATTTGAGGGTTCTATTTATATTATGCAGGCAGGAAATAAAGAGTAGACAGTCTGAGGGTGTAATGACTGGAGGACGGAGACAGCCAGACAGAGATTATTGAGGATTTAAAGGGCAAGCAAAACTTAAGCGAGTGGCGATTCTTTTTTTCTTTTTTTTAAAAAAAACATATTGTTTCAAAATAACGTACAGATTTACCCAACATCCATTATGGGTTAAATTAGAGCATCAGGTTTTAGTTCATTGTTATTTGCAAATATGCTTCTGAGTCCCACATAGGCCCCATTAAGACCCCATGTGCCCAGCCATGCTGACAGTGGAAGGCATTTTGTGATATACTATGCTAACATAATTCTTTGGAATCCTTGGTGCTCTCTGAACTTTCTTTTTTTTGCAGAAAATTTCTTCCTGGAATTCAAAAATGTTCTGGAGGATATACTACCCAATATGTTATTAATCAATCATACATAGTCAAATATATTGTATATATTTTGTCACATCAAAAGACCAAGCATCACTATTAAAGTCATGAGAATATTCTCTCTAGTATGGACAAATAACAGACAAGATTGATGCAGTGAGGTAAACTGGAAATTGAGTTGCAGATCTGAATTATTTCCAAATGTTTTATACTGTTAGGGAGACATATGTGGTGGTGCTGAAGAGCTTTGGGAAATGATGAAACTATACAAATAGTGAAATAATAAATAGCAATATTTAATTATCATTGAGTCGATGAATTAATTTTAATATTTCAGAAACCATCAATATAGATCTTCTCTATGATAATCTGCCCCTCAATTTGTTGGGTCTTCCAATAATATAACCATCACCATTGTAACTAAGTCTATCCATCTTGCTTTTGGTTGTCCTCATCTTTTTCTTCCACCTTTCCTAGTGTCAGAGCTTTCTCCAGAAGGCACACACATGCACCTCTCCATTTACTTGTAAAAAGAAGATTTCAGATTATCCTGTTGGAAGAAATGCCCATCTGGGTTCAGTTCCAAGTGGGGGGAAAGACACTGGATTCATGGAAGTTGCTTGGAAAGAAGGTTTATAGATGAACAGGATCACATGGCTTGGAGATCTTGGATGAAAAAAAGGAAGAGATGCTGAGAGTCCCTGGGTTTTATGCCCTCTATTGGGCTTTGAATTTGAGCTCGTATTCTGATTGGTTGTCAGACTCCCATGGGGCCATGCAAGAGCAACTCTGTAGGATGTGAATCTCCCAGGCTTGGTTGAGTCTTGCTGGCTGATGTAATGAAGGGGCTTTGGGCAATTCCTATTATGACAATACTAGAAGGAACTAGATCTTTGTTTAGAATAGACTGGCCCAGGCTTTAATGGCCCATTGACAAAGGTGGGGGGCTGAGTTTCTGCCTCCCTTTTAGGGGAAATATTCTGCCCTTTTAATATTTCCTAAAAAATTTCATTTTTCTAGGAGAGGGATGGTTGCTAACTTCCTACAATTCTTTTCATAACATTTCTGTTATTAGGAAACCAGCTCTTTTGGTTACAATCCTGCAAGATATACTAGGAGAGAAAAGGGTGAAGCGTGTAAAATAAAAAATACCTTATCAATTACTAAATGTGGGAGTTGCTTTGGGATTGGGTGGCAACCCAGTGGCACAGGAATCTTATAGAGATGGGAGAGTGGATTCAACTAATATATCAATATGTCATAGAAACTAAGGATGTATATGAATGAAGAAACACCAAAAAAACCCACAAGTTTGAACAACAGTGTTTTCCAGCAACACAATGATCTGAAATATACCCCCATCAACTATAAAATACTTATAGGGAAAAAATAATGGTTTTAGAATGATTGTCAAAGTTGAATGTTATTGAAGATCTGTATGGAGATCACAGGAGACTTTAGATTTCTGAGCTAGAAGAGTTCGGCAATGAAAAATGGGAAAAATTATGAGAAGCAAAAATAAAAATGAGTTGTAGCTGATTAAAGAATATGTTTAGAAAACATTATTTCTACCAAAAGACATATAATATGTAGTGACTGAAAGGGTGCCCAAATTTTTTCATCCATCTGTATTCATTCTTCATTTATTCTGAATATGCAAACAACTGCACATAAAAAATAAACATGCAGCCAAATTTTCAGAAAGATGCAGTGCTTAACTTTATATAGAGGCTATGTCAGGTTCTGTTCACTTATAGATTTACTGGCACATGTAAATTGATGAAGTGTGTATAAATTTTTGCAGGCAACCATACATGTATTATAAAAAAACATTAAGATAAGGTCCTTGAGAGTTTTTTTCCTAGGCCTAAAGGAAGGGGACTGATATCTCATGGAAGAATGCCATAAATGTGTGAGGTTTCGCTAACTTATCAATTTTACCCAAAAAAATGCAATGGGGTTAACTCTGGGCTATGCTGACCTAAATTGGAAGATGGTTAGTATGGCAAGTCAACAGCTGCCATTGATCCTTGTCCAAAAATTCCGAACAAAAAGTTATAAATCACAAATGCCCTGATAAGAAAAGGGAATTGCATTTTTCTTCCAAGCAGAGGAAAAATGTTAGTATAGGAATGAAATTCATTTTTTTGCCTCAAGATAATTGGTTTTTATGTCTTGATACAATATGATTGATTTAATAAACAATGCAGCTCTATGGTATTTAATTGGGTTCTTGGCAATTTCTTGGCCAGCTTTTTTCCTCCTTGCAGACATTTTATTATTGGGCAAGATAATATAAGTGATGAGAACACTATGAAACTAATAATTCTGTCTGAGCTACTTATATTTGCAATTATTTCCATTCTGGCATATTTAAATAATTCAGTAGAATTTTCTTTAAAATATAAATACATTGGATTACTTTATAATTTTCCTTGATGGATTGCCTTTCTAACAAATGTCTGTGCAATCAACATTAAGTTTAGTTCCAACACATTCCATGCAGATAATTGTTTCGTTGCTGATCTGAAATATGGCATATCTGAAAAAGTATCCAGAAGAGAGTTATAATGATGATAAATATTCTGGGTATACAAATTGGCTGGTTTCACAGATCATGCTAAATTATAAGATGGTCAGTATGAGTTTGATTGGCGTGATGTGTAACACATTACTAGGTGTTGTAAACTATGATTTATATAGTTATACTGAATGGTCACTTTTGTGTCTTTTCCAATAAAGCACAATTAAACCACTTCATAGCTGGATTTATGGTCCTTTGGATGCAGTGGTGGGATTCAACCAGTTCGCACCACTTCGGGAGAACCGGTTGTTAACTTTCTGAGCCATCTGGTGAATTGATTGCTGGAAGAAATTATTAGGGAAGAGAACCAGTTGTTAAATTATTTGAATCCCACTACTGTTTGGATGGATATGAAAAATAAAGCCTATACAGGTAGTCCTTGATTTATGACCACAATGAAGTCCAAAATTTATATTGCTAGGCAAGAAATTTGTAAGCAAGTTTTGCCCCAACTTTTCTTGCCACATTTGTCGAGTGAATCACAGTGGTTGTTAAGTAACATGCCTGTTAAATGAATCTGGCTTCCCTATTGACTTTGTTGGTCAGAAAGTCACAAAAGGGAATCACTTAACCCTTAGACACTGCAACTGTCATAAATACAATTCAGTTGTCAAGCATCTGAATGTACATCACATGACCATGGGGACGCTACAATGGTCATAAGTGTGAAAAATGGTCATAAGTCCCTTTTTTCAATTCTGTTGTAACTTTAAATGGCCACTGTTGTAAGTCAAGGACTACTTGTACTTTATTTGATCTCTTTGGTACCGTTTAATCTGCCATCCTTGTTTGAGCTTCGTTTTTTAGGTTTCATGGTGATCCAGATCGTTTGGTGTGATTTATGAGGACTAGGAAATTAGGGAATCTTTCTTAAACTATGGTGTGCAGTAGATATGCCTATTTTAACTAGGTCTTAAGTGTTAAGAGCCCTGAATTGCACCATGAAAAGAGGAAAACACTCTTGAAATAAAGAGCTAGGTCTGCTCATTTGCTAATGGCAATTCTACTGAGGGAGAGATTACGCAGACACAGTTGCAATCCCAAAAGAGAAACTCCCTTCTGTTTCTTGGCGGTGATTAGTTCCCATCTCATACAAAGGGTTTTTTTGTTTCCTCCTCTGTTATTCTTTCTTTCATTTGTGTGTGCATGTGTGTGTTTTAAATAAACCTTTTGCAGGATGCCAAATGTTACTTATCTTCCTCCATTACAATTTGCAGCACAGGTTCCGGACAGTGACGAGCAATTTGTGCCTGACTTCCATTCAGAGAACTGTGAGTCTTGAAACTGGGGAGATGGAGAGGTGGGAAGGTCATGCTTTGATGGGGAAGAAGATGAAAAGTACCCAGACAGGATGCCAGCGTCTGAAATGCCACCATCTGATCCTTCATGCTGAAAAAGCCAGAGCTGAGTTTACTTCTCTGGGTGCCAGATAGGATTGGGGGGGAAAAAAAACCATCCTGGCCACATGTTTTTGATTCTACCCATGACACTTCTTCTACTTAATCTGCTTCTTGGACATTGTTCTTTTTGATATTCCTATTCTTGACTTGTTCCTACTGAATATTTTATTTTAAAATTTTGTTTGTGGAACAAATGTATTTGTGATAGTTGGAAGTTTTGTAGGCTGTCAAATAACTTGTTAATGTTTGACATTCAGCTATTGAACATAGGGAGAGCCATTAAGACTTCTCGTCCCCTTGGAAGGGTAGATGAGGGACCACACTCCTTAGCTAAACAGCCTCTGATTTCTGGTTTCTCATTGCTCCATTAATGGATCTAGGAAGGGGATATTATGGGAATATTTTGGAGCACACCATGGAATCTGGGCACTGAAGTTTCTATACTTGGCCAAGACATGAGGGAAAAGCGATACTAGCCCAGGAATTATCATGATTTATTTTTCTTCTATTATTTTCAGTGAAACACAAAATAAATGTCCTTTCTCCACTCTGCCCTTTAACAAAGATAACAAAACTTCGCTAGAGGCCATTCACTGCCACCAATATTTCCTTGCAAGATAGTTTTTATATCCTGAATACTATTTGCTTGCAAACTCAATAATATAATCATTTTAATTGTTTTTAAAAATCTGGACGACAGTTAGGGATGACGATGACAGTGTTTTATTCATCTGAGTATATTTAGTTACAGGGGCCTCTTTGCAATTATAAATCTAAATGAGCATTTCTAGTCCTTTTAGTTTTGGAAATCTAAGATTATATCATGAACAACATTCATGAACAACAAAATTCTCTTAAAGAGAATTTTTATTCCCAAGATCAGAAAAAATGGGATGTGACTAAAAAAATGACCCCTATTTTTCTTCATTATTAATTTTCAGGGTAAAGTACCTGAATAGGTTCAGTGAAATTTGTCCCTTTAGATTTCCCCGTACTTTGTTAATTCATCCTTATCTCCCTCTCTCATATACACTATAGTGTGGTGTTCTGGCAATTGCCTGGACGAGTTCCTGCAGTTGGCAAGATTTAGAAGTGGTTTGCCTTTCTTGGCCTGAGAGTGAATGACTGGCTCAAGATCCCCACACTGTCTTCATGATTCATGGCAGGCCTAGAACTCATGGCCTCCTGATTCCTAGCCGGATGGCTAAACCAGTATACCAAACTGACTCGCCCTTACCTCTCTAACCTACCATATTTTCACTGCAAACCCTTTGTGGCCCTAGGCCTGCTTTCCATATTAGGCTTAGGTTACTGTTCACTTCTGTTGTGTCTGTATACTGTTGTTACTTTGGTATAGTAATGCCATAATGCCCAATTTCGTTAAAAGGATTTCTTACATATACAGATTAGGTTGGATTGAGATTTGGGAATATGTGACTGCAATTAGGTGTGACTAAAGACCTATAGATTATGTTTCAGTTTAATGAATATAGTCTAAGGCACGGGTCTGTAACCTTAAACACTCAAAGAGCCATTTGGGCCCGTTTCCCACAGGAAAAAAAAACACACCGGGAGCCACAAAACCTGGGTGGGCATGGCCAACTCAATGTCACTCATTCCCACCCTGCTAGGGGGAATCATTCCCACATGACTCCCCCTAGCACACCTACTCAGCCAAAAAACTATTCTCTGTCTCTCTATCCCCCTTTCCCTATCTCCCCCTCTCTCCTCCTCTGTCTCTCTCCTCCTCCCACTTCTGTATGTCTCTGTATCCCTGTCCCTGTCCCTATCTTCCCATCTCTCCCCCCTCTCTCTATCTCTCCACTCTCTCCTCTCTCCCCGTGTCTCTCTCTCTCCCTCTGTATCTCTCTTCCCCTCTCTCTATCTCTCTCTCTCCCATTCTGTGTATCACTCTATGTATGTGTGTCTCTCTCACACACTCTGTGTGTCTCTCTGTCTCTCTCTCCCTGCCCCTTTCTGTGTGTGTGTGTGTGTGTGTGTCTGTCTGTCTGTCTGTCTGTCACTCTTTCTCTCTCTGAAAGCCGCTACTGGGCCAAGCCAACAAGCTCTTCTTGGGGCAGTTTGTTACTCCTTTTATTTCTTCTTTTTGGAAATCTAGGCTGGTTAAGGAATGATCACCAGAAGCGGCAGAGGCTTCACTTTGGGTGACCATCTTCCTCCTTCCCCCCTCCTTATCCTCTCATGACTCCCTGACCAGCTGTGGCTGAGCCGGGAGCGTGCGCATGCATGGGGAGACCCTCCGCAACCGAGCGCCAAAGCGATTGCAGATTGCAGGGGAACCGGCTGCCTGCCACCTGAAACGCGGCTCTGAGAATTGCACTGGGGAATCCGGGCAGCAGTGGCTGGAAAGGAGGGATGTTTAGGAGCTCCTGTTCGGGTCGCTCGGCTCCTGGGCGTGGAAAGGGCTTAGGCGGCGGTAGCGGCGGCTCCTCACATTGCTGGGGAGTGAAGTCATTGCGACCATTGTCTGCCCTGAGCTGCCCGCTGGGTGGTCAGAGGGGTAACCAGCTGCAAATCGTGGCTCCCACTTTGTTCCCTGAAACTGCAGGGCATATTCCCCCCCAGACCATCCCAAAGAGGTTTGTTCCTCAGGCTGTGCTCTGTCCCTCTCCCCAGAGCATGCGAGGGGTCTCTCTGGGGGAAAGCGAGTAGTCCCTGCAGATCGCAGGAGCACCCTGATAAGTTTTCTGGAAAAGAACTTATCAGTAATTGACGCCCTCTTTCCCAGCCGAGTCTCTGAGGCACCTCTTGCTTGCAGGAGGAGGAGGAGGGTGGCATAAAGCAGCACCACCTTAAATGCTGGTAGGCAGAGGTAGAATTCTTGTTTTCTTATTTTTCTCCCCCCAAATTAAGGTGCGTCTTATACTCCGGTGCGTCTTATACTCTGAAAAATATGGTAGATACATGTAAGGCAAGGACATTTGTGGGGAGGAAGAAAAATAATTAAGATGAAGACCATAAGCCCATAATTAACCCCCCTCCTTTTTATTTAACTTGTGCTTGATGCACTAAAAAAAGGAATTGGGTTTCTATTGTATGATGGTTCTTCCTTGATTAAAATGTTCTTTATAGGAACATTTTACTTATGTTCCTATAAAGAACATAAGTAAAACAGTACTTACGTTTTACTTACGTTTACTTATACTTATAGGAAGTAAATAACAAAAATACCTAAGACTCATAGAAAAGAATACTCTGCTCATAGTTTCTCATAGAAACTCCTAGAACATCATAGAAATTCATGGAAGAGAACCTAAAACTTGGCTTTATGACTGACTCAATACGTATCCAACCAAAGTGAGCATAAGAAGAAAGAAGCATGAAAATTTGTTGGATGATTCTGTGTCCTGCCCTTTAAAGGGTTAATACTGTGGGCGAAAATTGGAGGACAAACAGCTGTGTGAAGCTGTTTTTGAAAGGCCAGGTTGTAAATCTAAATTTAATGAACAAACACAACATTCCAAGGAATTTCTCAGATAGAACTGAGAAGATCTAATCTAAATAACTATTGAAACAGAGAGATGGAGCTGCATGAAATACAGAAACTGCCTTATTTCATATAGGACAATTTTATCATTACTTTATGATTCTTGATAAATGTATCTTCTCTTTTTATGTATACTGAAAGCATGGGCACTAAAGAAAAATTCCTTGTGTGTCCAATCACACTTGGCCAATAAAGATTTCTATCTTCTCTCTATCTATCTTTAGCAGACTATTGCCTACCTGGAATGGAACCAGACTCTTAGGCCATTTTCATAATCAATTTGTGTATTCTTAACCAAGTTTAAACCTGGGAGTTCTGAATGCTAAGAATGTCCTCTTGTACAAAGTCCTATCTCAGATTCCTTTGTAGCTAGGCTCTGCAAATACAATTCCGATGCAGGTTAAAGCACCTCTCCCCCACCCCTTCAAATCAGAGAGAACATCTAGTTCTCAATTTCTTCTTGGGGTTGGGAGGGAAGGGAAGTCCTCGCTCCCTTGTTATGCTTGGTTGATGCAAACTCAGACTGATGAGTATCCTGATGTCCTTACTCTCCTTTTTTTCCCACCCAGTGGCCCTTCACAGTCCTCCAGCTAAGATAAAAAAGGAACCACAAAGCCCATGTGTGGATGCTTCCAGTTCCTGCAGACACACACAGCCTTTTCATTACCAACCCAGGGAGCAATGCTTATATGCCAGGTAATGCTGCTACGGAACAAATGCTGATCACCTTGTGTTCCTGCAGTCCTGTGTTAGGAATTGCCAAGAATGCTACGTAGAGGTTCCCTTCAGATTTTGCTGGTTCTGGCAAGTTTGAGAAAAAGGCCAAGATATGCAGAAGTTAACTATAGCCAAGTCTTGTAACACTGTATTGTTCAATAACTCACCACTATCCTGCATATTTTGAAGCTAAGAAAACCCGGTGTCCATATTGGTTGGCAACTTAATATGTTGGTAGTGCTGATTGGTTGATAAATAGTCAATACCAAGTCTGTTCCACTCTCCCACTAGTGAGTATCAGTATCATCCAGATGTAGGAATTTATTCATTAACCATCAAGTTGAGTCTGATCATATACAGTAAATGCAGTTATTGAAAAGGGATGGGGGAGAACTGAATTTCACAGATCAGTGGTGTAAATGTAACAAATTGGATGTTTGGCAATTCAAAAAAGTAAAGCAAGACTATTAAAATTGTGTTTGAGGGATTAAACAAGGGAAGACAAGAATTTGCTATCAGTTCTTGGCTCAACAATACACAGTCTTTTTATACTTTTATTTGCAGGTTGATTAGAGTAGAATGCATGAAGACTCTGCATGTTTTAGAACCAAGTGAAGTGCTTTGGGCCTCACAAAAGCACAGCACTTCTTGACTAATAATTAAAGCATCCTGAATTTTCTCAAACATCTGTATGAATCTGAAAAAAAATGCCACTGATTGTAAGGAATCAGGAGATTTGTGATTCTAAAATTCTTTCCCCCCCCCTGGATTTCATGAAATCTAAAAAATAATCAATATGTAATGATGTAAAGTCAAGAGGTGCTTGGAGTTTATGCAAGGTGTGAAATCCTTCATCATTTTCATAGCCTGCACAGTTTTAATTTGCATTCTTATTCTAAATTGAGCCAGCTGTCTTTTCAGCGTTAGGCTCAATGTGGAACACTTATCTTTTAAAAAAGCACATTTTACCCTAAGAATTTTAAATAATAGAGCAAATTTATCTGCTGCCAGAAGGGGTGCAGGGGATGGGAATCAGAGATCTTGACATACTGTTGAAAGAAGCACGAGCTGGTCAGTAGAGAAAACAAAGCTGTCTAAGGGAGGTGATAAGCATTCTTCTGCTTGGAAGTATTGAAGCGGAGGTCAAATGTCCATCTGGAGTGATGTTGCGTTGAGCAAAAGAGATGGTTAGGTGAACTCCCAAGATGCATTCCAAGTTATGATTCTATGAAGATAATCAGAAGTAGCTCCATATTGAATATGCAAATAATGTTGAACGCTAGTTGCCTTCATTCAGCAAGAAAACCAGAGGGGTTAACATATGATAACATCGGGCTGGAAGAATGGGGGGACCCTGATTAATTGTGGTCTAAGAATCCTCAACACCAACTGTTCTGTTGTCCACTGTGACAGATTCTCCAGGATCCGCATCTCCAGGATTCACTTCGGTTTATCTACTGCAAGGCCTTCTTTCTTGGTTGGGTCTCTCTTTTTGATCCAGCTGGATCAAAACTTTGGACTTTCCAGATTCAGAGAGTATATATGAGAACCCATAGGCAGAAATGAGCAAGTTTCATCCCTTACAATTCCCTTTTTCCACCTCTGAATTTAGCTGTGGGTGAGGGCAGTTGAGTGGGTTGGCTGGCATATTCTGGTTGTTTTCATCCAACATGCTTAACCTATTTAATTTAGTTCCCTAAATTAACCCATTTTCTGAATTTGTTTGCCATGTTGAATCAAATTATCAACTGGATTGGAAAGCACAATAAGCCACCAAAATAGACTGACAGAAACCTAAAAAAAGTATGACCAAGATGTCAAGCCTAGCTTAAAATACAGCTGTTATGTATTTATTTCATTTGGTTAAACATTTATTTGGAGAAATCATCTGTGTAGGAATGCAAAAGGAGCAGATGTGGGAGATGAATCTTCAAAGGACATACTCTTTATTATGTACCAGGCAGTATTACACAGAGTTGTGTATGATAGTGTAGGTGCCTAAAATAAATAAATAAAATTTGAAAAACAGCCCCAGATGTTGGTGTTCCTGTCCAATCAGGTATTTCCTCTTTGAAATACTACTGCAGATGATCCCTTATGTTTGTGTTAAGATGCTGGTGGGTGGAGATGATTGCTTCTGTTTCTCACATTATCTCTCCAATCTTAAAATCCTTGTTGATTCGTTGTTCCGTTGATGAAGAATATCTGCCCTTTAGGCCAGGTATGCAGTTTTAATGTAGATACCTCTATTTCCCATGAACCAGGGAACAATCTGTCATGCTATATTACTTTATGAGTGGCATTGTAAAAAAATGCCATGCATTAAAAACTCGTTCTGCCTACCATTCATAAATTCTCTTTAATGGCCCTGACACTCCTCGTGCTGCTTTTTGCAAGTTTCTGTTCTCCAGCCTTTGTTTGCCACATTTCAATATCTCCTCTTCCTTCATTTTCCTCCCCTACACTCTCCACTTCCACATGCAGGGTTTTGGATTTGAATGCCATCTCCTAGTCTTTATTTACCCATCAAGCTCTCCTAGGCCCCTCTCACTTGTTTTCCTATCCTTGTTCCTTGTTATGTTCTTATCCATAGAGCTCTTTTCAGTTCTCTCCCTCAGATTTTCCCCCTCCTGAAGTCTGCATCACATTTAAATGGTGCCATCCAATTTCCTCTGCTCTCTTTTCGGTTTCACCTCCTTTAAAGCAGGAGCACCCAAGAATCTGTTCTTTTGATGAGTTGCATATTAGAAGCCTATTTCTAAAAATAGGCCAGATCAGAAGATATCAAAAGGTAATTTTGGTTTAATTTACATTTCATAGAATGAATATGATTCCTTCCCCTGTGGTTGTGTCCACATCCAAAGCTTTTAGAAGCCACACAGGTGTAGCTCTGCTATAAAATCATCACATGGCAGCCTGTAGATTCAGAATCATGTGGAGTCCTTAGTCTAATTTAGTATATGTGACAAGGAAGGAAAGAAAAGTAGGAGACCAGAAAGAAAGCCCTGTTCCCTCTGAAAAATATAGGTCATCCATGCATTTGTCTGACTGCAAAATGAAAATCAAGTCTGAGTCAAGTTCTGAATAAATAGCCTCTTCAGAGCTTATCTACTATGACGCATCAGGGTTTTGCTGGGGAAAATGGGAAATACCAGCAGGAGGGAAAGGGATATCTCTTGCTGCACCTGATGCTTGCACTTTTCTCTAGGCAAGATTCAAGCAATGTGAGCCACCACGGCCCACTCCAGACAGCGCCTGGCCAGGCATACTGTATGGAACACAGGTAAGCCAATGAATTGGGTGGATGAAATTTCTAATACTTTCGCTCTATCTGAAAGGTTTAGGGCAGCTTAATACATTACAAGAACTCTGTTGCTCTCTTAAAAATTACCTTTCAAGCAGAATAGAATAAAATAACAGAGTTGGAAGGGACCTTGGAGGTCTTCTAGTCCAACACCCCGCTTAGGCAGGAAACCCTATACCATTTCAGACAAATGGATATCCAATATCTTCTTAAAAACTTCCAGTGTTGTAGCATTCACAACTTCTGGAGGCAAGTTGTTCTACTAATTAATTGTTCTAACTGTCAGGAAATGTCTTCTTAGTTCTAGATTGCTTCTCTCCTTGATTAGTTTCCATCCATTACTTCTCACCCTGCTTTCAGATGCTTTGGAAAATAGATTGACTCCCTCTTCTTTGTGGCAACCATTGAAATATTGGAACGCTGCTATCCCTAGTCCTTCTTTTCATTAAACAGCATTATGTTCAGCTGGTACCTGGGTTCATATCATGGTTAGGCTAAAATATGATTGCTTTTTTGATGACTTGGTGCTTGTTGGGCACAACAGGGTTGGTTGAATCAGTCAACACACTTTGTAAATACTCATTCCCATGGGTCGGTAAAATAGGAGTTCAAGCTACTATATGGTTTGGAGACCATCACTCTTTGCCATTTTTTAACTTTACGAAATACACAGTGATCCATGTGAGGAGCTAGTTTTATCACAGATGGAGACATTTTCCACTCTTCCTATCCTGGTTCCATCTTTGCTTCAAATATCATAGATGGTGATAGTGAAGCAAACTAGAGACACGGTATTCCTGCAGCAACCCTATTTTGACAACCCCCACCTCTAGGAATTTTATTCCATAGCAGCTACTAGACAGAAAAACTAACATTATTCAGATGACACAGTTGATGGGGGAGAAATTAGTTTAGTCCAAACAGAACCATCTCAATTTAATTTAGCGATTTACATAACATGCTGTCTCTTTACCCAATTAAACATGCCCAGTGGAGGGTACTAAATAAGCTACTGTGGTTAATAGTTCAACAGGATCCCATCATCTCAAGTGGCATGTTGAAATGGGATGGTGGGAATTGTTTGGCTCAAACACCCAAAGCGCACTTTGCTTTGGTAAACTTTGTTGAGCATAAGTGTTCCATTTCCTGATCTTGTAGTCTTTTCAAAGGAATATTGGGTCCCCCATCATGTACTGTAAGGGATGATCAGGTGATTAAATGCCTGTTCTTTATTTGTCTGCCTGTACAACTGTATGGCTTCTTCTGCATTCCTTCTAGTTCCTTGTACCAGCTGCATGCTGAGACCAGCCAATCCTTCTCTGCCTCTCAAGCCTTAATATCAGACAGCTCTTCCATTTATCAACGTCCATGGTCTGCCCCATGTCTGCCGTATCCCCCACAGGGCTTCAAGCAGGAATTCCATGACCCCATGTATGAGCAAGTGAACACACTGGGAGATGTAGACAGTTCCCAGTATGCAACTGGCGTGGTGATAAAACAGGAGCGGATGGACTATGCTTTTGACACAGGTAGAGTGCAAGAAAGTGGGCATGTAGTGTGCATATATGTGTGTGCATGCGTTTAGGACTAGGGTTAGTTCTTTGCATAAAGTTTATCTTTTTCCTGCTACAGAAACAATCTGAAATTTGCTTGGCCCAGTTATGCTGATCAACAATCAAAGCATTTGAGCTTACTTGGCATTACTTGTACCCCCACCCTACCCCAAAAAAGTGAAAAAGAAGTGGGGAGGCCTCAGTAGTTGTCCTGCCAAAATCTTGGATCCTTGTTGCTGAAAGATGCCATTTGTTGATTTCCCTTATGGATATACCAAAACTGAGTGCACAGAACAAGATTTATATCTGTATGTAACTGTATTTCCCAATGATACACCCAGCCAGAAACTCTGGGATTATGTGTTTAAACCAGTTTCCACAAACCTCAGCCATGCCAAAGGTGGTCATCTACAATTCTCACCATCCCCATATTCTGGTAGGGAATGAGGACAGTCATAATCCAGTGTATCTGGGAAATGATCTAGAAAGTACCGTTTCCTTCTATACAGTATTACTATTTTTGTGTATTCCTAATATATTTTACATTATGTTCAGATTCTCTTTCATACACACTTGATTTTGTTATAAAAGTTTTATACATAAATAAAAGAACAAAAATCATGCAGAGGGATGTTTGTTTCTGGTGTTATGTTCCCTTGCCATTGTGGTACAGAGGGCAGACCACTAAGTTTAGACTGGCCTTAATTCCATTGGCTGATCTTGAAACCTCAGTGGGGTTCAATTGGGTTATAGTTGGTTGGGGGACCACCAGGTGTGTAGCATAACTGACCAGTTCAATCAATCAAACAAACAAGGAAATCTCTTCCATTAGGCTGACAAGAAAACTGTATGGAGTTGAGCTTGATTCATGGGCAATTGCCCAACCTATTTAACTAGCTTGCCTGTGGCTTGGCAGGGGGGAAAAGTGCCAAACACTTCTCCAGCTTATGAGAAATTCTGTATGTTAAAATGTTTTTAAGTTGCTTTTTTCCCCCTGTACCCATTAAACTTCAAGCATGTTCCTTTTTCTTTTCTTTTACTACCACCCTTGCCTATATAAGAAGGATTTTAATGGATTCCCTGACCTTTAAATGTTTGGAGAGAAAGAGGAAAAACTATTCTGTCCCCCAGGGCGGGCAAGGCTTTGCATAACTTTGAGTCTCTACCTTCTTTCTGGTTTGGCCCAGAGCCTGTTTCTGGCTGGAACAGAAAGGAATTTCATTCACAAAATGGATGCACAGGAACTGGGTTCCGGATAAAGAGTGTTGGATTTCACTGCTCGTGCTCTCCTAGTGGTGCATCTGAAATCAGCCGGCAGGCTGGTAACACAAGCCAAAGCTTGGCTCACTGCCCAGAGAAAGTGGGAGTATGTACAGAAAATGACACCTGCAAACCTGGGAGGGAAGCATCCAACTGGCGTTTGAAGTAGGAAAGCCTTTGGCTATCTAGGAGAAATACACACCCTTCCTAACCCTTTTTACAACTCCACATCTCCCCAGGGACTGCCATTAGTGCCTTTCCTCACTTGCTTTTTCTCTTGCTATAAACTTCTTAGAGTGTCAGCGATTAGGAAAAGAATAAGATTGCATTATCCGTGAGAGCTGTGTCTGCAGGATTTAACCCATTATTTTGAGCAATCTCCATTGTTTTATTTTAAAAACTAATAAAATATTTTTTTTTAAAAAAAGGATTTAACTCATTAGTACTGAATAAATGTTTACTTGCTTTCATTTTTTTCTGCTTTGTGTAAATGGGTATAGATAAAGCTGTTAGGTGGAAAATAAAAGTGCCTAGTGAATCATGGATTTGGTTATTGAAAGGTATTTTTGTATGTATGGATAACCCAAGGCCCTCCTGATGTTGATAAACTACAATTCCAAGCATCCCTTAGATGCAGGCTAGTTTAGGTGGAGTTTCTGAGAGCAATAGGTCAGCGGCAATTGAAAGATCAGAAGATCTGCAGACCTTATAAGAAAGGCATGGTGTATTTCTCTCATACACTGTAATTTATTTTAATCCATTTTTATATTCCATTTATTCCTTAAAAAACTCCTCTCCACTTATTTATTTATTCATTTATTAGTTCAATTCATATGCTGCCCTTCTCTGGAGACTCAGGGCGGCTTACAATGCATTAAGCAATAGCCTTCATACTTTTGTATATACCTCCTTAGTAGGGTTTTTGCACTCCCCCAAGCAGTGTTCTTTTTTATACAAAGTCAGCTTATTGCCCCCACAATCCGGGTCCTCATTTTACCTACCTCGAAAGGATGGAGGGCTGAGTCAACCTTGAACTAATAATATTCATTCATTCAAATCAAACAAATGTCAAACAAATTCTGCAAAATGAAAGGCTAGAGCAAAAAGAAAAAGTGTCTCCTGAAGAAAAAACATAGCAAAATTGGTCTTAAATATTTTAATGAATATAAAAATGTTGATGGAAGTGAGTTCCAACAAGAGCAGCACCCAAATTAATTCATTTTGGGTTTAATTCATGTCCCATTGTTTCCCAAAAATGGTATCCAATAATGGCATTGGCACCTTCAATAGCTATACATCTGAAACAAGGCCAGCAAATCATATTTATTCCATCCTCACTTTTTTTGTTTGAATTACAGATGTGGCAAGTTGCCATTCAATGTATCTGAATGAAGAAGGATTACCAAGTTGTTCCAGTTCTGAAGGTGTATTAGGTGAGAAAAATAATCTTGGGGTTCCTGGTAAATTTGATTCAATTTTCTCTTTAAGGTGGTGATAATAATAATAATAATCAAAAACAGCACCAGCCTATTCCAGGTCCTAAGGAAGGATCTGGTAAGTGGATAAAGTGCCAAATCCAGTATAAACATCTGGCTGACTATGTGACCAATTATAATTTGCTGTGGATCTCCTCTGGGAATAGATTTGGATGCATGACTGGATAGTGGCGACAATTTCCAGCTTGTATTATTTTCCAGAAAAAAGTCCAGTGCTTTTTACAGCCAAAATGCTCTGTGAACTTGTAAGAGTCTTGTAAGAATCTTGTAAGATTCTTAGCAGAAACTGTTTTGATTATTTGCATAGAAAAATCTGTGGAGTGCAGGAAGAAGCGATTTTGTAGACTTAAGCCTTCCTTTTACCCTACAACAAACATGTAGAAGGTACAGCAGAAGCAAGTCAATCTAAAAGCGTTCCACCCAGAAGGGTTCATAAAAGGGCTTGAATTTGCATCTGATTCTAAGACTCAGTCCTAGGATGCAAGGCAAGCACCTAAACAATCAGATACAAGAGTACATGAACCACATTATTCTTAGCATTGGGTTTCCTTCAGACTTTATCTAAGAAGGTGCAAATATTCACACAAGAGGTTTGCATCAATTATATTCAAGCGTATTCAGCACCAATGCTGACTTGTAGGTCGACATTCACTTTGAAGAGATTCTGACCTTTCTGCTTTTTGACTTATTCCTAGTTAGAATGAACAATATCAAAATGGACTTGGGATACGTGTTATAAGAGGCAAATTCATACTTTTAGGAAAGAGACAATTCTCCCCAGTCTGGTTTCAACCATAGTATCTATAAAGCATCACCTCCCCACCCACAACTAAACAATGAAAAAAAAAAGCACACCTACTGAATATACAGCTATCTTAACTTCTTGGAGAATAATTAGTAGAATTAACACCATTAACAATGGAAGGTTTTATAATGATAAGAAAGTCTCACTTGGTTAAGTCTGGCTAATTGAAAGCTTAAGGAGCAGCAGTTATTCTGTGATCAATCCTATCAATGCTGGGAAGAATTTTGGTAGTTAATCTCTGAATGTCAATGACTTACATGTATCTAGAAGAAATGCAAATCAGATTCTTGATATTTACCTCTTGTTCTTTGGGTGTTTTCTTTTTTGCAGGCTATGGTTATGAGAGGCAAATGCGACCATTTGCAGAAGATGTTTGTGTTGTTCCTGAGAGATTTGAAGGTCAGAGACAATAGCATTTGGCTTTAGTTCCCTTAATAGCCAAGCTACCCAATCTTCCAATTGAACATTTGAACTCAGAATACATCTTTCGAAAATGTAGTATTTCCTTAAGCCACTGGTTGTCCATCTGTGCGCCAGGGGTCAGTAATGTCATTGGAGGGGATCCACGAAGGCTTTTTTAAAAAAAAATTAGATTTATATGCCGCCCTTCTCCAGAGACTCAGGGCGGCTTACAATGCATTAAGCAATAGCCTTCATACTTTTGTATATTTTTTTATACAAAGTCAGCTTATTGCTCCCACAAACTGGGTCCTCAATTTACCTACCTTAGAAAGGATGGAAGGCTGAGTCAACCTTGAGCCTCGAACTTGCAATAATTGCAGACAGCTGAATGTGAATAACAGGCTATCTAGCCTGTTGAGCTATCTGAGGCTTGAAGAAATGTTATGATTTAAATCTTGTCTTGGGCATCTGTGGTCATGGTCTGTGACCACAAAAGATATTTAAAGGGGGTCTGTGGTGAAAAAAATGTTGAGAACCAATGGCCAAAGCATTACTCCTTCAGTTACAGTAGACACCCCCCCTCCCCCAATTTTGCAAAGTTTACACAGGCTGGAGTTCAGCTTACATTATGCTTTATATATTTGGTTGGTATCAAATTAGAGAAATTATCTTTTAAACCTGAACTTGAACAAAATATCTACATATTAGTCCCAGGGAATATGTAATCTATTTTACAGGTAGATATTTGGATTATTTTCTCCCATTCCAGAGAATGAATACCCAAGATGGAATCCACTTTTTCATGCTATTTGTGAAGCATAAAAACTTAGATTTGTAAATATCGACTTTACAATCTACATGTCAGGGTTCCAAGTAACACCCGCTGTGAAATCAAAACTCCAAGGCATTTTCCTCAAAGCTTGAATTTTATTAGAGATGTCATATTGGCACATCTGGGAAAACCCAAATCTGAAGCCCTCGGGTTTTTTCCACCCAAAGTAAAGTCAAAAGTTCCTTCCCCTGCATCCACATGGGCGTCACATGGTCCAATCAGGTTGCTGTTCCAACTGTAGTTGACTCCCAGTCATACCTCCCGAGGTGCAGGCTGAATATCCTTAACTCCCAGGGGAAAAATGTTACAGCTATACACCCCACACTGTCTCCACCACCACCCTTCCCGTTCCCACAATTTACCCATCCACCGCTGTGGCAGCCCTGAAGATTCCAAGTTAAAGATGGCTCCAGGTCTGACACTACATTTGTTTTTATATCTTTGAACATTTGGGGGTTCACTTGCTGATATTTCCCTCTTGCTTCTCACTGCCTCTATATCACAAATGTGAAACTCGCCGTATCATGTTGCTGTCATATGACATTTTACGATGTTTTCCCCATTCACATAGCTGAAGTGGGCATGGCCTGTGCATGAGGCTGCCAGTTTGACATCCCTGCTCTATATCTTTATCAAGATGCCTATTTGTAATTCCACTTAAGTTTCCTCACAGATGGTGTGAAAATAAAGGAGAAATACTTTGAAATATAACAGCCTCCCCCAAATTAATTGGGATTGTAATTACCAGATTTCCAACCATTCTCTGGCCAAGACTGTCATCTCAGTCTTCCTGGAGAGTAAAAGGCTGGTAGATATAATAGATTCCCTTTGTTTTGTTTTTTTGTTTTGTTTTTTGCCTGTAGGGGAAGCAAAATGGAGAAGTTTGATTTCAGGATATCGCATTGGTCCTCCCTGTGAATTTTCTGCAGAAAATGGAGTTTTTAAAAATCAGTTTCTTTCTTCCCTTTTATTGTACTGTATATGTTGCCCTTAATAGGGGATATTAAGCAAGAAGGATATCGTGAGGGCCCACCTTATCAACGGCGTGGGTCTCTGCAGCTTTGGCAGTTCCTGGTGGCTTTGCTGGATGATCCAAGCAATTCCCATTTTATTGCCTGGACAGGTCGAGGAATGGAATTCAAACTCATTGAACCAGAAGAGGTCAAATTTTCTGTTACTTTTTTTTTTTAACTGAAAACCATCTTATATTATACTTCATTGATTGTGGATTATAGGAACCTAGTTAAAACTATATCTGACCTTGGAATATTGAGCATGGCAGGAACTGTCCTCCTAAAATGGTCAAACTATACTATGATGGAAAAAGAGTACAGTTTTATTTTCTGATTACAATATCAGGTCAACAGATACATATAGGTATAGACTCAGAAAAAGTTGCACATATCTAACTTTCTAATTGAACAAAACCAACTTTGGAGCCCCACAAAAATGCAGTTGTTGGAAAGAGGAGGGTGTTCTGAACTGAAAAGTAGATTTATTTACTTAAGTCCTTAATGCTCTGTTCTTTGCAAGCTTATATATAAACATGACATAACATCAGTTATGTTATGTTTTTTCAAGTTACTACTTCAGTTGCAACTCAAGCCTATATATGAGTTCAAAGTACATAGCCAAAAAAATCATTATATTGGAGAAGTTTACTTACAACAACTGCTAATTCCCAAGGTTTTTTTCCCCCTAAAAAGCAACTGGATTTATTCTGAAAACATTTTGCTTCTAGAAGTTTCTTGGATGAGAAGTGAAATGTTTTCAAAGAAAATACCGTGAAAATCCATCTGCCTTTTGAAAAAAGCACCTTTGGAACAACCATGACCTGGATAATTGAGAATCTCCATAGACAAAAATGCTAATATTGGGGAAAATATATAGATATACTGGGAGAAATGTGCACAGAATTGTCTATCAATTGTCATTTGGATTTTTAGAAATTGCCCGAATGTGAATAGAAAGTTTTGGTTTGTCACTCTAAGACTTGGTCCCAGTTTCTTTGCATGTAAATGTGATCTCACTCTGAATTTGCCCTGCAGGTGGCACGACTTTGGGGCATTCAGAAGAATCGTCCAGCTATGAATTATGACAAGTTGAGTCGCTCCCTTCGTTACTATTATGAAAAAGGCATTATGCAAAAGGTTGGTCTGGAGTTTGAATGCTTAGCACATGCCATTTAAATTTGGGAAGGTGGGCATTCATCTGTCAGTAAACTGCCAGAATTGTTCATTGTTCAATTGTTAATCTTTCATCAACAATTTCTAGCTGGGACATTTTGAACACAGATGATCTTGGTTTGTTTTTTTTAATTAGATTTATATGCCACCCTTCTCCGGAGACTCAGAGTGGCTTACAATGCGTTAAGCAATAGCCTTCATACTTTTGTATATTTATACAAAGTCAGCTTATTGCCCCCACAAACTGGGTCCTCATTTTACCTACCTTAGAAAGGATGGAAGGCTGAGTCAGCCTTGAGCCTCGAACTTGCACAATTGCAGACAGCTGGGTGTTAATAACAGGCTATCTAGCCTGCTGAGCTATCTGAGGTTTAAATATCTATTCATTATTTGTATTCAATTCTTTGGGTAGGGCTATGTATTTTGTGCCAAGAGAATGACATTGGTTATCAGATTAAAAATACAAGAGAAACATTTTACAATCTAAATTGGCATAAATTTGAAGGGAAGGGCCACCAACAATGCAAAATTCTAACATTTTAGTAGTAATCAGATTAGAACTAGGTCTTGGTTTGTAGGGAGGTCAAGAGATCTGTCTCAAGCAGCACCATGAACTGGGGCTCAATCAAAACAGAATAATTGTCTCAAGGGTACAGGAAGATGTAATTTTTTCTTTTTTATATTGGAGTTAAAACACTTATTTATATTGGAGTGTTTTAATAATCTTGTTGAGCACTTGATGCTCTTGGATTTTATTCCATTAAAAAAAAATCTTTTCCATGAGGGTTATAAATCTACCTTTTAAAAAAAACTGGTTTAAACATCTTCCCATCTTAATTGTTTTTTTTTAATTGTTACAAATGTTGACAGCAAAGCTATGATCTACATATTATATTACGTTTTGAGTGTGTGTTTGTGTGTGTGTGCACACGCTTTCAAATCAATATTGATTCTTAGAACAACCTGTATAAATTGCTACAGTTTTCCTGGTGAAGTTTCAGAACTGGTTTGCCATTGCTTTCTTCCTACAGCTGGGAAAGTGTGATTGAACTGAGGTAATCCAGTTGGCTTTATCCCTAGTATGTTGAAACCTCCAACATATGCATATTTTGATTTTGATTGAATTGACTGTGTATTCACAGTATTTATACAGTATGTTATTTTATGAACATAAATAGTTTATGTGCTTTTCTTCTGTTTTAATCAAGAATTTCAGAATTGGGATTTTTTTTTTTGTGGATTGGAATGGCTTACAGGTCATGTAAAATGAATTTTAAAATGCAGACATTAAGTTAAAGTAAAAAAATACATATTTTAAATGTCCAGTATTTCTTCCCAGGACTTTATGCCACTTTTTTGGAAAACACCTGGTTTGCTATGAAGCCAAATTAAGCTTCTGGGAAATAGACTAGAGGTTGAACAAAGAAGCAACATAAGATACTTGTCACTTCTGGGGACATCTGTGTGTGATGGGGATGGGGGTGGGGGAAGGATTTGCAAAGAACAGAACAGCTGCTGTAGTGCTTGTGTTTTTCTCCCTTCTGTGACATAGGTGGCCGGTGAGCGTTACGTGTACAAGTTTGTCTGTGAGCCTGAAGTGCTGTTCTCCCTTGCTTTTCCTGACAATCAGCGTCCATCTCTGAAGGCTGAACTGGAGTGGCATATCAGCGAGGAAGACACAGTCCCTTTGTCACACTTGGATGAAAATGCTGCTTACCTTCCAGATCTGGGAGGTGCCCAGCTTTATGGGAAAAGCTGCACATACTAGCCAAAGTAGATTGGACAAATCACGTCTGGGAGAGTTGTGTGTGTGTATCTGTATATATTTATACATAAATATATATATATATATATAAAGAAAGAAAGATATTTCTCAAGGTTTAAGAGTTCAATCCTAGATAGCAGCAGATACCATATTTTTGGATTATAAAATGCACTTTTTTTCCCCTAAAAGAGGATGGAAATGTTGGTGCGTCTTATACACCGAATACAGCCATTTTTGGCTGAAGTCCCAACCCGCTCGTCCCATTTTTGTGAAAAGTGGGCCCATTTTTTTGCAAAAACGGGGTGCGCAGAAGGTTCGGGAGGGCTGGAGAGGGCTCCTGGGGCTGAGGAGGGCAAAAACGTGCCAGTTTTTCGCAAAAAAATGTATTTTGCCCTCCCCCAACCCTCAGGAGCACTTTGCAGGCCTCCCAAACCCTCTGCGCACCCCATTTCTTGCAAAAAAATGGCAAAAAATCGGGCACATAGAGGGTTTGGGAGGTCTGCAGAGTGCTCCTGAGGGCTGGGGAGGGCAAATTTTTTTTCTCTTACTTACCGCTTCGAAATCTTGGTGCGTCTTATACACCGGTGTATCTTATAGTCCGAAAAATACTTTATATCTCTCCTAGGGCATAAAGAAAAAATATCTGCTGTGAATTCTACATGGCATCAAGAAGGGCATCCAGCCAGTAAATGCTCAGCTCCATCCAGTTGTCCTGACTCTATCCCGAATTAAGGGATTACAGGGTCGATAAAAGGGAGATTTCCCCCCTCAGTATATAGAATGGGGACTTGGCTCTTGGAAGCAAAATCAGAAACCTTGAAAGAAAAGCAGTGGGGTCTGCCACTTTGAGAACAAAGTTGGGATTTGGGTTCAAATCCTGCCTTAGTCATAGACTCCTTGAATGAATGTGAGGCAATTCTCAAGGAGGGGCAACCTACCTCACAGGGATGTTGTGAGGACAAATAAGATAAAAGATTGTAAAATGCTTTGTATATTTGTCTTTTTATTTTAGGGGATATCTTGATTCAACAATAACTAAATGAAACCTAAACAAGGGAAAGACAAGGTATCTCTGGTTTTAAATGGAGTTTTTCCTTGCTTGGGGCAGATGGAATATGTATACTCCAAACTCAAAATAATTTCTTGGCAGCTGGATGATGGATTATAGATTCCTTTGCAGAGGATAAATGATAATATGCAACAGAGACAGTAAGCTTACCCATCATGATGCCAAGTGCTCAAGAAAGAAGAGTTGGCAAAGAATTACACTTTTAATGTCCTGCAAGAATCATAAAACAATTGCTGCATCTTAACCTATACCTAGGTCCTAGGTACTGTGCCTTATTGTACCTAATGATTAATTCATGCAGAGAATCTACTGAGACAGGAAGTATGTAAGCCTTACATGTAACTAGGTTTTCTTGAGCCCTCCCTGCAAATTTATTTTCTTGAATTTGCTTTACATTTCAATTCTGGCACGTCCATCTTTGTCTGATGGTTTTCAACATATGTTAATATTGATGCCTTCTGCTCATCTGATGCTTGGTGTCATGTGCTAAGCCATGCTTTATTTAACCATGATTTGCATAAACTATAAGTGGAGAGTGAATTACTAATCACAGTGACGGGGGTCTTAAAAAATGCAAATTCAAAACTAAACAAACTATCTCATGACAACATAGAATGAATGAATCTGATCATTAATGTTGGGGAAATGATGCCTTTTTACGATTGTCAAATTTAGAAAGATTGTGTACAAAACTATTGTTGATGTGTATGTAATCAAGAGCACCTGCTGTCTGCTTCAATCGTTGTGTCACCCAAGAATGAGCATTGAACTGAGCAGACTTGGAAGAAGCCCCATTGGAATCTCTTATGCCTGAATAATTCTATAAAGATATAAATTCCAGTCTCTATCCAGAAACTAGAGCTTGCTCTCTCTCTCTCAGAAGTATCCATATGGTCAGCAGCTTGTCCCTTATCCTTCCTGGAGATGAATTTTAAGTGAAAAGTTGTTGTAGGTTCTCTGAACATTTCCAGGATTTTTGTCCCGAAAAGCCACCATCAGTCAAATTTCTTGTAAGAATTCAAGATGATGCCCTCAGCTTTTAGTATGCCCCATTTACTATAGATTATTATATCTTTTGTGTGTATGCATCTGAATATTCAGATCTGATTTTTTTGAAGAATTATTTCTGTCCATGATATTGGGTTTATGTATGTTTAGGCCCTCCCCTAAAAACCAAGGTTATGAATTGTTTTGGAGTGTGAAAATCAAAAAGTGCTTCCATGAGGTTTTTAAATTATTATTATTATTTTTTTTATTGAAAAAGTTTTACAATACAAATTTTATCATTTCTCCCGCCACTTCCCCCCAACCCCCCACCCCCCCAACTCTCCCCCAACCCCCAATCCCATATCCCCCCCCCATCCCGCCCTTGGCTTCCACTATGAATTAAAAAAAAATCTATGTTAAACTAAAAAAAGTACAGTGAAATCTGAAAAATAATATAATAAATAAACCTATAAGTAATAAAGTTATCCTAAAATTAATAATGTTATAGTAAAAAACTAGTAATAGTAATATTTACCTCATTTATCAAACATCAATACTCATTTATCAATCAATACAACTCTTATAATATTTAAACCCAGCTAAAAAATGTCTAATATTAATAATTATTTACCTAAGTCAATCCACCTTATTATAAAATAATATAATATAATATACAGCATCTATATCAAATAATTTTCTGTATCAATAAACCAATTTTTAGTCTTCTCTTCATCTTGGTTAAAGTTAAGTATATTCCACCTGCCCCCATCAGCAAAAAAACATCAAACATTTCTCTAATCTAATATTAATAATTATTTACCTAAGTCAATCGCCCTTAGTATATAATAATAAAATATAATATATAATATGTAACAATTATGTCAAATAATTTTCTGTCTCAATAATCCAAATTTTAGTCTTCTCTTTATCTTGATGTTGAATATACTATCTTCCAACATAGTTTTTATAAACTTCATATTCCCGCTGCCCCATCAGCAAAAAACATCTCTCCATATAAAAATCCCCCGAGTGACTTTATATTTGTAAGATCCAACCACAAAGGTATTTTGTAATCCTCTAGGTAGAACATTCAACCTAGCTACTGCTGTACCAAATAAAAAGAAAAACAGATGCAGCTCTTCCCAATTTTCCAAGTTTCAAGCTGCATTCCCAGATGTTCCTTTAAAACTCTTTCAAATCCTGCCAACCTTTCCACTTCCTTCCTTCGGGTTTCCAACATGTTCTCATCTTTATTTTCTTCATCTAGATGATTAGTTCCAAAAAGCTATAATAGGGTAACCACAGATCCTCTGTAGACACTCGTACTGCAGCGATCTGTTTACCTTTCTCAAAATGTTAAATCCAACTCAGGATGAGCTTTGCAAGAATTTTATAATCCATTTTCATATACAAGTCAAATATAAACAAGATTGTCTTTTAAACTATTTCAGTTAATAAAATATTTGGCATCCTTTCTGTAAAGAATTCAATCCATTCGTAAATATCCTTTAAGTTTCATGAAGCGAATCGAGTAATTGACGAAGTTTCTGTTGCACAACAGTGGTTTTCAGTTTAGTTCCTCCCTTAGCTTCTGCTATCTGTTGCTTGCCATCATCCCCCTTTTCCTCTCGTGAAGTACTGGGCCTCTGCTGCTTCTGCTTTAGTAAAATTTGCTTCTCATCTCGAGTTATGTGTTTATCTTTCGGTTCTTGCTTCGACAGTTCAAGGTCCAGTACCACCTCTCTTGAATCTCTGGGATGCTTTATTTTCAAGTCTGGAAAATCCGTAATAAAGTCATCTGAAAAACCACCTGGTGCTCCTTTTTCTTCTAACGCACTTTGAGTTTCTAATTCCATCTGCCTGCATTGTTCCTCAGTCTCTCTTTATTCTTTATGCCTTCTTCCATGGTTTAACAACATGGATGAGGATGAAGATATAGGGGCTCCCTTAAAAATATTGTTATAAAAATGTTCTGCTTTTTCAATAGTATTTAAACAATATCTCACATCTTGATATCTCAGAATTACACCAACTGGTACATCCCATCTGAATGGAATCTTACTTCTCTTCAATTCCTTCACCAAAAATCCAAAATCTTTTCTGTCTCTTAAAATCTTAGGTGGTAGCTCTTTATAAACACTAATTTGTTTACCTTCTACCTGCACAGTGGCAGAATAGGACTTTTGCAAAATATCATTTCTCAATCTTCTATCACTAAAATAGACAACAATATCTCTAGGCAGATTCCTTTGTCTGGCCACACGTGAGTTCACCTATAGACTTTTTCAATACAGCTAAGAATTTGATCATCTTCCAACTTTAGTAATACCGCTAATGCCTTGGCACAGACTATTCTTAAATTTTCTCTATTGTTCTCTCTTATACCTCTTAATCTTATCGCAGACTCCATAGCTTTAAATTGAAGCATCATCACATCATTTTCAATTTTTTGATTTCTGGCATCAGCTTTAAAAAATTTTTCTTCTGTGACCTTCATCTTAGGATCAACCTCTATACTGATTTCAGCCACTTTCTTCCCCATTTCCAACACCGCATTTGAAAGATCAGAAACTACTTTAGTAATAATTTGGTTCAATTTATCATATTTTTCCTGTACCAGTTCCTCAAGTTGCTTCTGTGAGCTTTCTATCTTTTCAACAACACTTCCCAAAGACTTAGTTATGAAATCTTTTAAATCCTCATTTCCAATTCCCTGCAACTGCATTTGAGTCTTTTCTAATTTTTCCTTTGTCTGATAAGTAAGGGAGCCCCCCCCCTTGATTTTTGTTTTATAGTCATACTTCCACAAAATCTTAACTTTTCCCAAAAAAGCAAAGGGATTCTATTTAAGTCAATTTTATTTCTTTTTAAAATCCTGTTAGAATGTTTCTTTTAGGTACTAAGCAGGCTTAGTTCTCACTTTCACTTTCCACTCTCCATTTTCTCAGGCATTTTCTCAAGCAAAGCCAGTCGCCATTTTCTGAGGCTTTTTCTTAAATCTCTTTTTTCGTTGAAAATTATTAAAAAGACAGATACTTGCTTCCCCCCCCCCCCTTTAGTAAATCCAGGTTTCACCAGATTGCTCGCTGTAGTTCTCTATCATTTTAGTGGCGTTGCTCACGTCGTCTGGCTCTGCTGCTGCGAGCAGAGGTCCCTCGCTGCTTGGAGCTTCTGTGAGGCAGAGAGGGAGCCATCATCCTGAGCCCTCTCGAGGACAAAAAAAAAGGTCCTGGGGGCAACTCAGGGGGCTCTACCGAACCCCACTAGCTCTACCCGCTCTTCCGTTTGAAGAGCGGGTTTTCCGAGCTGCCTGCCAGCTGTAAGGCGGCTCCAACGCGCGACAAGGCCGGGGGTCATGAAAAGACCGTCCGGCAACGACGGAGACGCCAACCAGAAGCCCCAGGTTTATAAATTATTTAATGGCCCTGATGGTACATGAAGTATACATGAAGCTTTTAAGCTTTCTTTATTTCTGTGTCATCTATGAACTAGAACTAAAGCTCAATTTAATTATTTCAAATTTCCAGCAAAAAGAGTCAATATATTTGGAAAAGACTTTATATTCTACATTATTTCCTCTCTAATTATGTACACTAATATTCTTATGTGAACCCAAGACAGGGAAACCCACAGGAAGATAGAATATTCATGGATATAAATCATTTTTCCATCTAAGTGTCAGCTTGAGCTCAGAATAAAGATGGCCTGGACCAATCTGCCTTATTTCACAAAATAAGGAAATGTGGAAGATTGGGATGGTGGTGGAGTTATTTAGTTACTGGAAAAAGGTGGCAGTGAGGTTGATTTTTCAAAACTATCAGCCCCACATTTCCATGTGGCCTTCTCTCTATCCCATCCTATGCCCTGCAAAGATCTGAAAGCCCTAGAATTTAGGACTATATTAGCATCTATATTGTTTCTGCAGGTATGATTCAAGACATACATTTTTAATTGGAGGGGAACATCTTTTTGTCCAGGGAGCCTAAGACCTATATCTGTTACTTCTCTCTCATAGCTAACAGGAATTTAGACTTGTTTTATAGCACTTATTGTGAGGAACAGGATATAGAATGTATACAGAGTTAATATTTGATTTTTTTTGTCTTGCTGGAACTCAGAACAACTTATTTGCATTGGCCAAGAAGTGACTAATTACTGCATTGAAGCAAACAGAAATGTATTTCATTTCAGCAAAGACTGCTAACTATAAATATGGCTGCAGTATCAAGTCGCCATCGCATAAAAACAAGATGTTGATACTAAATTGTTTTATATAGCAAAAAAAAAAAAAAAAAAGAGGCTTAGAAGGCAATTAAACATTTCCAGCCAACAATATAATCATTTACAGAATTTTCTCATTTATGTGCTTTAGCCATGTTTAAAAATTCCTTTGTATTATTTATGCGGACCATTTATTTGGGTTATTTTTTCAGAGATTTCTGAAATCTCTTTTTCACCCTTTCCTCATCAAGAAGGATATTATTTGCAACAGCTCCAAGTCTAGCTAAAGTCTTCCATTAATATGGTTTTATCTGGGCTTTAGAGATCTCCTGAATTAGATGGAATGTGGAGAGGAATGTAAAATAAAGGATCTGTTATGAAAACAGCATATCTTACAAAAGAAAGTTACAAGCAAGTTTGGACTGTAGAAAGCCTTAGAAATATCCCTCATAGAATGAAATGAGGCAGGCGTTACCTGTGCTAGCAACGGATGGGCCATCCATCTACCAGTTCATATTTCCCTAGCAACAACAGTGCCCCCATTTTGACCAATAGTGCCAAGGATTTTTGGAATGTATTTTAACTATGTTTGCCAATGAAACTGTAATTGTTAATGGAGTTGTGATATTTCTGATTATAAATATCAGAAATATTTTAAATTTCTTTTAAAATCCACTGCCTTAGAAGAAATCCTTTGGAAACTTTAATAACAAGTGCCCTCTTCTGCAGAATAAAGATTTTAAAGATATTTCTGTCTTGCATGTTAATTGGTGTGCGCACCAAGTTCAATGAACCCAGAGTTTCCTGGGATAATAAATTTAGTAGATTTACAACCTTCTCTCTAACTTTTTTAAAAAAGATTCATATGAACCTTCTCTCTAACTTTTTTTTAAAAAGATTCATATGACTCTGAGGACAGACAGTTGATTGTCTCCCTGGAGTTTCTCAGATCTTGAACAGATGTTCTGAAAATTCCTAGAACTTTAAGATGTTTTTTCTTCCTCTGGCTTACAGCAAAAAGTAGTCTAAATCACTACAGG
The DNA here is from genome assembly GCA_038048745.1 of Coluber constrictor foxii. Classification (NCBI taxonomy): domain Eukaryota; kingdom Metazoa; phylum Chordata; class Lepidosauria; order Squamata; family Colubridae; genus Coluber; species Coluber constrictor. The sequence continues at coordinate 69,982,573 of CM075961.1, forward strand.
ACCATGAAAGCATATGTAGTGGACATTGATCCTTAGCTACATGACTTTTCTTTGGCTTTTGTGAGATACATCAATATAAATGCAGATACCTTGCTTGGAAGTATTTTGAATTCCTTTTCTTATCTGTTTATTGGAAGAAGATAGAAATACAGAGTCTTTGGAAATCTTATACGGTAATTTATTTTGAATAGTTCCATCAGATAATTTAATTTGGGGCGGTATCAGGAAATAGCAAACATTTTTTCCAATGAATAAGTAATTTATAGAATTGACCTTGATGTGTAGAATATTAATTATTACATGATTTTGCATTTTACTTTCTGTGGGTGGCCTTAATTTTCATTTACTGTTTATGCATTTATTAACCCAAATGGGTACCATATGGTATATTTTGTGATTTTTATTCCCATCTGATGCTATGGAATGGCTTTAACTTTATTGTTTAAAAACTTAGAATTTGGCATTATGGATTGCTTTCCCATAAAAAAGAATTTCAGAGAAGATTGATTTCTTAGAGTGACAGGTTCTTTTAACATTATTTTGTACATGACTTAAATTGATTATAAAAATATCAACCCATTTTTTTATATTTTTGAAAGTTTAACTTGCTTTTCTTTTGCTGTTCAGCATTTTAAAATTATTGAAGTATCTTTACTTCCCGTTTGGACTACTGTAATGCTCTCTACATGGGGCTCCCCTTGAGGAGCACCCGGAGACTTCAACTGGTCCAGAATGCGGCCGCGCGAGTGGTTATGGGAGCGACTCATCGCTCCCGGGTAACTCCCCTCTTGCGCGAGCTGCACTGGCTTCCGGTGGTCTTCCGGGTGCGTTTCAAGGTGTTAGTTACCATCTTCAAAGCGCTCCATGACTTAGGACCGGGATATTTACAGGACCGTCTTCTGCCAATGAAAACCTCCCACCGCCTGATACGCTCTCACAGAGTGGGCCTCCTCAGAGTGCTGTCTGTCAGACAATGCCGATGGGCGGCCCCCAAGGGGAGAGCATTCTCTGTGGGAGCCCCAGCCCTATGGAATGAACTACTTTCGGATATAAGAAAGATTCCTGACCTCCGTGCCTTCCGACGAGCCCTGAAGACCCTACTATTTCATCAAGGCGGTCTGACTTAAATTTGTGTTAATTTTAATAGGGGTTTTTAGGGGTTTTAAATTTTACAGCCAAATAGTTTAATTATTTTATTAGTTTTAATTTTTATACGTGATTGTTTTAATATGGCTGTAAACTGCCCTGAGTCCCCTCGGGGAGAAGGGCGGTATATAAATGCAATAAACTAAACTAAACTAAACTTTATAGCAAATAAATACAGTTGATCAACTCAAATTAAAGAAAGGAAAAGAGAATGAAATGTAACCCTTCTCTTGAAAAGTGGCAGATTATGATTCTTCCAATTCTCTGTCAATGCAGACAATTTACTTGCTGATTGGAAAACAGGGAAATTGTATTCCAGCATTCCTGGAAGATTACAAAATGAAAAGGCTGTGAAATCAATATAATAATTGGCCCATGGAATTAAAATGGACAGTTTGGTGCCCATTTTGTGACAAATAGATTTTTTTTATACCAAGTGTGGTCTGCAAACTCCTGGGAGTTCAGAGAGCCTTTCATAGGGTCCATGAAGACAAATATTTTGAAATGTCTATTTTTTAATTCATAAATTATCAATATATATAACCCACCTAAACAAAACTCTTTGGGATCCTGAGTTTTCAGACTATAAAATGGGCCTGACACTAAAATGCTTGAGAACCTCTGCTCTATGCAACCCTCATACTCTGTTAGTGCTGTTGGTATCTATTTAGGCAACAAAGCAGAATATTCAATGTAAGACATAAATGAAATAAATTCTAACTCAAAGATATCGAAACGTTAAATGTTCCTGCAAGTAAAACTCATTATTTATGCTTAATGCTTGCTTTTATATTAACTGAAAATCACCATTTTTTTGATATAAATTAGCTCAAATTGAGCAAGTAAGAACCCATATTCACCAATAGAAAAAGCAATGTTTTGGGAAGTGCGTTTCATGGTTCTCTCTTATGATGTTTTTGTCTTAAATCTGAAGAAAAATCCATGTCTTAATTACAGCTCTATTAGGATGTTCGCCCATAATTTGAAATTATCCATCCCTCCTGTTCTCTTCTCCATCCCCATCTATTATTTTTATAAATGTCTCAGGGTGGTTAGTATACGTAATGCTCCTTTCTCCTCCTATTTTCCTTACAACAACAACAACCCTGTGAGGTGAGTTGGACTAAGAGAAAGTAACCGATCCAAAGTCACTTAGTTTTCATGCATAATCCGGGACTATAACTAGCGCCTGGTGTTTTAACACTAGACCAAACAGGACGCATTTTCAAACTCCCACTTCGTGCATAAGTTTCCTATATCGTAGTTATAGGAAACGTGTCACAATCCCTGCTTCGCATTCGTTCCCTGCGTCTAACCCATTTTCACATCCTCTGTCTTCACTGTTTCCTCAAATATCAGACTACACGTTTCTCGAGGCAGAGCCCCAGAATTTTGTAGCGTCTTATACACTGCAGCAAATCGCACGATGTTGGTGAGATGAGAACGATGCTGATGGTGACATAGAAACTTTTTAACCGTATAAAATAAAATGGGGCAGCTTCCCTAGCACGGAACTATTGTGTTGGATTTCTGTTTTAAATTGCCTAGAAGCAGCAGATTAAATAATACAGGAGGAGCGGCAATCAGAACATCTGAGCAAACGACTTTAAATGTTTATAGCAAGAAGAGCGGAACCTTTGGAGTAGGGCATCGGTTTCTGTAGGGAACGTTTTGTACAGGGACTTTAGAGCGATGCTCTAACGGACCAAGGAGGACCTTCTGGTAGGAACGGGATATGCCAGTAATTCCGCCCTGTCGCAAGATGGCGGCGGGTAGCGGGAAGCGGCGCGGTGTGCTGCGGCTGCTAATGCGGATCGGGTCGGTGCTGCTCACTCGCTTCCCGTTCTGGCACTGCCTCAGCGGCCTTCTCCTCAATGCCGAGCGCGCCGAGGTTCGCCGGTGAGTTAAGATCTTCTTGAAAGTTACTGTGCCTCTGAGCGTGTGCAGAGAGTAATCGATGCCAGCATCCTCCGCCCATTAGACAAAACTCTTTTAAGGTGGGAGAAGTCGGGAGCCCCGCATTATCTCTCTCGTGGGAGTCTGGGAACTGAAAGAAAAACGTTGCTCGGGTGGGCGGAGGAGGCGCGCGTGGGAATGAATGGAGGGGGAGAGTGGCTCGGGCTTTCGCACTGCGGGGGCGGGGGGAGGACCTCTTGGAGGAGGAGTTGGGGGGTGAAAGGGAGGGATGCGGGGAGGGGGCAGTGACAGAGTGGGGATCGTTAAATAACGTCTGAGATAAAAGGGGATCAAGACGGTTGCCAGAAATGGTGGGGGGATCTCAGGATGGGCACTGGTGGATCAAGCAGAGAGAATGATTGGATTTGAGGGCTGGGGAGGAAAACAGAGGCAATTACAAGTTTAGAATAGTTATTTCTTAGACGTTTTTCCTCTTAGGACTTTCCTACCTTTTTGGGACGACCGTAAACGAACTTTTGTCACCATTGGTTATATTGATCAATATCTTCAGTGTTAACAATTAACCTGGATGGGTTTGCTGGGCTGCTTCTCACAACTGTTTGATGGGATTTTAATACTGTATTATTTTCAACATAAGCTATCAAATAATTTTGATTTCACAGGCTCCTGAGAAAATCTTGAGGGACTTTCAAGAATCGTCAGAGCACACTTTAAAGAAAACTGATTTAGAACAACCTTATCCAGCTGGTTTCCTCAAAAATTTCTTGAGAGCACCAGAGGTGGGTTTCAGCAGGTTCTGACCAGTTCTGGAGAATCGGTAGTGGAAATTTTGAGTAATTCGGAGAACCGGTAAATAACCATCTCTGACTGGCCTCGCCCCCATCTATTCTCTGCCTCCCGAGTCCCAGTTGATCGAGAGGAAATGGGGATTTTGCAGTAATCGTCTCCTGGAGTGGGGAGGGAATGGAGATTTTACAGTATCCTTCCCCTGCCACGTTCACCAAGCTACATCCACAGAACCGGTAGCAAAAATGTTTGAAACCCACCACTGGAAAGCACTGAGTTTAAGTTTCATTCTGTTAGGTCAATGGAGAGCCTGTTGTTTTGGAAGTGAGGCTGGAGACAGCCATAAACCAGGCAGCAACTGGGTAAAATTGTTTGGACTAGTTGCCATGAGGGAATTCTTTTGCAGGTCTTTCTTCTTGAGTAATACGTAAGATGTGACCAAGTGTCAGAACCACCTCAGTGACAGCTGCTATTTTATAGAATACCTTTCTTATGAAGCTATGCATGGCTTTCACTTCCTTTGCATTTTGTAACCAAGTTGCATTTTGTAACCAAGTTACATGAACACATTCTGTAGTTATATGAGTTTTACTATATACCCATGATGTTGTATAAATAATTATTGATATTATTGTAACAATTTATATTTAGTTTTATTATCTTTTGACTTCATTGTACCTGATCTAGCCCATTAAGAATGGGGCATGATATAGAAAGCAAAGATAATACCAATAGTAAGAGGGACTTTGAGTGCAATCCCAAAATAACTGGAGCATAATCTGAACATCATTCATATTGACAAATTCACCATCAGTCAGCTGCACAGGCAGCATTACTTGGAACAGCATATATCTTGTGACAGTACCTATAACACAACACCAAATAACAACAGGTCCTACCCTAGATCCTTGGGAACAACTAAGTAGGTGGACCAAAATGCCATATCTAGTCTACACATCTGGCTGACTGTTTGACCAAACATAATAATATAAATGGATCTTTAGTGGCTCTCCAGATCATGATTGCTCTTAACTGTCATCTGAAGGCTACTTTGCTCTCTCAGATTTGTAGTAAATTTCCCATAAATTTTTTGCGGAGTGGGTAAAATGCTGTTTTGAATAGATTACTAATGCCCTACTCATTGTAATTTTCTGTCTTTCATGGTAGCCTTGCAGATTGACTCACAAAGGCTGGTTATCTGTAACTCAGCTGCCTAGAACTTGTGGGAATAGGTAAAGTGCAAAGCAGTAAAAACAAAAATAAATGTAGACTCTTCTTATAAGTTGTGATATCTGCTAGTCAGAAGGGAAAAATAGCACTTTGTTTCTTGTACTTCCAAAGTTCTTTATGTCAGGTTGCTTAGAGATGATTTCTGGTTGCCACAGGTGATCACATCTGCACTTGTTTACATGCCTATGTGAGGCATGCTTGAACAGTCATATAGCTCTTCAAATATACTGCTAAACGTATGTATCTCTTATCATTTCATTGAGGAATATGATATAAAATTGATAAGAAAGCAAAGTGATAGAATTTGATAAAAGGATATCAGAGAAAAGTTATGTAAAAGAAAAGTCAGGAATGTGGCTCAGAAATGTTCAACTCATGGATAGAGCATTATTTTCTCTCTTCTTAAAGTCTGTGTCAAAGGCTTCATGGTAATAGTTTTTAATAATGAATTTCTTAACCTTTGTAACTGCTTGTACTCCTCAACGCTTAATGCTGAATACCCAGTACTGTAATTTCAAACATATTTAGGATTTAGTGCCTATTGGTTAGGGGTTTCTTTTTAACTTTTAAGAAAAAATACAGAAATATTGTCAATTCCAAGTAGGGCTGTAATCTTTGGAAATTAAGGCCAAGTTCTGCACGTTCATTTGTTTCAGTTTTCATGGAGTAATTTTCTACTCTTATTTCCTCATGCAGGAAACCAGACATCCCAGTCCCATTTCTCTACTTTGACATGGGTGCAGCGGTTTTGTGTGCAAGTTTTATGTCCTTTGGTGTGAAACGTCGATGGTTTGCTTTGGGGGCTGCTCTCCAGTTGGCTATCAGCACCTACGCAGCATATGTTGGAGGCTATGCACATTATGCAGACTGGCTGAAGGTGAAAAAATTATCTGCTCCATTTTTGGTATTCAAAATCTGGTCATAGATCTGCTTTATCGCAGAATTAACTTGAGCTCAACTTGGATGGAATGTCGGTATTGGCATTTCTCCTTTGATTAGATTCTGTTTCACGTGTAGCATCTTTCAGTGTTAGCAAAAGAGGATCTTCTAAAACAGGGGTTACCAACCTTTCGGATCTCAGGGACCACTAAATTCATTATTTTAAATCCTGCAGACCACTAATACAAATCCAGTGCCTGCCCTGGACTCACACAGTGATGGGATGGGGTCCTTCAGACATTTAGTTTAGCCTCCTGTTTCTGCAACCTTAAACACTCAAAGAGATATTTGGACCTGTTTACCACAGAAAACAAATCACCAGGATCTCTCAACTCTCCCGCCCCACTTTGCCCGTCTGTCTCATCGCTCTTTCTCACCTCTCTCCCCCACCCTGTCTGTCTGTCTCTCATCTCTCCTCCCCTCTTTGTCTGTCTCTCATCTCTCTTTCTCTCTCTCATCTCTCTCTCTCCTCTTTCTTTGTCTCTCTCATCTCTCCCCCTCTCTTCGCCTGTTTCTCATCTCTCTTTCTCTCTTTCTCATCTCCCTCCCCTTTGTCTGTCTCTCTCATCTCTCTCTCCCCACTCTCCTCTCTCTCCTCTCTCCCCCTCTTTGTCTTTCCTCTCTCTTTCTCTCTCTCATCTCCTCCCCTTTGTCTGTCTCTGTCTCTGTCTCTTCTTTCTTTCTTTCTTTCTTTCTTTCTTTCTTTCTTTCTTTCTTTCTTTCTTTCTTTCTTTCTTTCTTTCTCTTTTCTTTTCTTTTCTTCTTTCCTTCTTTCTTTCCTTCCTTCCTTCCTTCCTTCCTTCCTTCCTTCCTTCCTTCCTTCCTTCCTTCCTTCCTTCTTTCCTTCTTCTCTCTCGCTCTTTCTCTTTCTCTCAATTCACTCTCTCTCACTCTGATTCTCTGGCGCTCTCTGGGTCTCGTGAGCACTTCTTTGGCCTTTGTTGGTGCTGGACACACCTCAGTCGCTTGGAGAGATGCACGACCTGTTTTCCACCCTGAGACATTAGCCCAACCCAGCTGCAGCCAATGTTCCACATTATAATGGGCTACCGGAGGAGAAGGGAACACCGTCTCCCCCATTGTGAAGCACGCTAAATTTAACTGTGTGCAAGAGCAGCAGGCAGGCCATGGGGGCACCAACAGCAGCAGCGGAGAGAAATGGCCGGGCTGGGCCAGTGTCTCGGGGCTGAGAGGAAGTTGTGAATCTCCCCAAGAGACCGAGGTGTGTGGCACACCAACAAGGCCCAGAAAAAATGCCGGCAAGACCCAGCAAGAGATGAAGCTTCGCTCCCGCTCTGGAATATGGAGCGAATCTCCATCCCCTGCCCTTCCCTTCTCAGGCTAGGTGAGGAGTAACTAGGAGGGCGAGGGGCAGGGACAGCCAATGGTGGGATCATTCAACAGGAACCACAGCAGGGGGACAAAAGAGCTACGGGTTGCCGCTACCCATTGCTTCGGCCCGCTTTCACTGCCACCCACCCCTTTTGCCACAACAGCACCATTACCTTGTTCTGGCTGGTGAGAGCTGCGCAATTCCTTGCACGTTGCTCCACCTGCAAAGTTGCAAGTTGCATATACCTCCCTCTATGGCAGAGATTTCCAGCCCCAGCACGAGCTTCCTGGCTGGTCCCATATTCCAGAGCTCTAGTCACAGGACTTTATTTTGAGAATGAAACCGGAGCCCTGACAGACTGGCTATTGGTCATCCCGGAGCAGCTCCTCCACCCTGGTGCACTGTGGACCACCAAATTTTCTTGCGGACCACCAGTGGTCCATGGACCACAGGTTGGTGACCTTTGTTCTAAAATATACCTGTACAGTTGAGTTGCTCTGTAAGCAAAATTGGTGATTTTTAAATTTGATACATAGCTAAATAGCTAGGGACAGACAGATAGCATATATTTTATGCTGAAATAATTCTTCATTTTATAGAGGTGAAAACATCTCCAGGTATTACATCTCCTGTCAGTCAGTGAAAAAGAATGAACATACAAGTTTTCCTCTGACAATATTTGGAGGCTTAGGTATCTCCCAGTATTGAGTCCCAATATATGGATGGGGAAGAACTCAATGACTCAATCCTACCAAGTCTGTGGATATTAGAGGTATTATAGTCTTATAATAATTAAGCATATTATGCTTAATATGCATGTAAAGTCCTAAGACTTTACATGCATATTCTTAGCAGATGGGATAGAATTTTCCTGTTCAAGAGTATGTGCAATGTGGAGATTTCCCGGATTCACACTTCTTGAAGAGCAGGCAGTAATTGGCCCCTTCCTCAGCTCCTTCTGATATACTAGTTGTACCCTTTCCCAGGTTGAAGCCCTTCAGATAGTAGCCTCAAGGCTCAACTACTGTAGTGTGCTCTACATAAAGGTATATTTGAAAATCATTTGATCCTTAGCTGGTCCAGAATAGAGCAGTTCGGACAGTAATGGACATGCCTCAATGTGTCCATGCACGTGACACCTCTGCTGCCCCAGCTGCACTGGTTGCCAGAATGCTTCCTAGTGTGAGTCAAGGTGTTGCTTATTACCAAAATACTCTACATATAATAAGTTACATGAAAGACCCTGTTTCCCATAGATTCTGACTGGCTGGTACATGCTAGCAGAGTTGGTGTGCTCTGTATCCCTTCTTAAACAATCTCAACTGTTAGCACTCAATAAGGATACCTTTTCTGATGCCATGCCCTTTTGAATGAGACCCTGTCTGAAAACTCTATGGCTGTCATCCTATTAGTGTTCTATAAAGCCTTGAAGATTGATTGTTTTCCTAGGCCTTGATGTGAGACAGGTGGGGCCCCTTGGGCATGCTTGCTACTTTTATTTTCAGTTCATTTTTGTCCCCAGATGCTATCTTGTTGTTTTAGTGGTTTTTATGCTATTATTTGTGAACTCTCCAAAGCAGTTGGATTCAGATTGTGCCCAAATAAGATTGTTTCCTACCCTGAGACTCTATAGAAACAGTACTGTCTGTAATTATATTGATCAGTTAAATGTTGATTAATTAATTGCTTTCAGCTTCATAATTATTTTTTATTTGGTGTCTTCCATTATCAGATGTTGATCAGATATAAACATGAAGAACTGAATGTAATATAGCTAAATTTAGTTCTTTTATTGAGGCTCACACTTTTTGTTAATTGTCATTTCCCTTTATATTCAAATCCTCATATATTTAAACCTGATAGATATGTTTTTGGTTGAACATAATGAAGTATGGTTAATGGAAAATTATCCCTGTGCTGTGAAAAGAAGGGATGAAAAATATTTAACCTACAATTTGTGTGCCCATATTTAGGCAGCCACTTTTCATCTCTCAAAGAAAATTATCAGTACAAAATCAGATAAAGTTATTTCTTCAGAAATTTATATATAGACAATATTAATTTCAACATGAAAAATTTATAGTATTGGGGGAATTAATAAAAAAACAGGCATTCCTGTTTTTATTAATTGGCACATTTTGTTTACTTTGCACAACGCAGGTGAGAATGTATTCACGAACAATAGCTATAATAGGTGGATTTCTGATCTTGGCAAGTGGCGCTGGTGAGATATACCGCCAGAAACCACGGAACAGATCATTGCAATCTACTGGGCAAGTTTTCATTGGAATCTACCTCATTTGTGTGGTATGTACATAAAAAAGGTTTGAATCAACCTTCTCTTTCCTTTCCATCCTCTTTTACTAAATTTGCTGCTACGGGATTAAAAAATAATAATGAGACAGATAGTGGACATATTGCGTGCACTATAAGACAGGGATCAGATTAGAGATCAGCAGTCCTTGCAGATGGTGAACTGTCTCACAAGCGCTCATGTGTAAATGCACACAAACATACACAGACAATAAGAGTTTACATTTATTTCTTAAAATATAATTTTAAGATTCTGCAAATGCCACTAAAGTACAATAAATGCTATATTCCAGTAGAATGTAGGATTCGTAGTTCAGGGTTGGAATTGTGGAGTTTTTGGAGTTCTCTGAGCTTGATTATTTATTTGCATATATTTCATTTTGAATTAAATAATACCATCAGTGCAATAATAAAACATCTGCTAGCCAACAATTAAGCTCAGAGAGCACCAAGAACTCCACAAACTTCATACAGAACCACCAAGCTTTATGTTACATAAACAGGGAGCATTATTTGTATATGGGTAGTCTTTGTTTAGTGACCCTTATTGAGATCAGAATTTCCATTACTTAATGAAGCAGTCACTAGATGAAACATGTGACTACATGGCTTAGCAATGGCAATTCTGATAAGTCCCAGTTATGGCTGTTAGATGGCAATTGCACTGCTGTTGGCAAGGTCCTCATGCTTCTGCCCTCCACAAATTGCCAGTTTTGTCTTGCTGCCTCCTCCCCAGCTGGCCTGGTAAACTCTATTCAGCAGATTTGCCTCGCTTCAGCCCAACTATTCCACCCTCCGCATGTCTTCCTTTTTGGCTGCCCTGCCGTCTGTCATCATCCGCAGCCTCCCCAGCTGACCTTTGCCATGGAGGCCTCACAAAGCTGTTGTATAGACTAATAGCAGGAGAAGAGTGAAGGTCTTTTTTGTTTTTAAGAGCCTAGAAAGTTACTTATCTGGAATGGTGTGCATTCTGCTGCTTGAGCAGGAGGCTAGACTAGAAGACCTCTAAGGTCCCTTCCAGCTCTTTCTATTCTAAGATTAGCTGGGGATGGGTGTGTGTGGAGTGCAAGGTGCAAAGTGTTGTGAAGGGCCAGCAGGTGCTTTAGCTGGTTATCTCGTCAGCAGTGGGAGGAAGCAGGGGTGCAGGGTAGCAGATTGAAGGGCAGCCAAAAGAGCAGAGGATGAGGAGATAGATGAATGAGGGGTATTGGATTTCTGTTGGAAACCTTTGGGTGGGAGACTAGGAATCTCCTCCCATTTTTTGAGATCCTACATCCTACATTCTAAGATGAGAATGAATAAGCTTCTAGAATAAAGGATTAAATAATTAATTTCCAAAATTATAAATAAATAAAGAATAAATAATTTTCAAAATTGTTCCTGTTGTTTCTGTCCAAAATTGTCTTTAGTTGAAATTGAGCAGGAGGCAGTGTACACCTTGAAAAATGTAGTCAACAACTATGGGAGAAAAGCCAAAGAAAATCATGAACAGGTCTGAGCCTGAAAAAACAATCTAATGCAAACAATAAAAAGATACTGTCCCACTTGGAGTTTAATAAATCCAGTGTGGATTTCCTAACAGCAGCAATTGGAGAAATAGAAATTGCGTGGAAGTTTATATCCATCTCCCAATAGGCATACCTTGTAGAAGGGTTAGGCTTCTATGTAAACCAACATTCCAATTTATTCTTTTCAGGCCTACTCTCTTCAGCACAGCAAAGAAGATCGCCTGGCCTATCTTGGTGGTATCCTGGGTGGGGAGATCCTCCTACAGCTTCTCTTCGTTCTCTACGGTGTCCTTGCTCTGTCCTTTCTATCTGGTTATTACATCACCACAGCTGCTCAGATCCTGTCGGTAATTCTTCCTCTGGTCATCCTCTTCATTGATGGCAATCTTGGTTTCTGGCACGATTCTCGCAGAGTTGAATTCTGGAATCAAATGAAGTTGATTGGCCAAAACGTTGGGATTTTTGGGGCCTCCATCATTTTGGCCACAGATGGCTGAGCGTAACCCAGGGGACTGGAGGGATTATGCTTGATTTCAAGCCAGGGAGAGGATGAGACTTCTGGAGAAGGAACTGGGATGATTTTAATTAATTGCTTATTTATTTTGGTTTTACTGCATTATTGAAACTCTGCTCCTTTCCACTGGCAGATAAATGAACTTATATCCTTTCTTTATAATGTGGGGTCATTTCTATTTTTTTAATTTTATTTTTGTCAAGGACAGTTCAACAGCTGTCCTATTTCTTGAGCAATAGAAAGTGAAAGATTAAGGTATTTAATTATGTCTGTGAGGGTTCAGGGTTTTGGTGTCCCCTAATAGAATTGATTTAGATTTCTGTTTCCCATCTTTCAGAAACTTAAAAAAAATTTGAACACAATTTCCACTTGGTATGCTGCTGAGCCTGAACAACACTCCTGGATTGAGTAAACAGAGACAGAGAGATTTTGAATCATTTTACTTTGAAAGAATGAATATGATGGTGGTTCTCAGAATGAGTAGTTTTTTATATCATGGGGCTTCTGACCTTTGACAATTCTCAAAGAGGCTAAGATAAATGGTAAAGTCATTGGCTAACTTCTGCTCTACTTATATGAACACATTTGTAAAACTGTAATATTCTCTTCCAGACAAGCATGAAGTCCAAACAATGACCAATTGGGTAAAATATTATTTTATTCATAGCTGGTTTAGGAGTGAAGAGACCCCAGTATTTATATATTTAGTGCATCAGCTAAGAGCTAAGGACACTTACTGTTGAAACTGGATGGTAAAAGGAAAGTTGGGTTTTTTTTTTGTTAAATTCCTATAGGACAGAACATTTAGAGTTTGATTCAAACTAGCTGCTAATGGAAGGAAAGAAATTTGGATATAATTTCCCTTGATTTAGATGCCTCAGACTTTGTGGTACTGGAACTAATTAGGGATGGACAATATTTGAAATGGTAGATGATTGCATCTCTGCCTCATGATTTTTAAAATTATATGCCTGTCCTGTGACAGAAAATGATGGAGTGAATTTGCGATCTGTGGTTTTATGCTTTTTTTTAAGGAAGATAGAGATTGGAAGGCCCTTAACTCACCTATCCACATTGCTCAATTTTAGGCTAATTTTAGCTCATTTTTAAATTCTTTTGGAGGAAGGTTAAAAGTGGAGAATGGAAGTGAAAGGAAAATGCTCCCAAAATGCCATTTCTTGCAGCATTTGTGGAGAATTTAAATGTGGGAGAAAGTGGGAGCAGTTTGTCTCTGAGAGGTATCAAAACTGGGAATATGTTAAAAGCCTGGACTATGCAAAAATCCAGGCAAAATTGGCCTGTGAGAAAGCAGTTTGGGGTCATTATGGGAGATGAGTCTTAAGGATGCTGGTGAGAATGAGAGGCCCATCCATCACTTCTATCAAGAGCATAAGAAAGACATAGAACCTCAGATCACAGGGCCAGATTTATTTCTGTGTGAATAGTGAAGCTGTGGGGAATGAGACGAAAATTGAAAGATACTGGGTGGGAATTACATAATTTGGATCAAATAAAATTATGATACTGAAGACTGCAGGCATAGAAGAAGAGCTTTTCTCATACATTGAAACTCTTCATATTGTTAACCTCTAGAGGAGGTTGCTGCCTAACAAATATATTGATTTTTTCGCCCTTATTAGTATATTATGTTACTAGAGACACTAGTATCTCAATCAGTTCAAGCAATAGGTTGCCATAGTACACGCTTAGCCACCTCCACTCTGAATCTGGTTTTCTTTCAGTTGACCATATGTGATCTAGATACAGTAGAATCCATGTTCATAATAATGTTTATGCAGCTTTTCCTATCTCTGTAATTGCATTCTTCAGGCCAGAATACATTCAGACTCTTTCTTTCCAGAACACATTTTTGACAATAATCTTGTCCGAAATGTAATTTGCATTTGGAAAAATCCAGTGTACCTCTTGAGATGTAAGGGTGGAATATTTATATTCAGAGGTTCTCAAGGAATTTAATATGCTACTCAGGAATCATTGGTTTAAAATCCAGCCCCATAATGGGTTTTTATATGTATTCACTCTCAGACGAGAGATGCGGGAATTTGGAAAATGCTGCTATTCTGGAATCATAGCCTATTTCAGCTGTCTTAGCCATACACTATGTTGCCTTTTCCTCCTCATTGACAGGCATCATTGATTTGCTGCATCTTCAGGATTTCCTAATACGTAGTCTGCATTTGGAAGTTTAAAAGACAATAAACGCACTTTTCTATTAGTATATCTGTCTTTCTTTCCCAGTTTTCTTTACTCTCTTAACAGCTTGCTGAACCCCAGTATCCCGGTTAACAATGCAGCAGCAATTGTATGATGTATAATTCTTCTGGACAACTTCAGCAAGAAAGATAAGAGAGCCAACAGTTCGTGTTTCAAAGTTCCAAGATCATTTATATGTTCAGAGATCCTTTATTATACAAGTAATCCTTGACTTATGATTGTTTGCTTAGCAACCATTCAAAATTCTGACTGAACCCCCAAAAGGGTTACTTACAATTTACAATCAAGTTTCAATGGCCATCTCCCCTCCCCCGCATGGTTATGTAATCATGTTTTGGCCATTCAACAACAGGTTCACATTTGCAGCAATTTGCAATGCCCCGTGGTCATTTGACCACGGTTTACAACATTTTGTTGAAAACGGGTGTTTACTTCCAGTTTTTGGCAAAAACAGCCCACTGTGAATAATTGGTTCATTTAGCGGCCATGGAATTCACTTAATGATCTTGGTATTCATTTTACAATTACAGTAAATGTCATAAAATCAGATCTGAACATATCATGATTCACTTCACAATCATCATGTTTTATAACTGTAATGGGCAATTGACCAGTTGGCGTTGCAACAGGACGGATATGGGATAACAGAGCTCCGTGGGGGCTTTGCAAAACCTAGCTGATACCTGCTTGCCAGGAGACCCTATGGGGCCAAAGCCACCCTGGAGGGGTGATGAAGAAAGAACAGCAATTTCCTTGTTTGATCCAAAGAAAACCCTCCTGACCATCAGCAGAGACAACAGCCATTTTTGGCAAGATCGAAGCTGTGACAGCTGGGATAAGAAGAATATGTGCTGGAGCGAGTTGTGGGCAGTGGATTGAAACTGAGTGAGATAACTCAACTTCTATATTAGATATTTAAAACCAAATAAAAGCACAATAAAAAAAAAAGATTCTCCAGAACATTAAGAAAGGGGCGACTTATTACATGGAGAAAGATCACATACCTAAAAGCGAAACAACTATTAAGGGAAGATTGTGAAGCTTTAAAATAAAGACTGGATTGGGACTGTTAGCAGTGTGAAAAGGGATTTATTTTGGATAATATTGTTTGATTATTGGAAGAATTCCTCTAAAGAAAGAGAAATTTCGCTTTTCATTTTTTCCCCCCTCCCCTCCAAGTTTTATGGAGTTTTACAGTGTTTAAAGTTGGATTTTAGTGCAGGAGCACCATCTACTGATCAAAGAAGATACGATATTAGTGTTTTATGAGAATAATCTTGGACGAAGAATTACTTGAAATAAATACATTAATAAAATAGTGAAAGACAAACAACATCTGGAAGGCTTTTTTATTTTGGTTCCACATCAACTCGAGTTTTTGCTGCCTGGAAGTATTAGGGAGCCATTTGAAGATTTTTAAGCAAGGTGGATTACAATTAACAAAAAACATATTTGAAACTGTATATCTGACTTTGTGGACTAAAGGCATTTGGGGAAATTGGGTGGGCCAATTTGGAATACTAAGAAGAAGAAAAAATTGAATAAGATTTAACATTTGGAAAAATCAGAGGGTACAAATTGGATAATTTTGAGGACTATACTGTAAATTTAAGACAGTTTGAGGAACAGTTCCAGGACCATGTAAATTTTATTAATACTGGTGGGTTTGGTGTTTCTAGATAATTGGGATATTGAAAATTTGCTGGAATATTGAGCAATGATTAGTGTAGCATGTCAGCACAAAATGCGTCAGCAGGAGGAAAAAAAGCAGTCTATAAAGAAATGTTGATATTTCAATGCATTAAGGAAGATATAACAAGGAATCATGAGGTGATGAAATTGATGCAAGATATGGTGAGATTTTCTCAGTTGCAATGTATGGATGTGAAAGTTGGACCATAAGAAAGGCTGAGTGCCAAAGAATTGAGGCCTTTGAACTATGGTGCTGTAGAAGACTCCTGTGAGTCCCTTGGACTGCAGGGTGATCAAACTGGTCAGTCCTAGGGGAGTTCAACTCTGACTGCTCTTTACAAGGCCAGATCCTGAAGATGAAACTCACTTTGGCCACCTAATGACAAGGAAGGACTCTCTGGAGAAGTGCCTAATGCTGGAAAAGATTGAGGGCAAAAGAAGAATAGGACAACAATGAATAAGGTGGCTGGATGGAGTCACTGGATGGAGCTTAAATGGACTCCAGGGGATGGTAGAGAACAGGAAAGCCTGGAGGAATGTTGTCCATGGGGTTCCAATGGATCAGACACAACTTCGCAACTAACAATAATGGTGAGATTAGGAAAA
Organism: Coluber constrictor foxii; assembly: GCA_038048745.1. Taxonomy (NCBI): domain Eukaryota; kingdom Metazoa; phylum Chordata; class Lepidosauria; order Squamata; family Colubridae; genus Coluber; species Coluber constrictor. The sequence goes on from CM075961.1 coordinate 69,998,792, forward strand.
CCCCAGCAAAGGACAATAAAAAATGAAGAGAAAATTCAGAAAATAGAGGAAAAAAGTGTTGAGGAAAAAATAGAGGAGATAATTCCAAAATTGATACAAGTAGACAAATAGATAGCAATAATTTTGAATACGGAACAAATAGAATATTTTTTAAGAATTCAAAATAGAAAAGAGAATAATGAGAAAGATTCTTTAAAAATGATGGGGAAACTGAGGATGAGTACTCTAAAGATCCAACAGCAAGGGATAGATGGTGCGGCAGCAGAAATATTATAAAAATGACAAAAAGAATTACAAGATACCAGTGGAAAAACAGGACAGATTCACCAAAAAGCTAATAATTGAAATTCTAAAAAGGACAAGAGATGATGGATAGACATAGAATACTTTTTAACATGGTGGTTAGTCTAGTAAGTGTTAGAAAAAAGTAGTAGAAAGTAGAAATTGGGAAAATAATATGTATACTGAAATATAATAGAACATATTATGATTGCTATGTATACACAAATGTTAGAAGTTGAAAAAGTATGATTATGTATATTTAAATGGTAAAATCACTATCAGAATTGTATGCAAAATATATTGACCCAGATAATACACTGTCCACTAAACACTTATGGATGTTAAAGAAAAAAATTATAAATAAAATTATTATAACTGTAATGGGCAATTTCCATAATTTCCATTGTAAGTGGAGGACTACCTGTAATTGCAGGATCTTCAGTGCTCTCTGACTTCGTTTTCTTCAGACATTTCATTACCAAACTAAGTAAAAACATTGCCACACTGCTGATTGTGAGCTACAAATATTCTTATCGGTACTACCTGTAATCTTTCCTAATGGACTTGCTGTCTGGTTGGTGACATAAATTGTACTCCAATATATCTGGAGTGCAGTAGGTTGGGAAATGCTACTCTGTTATAAAGTGGAATGTATCTTTAATAATTATTTCTTGCATATTTCTATGCATACAAAACTTACTGCAGTGGCACTCTCAGCATATGGAGTTCATCTGAAGAAAATAAGAGCATTGGTGATCTCAGCAGTGAAAAGCTAGAAAAACAGAGAGGGTAACCAAAGGGGAACAGCTTCCTTTGAGTTCCTTTGGAACTTTGTAGCGTAGAAAATTGATGAGAATATGAGAATAGATGGGATTGAAGTTTAATCACTCTCTAATGGTGGGACAGTCATTCCCTCTTCAACTACCAACTTCATCAATTGTTGGGATTTCCCTCACTCTCTGTCTTAAGATACTAGGCCAAGAAGTCATGAGGTTGGAAGAAATTTTGAATAGACAATAATTTCTTCACATAGTGCATAATTAATTGCTGGAATTCATTACACTGAAGGTAGTAATGGACACTAATTTGTCTTTAAAAGGTCTTGAATGAATTTGTGGCAGACACTTCCATCATGGGAATCTTGAATCTTGAAGTTTTTTGAGTTTTTGTTATGCTTATAGTGTGAGCGACCCAAATCAGTTGGTGTAGGATAATGTCTAAATTAAATGAATGAATAAAAATAAATATCCCTGGTACCTCCAGCTTCTGATCCACATATTTTTAATTTCTTTTATGATGAGCATAATGAGAGCAAATCTGTACTTTGACATTCACATGTCGCTTGTGTGGTCTAAAAACATGGAGGAATTTCTGCTTTTGGAATTGTTAAGAAAAAAATTGTAAAGGAAATTTAGTATTGTAATTGTCTTCAAGTAAATTATTACACAACCATAGCTGGAATATATAGTTTTATAGAATATATAGTGAACTATATAGTTTGGTTTCTGCCCCACAAAAAAGTACAAAATAAAAAACTAAATGCTCAAGAGATTCCTTTCCAGGAACTTCCTGAAAAGTTTGGGATCTTTTACCTTACAAAAATGGACACAAGGGGAAATAACAGAGCAACATATTAAATTGATATGCCACCCAACTTTCAGTGATTGGGTGTCTCACAAAAATCAAAGAAATTACAATAAAATCAATAAAACAGAAAGGATAAATTGTGGCTGAATGCCTTTACTAGTTTTTGGAAAACAAGATATTACTCTGCTTGGCTTCTGCTCATGGGCTTTTCAAGACTAATAAAAATGCTGGACTTGATAGGACTTTTGTCTGTTCCTGTAAGGCACATCTTGTTTCTTATGAGTCAGCTTCGTTTTGAATCTGCCTAGAAGTGAATTGAGGCATTATCAGAATATCTCCATGCCTCACAGTTTAAAGTAATATACAATAATAATCCAACCTGACTGGTCTTAATTTTCTTTCTGTGATGACTGGATTACAAATTCTTTTTAATTGCTGTGCTTCAGCTAAATCAGTATGAATTTGGCTGCTTTTTGTTGATAGCAACTTGGAATTCATGCAATTTCAGAAAATGACCACTAGATGCCCTCCTTACCTAATTGTATAAATGGATTTTTCCTTCTTTCTCTTCAGCCCTCCATTTAGTTTTCTTGGCAGAAGTACAGAATTGGTTTGCCACTACCTTCTGATATGTTTTTAAACTTCCCAGAATCCAAACCTAATCTACAATCATTACAATTAGTGAGCATTATAATGAAACCTAAATTTTCTGGATCTCCATATAATAGATTTTATGTGATGTTAAATTATAGTGGCCAATAGATAGATTTTTCTCCAGGAAGGTCAGTGCCTGACCCGGTCCTTCTGGTTTTCCAAGGGTGTACCCATTGCCACTGTAACTGAGTCCACTCACATTGCTGTTAGTCATCCTCTTCTCTTTCCTTCCAGAACTTTCAGTAGCATTCAACAGACAAAATTCTGCTGGATTTATATCAGTTGGATAATGATATCACTGAGCAAATGATGTACTTAGGTTATTATCAATACGAGACTATTACTCATTATGTAGTTTTGGTGTGTTGATTGTAGTTTTGAACCATTGTTATATGGACTGTTATTTCTCAAGACTACCTGTATCACCTTGGACTCATGGCTACTCACGGCCGGGTTGTGGTGGCGGCGGTCTTTGTATAGCTCATATTTAATATTTCAGTTGTGCTCATTCCTTGAGCAGGAATATGTGGCTATTTATGCTTTTATCATCATTTGGTGGAATTTCTGCACTATTTTCTGCATGGAGCTGCCTGTAAAGTCTACTTGGTATCAGATGATCCAAAATTCAGCAACCTGATGCTGATGATTGATACTAATGACCATAATCATAAGCCTAGACTGGTCACTTCTGTAATGTTTGTAAGTGCAATTCAACATACTAGTTTTGATTTAAAGAATTATTATTTCTTGGCACTAAGATAACCCACAGGATGAACTTCTTTGGTGATCCTCAAAGAAAGGTTGGAGAACTCTGTATTATATATTTTTTTCCTGTGAGCCTCTTTGAATTCTCAATAACATAATTATCATAGACTGAGCCAAAGTTAATCCAAAATCTTGTCTATATAGAAAGTGATTTAGGGAGCATAGAATTATTTATTTATTTATTTATTTATTGGTTTGATTTATATGCTGCCCTTCTCTGGAGACTTAGAGCAGCTTACAGTGTGTTAAGCAATAGCCTTCATACTTTTGTATATATCTGCTTAGTAGGGCTTTTGGCACCCCCTAAGCGGTGTTCTTTTTTATACAAAGTCAGTTTATTGCCCCCACAATCCGGGTCCTCATTTTACCTATCTCGGAAGGATGGAAGGCTGAGTCAACCTTGAGCCTGGTGAGATTTGAACATGCAGTAATTGCAGGCAGCTGGCAGCTAAGTGCGATTTAACAGCGCTTTAGTCTTCTGCTCCACCAAGGCTCCTTAATGCATTGGTACCACCTACTTGCTTGCATACAACTGCTATAATCTAATACTTAGTTTAGGCCTAAAGCATTCCTAATTATCAGAAATCTGGGCAAAGGAACTTTTATGTCAAGAACTATGAATTGAGTTGTTGTATAAATCAACATCACACTGCATCCACACATTAGCCTAGTTCACATCAGACAGAAAAGAAATAAATATGGCTCCACTTTTCTATGCAGACCTCAATTTATTCTAAATTGAGCCAAATTGAAGTCTCAGTTCACTGTGTCCCATTGTTTCTTGCTAGGACAAGAAACAGAGCATTTCACTGAGATTTGAAATGCATATCATACTTTTTGAAGCACTCATAAATAGGCACCTTCCGCTCACTGATTTTGCTTTTAAGAACCTCATCAATCCCAGGTTTAATGATAACAGGACAGCAGGGACACTGCTAATCAATCAGCTGAGAGACATAATATTATAAACTCTTTGAAGCGGCTGCTGCATCCTTTCTCTACAGACTGGAAATGGAAGGTGACACTTATTGTTCAGATACTCTTTGTTTTTATCTTGTTGGAAATATTAATTGCTTCTGCAAATAAAATCTATTTGCTTATTTTCAAGTGAATTCTTTTTTTACCCCAAGAGATAGCTTTGAATCTAGGAAAACAATATTCATTCTTTTTCTCCTTCACCTCTTATTATTTGCTTCCCAGTAAACTTAACCTCTTGTGCTATTACCAACCTTTCATCTAGGACTAGAGCAACAGTTTTCTTCATACTGTTGCCTTCCAGATGTTTTGGATGTCAGTTCCCAAAGTTCCTAAATCAGTACGTCCTCAAAGTTTGTTTTTTTTAAAAAAAAACCTCAAGAGAACAACTGCTTGGAGAAAGCTGAGCCAGGAAAGAGAAAAAGTGGCCAACCTTTTGTTTGTTGAGTTCTTCTCAGTCTTGGCAGTTTTCAGAGGGACTGCAACTCCCAAAATTCCCAATATAGAAAGTGGGCTGGGGAACTCTGGGAGTTGGAGTCCACCCATCTGAAAGCTGCCCACATTGAGAAATGCTGGATTTACATGAAAGACTTCAAGTACATATTTATAGAACTGGTTTGACACTGAGAATCTATAATGTTATTGTAATTTCCTACATAATACTACTGTTGGATATTCAAATATAGTTACAGTAGTTGGGACTACTGTAATGCTCTCTAGATGGGGCTCCCCTTGAGGAGCATCCGGAGGCTCCAGCTGGTCCAGAACGCGGCCGCGTGAGTGGTTATGGGAGCAACTCGTTGCTCCTGGGTAACTCCCCTCTTGCGTGAGCTGCACTGGCTCCCGGTGGTCTTCCAGATGCGTTTCAAGGTGTTAGTCACCATCTTTGGGCCACCTCCAAAGTAGTTAAGTCATATTAATCAGGTAACAACAATTCTATATAAAATGAATCTAAATGATCCAGAAATGTAATTACTGTAATAAGAGGAATATAAAACTTAACCATATGCTTTTGTAAAATGAGCAGTACAACAATATATTAAAAATATATTTCAAACATCAGGACAATTAGAAGTATGTTGATGATATTCGGCTAAATCTCCATTTCAGGTTGCACTGTAGTGTAATGTGTTTCAAACTCAGCAACTTTAAGGTGGGTAGACTTCAACTCCTAGAATTCCCAATATAGCATGTTGGCTTGGGAATTCTGGGAACTGAGGTCCATCCATCTTGACCTGGTGGATGTATGGATGGGGACAAACAAACTGAAACTGAATCCCAGCAAGACAGAAGTGCTGATATTGAAAATATCTGGTTCTTCAACTATTTCAGCCATGGCTCTAGAATGGAATAAGTTCATTCTTGAAGGAGCAGGTCGATGTCTTGTGCTTATCCAAAACTCAAAGCTAGTGCTAGATAAACAGGTGACCAGGTGAATGAAGGTCTTTTTTTGAGTTTAGGTGGTATGCCAGTTGTGGAGAGAAGTCCTAACATTCCTAATGCACAATTTTGTCATCTCTGGGATGGATTGCTGCTCTCAGCTCTCCGTTGCGCTGTGCTACAAACTCACGCCTTCACGCAGGTAAGCAGATAATTAACGTGACTTTTATTTGTGCTACAGCTCTTTCCGTGAGAAGCCGGCATGCGTTAGCAACACAAAGACGCGGCTGTCAGGCATGGCTGGGAGGCGCGCTTTATAGGAGTCCTGATCATGGGCGCGCCCCGCCTCAGTAATGAGTTTAAAGCACCCGCCTGGGAGCGCCCCGCCTCAGTAATTAGTTCAAAACGCCCGCCCGGGCGCTTCGTGCTGCCATCATCCATCCCGGCCGCTGTTGCCTCACCGCCCACACGCCCCGACATACCGCCCACCACCAGTGATACACGCAGCCTATACGGACTCCAGCCCCTCCACCAGCACTCGTGCACCCCACCACCCGTAGTTAGTCCCCCCCCCTCCGTCTCCGGGTGGCATCATTTGCTTGTAGCATGGGTGGTCAATGTTGCTCTGTTGTCGAGTAGAGGCTGTGCTCGACAGGCGGCCCCCCCTACCAGGTGTCCACCTAGGGGAAAAGAAAAAAGAAAACGGTTAGCAGTTCATTGTTAGGTTGTACATTTGTCCGGATGCTGCTTATGGAATTTCCTGACTAGTCGTGGGGCGTGCACATCTTCCTTGGGGACCCAAGAGGCGTCTGTATCTGGGTAACCCGTCCACCTGACTAGGTATTGGAGGTGACCTCTGTGGGTTCGGGAATTGATAATGTCCCGTATTTCATACTGGGACCCGTGTACTGGTCCTGGTACGGGCTGTGGACTTATAGGGACAGCAACTGGTTTTACCAGGCTAACATGGAAAACAGGATGGATTTTCCCATATCGGGGAGGTATGTGCAATTGCACAGTCACGGGGTTGATAATCTTCGTAATGGAAAAGGGTCCTATATATTTCGGGCCCAGTTTTTTACTCGGTAGCCGTAAGCGGATGTATTTCGTAGAGAGATATACATGGTCCCCCATTTTGAATGTGGAGCCATCAACTCGTTTCTTATTTGCCTGTTGTTTATACTCATGGGATGCTTTTTCTAACGCCTTCTGGATATGGGGCCACGCTTTTTGTATATTGGATGCCCATTGAAATAGGGTGGTATTGTCAGGGGGTTGGAGGTCTAGGTCAGGGACAGCCACAAACTCTCTGCCCATCACCACTCGGAAAGGGGTATACCCAGTGCTACGATGGACAGCATTGTTATAAGCGGTTTCTGCAAATGGCAAGAGATCCACCCAATCATGTTGTTGGTATGAAACGTAGGAACGGAGGTACCGTTCCACCATAGCGTTAGCTCGTTCTGCTGCTCCGTTCGTACTAGGATGGTATGCGGAACTGAGTCCCTGTGTTGAGCCAAGGTGCTTAAGGAATTTCCGCCAGAACACTGCTGTGAACTGTACGCCTCGATCTGATATTATATGCTTTGGTACTCCGTGAAGTCTGTATACATGGTGTAGGAACAGTTTTACCAACTGCTGGGCTGTTGGCAGGCCCTTACAGGGAATGAAATAGGCCTGTTTTGAGAAGAGGTCCAGTACTGTCCAGATCACTGTGTAACCTTTATTACTTGGTAAGTCTACGATAAAGTCCATAGAGATTTCATCCCATGGTCTTGTGGGTTCTGCTACCGTTTGTAACAGGCCAAAGGGTTTTCCGGGTTTTGTTTTGGAGACGGCACAAACGTGGCAGTTACGGACATATTCCTCGATCTCTTTTCGCATTCCTGGCCACCAAAATTGCCTTCTAATGAGGTGCAGGGTCTTCAGAAAACCAAAATGCCCCGCAGTTTTGACGTCATGACACTGGCGTAGTATTCGGTCCCGTAGAACGGCGGGTATGTACAACTTATCGCCCACCATGCCAGGCCATCCCTGTGGGTGACAGCTGCCTGATTTTTCAACACCCACGTGTCGGAGGCTAATCCTAGTCGTAGGTCCCGGATCCAGTCTGGGTGCTGAGACCGTTTATCGGTACAGACATTCACCCGAAGATCTGAGTGGGGCCCTGGTAACAGGCTTTGTAGGTCCTCACTGCGTTTGCTATTATATTGGGGCATACGGGACAAGGCATCGGCGAGGAACATCTTGCCCCCTGGTTTGTATTTCAACGAGAAACGAAACCGTTGAAAATATTGAGCCCATCGGATTTGCTTTGGGGACAGTTTTCTAGGGGTTTGCAGCGCCTCCAGGTTCTTATGGTCAGTCCAGACCTCGAACGGCTGGGTGCTTCCTTCTAACAGATGCCGCCACATCTGTAACGCCCATTTCACTGCAAATGCTTCCTTTTCCCATATAGCCCAGTGTCGTTCTGTGGTTGTGAATTTCTTGGAAGTGTAGGCACAAGGTCTGAGATCTCCAGAAGCGTCCGTTTGTAACAGGATAGCTCCTACAGCCACGTCACTAGTATCCGCTTGTATGATAAACAGTTGTGTGGTGTCTGGGTGTTTCAGGATTGGCTCTTGAGCAAACAGCTGTTTCAGGTGTTCAAATGCCTTCTGGCAGTCGGGGGTCCACATTAGGGGCTGGTTTGGTTTTGGTTTTATGCCCGAAGCGGTTTTTGTTCGTAACAGATTCGTTAACAGGAAAGCTGTCGCTGCGAACGACGGTATGAAATGCCAATAGAAATTGGCAAACCCTAAGAAACTCTGCAGTTGTTTCCGCGTTCGTGGGCCTTGCCATTCCAGAACTGCCTGTACCTTTTTGGGGTCCATTTGGAGCCCAGCCTTCGTGATTCGGAAACCGAGATAGTCTATTTCTGTGCGATGGAACTCACATTTGGAAAGTTTCATGTAGAGGTGTGCTTTCAATAACTTGGCCAACACCTGCCTGACTAGTTGTACATGCTCTTCCATCGTATCTGAGTACACTAGAATATCGTCTAAATAAACCAACACGCCCCGATAGAGATGTTCATGCAATACACTGTTAATGAGTTGCATAAAGACCGCCGGAGCCCCTTGCAGCCCAAAAGGCATGATGAGAAACTGAAAACTCCCTAACGGGCAATTGAATGTTGTTTTCCATTCATCCCCCGGTTTTATACGGACGCGGTAATACGCTTCTCGAAGGTCGAGTTTTGTGAATATTTTCCCCCTCACTAACGTGGTTAAGAGATCAGACATCAATGGTAGGGGATACAAAGGCTCAACGCACACGGCGTTCAGGCCTCGGTAGTCAACGCAGAGACGTAACCCACCATCCTTTTTCTCACGGAACAGGACAGGTGCTGCTAAATGTGAGTGGCTGGGCCGTATAAACCCCCGGGCTAGGTTCTTATCGATATAGGCCCGTAACTCCTGTAACTCCGGCTGGGTCATGGCATACATGCGGGGTTTTGGTGACTTGGTCCCTGGGAGCAATTCAATGCCACAATCGGTAGCCCGGTGGGGTGGTAGTATGTCACACTCGTCTTCACTAAATACCTGAGCAAGATCGTTATAAACAGCAGGAAACATTTGAGGTTTCTGGTGTTCTAGTTGGAGTGCTCCGCATGGTTCTGGACCAACCGGTAACCGTACTTTCCGACAGTCCCCTTGCCACCATATAACCGGTTTCCATTTGTCCAGCCATGCTAGGCCTAAGATCACTGGTTCGATCATTTGGGTTATGACCACGAACCGTATCCTCTCCTGGTGAGCGCCTATTTTCAGTAACACCGGTTCGGTGATCTGGGCGGTTGGGGTACCCCCCAACACTGAACCATCTACTTGTTCAAACTTTATGGGCTGTCGTAATGTGATAAGACGGAGCCCTAGTTCTTCTGCTATGGAGCGGCGGATAAGGCATCTCATACACCCGGAATCTATAAGCGCCTCCTGATCGCTTTTACGCCCTGTAAGGGTGTGTGTTAACTGTATGGGGACCAAGAAGGGACGTACAGGAGCACTTACCATGGGGTCTTGCACGTCGTCATCATGGTCACTGTTCTCGATAGTGTCGGACAAGCGAACTGGTCCTGCGGGTCCGGGAACCGTAGGACAGGGGGTCGTTTCTCCCGATGGTGTTTGGGCAGCCACTCTGGTCCGTTCCACTGGCCTCAGGGACCGCTCTTTCGTGACTGTGCCTGGGGTTGACCCAGCAGGTTTTGGGGTAGACATGCGTGCCGGCGGCAACGGGCAATCAAGGGCCCTGTGTCCCTCCTGGTTGCAGCGGAAACACCGGAAAGGCCGTCTGCTGGGGCCCAGACCCCCGACCTCCCCCTCAGAAACTGGCCGTACCGTCCCGGTTGGTCTTCCAGCCGTAAACGGGCGTGAAACCCCCGTCTTTGTTGGCTCTGCCCTTGCGGGCCCCGGATTCTGAACTCCCGTAGGCCGATATCGAGATCGACTGCTGCCTTGTACCAGTCTGTGAGGCGGGGTCCCAACCCACGGTATACACAGGCCTGTCTGATCTCCCTGTCCAACCCGGTCTGAAACTGATGGATAAGGAGCCGTTTGGGCCATGACCGCAATTTCCCGGCCAAGGCGCGAAACTCTTTAACATAGTCCTTGACCGCCCTACCTCTTTGTTTAAGAGTTAGCAGGTCCCCCTCTATGACCTGCGTTCGGGTCTCGTCCTGGAACCTGATACGTAATGCCTCCAAGAATAAGCCTAGGTCAGTTAGCTCACGAGCGTGTTCACTATGCAGTTCCGCCACCCAATCTGCTGCCTCGCCCGTTAACACTGCTGTTACTGCGACCACGCGAGACCATTGCGAAGGATACCAGCGGCCGTACATATCCATGTGGCTGATGACGTGGCTCAGGAATAGGGCTACCTTCTCCGCGGCTCCATCAAACGACGCCTGGACTGGTGGTGGACTCCAGGGAAACTGGGGACCCCAAGGGTTGGGATCACACATTGGCAGCACGTTCCCCGGCTGGGGACCTGAAGTCCGGCGATTGGAGCCACTCCGGGTCGGTTGATGCTCCCCTTGGGGGTCTCCCCTTTGTTCTCTCCTCTCTGGTCCCATGGTGCCTCCCCCAGTCATCCGAGACCGCTCCTCTTCTGGCCCAGGACCTGTACTACTGCACTCCAGCTCCTCCTCCCTGTCCCTAAGTGCTCGCCTGTCCCCTCTGAACTTGGGGCTTGCCAAGCGGAACCGGGTTTCTGAACTGGCCCCCCCCAACTGGGGGCCCCTGCCGGGAACCCCCCTGTTCCGCTGTGGGCGCCCACGGTTGCCAAGAGGGAGCATCCCTAAAGCTGGCCTCACCAAATCGATCCCGCAAAAGATCCATAATCGTTGCTCCCGGCATGGTGGAATAACTCCATTCGCCCTCTTCATCCTCAATCCATTGCCTTTCCCACCAACCCTGGAATTGGAATCCAGCAGGGGGCGTGGTATGTGTTCGTGAGCCTGTAAGGGCGGGGCTATGCCACCAGTGCCCAGCTCCGCTCCGGGTGTTTGGATCTGAGCCCTTTATTTCCTGGCCATCGGTAGTATCCCGTGACTCCCGATGTTTTGGGCGTACTACGGGTTGCTCGGCTGGTGCGGGTAGATCGGGCACGATGTTTTCCGCCTCCTCCACATCTGTCACCAGAGTCTCGGCAAGCGACCCCTCCTCGGCTCCGCCCTCTGCCATACTGCGTCTGTCTCCCCTTGGTCCTGAAAAGGAGGGGGGTGAGCCGCGTCTTCCTCTTAGCTCTCCGTTGCGCTGTGCTACAAACTCACGCCTTCACGCAGGTAAGCAGATAATTAACGTGACTTTTATTTGTGCTACAGCTCTTTCCGTGAGAAGCCGGCATGCGTTAGCAACACAAAGACACGGCTGTCAGGCATGGCTGGGAGGCGCGCTTTATAGGAGTCCTGATCATGGGCGCGCCCCGCCTCAGTAATGAGTTTAAAGCACCCACCCGGGAGCGCCCCGCCTCAGTAATTAGTTCAAAACGCCTGCCCGGGCGCTTCGTGCTGCCGTCATCCATCCCGGCCGCTGTTGCCTCACCGCCCATGCGCCCCGACATACCGCCCGCCACCGGTGATCCATGCAGCCTATACGGACTCCAGCCCCTCCACCAGCACCCGTGCACCCCACCACCCGTAGTTAGTCCCCCCCCTCCGTCTCCGGGTGGCATCATTTGCTTGCAGCGTGGGTGGTCAATGTTGCTCCGTTGTCAAGCAGAGGCTGTGCTCGACAGCTGCAATGTATTGAAGAAGGGACTACCTCTGAAGACAGCTTGGGAACAGTAACTCCTACAAAATATTTCTATATGCCTTTTAGAGGATGAAAACTTATGTTCAATTTTTCAATGCAAGTAAATCCTAAACTATTTGTTTAGTGGCCGTTCAGATTTACAATAGCACTAAAAAAAGTGATATGATTATTTTTAACACATTACTGTTGCAGCATACCATTACCCATAGTCATGTGATCAAAATTCAGACACTTGGCAACTGGTTCATATTTATGATGGTTGAAGTGTCTTGGGGTCACTTGTCAAGCGAATTCAATGGGAAAGCCAAATTTACTTAACAACCATAATAAGAAATTTCTATAAAATGGGGCAAAATTCGATTCTAGCTTAGCAGCAAAACTTTGGGGCTCAGTTGTCATAGACCGAGGACTACCTGTATTGCAAAAACTTTGTACATCTATTACAGAATTAGCCAAGCGTTTTATAATGACTTTTATAGGATTATTTGGACAGGGGACTTCCGGTTTGGCGTCACGGTGAGACAGTTGGGGAATTAGTGGGCTCCAACGAGCCCTGCGAAAACCCCAGCTGACGAACCACCGCTAATGGGTCTTTGGACCAGAACCGTCCTGCAGGGATGGGGAAGAAAGAGAGGCACCTTGGATGACCAAGAGGAACAGGCAAGTTCCTCGGAGGTCAGAGGAAACTCTCTGTGACTCGGTGGCAGGAGGCTGCAGCCATGGCGGCTGCCACGAAGCTGCATTGAGCAGGAGGAAAATGGAACAGAACTGAGTTTTTCGAAGCCAGGTGAGTGACAGCCAACCTAGGCTTGTTATAACATCAAGGGAAATATCTTTTAACTACAAGATTCCTAGCGATAAAATAGCGGCTAAGTATCACAGGGGCCAAGAAGATTTTGAAATATAACTTTAAAGAGACAAAAAACCCAATAGAAAATTGACTTTTAAATAAAACTAATTGGAAATGCTAAACTTTGAGACACGATCAAAGGATTGGAAGAGTTTAAATTTGGACTGGACTTTAAAAAAAAGATTTGATACTTTTAAAACTAAAAAGAAAAAGAGAAGCCAAGTAAGATTGTTATGTAACTGAAACAAGATGGATACTTGTTAAACAATTGGAAATTGTGGATTGCAGAGAGACACCTTCTGGAGTAAAAAGGAAAATTGCAACTTGGTTTTTGTTTTGGAAAATCGTGAACTTTACAGATAACAACCATGAGAACTTGTGGAGGATGATTTCTTTGTCTGCATGCGGCTTGACTTTGGGGAAAAAAAGAAAAGAGGAACCACACGGAACTCTTATAATTGGGACAATATCAACTTAAAAAGAATAAAATGGCGCAGGAATTAAAGAAGGAACAAATTGATATATTTTTTTAAAAAAATTAGATTTATATGTCTTCTCTGGAGACTCAGGGCGGTTTACAATGCGTTAAGCAATAGCCTTCATACTTTTGTATATTTTTTATACAAAGTCAGCTTATTGCCCCCACAAACTGGGTCCTCAATTTACCTACCTTAGAAAGGATGGAAGGCTGAGTCAACCTTGAGCCTCAAACTTGCAATAATTGCAGACAGCTGAATGTTAATAACAGGCTATTTAGCCTGTTGAGCTATCTGAGGCTTGATTTGGAATGGAAATAAGAAAATATTTGACTTGAAATGGAAATAAGAAAAATAATTAAAATGCCACATGGAGGACAAAATTTGAGGACCTTGAAGCTGAAATGAAGTCTACACAAGCAGACAAGAAAATGAAACAAGACATAATGGCTGGAAATAAAGAAGACAAGGACAATGTGATTAAATATGAATAAGTAATGCACAGCTGGATAGTAATAATAAAAAGGAGGTTTTTAGAGACTATATTGTGAAAAACAATAGTTATAAAGATAATTACACTGGAATTAACAGTGAAAGAATAGGGAAATATGGAGTAAGATAGAAAAGTCCAGGACTTTGATTTATAAAATAACTATATTGGGATTAATAATGGTTAACAGAAATATGAGAAGAATATGTTACAGATATTTACAATATATGAGAAATAGACTATGTTTAAAAGAAAATATATCAATGGACATAATGAATCAATTTTTATTAAGATATTACATGGTATTACTTGAGAATAATTGATGACTATAAAAACTGGGATATTATTTAAATCCCTGTAACAATTGCAATAATTTGAATATTTTCAATAACTTTAATATTTTAATATTTTCAATATTTTTGATAATATATCTAAGCAAAAAAGAAAAGAAGATTGAAATAATATAGGACTATGAATTACAAATAAGAATTACTCAAACTGGTTTTTATACAAATGATATGGTTAAAAAGATAGAATTGTGGGAAATAATTGGAAAATTATATTGTAATTTTATTTGAATTAAGAACTATGTTTCAGTGTTAAATTGCTATATTTTTGGGATTAGAGATAGGATCTAAATTTGGTGAAGTAATAAGGAAATAAAGATTTATTGAGCATTATACAAAGTAAAAAATGTGGGGAAGTTTTAGGAGGGGAAATAAGATTTTGAAACATAAACATGTTTGACCTGTATTCTTAATAGTGAGGATTTAGGCTAAGAATTGTGAAATGTATTATGAGGTATTAATTGAATTGAGATTTAAAATGGATTAATAGAAGGGTAATTGTTTTGATTAAATAAATAAGAGTAAACTTTTTACAAGATGGTAATAGGGGAGATAGGTGATTTAAGATTAAGTATTGTTAATAATGAGGATTTAGGGTAAGAATTGTGAAATGTACTATGAAGTATTAACTGAATTAAGATTTAAGGGGAGTTAATAGATGGGTAATTGTTTTGATTAAGTAAATTTGACTTAATTTTTTAAAAGATAATATTAGTTGAGATAGATGAGTTAAGATTAAGAAATAAGTGTTTTGGCAAAATAGAATATACAAAATTTTGTTAAAGATGTGGGAAAAAAACCTGTATAAATCAATGACCGGATCAGGGCTCTGTTCCGAAAAGATGTAACTTGTGTGTTGGAAAAAAAAACTTTTTGCAAAAAAACAACAATTATTTGGGCCAATAAGGAAAGTTGATACAGTTAGATTATGGATGAATTAAAATGAAACTAAGTATTTACAACATTTTTTATTTATACAATGGTAATTAAGCAGAGAGAGGGAGATCCATTTTGTCTTCTAATTGCTTTAGCTATCCAATCCCCCTCCCCACTTTTGGGCTAAAAACAGCAAAGGTTTTTTTTCCCCCATGAAAGATTGATCACTTGGTAAGAAATCTGGTAAAATGTTTTTGAAAAAGAGGCCCGTATGTACTAATCTCAGATATGAGATTATCTTCATTGCTATTATGGCTCCCTAGAAGGTCAAAAGTCAACTAGTGCAAACTTTCTCACTATCATATTGGTCTGTTGTGAATTTGTTTTGGTTGAAATGTATTTATTAGAGAGATACTGTCTCAGGTCAGATTTAGCAGCAATTTAAAAAAAGAACCAAGAGAGATTGTAAATTAAGAGATAATATCACAGTTTGTATCCACACAGAGTATCTTGGGCTCAATTCATTTACTTTTACTTGCTTCACGCTTAGCTTGGCCAGGCAGTTGGCTTCAGTCTTCATTCATGTCTCACAATCTGATGTCACCTGTGTTCTGAGAAGCCAAAATAAATTAATAGTTGCACCTGTTTAGAACATTGCTAGTCTGTCCATCAAGGTCTCTCAACAGGAAGGGTTCACCTCCCCCCACCTCAGCAAGCTCTTCCAATCTGGATCCAGTTCTAAAACCACTAAGCAGTAATGGTCATATCTACTATTTATTTCAGAGACAAGGCTGGAGGAGGTATGTACAAAATCTGCTTATTACTAAAGCCCTGTGTTCCAAATTTCCCCCACTATTTTGTCCTCCATAATGCTAAGTAGCTTGGCAATTAGTGATTGGCAGAGGAATAATTGTGAAGTGAATCCAATCAATGAGCAATATGATGATGTGTTCAGTTATGCTCCATCACCAAACAGCTGGCTCCTGGACATAAATGGGAACTCAACTTCACCTGTGACAATTGAGAACTAATTACTGCTGGCCCAAGAACACAGGAAGGGTCATTTCCACCTTTGTCCCTGCAGAATCTCACCTTCACTAGTCTGTACCATACCACCTGTCAAGCCATTATGGAACATTCATTAAATATAATAGACGTTTTTACTAAAGGCTCAATTATTTTTTCATTATGATTTATCCAGGTGCCTCTACAACGCATAGGCCTGGATGCCTAGAAATGTAGCAGATGATGGGAAATTAAATCCTTATAGCAGATGTGGGTTCAAGGCAGTACTGAGCATGTTAACTAGGAAAATCTGATTTTGATTTTGGTTCTGTTTAATCTATGGCAACATATTGTGTAATGGAAGGATGTATTGTCATACTTAATCCATATCTTAAGCCCATAATGATTTAATTTATTTTTAATTGTACTTCAATTAAATCAAATTTCATTTTTTCTTACCTCCACTTACTTAATTTGTTTTGATTTCTCTTTTGGGTGGGAGGAAGAGGCTAATATCACTTTACCCAAGTCATGTTGATCCTGAACATAGCTGTATAATGATTAACTTGGTCCATCAGATCCAGCCAGTACAGTCCTCAAGATATTGGGATTACAACTCTCATAATCACTGACTATGTTGCAAGGTTTATGGAGCTTGAATCGAGAACATATGGCATGAGCCATTTGATATCTGTGTTGTATCTGGTTTAAGTATCTTGGAGAACTCAAAAACTGGTATGCTTTTTGTCAACACTGGCATTGTTTAAATACACATTTTTGAATTTTCCTTTAAGGTCATAATTTGCTATGCTTTTTTGTGGAACATAGGTGATCTATTTTTCACCCCATCAATGTTCACATATGTACAGTATTGTATTTATATATCTCCTTTCCTCTAGAAACTGTGTGTGAGAGAGAATGAGAGGAGAAGGAAAGAAAGAGATCTGGTCTCATTTTGTCCCCAAAACAGTAACCCTTCTGTGATTGGTGGGCACAGAGAAAAGAAAGACTTATTCTAAATCTCCTGGTAAGCTTCAGGGTTGAATGGAGGTCTGAATCTGGATTTTCTCTATCCCATTTGAATATATTTACTACTTACTAAAAGCAATTTTTGAATTATGAATGATTGAATTATGGAAAACATTATCTTGGAACAAAATAGAATGGCAAATAAGTTTGATAGGGAACTTCATGGTTAAGATGACCCAAATGAGACTTGGTATTGCTTAAAGGGTGGTCCATTGAGGTAGACAAACATGCAAAGACTAAACACATAAGAAAGTGGAAAAGAATCCATGGGATTGCTGAAATAGTAGGAATTTTTTTGTAAATAAGATTTTTATTTTTTAATAATGCATTGAATTTTATTCATGCTGATTGTCTTAATCAGAAATTTTCTATCCTCTGGTACCTTTGGACTGTTTTCTTTTTGTGTTTTCCACTACAGCTTCATTCCTGAGTTAACTTCTGGCCATTTGTTCTGCATAGCTCATTAGGCTGCATATTTGCTTTCCTGTTATTTTCTAGAACCTTGTAGTCTAAACCAATGTACTTGATGTGACTTGATCATGTGATTTTGTCCAAAACTGCAATAAAGGTTTGAGTTTCTTTCCTTGAAGTTCAAACTTCAATCGTTCTGTTGCAAACTTCATCTCTCATTCTCATAGGTTCACAGAAGAATCAATCATTTTACATTTAAAAAAAAACCCTTGTTGGCAAGTGAGTGAGATATCCCTTTTTTCATTTTAAAATTTAAATATATTTTAAGTACATTCTCTGTCAAAATATTTACATTTGCATTTCCAGTTCTTTGTCTTCTTTGAGCTGCAGCAGAATCTTCCGAAATTCAAGAGTCGTTGGTTTTTTGGTTTTTTTTGCATTACTCTGTCAAATGTAGATAAATCACTACTGTTCAAATCAAAAAGACTGAATTCCTCATAACATGGACACAGGAAAAAAATACTTGAAATAATTGACTTCTTAGTTATATTTTCATTGTGGTTACAATGGTATTTATACAAATGGGGTTTATTGCATAATCAATATCTTTTAGAATATTTGTTGTCACTTACTTTCTGTGGGACATGTCCCATTCTGTGGGAGGAGAGAACCAGCGAGTGGGGAAGGGAAAATAAGAAATGAAAACCACAGAAACATCGGCCGGCGAACCCAATGTCGCAAGCATGGGAATGGAATTTGGACCATCACTGAGCTCACCAAATATCAGAACTGTTACCAAAACAATTTATTTGAATCCAATTGGACACCAGAGAGAAATGGGATGTGAGGGGAAAGATTTGGGAAAGGGGGCAGTTTTTGTGTGGTAACCTCAGATCTGGCTTTTTTTTATTTTGTAAACACTTGGCTTTAATAAAAGTATACCTTTCACTACAAATGCAGTTGGAGGCTCTTCTTTCCTAAATGACCAAGCTGCGACAAGTCCGACATAATCATTCATTTGAAAAATGAAAACTGAGAGACCAATATTTAAATCCATATCCAGCCATACTGTTGAGCAGTCACTAGCCGGCTTCACTCAATAGCTTAGACTGAATTTGGCTTATGAATTATAATTTACGACTCCATGTATTGCAGGAACCAGCTGCATCTGTTTTCTTCAGTTATTATAGTTACCAATTTCAGGATTCACAAGATGACTTCTGCAGGCATATATCTTGCTAACAGAGCTTGTTAACTCTAAATGAATTCTGTAAGCATTGTTAAAAAAAATAAAAGTGATAGTTAACCACTTTGTTTGGAAATATGTCAGCCATTTATTTTTTTAAAAAACCCCAAATATAAGAACACTAAGGAAAGCACACAGCTTCTTTGCAAGTTTACCTAGTGTTTTATGACTGGCTTGATACCCATTTTGTGAGTAGTCAGTACCTTCATGGAAGTTGTTTTGTGAGACTACCCTATGATATACAATTCGGCTATGTTATTTTTGCTCCAAAGTGACTTTTTAAAGCCTAGGTAATAGGAACATGTGTTTATTAATCAATAAAAGAGGCTGGAACATGGAACAAATCTTTTCATCCTTAAAAAAAGAAACTCAAAGTTTGCCAGAGTAGGATTAAAGTCTCAAACCATGTTTATATAGTATGTAAGAATCTAGCCCTGTTTTATTTTACCCAATAAAATATTTATTGGAATATGGAAAAAAAAAACCATGTTCAAAATAAATGGGAGATAAATTAATCCATCCTTGAGGGGTCTTTGTTGCTCTCTGAGCTTTGTTGTTTTCGTGCCGACTTTTCACTACCCAAACTATCATCAGTGCTAGTCATGTTCCCTAGTTTGTATAATGAAACATCTGCGAGGAAAAAAAACCAAGAAACAACAATAAGAGAGCATCAAGGACTCTTCATTTCAACCCTGAGCTACAAATATTCTCCTTTATTGATAATCCATCCTTTCCTAAAAACTGTTGTAAGTGGAATGAGGCAATGTCTTCCATGAATCATTATTGAAAATGAAATACTGATATATAATACTTTTTATAAAAAGGGGATTCTCTGGATTGTTTGCAGTAGTTTGGGAGGTGTTGAATAAATAGTTTATTACTGACACTTCTCTTGACTTAGGAAGGCTACCAAACAGAGGCAAGATATGGTTCCTAATGATAATGGCACAACAGCTGTTCCTAATGATCAGGACAAATTAATGATTTGTTCTGCTTGTTCTTTTTATATGTTAGGGCAGAGCTTAATGTTAAAGTTAGCAAATGCTTAATTTCTTGCATGTAGGCCAGATGCAAATGTTTAAGTGACTCACAAGTGCATAAATAGAGGGTTATCTTCTTTGCCTTTGTGCTTTGAAATAAGACAAAGAGATATTAGCTGGGGAAAATTGGAGGTGAAATTAAAAAAAGAAGATATTATCCTTAACTACTTGATTTAACCATATACGGTAGATAGACCTCAATTTATTTTATCACAAGAGAGCCCAACATTTCCATTGCTGAGCAAGACAATTGTTAAGTGAGTTTTGCCCCATTTTATAACTTTTTTTTTGCTATGCAAAAAAGCAAATCCCTGCAATTGTTAAGTGAATCATGTGTTCATTTAGCAAATCAGGCTTCCTTTATTGACTTTGTTTCTTGGAAGCCAGCTGGGAAAGTTACAAATATGATCACATGACCCTGGGACACTGCAACTGTCATAAAGATATGCCAGTGGCCAAGCACCAGGATTTTGATCACATGACTATAGGGATGCTGTAGCAGTTGTATATGTGAAAACTGGTCATAAGTCACTTTTTTGACTGTTGTAACTTTGAACAGTCACTAAATGAATGGTAGTAAGTTGAGAACTACCTGTGTTTTCTTCTTTTCCTCCAGCCTTTGTATTATCATCACAAAGACAGTGCTCATGATAGCTCCAGTAGGTTTGAAGGAAATTTCAATGAGGGACCTCCTAGGGCAGTGTTGGTGAACCTTTTCAGCACTGAGTGCCAAAACAGGAGCATGCATGTGCGCAGAGGGGAGCACCAGAAGAGCAGCTCCCTGGCGTGAGCTCAACTTCTGGTTTTTGGTGTGCAAATGCGTGCCGGTCACCTGGTCTTTTGGTTTCTGGCATGCATGCCCATGCAAAGACCAGCTGGCCAGCGTGCATGTATGTGCTGGAAAACGGAAGAGCAATGGGCAATGGCTGGCATGCCTGGAGAGATGGGTCTGTGTGCCACTTCCAACACGCATGCCATAGGTTCACCATCACAGTCCTAGGGCAATCTCTTGTCCCCACCCTTCCCAAACAGCTGTGAATTCAACTCCCTTAGGCATAAAAAGGCAGCTGGGAGATTTGGGCCAGTCATTCTCTCTCTCTCTCTCTCTCTCTCTCTCTCTCTCTCTCTCTCTCTCTCTCTCTCTCTCTCTCTCAGCCCTACAATGCTCAGAGTTTGAGTTGGTTAGAATGAAAGGTGGAACAAATATCTGAACTAATAGGAGAATATCACAATATTTCTTTAAAACAGAGAATGTAAGGGCCTAAAAAAGGCTTTTCTGAAATAGCATCTGAAAAATTAGGATAAATTGAAATGGCAAGAGATGTACAACTATAGTCACAACTATAAATCATCTGGTTCAAAAAGTGTCATCTCAAGCTTCTGAAATAACCCTATGTGAACTGATTGTCTAACCAAACATCTAACATCCTAAGGGCTACAACCTGAGGCTACAGGTGTGGCATGCCAAAAACCTCAGTGCAACTCTCATAGCCACTGATAGTTGCCCCTAAAACAATGCACTTGACAGGAAGGGAAAATGATTACATGGGAAATAACAATATTGCCTTATACTGAATTATTTTAATTGCATTTCAAGTTAAATTAGATTTAATAAAATATTTTTATTTTGCCCTTCTTTTGGAAGTGGGAATCTGGGCAACACTGTTGAAGGCTTTGTGCAGCACTGCAGAAATTGCTCTAGTCTAGGAGTCTCCAACCTTGGAAACTTTAAGCCTGGAGGACTTCAACTTCCAAAATTTCCCAGCCAGCAAAGGAGTTGAAGTCCTCCAGGCTTAAAGTTGCCAAGGCTGGAGACCCCTGCTCTAACTATCAGGTGGAGAAATGAACATCAGTTTAGACAATTTTAAAAGGAAATGGAATTTATGACCAAATTGTCTTGACAGATGTGAACTACCTCCTGATTCATGAGGAGGCAGCATTAAATAACAGTTGTTGGGAAGAAACAGTGGAATTTTGTTGCCTTTCTGTCCAGCTAGTGAGCTTTCACAAGGGCACGTGGTCAACCACTGGGTGACAGTGGCCAGATCTAGCAGGAGGCATCTTCTAATGATTTTTGTTTTGTAAATTCAGGACATTTTGTTCTATAGTGACTTCAAAAAACAGTGCAACTTTTTGGATAAATTAGGGAATATCTCTGAATTTGGACAAGAGTGGATTAAGGTTGGCATTAACAAATACACATGATGACATATTACCATGTTTTCCCGAAAATAAGACACTGTCTTATATTTTTTTAAAATCCTGAAATAAGCGCTTGGCCTTATTGCCATGTGCTCAAAAAGCCTGATTGGGTTTATTATCAGGGGATGTTTTATTTGGGGGAAACAGGATACTTGGATCCCCCCCCCAATTGTCCCTTGGTTGTAATTTCAAAATTGCAAAAAGATTGCAGATGATATAGATCAGGAGTGTCAAAATCTCAGCATCATGTGATGTATTGCAACTTTTTCCCCCTTTGCTAAAATGGGGGTGGGCATGGCATGAAGCATCTGGCTCACGGGCCACCAGTTTGACACCCCGGATATAGATGCTGATATAGATTATGAGATGCAAATGGTTATTTGGCTTTTTGAAACTATAGTGTATCCTGTGCTTGCTTGCTAAGCCAAGAATCGTTTTGTCAAGAGATGTAACATTGGAATAATACTTCTTCCTGAGCCGGAATCCTGGCAGAGAGACCTTGCAGCTTGAACTCTTAGGGCTCAAAGTTTGTCCCTCTGCCCTTTTATCCCCAGCCAATGTGTGTTCCTGTTCCCACAAGGAATCCATCTTGTGACCTTTGGAAAATGCCTGTTGATTGTGTTCCTGGCAAATGGAATGGAAAACTGCCTTTTGCTCAACTCAGAGCAGGTCAGGAAGACAGCTAACCTGTTCCATAAACTATTCACAGCATGGTAGTTAGGCAGCAGCATTTTAACATTTGCCCATTTGAAGTGATGGAGCATTGAGTGCATGACGCCAGAGGCGGCAGCTAAATGGTTCCTCCCCCAGGTTTTTCTGTTTACACAAGGAAATGCAGAACCATCTGAAGAAAGGTTAGTGCAAACAGATGCTCCTCCTCCTCCAGTTTCCTGCTGTTACCTGAAAAACGGATTCTCAGAAAAAAAAATACAATAAAGCAAGATTTAAAAATGCACTTCAGAAAGCACAATAAAACGATATAGTAAAGCCAGCACCTAAACAGCAGGCATAATGCTGATGATCAGCCTTGCTACAATAGCACTAAGATTAAATTTAAAAGTTAGAAAAGACAGCATCAATTTCTTTTTTACTTTGTGCCAGAAAAGCAATGAGGGCAAGGGGAGTTAGAAGAAAATAGATTAATACTTTTGTTTTGGAATTACTTATTGGATTTGTTTTCAGAATTTTGGACATTTGATGAAACTAACATGTTTGGGGACAAAAATAAGCATGAAGGAACTTGAGAAGGACAGAATTTAGGAGGACTGGTGTCAAAATGTCAAGCGAACAGCCATAACTGTGCAACTGAAGTTTTGTCTCTCTTCTACATGCATTATGATTGTGGTGGGGCTTCAGTTGCATAGTGTGGCTTCCTCCTTGATGCCTTTCCTGCAGATACCCCTGATTTTCCTTGTCAGAGATGATTAAATACAGCAGCCCAAGTGACCTATGCAATGTCCAAAGCTCCAACTGTCTTATTTTCATCTCCCAACTGCTCCTCTCAATCCTGAGGGGATAATTGATAATTGACCCCCACAGAGGGGGCTCGCAACTTGGGCGTCTTCCTGGACACACGGCTGTCTTTAGAAGAGCATATGATGGCCGTGGCCAGAGGGGCTTTTTATCAGGTTTGCCTGATACGCCAGTTGCGCCCCTTTCTGGATTAGGGCTCCTTATGCACAGTCACTCATGCCCTAGTCACTTCTTGCCTGGACTACTGCAATGCTCTCTACATGGGGCTCCCCTTGAGGAGCACCCGGAGGCTCCAACTGGTCCAGAATGTGGCCACGCAGGTGATTATGGGAGCGACATGGCGCTCCTATTTAACACCTCTCCTGCGCGAGCTGCACTGGCTCCCGGTGGTCTTCCGAGTGCGCTTCAAGGTATTGGTTCTCACTTTTAAAGCGCTCCATGGCTTATGGCCAGGGTATTTATGAGGTTATCGGGCCTCTGCCACCGATAACCTCCCACCGGTCAATACACTCTCACAGAGAGGGCCTCCTCAGGGTGCCGTCGGTCAGGCAATGTCGGTTGGCAGCCCCCAGGGGGAGAGTCTTCTCTGTGGGGGCACCCATCCTCTGGAATGAGCTACCCCTCGTAATACGACTGATCCCGGACCTCCATACTTTCTGCAAGGCCCTGAAGACTTTTTTATTCCAGCAAGCCAGGCTAGCCTAAAAGGATTATTATGGACTAGTTTTTAAATTGTATAGATGAGGGGTTTTAAATTGGGAGGCCGAATGATTTAATTTATTTTAACTATCTTAACTTTTATACTGAATGTATTTTAATCTTGGCTGTCCTGCCCTGAGTCCTTTGGGAGAAGGGCGGTATACAAATTCAATTAACAAATTCAATTAAACAAACAAACAAACAAACAAACTGTGTAGCGTAGAGGGCTAATGCCTCCTACTAAAGGCAGCAATTAACACCAGCTGCCTGTAATTTCTCTGAGTTCAATCCCAGGCAGGCTCAAGGTCAACTCAGCCTTCCATCCTTTCTAAGGTGGGTAAATTGAGGACCCAGTTTGTGGGGGCAATAAGCTGACTTTGTATAAATATAAATATACAAAAGTATGAAGGCTATTGCTTAACGCATT
This sequence comes from Coluber constrictor foxii, assembly GCA_038048745.1. Classification (NCBI taxonomy): domain Eukaryota; kingdom Metazoa; phylum Chordata; class Lepidosauria; order Squamata; family Colubridae; genus Coluber; species Coluber constrictor. The sequence continues at coordinate 70,023,299 of CM075961.1, forward strand.
GTAAGCTGCCCTGAGTCTCCGGAGAAGGGCGGCATATAAATCAAATAAAAAATAAAAAATAAAATAAAATAAAAATAAATAAATAAACAAATAAAGCCAGATAACGGCTCTCAATGTCCTTCTCCCAAAGCCCAACCAGACGGATCTACCTGAGTCATGGGAAGAAAATCCAGCAGGTTTCCTATTGAAGATGAAGTCCATCATTTCCAATTAAAGGAGATTCCTTTAGAGCAGCTTTAAGACTTATGGACTTCAGTTCCTAGAATTCTATGAGTTGAAGTCCACAAAAAAAGTTGAAGTCCACTTAAAGCTGCCAAGTTTGGGGACCCCTGCTTTAGAGCCATCATTGGAGTGCAGGAGAAGGGGAAGTGCTTTACTCTCTTTTGGGAAGTGTGTGGCACTGAATTGCTCAGAATGGGAATTCACTATTGATTCCCTTTTCTTAAAACAAATCCCTTTAAACGTTGAATCAAAAGGAAACTATAAGCAAAATGGTCTTTCAGCTGATCTTCAATATATGTATCCAGTGGTGGGATTCAATTTTTTAAACAACCGGTTCTGTGGGCGTGGCTTAGTTGGGGGTGTGGCTTGGTGATCATGTGACTGGATGGGCGTGTCTAACTGGTCATGTGACCGGGTGGGCGTGGCTATGTGTATAGGGACTACTCAGAGGCCTGAAAAAAGTCATTTCTGACTGGTCCTTGCACTTTTGACCAGTCCTCACACTTATGACCATCCTCACATTTATGCCCGTTGCGGCATTCTTAACAACCGTGTCAGTCATTTCACAACTGCTTCTCTATACCATGGTGTTAAGATAGGGCAAAAAACGTAAAAAGTGAGGACAATCGTAAGTTTGAGGACTGGTCAAAAGTGTGAGGACCAGCCAAAAATAACTTTTTCAGGCCTCTGAGTAGTCCATATGCACAAAAGGACTACCCAGAGGGCTGAAAAAAGTGATTTCTGACAAATCCTCACACTTTTGACTGGTCCTCACACTTATGACCATCCTCACATTTATGCCCGTGCAGCATTCTTAACAACCATGTCATCATTTCACAACTGCTTCTCTACACCATGGTGATAAGATAGGGCAAAAAACGTAAAAAGTGAGGACAGTCGTAAGTTTGAGGACTGGTCAAAAGTGCAAGGACCAGTCAGAAATAACTTTTTCAGCCCTCTGAGTAGTCTATATGAATAAAAGGATACAGCAATAGAGAGGGATGAAGGAAGAGAAGGGAAATTAGAGTAGGAGTGAGGGTAAGAGAGGAAGGAAGAGAGGAGAAGGAGAAAGGAAGAGGAAGTAGGGAGGAGGAGAAGAAGACTGGGGGAAGAGAAAGTAAGAAGGAAAGAAAAGAGAGAGATGGTAAGTTTGAGGAGAAAGATTGCTGTACAATAAAAAAGATGAAATGGAAGAAAGGCAACCCCAAACAAATATAAAGATATTAAGATAAAGAATGAATGATTAAACTTTAAAGAATAAAAGAGAACAAATATGAATAAATAGCAATAATTAGAAATACACATACAAACATACAATGTATTTTCTTTGAACAGAGTATTTGGACAAATTTAAACAGTGTTTAGTCATTTCAATTAAATTTACAATTTCTATATTTCCTTTTTGCCATATTTATTCCTCATCTATTTTTGTAAAAAAACCAATATTACCCTTCATCCTCATCTCTAATCTTAATCAAATTCAATTTTTCACTTCTATTCTATATTATACCCTATTCCGATTGTCTTCTATTTTTATATCCATCCTCACATTGGTTAATTATTTAATATTACAATTGTTTAATACAAATTCAACATTTTTATATAAACCAGTTATAACTATCTTTTTTGTATATTAATTAATATGAACATCAATATTCCAATTATTTCCATGCAATCCAATTTCTTAAATCAATTAATTATATTTACCAATAATAATAAACCAAATAATTTTCCCCATATATTCCTCCAAACCATAATTTAACCATTTCTGCTTTCAACACAATATACAATAAATAGACCTTTTTTTCTTTTGTGTTTTAAAATCTTGAACTCTCCTCTTTGCCCTAAATTTCCCATTGTTTGCACCTACCTTTTTTGGTGAGCAAAAAGAAAAAGAAATCTCTCTCTCTGCCTCATTCTGTCATGTTGCAGCAGAGCCCGCTTTACTTTCAGTTTTGTTTCAGCTAGGGAAAAAAAAAACTTTTCCAGCATTCTGCAGCAAGCAAAGAGCTTGCAAAACAAGAGCTTGCAAAAGGGCCTGCGCAAAACAGCTGAGAGCAAATCAGCTGAGAGTCGGGAGCCAATCTAATCAAGGGCTAATTAGCGTATGCTAAAGCTCCCAGGGCCAATAAAATTACAAAAAAAACACCGAACCCTTTGTTAAATTGCTGGCTCGCCCACCCCTCGCCCACCATTATTTATTGGCAATAAATAGTGGTGCGGAGGGGCGGGGCAAGGGGCGGGGCGAGCCAGCAATTTAACAAAGGGTTCAGCCGAACCCCCTAGAACCGGCAGAATCCCACCACTGTATGTATCTCAAATATCTCCCCTACATTCATTTTTCATAGAATGGAAATTTGTTTCCCTAATAAATGGTAATTTCAAGTGTTGCAAGGTTGGATTGGCAATTGAGGGCATATTTTGATTTTGAAAACAAGTGGTAGATGCAAATCATCCCGTTTGCCTTAATTGCATCAAAATTCAAGTGAGAAGTCTGTGACATCTGTACAATAATGCCATGCAGCAACTTACATCACTTGCTTCTCTTGGACCCTAAAACACTAATTTATTAGAAAGCAAACTAGCCACGTCCAGCATGCTTACTATCTCCAATAGAGGCTGCTATTTAAACTTCCCCATTGCCTGGTATGATGCTGGATCAAAAGCATGAGCAGGATATCATTAGACAGGGATGACCACAGGGATATCATTAGACAGGGATGACCAAAGTTTTAAGCAAATGGAACTGCAAATCCCACCCCCACTTTTGCTTTCCAGAAAATTTCTCCAACCATTTTCTCAGAATTTAATCATTAGTTGTAGGCGCAGTATCACAGCTACCATGTTTTCCCCAAAATAAGACCCTGTCTTATATTTTTTTGAACCCCGAAATAAGTGCTTGGCCTTAGTTTTGGGGATGTCTTATTACTTTGGGGTGTGTGGAGCAAGATGGGGCTCTTGCCGTCTTACCTGATTTCCAGCTCTGTCTCCCTAAACCTAACCAGAGGAAATGGACAGGACTGGCTGTGCATGCATTTAAATATTTTCAGGAGGGCTTATTTTTTGGAGGGCTTATTTGAGCTCATGCAGTCAAAAAACCAATTGAGGTTATTATCAGGGGATGTCTTATTTTAGGGGAAACACTTTTGATCACTTTTTTCCCCCTTATTTGTGCCTATACTTTGCATCCTCTGCTGTATCCCAGGATACCTGTCCATTGGAAAAGATGGAAAAGTCATTTCCTATTTGTCTTTGTTTCTTAAAAGAAGGTTCAGACAAAGCTACTTCTATCTAAAGTATAGCCTTTTGTAAAGGTTAAACTCCTAGAGTTCATGTCCAGAATGGAAATATAGTTCCGTACCTACCTGGAGTACACCACATTGGATACAAGTTTACGAAAGACTGATTTTTCACTGGGGAATAAGAGCATGAAGCAGCTCAACTTGATTTCTTTCTTGAACCCATTGCTTTTTGCTCTCCTGATAGTTTTTCTCTACTGTTCTCATTTTGGGCTCTGATCTGCATTTTGAGGGAGGGGGTCCATTAGACAGGGTCTTTTACATTTCCCAATTGCCTGAAAATATAACCACCTCAGATTGAAGCTGGAAAATGCTTCATTGCTTCTCTCTTCTAATCTGCTAGCTAATAAAAGGGTTGAGCCTGCAATTTGTTGACCATTGCCTGCAATTTGAGTAAGGATGGACATGATTCAGTGGATACCAGGTGTCTATTTCCTCTGCTTCTTGTCTAATGCATTCATGGAAAACCATTGGCAAGGCTGGTACAATTGTGTACACAGAAAATTGGGTGGTGGCGGGGAGTGTTTCTTAATTGACTTGCTCCACTCAATTTTATCTTGTTTAAACACATGTTTGCCCTTCAATCAATCAGTGGAGGAGGTCCCAGGGCAAACAGACCATAGTCTTTTTTTACAACAATTACACTGATAACTAATTGGTCTCCGAATGTCAAAGAAAGCAATTGCTCTTTTCTGCATGGCCTGATTTTTGTATTTTCTTTTAACACTGGTTTGTTTTCTCCTGAATGTTTGACTCACCATATCTGCTGATAATTGAAAGCAATTTTTTTAAAAATATCTCCTGGTACCCTGTGTTGTTTGAGAATTGATGCCCCTCTCAGGCCTAAACAAACTTTCTCTCCAGCAGGAAGAGAACAGTAAGTTTTGTTCTAAAGATAACCAAATTTGGGAGAAGCCATAGAATATCCTGGTTCCCCTCTCCCTTTATTTTTCCCAATCACAAGAACATAGGAATAAAAAAGCTGGAGAAGAAAGAAAAACTAAATATTGTCATCTCATTCGAACGGTATAGTTGAAATCTACTTTAAATGACAGGATAATAAGTTCCTAGTAATTTCCACATAAAAGTTGGAAAACTTTACGAGCATTCAGGCAAACATACAAATTTGTTTTGCAGATTGGGAGAGTTTGGATAGGATTGCCATTTCCTGTATGAATGGCGGCCAATGTTCTTATGATGGTGGTATGGTTGGACTAAAACCAGACTCTTTTCTTTGTTAAGTACTGTGTCTTATTAACTGCAGCCCTAGACATTAGTTTAGAAATCAGAACCTTTGAAATACTGAGCACTTAGACGCTGACAGGTTAAGTCCATAGCAAAAGATCACCCCTCCCTCCTTCCTCAGCCTCACTGAGGAAATAAATCATTTATGCCCAATCCTTTATGTATAATACTGTATAAGTTATAAACATCTCTCCATGTTGGAGCAGGTTCATTTGGCATCTATCTATCTATTTATCTATCTATCTACCTACCTACCTACCTACCTACCTACCTACCATCTACCCGTAATCACTTTTTGTGCTACCTAATCAGTGGAGTCACTTTTGAGATTCCATATTTGCCTGTTGGATAAGGTATTTGGAAATCCATTGTCTGTCTCTCAAACCAACAACTTATCATTAGTTCGTAGTAATCATTTTTATTGTCTTCTTGATTGATATTTTGCTTTAATCAGTATCTCCTAGATCAGCCTTTTCTGAATTTAAATGCATCTGTCTAAGATGAAGGACTGATTTCTGATTAAATAAATAGCATCTGAGACAAATTAATTCTGTCTCTGTGTTGTATGTCATGGAAGAAGTGTGGATAATGGTTGCTACTAATCAAATTATAATAGCTTATATGACAGAAATAATAAATTATTAATTACATGATAGAATAATAATTATTCAATTACATTTTATTTTAATCACAGATAAAGGTGAGAAATCCAGTATTTATCTATTCTAAGGGCATCCACAAGAGGATAGTTAAAATGTCAAGATGGTGGCTCAACTCCATAATTGGAGCCCCAGCTCCTTTTTAACATGCCTCCCATGTGGGGTTTCAAAGTTATGATTATGGCATCCATCTTGACTTTTTAAATCCTCCATGGATATCCCTGGTTTTTCCTCCACCTGTTACTTTTTTTAGCATAATTCCCTCATGCACCACAAAGCCACATGTGATTTATGAATCAGGTAAGTGCGCAGTTGTAGAGCTCTAATGTACAGCATCGTTTCATGAGGGAATGAAAATGGCAGTGCTTCTATATCCAGCCACACTACTGACAAATTAAAGATTATATTCCTGGGCTTAGTTGTTTATTTGAATGTGGGTGTCAAAAAATCAAGATAGCATTCACGATCATGCAATCCTACTTCTTGGGGGGTGGGGTATGTTGTACTTAAAAAAGGGACTGCGGCTTGGATTGCATAGTTTGGTCATCATCTTGGCTTTACTTATTCTCCCCTTACAGGCACCATAGCTTCCCACTGTGGGCCTCATCCCTGGCTGAATTGCTGCTCAGATCAACAAAGGATCACAAGCTGTTTTTGCTTTCTCTTGTTATTGCACTCATTACCCCACCATCAATCCCAGAGCAGTCTGTGGCAATTAATTAGTTCAAAACCATTTCCCCCTGTCTTTATTGATTGAAAACTTCTGTTTGAGTTACTACTTAATGATTTCTAGAAGAAATTAGAAAATAGCATTGATTTTGTGGCAACAAGTAAACTTTTATTTCCCTTTTCTTGTGTTGCATGCCTGTGTTCTATTCTTTCATCTGAATTTTAGATTGTGGATAAATACACATATAATGTTGATTCCATTACTCCTGTCACACCGGTTCCAAAAGCTTTATTTACAAACTAAATAAAGCTGTTGCATAACATTCTACCATTCTACACAATTCTTACCCAGGGAATTTTTTTTTAGAACTTAGATGACCAGGCTAGGTCGACTGCAGTTATCTGTCCAGTTTATGGCAAATTTCACAAGACTGAATCCAGAGACATAGAGGGAATTGTCTTTACATTAGGAACCATGCAAGGTTGGAAAAGAATGATTTCCATCTTTCTTAACTTTAACATTTACAGTGCTCTTTAAAGAGAATGGCTTTCTTTCATTGTACTTCCTAGGGGGAGGGAAACTATTGTTTGAAGAATTCAATAGTGCTAAAAAATATTTTGGTTTTTGGAAAACTCAAAATGTAAAAGAGACTTGTCAACCATTTCATACATTTTAGAAAAGAAAAGCTACCCATATCTTACATAGAGTTCTTTTTTCACCCTAAAGAGTGACAAACCCTAATTGGATTTTATTCCTTCATCTTGGATGTCTTGGCAATGGACTATTCAAAGTTTCTCAAAATCCATGCATCTTAAGATTGCCGAGTTTCAAAACCCCAGTTTTAGTTCATTAGAAAGTAGCCTATATGCGCTGTGTATGTAATCTACAAGATACTCATTTCTGAAAGAAACACTATATTATTCAATTTGATATTTGAACTTCCCTCCCATTCTTATAGTGCTTTCCAACTGTAATATTTTTAAATTTTCTGATAAAGAAGAAAATGTATAGTTCAAGGTTGAAATGAGGAGTCTTTGGTTCTCTCTGAGTTTGGTTGTTGCAGATACTCTTGAAGATATTTCATTACCCAAACTAGGTAGCCTCATCAGTGCTAGAAGGGTTTGCTCTCAATTTATACTCTAGTGGCTTCCCCTGTCAAGTGTTGATGGGTGTGGTCTTGGGGTTCTTTGATTGGGCAATTTACTGTTGGTTTGTTTGATAGTCTCTTGATTGGGGTGATGTTTATTCTCAATTATTGATCTGATGTTAATATTGCTGTTAATCTATGCTCATCTGGGTGTTGATTGCTGATGGGGAGATGTTTTATCTTTTTGTTCCCTGTTTGGCTTGTTGATTGCCTCTTTTGCACAGCATGTAGGTGTTGTTTATATCTATATGTCTATTGATGGACAATTCAGCCAGGCTTCCAAAAATTCTCTAGCATTTTTGGACTTGGCTTGGTCTAGGATAGTCATGGTTTTCCAGTTGAAATTATGGTTATAAGTCTGTCCTTATGTTGTGAAATTAATGAGTTTTCATGATGTCTCATGCCTGCTAGTTGGTGTTCATGGATGCATTCTGCTAGTCTTCTGCCTGTTTTCTTCTTCATAGTGGTTATTGCAGTGTCTACACTATATGTTGTAGATGATTCTTGTTTCTTTTCTTCCGGGGCTGCTGGGTCATTTGATTATCTTAGGATGTCTTGGAGGGATTTAGCTGGTTTGTGTGCTATGCTCATTCCATATTTCTGAGATGTTTTGATGTATGAGAGTGTTATCTTTTTTTACAGCTTATGTTGATCGTGCTGTATTAGGTTAAGTGATAAATTTTGATGAAATTGTGTGACAAGCCACTAAAATACAAATTGAAAGTTAACCTCACTCCTTACTAGCACTGATGATGTTACCTAATATGGGTAACAAGATGTCTGCAAGAAACTCCAAGCTCAGAGAATACAAGAAACTCTCACTTTAAAATTTCTTCTGGTCAGGTCCTACAAGAGATCATCCTGTCTTTACATCTTTACATGCAAATAATGATGCCCTTATGCTAGCGCACAGCCCTTGGCTGAAAGCAAGGACACAAATAAACCCATCTAAAGCATCTTCTTTGGCCTAAAAACTTTGCCATATGCTTTTCAGATAATGCTGGTACCATAGAAGAGAATAGTGAGTGATGGATAGTGTTTGCACAAAAATATATAAACAAAATTTTAGTTTTCTAAAAGTGATCCCACCTGTAACAAGGACAGGACAGGAAGTTTTTGTTGTCATTCAGAAATGATCGGATCTAAGACATAGCGGTAAATCTAAGAAACTGCCTGCTAGGTTATCTAAGCCAATTGAACTAGCCAAGTTGAAATATTTAAGGTGTGAAAAGGGAAACCATATGTGGAAGATTTTAATGTTGTCTCTGATCAAGAACACTTAGGAAGAGAGTTATTTGCAAAATAGTTTTGCTGTAGTAATTTAGTAATCCTCTGAACTGACTCAGAGGAAATTGGGTGGAATTTATAGAGTACTTGTTCAACATTTTGCATCCACTGCAAAACGATGACCCCATTCATCAAAATGACTTTCAGGGATTTATAAAAAAGGACACATACAGATAATTCTTGAAATAACACCCATTTGTTTAGTGACTATTCAAAATTACAACAGCACTGAAAAAGTGACTTAAAACTAATTGTTGCACTTATAACCATTGTAGCATCCCCACAGTAATGTGATTAAAAATTTGGGCACTTGGCAACATTCATGTATTTATGATAGTTGAAGCACCCCAGACAGGGATGGGTTCCACTTACCGTTCACAATGGGAGCTTTCTTTGGAATGGTGAAAGGATGCTATATCTTCAGATATACAAGGGAGAAGCTTGAAACAAGGAAGCTGGGGTAGGGCAGAGTTAAAGTGAAGAAGGCTTGGAAGCACTTGAAGAAAGGGGGTCAGGAATCCAGTATGCACTGTAAGAAGGGTCTTCGCATGAAAGCCAGAACCAAGATCATAGTTGGTATGTTCCATATAGTTCTTTCCTTTTCATACAAACCAACCAACCAACCAACCAACCAACCAACCAACCAACCAACCAACCAACCAACCAGTGATTCCCTGGTTTAGTGGACCAGAGGTAAAATGAAGAAACAACCAACACAAATTCATCAATCGATGTTTTCTAGAAAGAGAATAAGCAGCCCAATAGCCAGGAGTTTCACAGGAGGGATAGAGAGTCAAGATAGCAGTCACATCTATGCAATTGAATCTCCTTCCCCTTCTAATGCATCTTGCAACACACGTTAAAAGGGTGGGGCTTTCATCACATGGTTGCAACCAGCAGGTACTCGTCACTTCTCGCCTGGACTACTGTAATGCTCTCTACATGGGGCTCCCCTTGAGGAGCACCTGGAGGCTCCAACTGGTGCAGAATGCGGCAGCGTAGGGGATTATGGAAGCGACGGGGCGCTCCCATCTGACACCTCTCCTGCATGAGCTGCATTGGTTCCTGGTGGTCTTCCGGGTATGCTTCAAGAAGTTGGTTACCACCTTTAAAGTGCTCGTTGGCTTAGGGCCTGGGTACTTACGGGACCGCCTTCTGCCACCGATAGCCTCCCACCAGCCAGTAAGCTCCCACAGAGAAGGACTTCTCAGGGTGCCGTCGGCCAGACAATGTCGGCTGGCGACCCCCAGGAGGAGGGCCTTCTCTGTGGCAGCACCTGTTCTTTGGAATGACCTGCCCCCTGAGATACATAGGATCCCAGATCTCCATGCTTTTCACCGTGCCCTTAAAACTTTTTTATTCCATCAAGCTGGGCTGGCTTGTTCCCCTGCCTTAGATATTTTTAATTGTTAATTGGTTTTAGTAAGGGTGTTTTAAATTTTATTGAGTCAATATTTGTTTAATTCTTTTAAAAATTTTAAATTTTGTATGTGATGTTTTTTATTTTTGGCTGTTCACCGCCCTGAGTCCAGAAGGAGAAGGGCGGTATAAAAATCTAATAAAATAAATAAAAATAAATAAATAAATATTGAACTTTTTAAAAATGAAAATAGTATATTATGATGGCTCCCAGTAGAAAACTTGCATGAACTCTCTCTACCTACAACTATAACATGTCAGAGCAAGAAATGCTACCTGAAGCAAGTTTTTGATGTCAAATCACAGTCACAGTATATAAATTTTATTATAAGTATTTAGGAAGACTGGCATCCAACTTGATGCAGTGGTTAAGGCACCAGGCTAGAAATTTGGACTGTGAGTTCTTGTCTAATCTCCAAATCTTGGAACAGCCACTGTCTCACAGCCAGTGGTGGGTTCCATTTTTTTTTACTACCAGTTCTATGGGTGTGGTGTGGTGGGCATGGCAGGGGAAGGATACTGTAAAATCTCTATTCCCTCCTGATTCCCTCCAGCTGGGACTTGGGAGGCAGAGAATATTTGGGGGCGGGGCCAGTCAGAATTTTTACTACTGGTTCTCTGAACCACTCAAAATTTCCACTACCGGTTCTCCAGAACTGGTCAGAACTTGCTGAAACCCATTTCTGCTCACAGCCCTGGGAAGGAGGCAATGAAATATCAGTTGATCACTTCTGAAAACTTGTCAAGAAAACTGCAGGGGCTAGTCCAGGCAATTGCCAGAAGTGAACAATGACTCAAAGGCACGTGCGCATACACACATACACACACACACACACACACACACACACACACACACACATGAAAACTGTAGAATAACCAACTCCCTTCACTTAGTAACCACTCTTACCTTTTGTGCATATTTGGAGATATAGAACAAGTTTTCCATATACATGGAAATATACAAGATTGCCTTGCCATTATGAGCAGTAAGCCCTGGAGTGTGTCTTCAAAAACAGAGAAGACATTGAGAACAATGTGTCCTTGAACACATCCAAAGCCTCCATTACTAATTAGGAAATAGCGTTCAATACATTAGATTCCAAAGGAGGATAGCAGACAGGCATTTAAATATTATACCATTCCCAGTTATACAAAAGGGGGGATTTTGCAGTAGACAAATTGCAGTTCAACCACCTTTTCTATAGTGCTATTAAATCTGGAGAATATTCTGACCCTTTCCCCAATTCCTCTTTAGAGGCTGGTTATGCTAACCTGATCTGGCTTCCAAGATTCCTTGGAAATCATAAAAGATCTGGTCAATTGAACTGAGTTTTCATCTTTGATTGGTAAATTTGGGGGAGGGAGAAATGCAAAACTGGGTGAGAGACAGCAGGAAGTTGGTTAGAAAGGGAGCCAAGCAATATTCTGATTATTTCTATTATCCTACAATACTTGGCTTGTATTCCAGCTTTTAGAGAACAAACTGTATTGTTATTAGTTGTTTGCCTTCAGTTAAATGCCTGCTATTACTGACACCTGAATAAGTAAATAGGCCCCCTGCTTTTTTACCTATTGTTTAGGTTTTGCAGCTGAACATCTTGGCTACTGGAGAGAGAAAATGTTCTTGAATAGAAACTTTATAGGAAGAATGAAGCATTTACAATATAATTACTTGCATTCTAAAGGGTTATTTATACATATAAAAGTTTTTTACATAGCTTATTAAGTATTGAATTCTTTGGCTCAAGTCTTACATCAGGGGTAGGAAAAATCTAGAGTTCCATATATTGCATCCAGCAATAAACGTCCAGCATCTCATGCAATTCAATGTACTTATTTAAAAAATGCTGGGAATTGTCATGTATAGGCAGTCCTTGACTTATGACCATAATGGAGCCTGGAATTTCTGACAAAAGTCATAATCATTATAGATCGAGGCACCACATTTGATAACTTTTAAAATAATAGTTGTTAAACAAATGCCACAATTGATAAGCGAACATTGCAGTTGTTAAGTTAATCTATGTATTCCTAGGGGTGGGTTTTGGTCATAAATAGGCTGAAAAGGCTGGAAATTGGCCAAAAATTTGCAAATCACAGCCATGTGACTGCAGAATTCTGCAAACATCTGTAAAGGTGACCCATTTGCTAAGCTCTCAAAATGCATCAAGAATATGTTCACAGCCATTGCTAAGTGACCTGTCATTAAGTAAGGACTACTTACTCTAAGCTCTAAGCTCTAAGTAATCCTTTCAAAGCTCTGGATGATCACCCAATAGCAGGTAGTTCTCCTTCGTCCCTATTTGGGGCATTCTAAGTTCTCCACCATTACTTAGAGCCAGGCCAGTAGAAGCTGCTCAGAAGCTCATTTGTTCATACTATAGATTCAGCTTCCGGACATCTAGTCAACTTGCTTGAAGAATAGAAACCCTATTTGGGCTATTTTTTTCTTCTATTTTCAGCTCTGTATCTCCTTTTTAATTCTTGATAAAATGCATGAGGGGAATGTGTGGGGGGTGGGGAATCTGCTGGCTAGAGATTCCAGAGTGATCTTGGGATCTATGGCCAAATTCATTAGAAGAGATTCTCTTTTTGTTCTGGCTGGATTGATCAGAAGCTGGAGTTTACACAAGAGTTGGAGCTACCATGAGATGCACACAGCATTTGATTTTGAATTCTTAAAAGAGCAACAAATAATTAGTTTGCTAATGTTGAGTGGGGATAAGCATGTGCAGCAAAGTAATCTGAAAATAATGCACTTTGAGTTATGGGTTAATGTCAGCCTTTGCTTCTTCAATCAGTTTAACCATATGTACAGTATATACATATTACTTACATGATCTTCCCCACTCATCCATCTCCCTTGTACACTTTCTGTTTCTTAAGGGGAAAATCCATAAATAAAGATGAGCAAATTGCAGCTAGAATCTTTTGCCATCACCCACTTAGATTAATCCAAATGAATTGGAAAGGAGACAGACAGAACAGGGCACCTTGCTATCAGAATAAGTAAAAACACAATTGTATGGAGGACCAGATCTTTTCCTTTGCTAATTTTTCCAGTCTGGAAAACTTCCAGCCACACGGAAACTGCTGGCAAGAAAATAAATGCTATTTCTCCTCTTTTCCTATCTACACAATGCCTGGAAAAAATCAAAGTGGTGCCCATACTGCCCCTCAACAGGCCTGCGGTGGGGTTGATTGGATGTTACAAGTTTAGAGAGCTTGTGGGGGGTGGGGGGATAAATGTCCTCCTTTTATGACTCCTCCTTTTATGACCATAGACCTTTTCTATGGTCTGCTGATCTTGTCCATGTTTATACTTAGAAATATATAAGCACAACTCAGATAAACATACATGCACAGATTTGTTTATTTAGCATTGTAGTACATATTTTCTCTGAAAACTCAATATGCCTTATATCAGGGTTTCTTGCAATCCATCCATCCATCCATCCATCCATCCATCCATCCATCCATCCATCCATCCATCCAATGATTACCCACCCATGAATGTGTCTGGATAGATCCAGAAACAATATGAATGTTTCTGGATAGATCCAGAAACAATAATTAAAAATGAGAATAATTAAACCAAGGGCAAGCAAATCATGCCTGGAAAATAATAATCTAACAACAGCAGGAAAGAAGGAGAAGCCTGGCTCCTGGGCTGAACTTCCTGGATTGATTACAACAGCGGGGTGAAACTCAATTTTATTGAGGGTCGCATCATGGTTGTGTTTGATCTGGGGGCTGGAGTGGGCTTGGCCAGGGTGGGTGTGGCTAACTCGATATCACTCATGTTGGGTGGGTGGGTGGGGCTATGGCAGCCTGAGCGCTCTGTCAACAAAAAGAGGTTCCCAAACTCTCCTTTCAGCTGCAACGGCCTCCTACAACCCTCTGCCAGCGAAAATGGAGCTTTGGAGGGTTGTGGGCAATCCTCCCGAACTCCATTTTTGCTGGCAGAGGCACCATGGGCCAATCCTTCGCTGGTTCCAGGTTGGCCCCGCAGGCCAGATCTAAGAACCCTGCAGGCCGCATCTGGCCCCCAGGCCTTGAGTTTGACACCCCTGGATTATAAGAAGATACTGGGAAATAAAGAGCAAAAAGGAAGGATTGGGATGAAAATAATGGCTAAACACAGGCATATAAAAGAGATTAAATGAATAGGAAAGCAAGATGGCACAGAATTACAGAAAGAGGGAAATAGTTGAGAGCCTCAGATAGCTCAACAGGCTAATAGCCTGTTTTTAAGATCCAGCTGTCTGCAATTGTGCAAGTTCGAGGCTCATGGTCTATTCAGCCTTCCATCCTTTCTAAGGTAAGTAAATTGAGGACCCAGTTTGTGGGGGCAATAAGCTGACTTTGTATAAAATATACAAAAGTATGAAGGCTATTGCTTAACGCATTGTAAGCCGCCCTGAGCCTCCAGAGAAGAGTGGCATACAAATCTAATTTTTTTAAAAAAAGGGACACACCATTCCTGGCTTCAATCCAACCTTGAGAGGTTGCATTGTTTACATCTCTGACCTAGAGGGTTTTCTGATTTAACACAAGAAATGGCAAGAAGAGTGGCTTGCCTTTCTAATCAGAGCACAACAGCCATTCTTTATTCTGTGGCACTGGCACCAGAGCTTTGAATAGTGAAGTGAAGATATCAGTGGAGCGTTGAAGTCCAGATCAAAAAGTTGCTGAGATTGAAAAGAGAGGGACCTTCCAAATAATTATTTGAACTTCTACAAGAGCTTTTACAGGGGCCATATTCATTCTGAATTTGGAACTTCAAAAATATATTTTGCACTTGTCAAAATATATCTATTTGAATGTCATTAATGTTTTTGTTTACTGAAACTCTTTTGAGGGTGCACAATTTCCCCCCTCCTGTAACTACAGATGATACTATTTCTCATTGAATAGACTTTCATTGACTTGATGGCTGTTTTTAGAAAGGTAGCCTGAGTGTTTTCAGCTGTACCGGCCTCAGTCAGGTATTTTTCTTTCTTTTTTTTGTAATTTAACTCAGCTCCACCCGTTAAACCAGGTTTTGGGATAGTATTGAAGGCTGAGATGATTAACAGCCTCCCATTTTACTTCTTTTGCCAAAGACAATAGACCAGATGGAAGGACGTTCAGCTGTATCTATAAGTACGGCATTTTATTTATTTATGTGAGAGGCCACTGAGGATTTTTATGGATGGTTAAAGCAGTAAGGGATATTTATAATAGAATTATCAGATGGGCCCTTATCATATCTCTTGATCATGACTCATACTTACAAGGCTGGTTTCGAGTCAATTAGTACTGCTATTAGTACAGCTTGAACCACAGCAGCCTTCTGAAAAAACTCTTGGGAACTTCATAAAAAGAAGATCAATACTAAAGGTTATCTCTTTAAAATCATAGTGGAGACAGTACAAAGAGAACACGATTTGTTGTTTACTATTACACAGGTCCTTCCTTTTGAGAAATTTGACACATATGGGCCACTCTGTAGCAGAGATAACTAAGTGAACTCAGAAAATGCTTAATAGCAAATCTGCTGTGACAGCCTGAAGGAACTGGAACCATTTAGCCTGCAGAAATAAAAAGAAGTGTGATCAGAACAATTGCAGTTGGATAACAATCTGGGCGACATATTTCAGCCATTAAAAAAGATGTTAGATTGGGTGAGCTGTAACTCTTGTTTATAAGGTGGTCACATATCCTCTTTTGCAGTAAAACTGGTCAATAGAACAAGATTATTTATTAGTTAGTTAGTTAGTTAGTTAGTTAGTTAGTTAGTTTTAAAATTTATATGCCACCCTTCTCCCATAGGACTCGGGGCGGCTCACACAATAAAAACAAGAACAGTGATGACGACAGTGTAGTATTAAAATCTAATCCAAAAATTAAAATCCCTCAATTAAAAACCCCATAATTGGTCAGGGAATTTGATGGAAAAGCCATGTCTTAAGGCTGGTGTGGAATGTGCAGAGATCAGGAGCCATCCGGAGCTCAGTGGGTAACTGAGATTAGGGTTCAGCTTGTTCTGGAAGTTTATAGTTTCCCCAAAATAATCAAAATAATTGCTTAGTGTCATCTGCATTGTTCCTGATAGCAACAGTTGTTAGATATATAGCTTCATGGCTATGCATCAACTATAGCCATTCCTGAGTTGGTCTAACTTCATAGTGGTTACTGATATTTTTATGGGTCAGGATTAAATTCCTGCAACATAATTGGTTGGATTTTCCATAATATTCCTAATAATTTCAGATTGACCATAACATAGTCATTCATAGAGAGGGAAAAAATGAATGTTAAGCCTCAAGAGTTCTGCCTTTTGAATTAAGCGGGCCTTACTCAGTCTCTTTTGACCATCCTATAATATTAAGAAGTGGAACAAATCCAAATTTTCATTACATAACTCTTCAGTAGAATCTTGGGAGTCCCAGAATATAAGTCCCTAGTGGTGATTGGCTGCAGCACTGAACCCAAACCTAGTTCTGTTGCTCTGGCTGAGGATATAAGCTAGCTGTACTATGAAGTCTTGGCCTTGCACCTGTAATTCTCCAGCATGAGAGTTCATGGGACACTATCAAGCATTAACAGGAGGAAGCAGATGGTTTTGCTATGTAAAACAGGTTCACTCTATCTGATCTTCTCAGGAAGAGAATCTGAAGTCTTCAGCTGATCCAAATATTGGAATATTTTTACCAAATTGTTTTGGCCCAATTTAATACAACATTCACTATTGTATTGTAAATCTATTTGGACTTTTAACTTCATTCATTCATTCACATTTGCATAGCTGCCCATTTTACATAGTTATTCTGGGCAACATACCTTAGTAATAATCAAAGTATATAAAAACATTGAATAACCAGTTTGGGTTAAAATAGAAACACGATAAAAACAAAATAGCATAGAGAGCATAGAGAGTACCTTCCATTAATTGCCATATAGCCATCTAGCATCATGAGAGTCCCAAGCTCACTGAAAATCTGCTTTAAGCACCTTCTGATAGGCCAACACAATAGGCAAATCCTGCTACACCTGACGGAATAGGTAGAAAGGCGTTCCTCAGTCCTATGCAATGTAGGGCTTTAAACGTGGTAACAAAAATCTTGAATTGGATCCAGAAGCAAACTGGCCACCATTGCAGCTCAAATGGCAGAGTGGTAATATGTGCAGATTTTGGAGCACGCACCACTGCATTTGGGCCAGCTGAAGCTTCCAGATATTCTTCAAGGGTAGTCCCATCTAAGCCGCATTATAGTAGTCTGTTTGGGAAATGAGTAAGGTAAGAATGATTGAGAGTAGATCCTCCCTATCCAGAAATGGGTGCAAATCTTCCAGGAAATAGTTTTATGATTGTTGTCTTTTTATAGAGGCCCACTTACTTTGGCAAAATCAGAAAGTATATACTTCTATACTACTTTAAAATTATGTATCATCTCTTGTGTTTTACTTAGTCCTTACTTTCTCTGACTTTCAGGGAGGGCATAAAGCATATATTTTCATTATTCATTTATTTATAAGTAGTTAAATAATGTTTCATAATATCATTATTAATATTTGCTAATTAGTAATTTTGCTTAAATTGTGATGAGTTTGTTCTGTGTTTCACTATCTTTCAGTGTTGGCAACTTTAAATGTGTCTTTCTTTTTACGATGCCTCTACAATCGTTAGGACATTATTTTTAACTTGTTATAAATGAGGCCAAGTCCAGGTTGGGTTTTTGCAAAAACCTGCAAAATTAACAGAGTTTTAATCTTCACTTTATATAGAATATTTTTTAAAAAATCTGGTAGAGATTTCCAGTTTTTTTAAAAGATTTTTTTCTCACCTGTATCATTAAAAGAGTCCTCATAGACATAGCATCTGGATTGTGTATAAATTTATTTTAATATGTGTATTTTGTATGGTGGTCTCTCTGACTGCATACTTTCTGCACAAAATGTGGAAGCAAGTGTTCATGCTTTTCTTATTTGCATTTTGCAGGTAATTTGCATATATACAGTATATCTTGGAGCATTTGTTGAATTGCGAGTTGCATCCCAAGAAAATGCACATACATGCAAACGCACTGCTTGTATATGGATTCAAGAAATAAGAATTAGGTTAAGTGTTATAGGCAAGATTGGGAAATTGAAAACTGTCCCAGAAGAAGGCAGTGGTAAATTCCGTCTACTGTGTTGTCCAGAAACTGAAATGGATAGCTATATAATCAGTCACAATCGATCAAATTGGCTCAGGGAAGTTTCTATTCAAGTGCATAGAACCTTTTGAGCAAATGACCAATTCCTGCTATAAAATGAATTTTTCGCTAATGTTCCTTGTCTGTTACTTTCGTTTGCTCTACTGTAAACATTTCATCATCGAAATGCAAAATGGTAGCTTGTTATTTTGGTTAAATATATGTTAGAAAAGATCCAATCACCCTATAATATGACTCACAATATAGATTACTTAAATGTAAAGGGAGGACTGTGTTTGAAAATCTCAGATTATTCCATAAATCCATCTTCCAAAACCTCCCTAGATATATGGATTCCTAAATTATTTCTGAATTACATGATCACACACAAACCAAAGCTAAAAAAAAAAGAAAAGAAAAGCAAGATCACTTCATAAGTGGTAAGATTTTGGAGAGCTTGTCCTTGTGGCTTCTCAACTGAAACCTCAGATTTCAGAATTTCAGCTGAGAACTCTAAAATCACAGGGATGAATGCCCAGATTGTTATGAGAGCTCACTCACTGTTAATTTTAGTGTAAACTAAGCAATTATCTATTGTTATCAGCCACTATGTGACTATTCAAAAAACAGTTAGAATATAAGATTCAAAGATAAAGTAAAGGATCAAATAGTCAATAACGCTAAATTTGGAATGTATGGAAGACAAACTACAGGATTGTGTGATGCACAGTTTAGCCCATGACTTAGCAATGCTTAAAAGTTGAAATATTTTCCACTTGAGTTACTGTTTTAATGAATTGAAACCACAAGGGCAACTAATCTGTCTATAAAGTGGGAGTTTGGATGACTATTGATTAGGTTGGGAAAAAATCTTTGTGATGCAATCAACTCTTAATGGGAGATTGGACAGCAAAGCAATGATTAATTAACAAATCATTTGCCCTTCTAATTAACAAGAGTGGGAGGAGGAAGGGTGAATGCTTGTTGATGTATTCAGAGTATGTAGAATCACCAAGAGAAGGTATACAGCTAGTCCTCAACTTGCAACTGTTCATTTAGTGACCATTCAAAGTTACAACAGCATTGAAAAAAATCACTGATTTTCACATGACCATTGCAGCATCCCCATGGTCATGTAATCAAAATGCAGGCACTTGGCAACTGACACAAATTTATTGCAGTGTCCCAGGTCATGTGATCCCCTTTTATAACAAAATCACTGGGGAGCCAAATTCATTTAAAAATGGTCTGCAGTGGTCTTATATACCTATAAGTATATAAGTGGCAAGAAAGATAGTAAAATGGGGCAAAACTCATTTAACAATTGTCTCACATAGCCACAGAAATTTTGGGTTCAATAGTGGTTGTAAATCAAGGACTACCTGAACAACAGGAGTACATTATGTTCTTCTTTCTTGTTTCAGAGATTTGAATACCTTCAATTTCTCAGAGGAATGCTAAGTAATCCCTCATAAAATCCAGACACCTATTTATTTGGAGCATAGAAGTAATGATCTAAGACTCTGGGTTCATTTGGGGCTCCTGATACTTTTTTTTATGGCTGATGATGAGGCTCCATCCAGTCATAAGAATAAGGGAAATCAAACAATAAAAAAAGATTTTTAAAAAATATGACGATTGTAAAAAAATAAATAAATAGAGACAAGCCAAGTTGCTCAAAAGAGGGAGTCCAGTGATCTGTTAAGAGACGAGGACCAAAAATATTGCTTAATAACAATTCTTGGAATTTTCTGGTGAGCGATCAACAGTACATAGTTTCAGTTCTACTGAAATGACTGAAGCCTGATTAATAATTGCAAACATTGGCAGCTGGTTTCCCCTATTTTTTATGAGAAACACATACACACACAAAGAAAATGTAAAACTTAAAATAAGCATAATATTTAAATTATCCAATTTGTCTCCCCACTGGGGAGACTCACTGAAAATGCCCACTGAAAATTTTCCATTTCATATATTACAATACCAGCTATTATCTAAACCCAACATGTCCTTCAACAACATATCATAATAACCTCCGTTGGATAAAATGTACTTTAGAAAAGTGATAGACTTCCATCGATGCTTACATATTGGCTATTCCATTCTCTTGATAAAAGTGAAGTATAAGGCAGCCATGTTTTCACAATGACTTCAGCATAGGGCAGAGGCCTTGTTGGCTGGAGCTGCTGGGAGTTGTGATTCAAAACCAATTGGAGACCACAATTTTTTTCCCACCAAGACAATGGAAGTGGCAGTAGTGGACATTATTTCTGAGAAGGATCTCATGGTATTCTGAAAATCTGAAGGTGTAAATTGATCAGACTTGAGAATTCTATACAGGTTAAGGAGTATATTTACAGTCCCAGGAGTCATGTTTCTTGATCTTTATGAAGCCCGATCATGTATTTGTGGACTATGTGTTAAGAAGGATTTCCTCTATCCTTCTCTTTCTGTAAATATTAGAAAACAGTTGTTCCAAAGGTGCTTTCCCAAAAGGCAACTGGACTTTCTTGATTTTATTTTTCCTTGAAAATGTTTCACAAATAGTTTTCAAGGAAAAGAAAAAAAAAAAAAACCAAAACCAAACCAATAGCCTTTCAGAAAAGCACCTTTTGGACATCCATGACCTGAATGTTTGAAATCTCCAGAGATATTTAGAAAAAAACTTATTCCTTACTTCATCAAAGATTTCTGTCACTATGAAATTTAGAGTTTTGAATGAGGGCTTATTGTTTTATTGGTTGATATTGAGTTTTAATTTCTTGTAAGCCACCCAAAGTCACTTAGAGTAAGTGAACGGCCATATACATTTTCTAAATAAATAAATAAATAGCATTTAACACTTAGACTTATATACCACTTCACAATGCTTTACAGCCTTCTCTAAGCAGTTTACAGAGTCAGCATATTGACCCCAACAATCTGGGTCCTCAATTTTACCCACCTCGGAAGGATGGAAGGCTGAGTCAACCTTGAGCCAGTGAGATCTGAACTGCCAAACTGCTGGCAGCCAGTGATCAGCAGAAATAGGCTGCAGTACTGTACTCCAACCACTGTGCCACTGCTGCAATAAATAAATAAATAAATAAATAAATAAATAAATAAATAAATAAATAATAAATAAATAAATAAATAAATAAATAAATAACCCAATTCTTGAATTTGTTTGCTTGGAGTATGTTCTAATACTGTTGTCTGATGCTATAGTTTTGTGGTGTAGCTGTAGCAATCTCAACATTCATTATAATATATGGAGCAGCTCTTGAAAATGGTTTGAAAGATTCAATTAATACAAAATTCAGCTACAAGAATTCTGGCTGGTTTTCCGGCAAAAGCAAATGGGTGAAGTGGTTAAAGCATTGAATTAGAGTGGGGCAAACTTAGGTATAATTGTGCTTTCAGATGTAGATGATCTTTGGTTGACTTTGTACTTTATAACTGATTTATTGTCGGGGAGAATGAAAGAAAGAGTGTTCTGCAAACTGTCTTGAATTCATATGGAAAATAGGAAATCCAGTTGAATAAATAATAAATATTGGCTAAATGATTTATATCTAAGCTCAAATGGGCTGAATGCTGGCTCAATTGATAAAGACACTGGGCTTGTTAGCTGAAAATCTGTCAGCTGAGGTTAGAAACTCGTGCCACCCGATGGGGTGAGCTCCCATCCTCACCCCAATTCCTGCCAACCAAGCAGTTTAAAAGTAAATAAATAGGTACCACTTCAGTGGCAAGGTAATAGCACTCTGTGAAATCATGCTAGCCTCATGACCATGGAAATGGCTTTGGTCAGGGCTGGATCAGCGGCCTTGAAATGGAGATAAGCACTGTCCCCTATAGTAACAATGACTAGCAGAATAAAATCCATAGGGACTCCTTTTTTAATCAAATAAAACTTGATAGTTCATTAAAGATGCTTTCAATCAATATTCAAGCAATCCTAATTGATCCTGAGATCATTTTGTGCAGTGAATTCAGGGGAAAAAAAACTTGCCCATATTTTTTTCTGTAATTTTGAAATATTAGGTCCTAAAAGAATTACAGGCAGGTTCCGCTTTCAACCATTCCTACCAAACAATAATTTTGGAGAAGAAAACAATTCTCTGGACTTACGTTCCCTTTGCCTTTTACAACCATATATAATCATGAACTCTCAAAACATCTATATTATCGATATCTATCATGTTTTCCCGAAAATAAAATCCTGTCTTATATTTTTTTGAACCCTGAAATAAGCTCTTGGCCTTATTGTCATGCGCTCAAGAGCCCGATTGGGCTTATTATCAGGGGAGATCTTATTTTGGGGGAAACAGGGTATATTGTTGGAAAATTAAATGTTGACTTCTGTTTTACTTGAAAGTGCAACACTTCCTTTAATCCCATATGTTATTTCTAAACCCTTGATCTGTCTGTCTGAAAGAATAGTCCTAAGCGAAAGGACCGGGTCTACTGTGTAGATGAAGCCTCTTTTGACTGTAATTTGTCTTAAATATGAACTTGTCCATTCCTATAGGAGATTTCTTATGCTTTTAAAAGAATGTATCTTCACTCTGCATTATACTTTTCCATCATTGCCATCCTACTGATGGCCATCAAAAGTTGTAGTTCTTTGACACCGGCTTCGAGACACAGTTTTTAATTCCCTATGAGTTCATCTAGTTTTCTAATGAATTCCTCCCTCCCTTGGCATGCATAGATTGTTTCCTTGGAAAGATAATCAAGGTAGCTGATACTGAATTGCATCGATCAACAAATTATGGGTGAATGATTGAATGAACGTGGGGGAGAGAGAAAATGAGGGAGGGGGAGGAGCCTTCCCCCTCCTTCATTTATTCACTTACCAAGCATATAAACCCTGATTGTGAGAGCTGTTAACAGAGGCAATTGCAAGATTCAACTTGAAGATCGCAGAGCTTCAGCACCTCTTCATATCCAGCTTTGCCTTTGTACCTCCTTTTCACAGTGAGTAGCTGGGACAGGGTGGAGAAAATTCGGTGATGAAAAAGTTGTGCGATTGTGCATTTTATGGAATAGATGGACAAGATTATTCCTACCTCACATCCCACCTTTTATATGTATGCTTTCTTCCAAGCAGATGTTGTATTCCAGTGCAGTGCAGGATTAGACTGATTTTAGAAAAGCATTATTGCCAAATGCTCTCCACAGGACCAAACTCTTAAGCAGAGTTTGACAAACTAAGCTAAATATATCAGTGAACCTGATGTTCAGTAAGGTGAGATGGTGCATTTAGGCAATTGTTAACATACAAATGATAAGTATATGCAATATCAAATGATTTTATACATATATAGATACATACATACATCATACACACACAGAGAGAGAGAGAGAGAGAGAGAGAGAGAGAGAGAGAGAGAGAGAGAGAGAGAGAGAGAGAGAGAGTACAATATACGAATTGTGAGTTTTTCCAGCAATATCTTTTACTAAGCTTATTATGGGTCTGACAGTTAATATAAAGGTAGACGTCATGCAGAACTTGAGAGTATCAGTCTTCCTGCAGTGTTGCATATAAACTAGCGTGGATTATTTCCTAGATTTTTATGGATTTGTCAGTATTATTTGCTTCCTTCTAGATGGTTGCCTCTCTGAAGTCTTGGCCTCTTGTGATTGCCATGGCTCTGTGCATCATGTTCTGTCTGGGAACTTTTGTGGATGCCTATCCACCCAAGCCTGAGAGTCCTGGAGAAAACGCTTCGCCGGAAGAAATGGCAAAATACCTTGCTGACCTTCGGCATTACATTAACTTGGTGACAAGGCAAAGGTGTGCAAAAGCATGAGTGTAGTTTTTGTAGTTGCGGGCATGTTTCATGGGTGATATTTTATGCCATTTGTCCACTTGTGAATGCTACTTTGATCTATTTCATTTCTTCTTAATGTACAATGGATAAGAATTAATGTACAATGGATAAGAATTTGTGGTGTGGATCCAAAGAATAGGAGCAATTAATGCAGCCTCATTTAACTCAAGCTTCCATCTCCAAGCACATTTTGTTAACGTTTTTCCTAAGTGAAAAATTTGCAATAGCAAATAGGTGAATATATATAAAGGGGGGATACAAGAGTGTTGATTGAGAAACGACAGGGTTTACTTGAATCATGACTATTCTTAAATCATGATTATTCAGTGCATCAGCTTTTCATATCATATCTATCTAGAAGCTATGGATTCTTTTCATATTGCATCTATCTTCAGCCAAGTACTTCAAAAAGTAATATAATTCAAAATTCTATCCTGGTAGAATTTACAGATTCCACCCTGATAAATTTTACGTTTCTCAGTCACTTAATAAGCATGTATATCAGTGTGGTGCATGCATTTTACAATTACTTTAGTGGCTCCTTCCTGGTGCAAGTGTGTGGATACATAATGATGCTCTTAATCTCCAGGGATTGCTGTGCTTTGCAGTCTTTTAGGAGGGAATGAGGAACTCGGCTCTAAACTGCCTAATTAGCTTTTTTCCTATTAGTGTCAGTTGTTTGGAACAGTTCATTAGTTGGACAGTGTTGGGCGTCAAGATTTATTGATTATAGTCTAGTCTAGTGAATGGTCACTAAATCCTGAAGCCCAACACTGCCCAACAGAAACAACTCATGAAAGCCTACACCATCTTATTAGCTCTTATTACTTAGAAACTTAATTGGAAACCAGATCCAGGAGACCATCAGTGAGCACTTGTCTCTCTCAGTTGTTGGTGTTTATTACTATGTTACTTTTGAGCTCTTCCATAGTCTAGTCATAAAGTTGAAGAACTGTTTTTTTTTTTTTTTTGCTGAGCCATGGAAGAACAGTGAATTTCTTCTGTAGAAGCCAATAGAAGAACTTTTTCTTGTTAGCAACCAGAAGTCAATTTATAGATTTTCTTCTATATAAATATTCTTGGATCTTAGAATAAGTTGGAAAAATATAGTCAGTTTAGTTATGAAACTAATGAATCATAGGGCTGTAACTGTAGGTCTTCTAATCCAACCCTCTGCCCAAAGCAGGGATCCTTATAATATCCCAGGCAAATCCTCGTCCAGTCTTTTCTTGACACCTTCCACCAAAGGAGCACATCTTCAGTACAGCTGAACAACTGCTTTTTGCTAGCTATCTATTAACTGGGAATATTTCATCAATTTCCTATGAAACTCTGGACCTATTATCATTCAGAATCATTAAAAAGATTGGAGAAATAGAAAAAAGTTCTTAAATATATGTCCTCTGATTTTTGCTAGGCTTAGTTGATGAACCTCCTACAGATAGTTCTTGATTTACAATCACAATTGGGATCAGAATTTCAATTGCTAAGCAAGGTAGTTGTTATTGCATAAAATTGCACCCAATCTTATGATCATTGTAGTGAATCACTGTAGTTAAATGAATCATGTTAAATGCATCATATTAAGCAAATTTGGCTTCTCTCATTGCTTGTCGGAAGCCAGCTGGGAAAGTTGCCATCCAGTGATGGGTTGCTACCAGTTCGCCCTGGTTTGGGTGAACCGGTAGCGGAGGCGGCGGGAGGTTCCGCCCATCTGCCCGGATGTCATCAAATACGATCTGTGCATGCGCAGAAGCTTCTGCGCATGTGCAGAAGTGGTGTGCGGGCGAGCAAAGCAAGCAAGCGCACAAACAAACTGGTAGCAAAGGTAAGTGAAACCCACCCTTGTGGTGATCACATGATCCTGGGACACTACAATCATTGTAAATAAATGCTGGTTGCCAAGCATCTAAATTGGGACCATGTGACCATGGTGATGCTGTAACAATTACGTATGAGCACTAGTTGTAAATTACTTTTTTCAGTGCTTTTGTAACTGAATGATCACTGAACAAAGAGTCATAAATGGAAGATTTATTTGAATAATCTGAGCACTCAGATTTTGCAATCGGCTGTACATTCCAAATCTCAACAAGTGGCAATACTGGGGAAACTTTTTCTGGAATTGGAAGCAGGGTTTAAGTCTGAGTGATACTTCAAGGGAATTCTATAGCAGTAAGCTAAATTGGAAAGTTTTAAAAAAAATCCCAGAAGAAGACGGTGCTCAAGTACTGGCATATTGTTGCCAAGAAATTACATAGTGAGAACTGTAAGGAATCAAGCTTTATTTCACTTTCTCTAAATCCAAAATAGAATTTAATCTGCTAAATGGGAAAATATAGAGCTAAGGCCTGATAGATGCTTAAAATTTCTTGTGCAGAAATCAATGGTAGATTCCCTGGCTATTAACAATTTGCAGATGATCAGTAACTAAAATTTATTTAGTTATTTATCTATTTTATTAATGATTTGTTTTATTTATATCCTGTCTTTTCATCCATTCAGATGATTAGGGAGATAACAGAACATGATATACAGAAATGAGATAAAAGGAAGACAATCAAAACACAGTTAAATAATTAAAAAGTAATACCATGTTATATTTTCAAAGCCTATTCCAGATAATCAGTCCTAGCAGATAGGATTTTATTTTATTTTTTGTAATTGCAGGGATCGGGAACAAGGAAAAAATGAATAACATTTGGGAAGCTTTTTCTCTCCAAGAAAACAATTGGGGAGCTTTAATTTAGTCTTTACTTTTTATAATCAGGTATGGCAAGAGATCTATCCCAGCAACCTTGATGTCAGAGCTTGTTTTTGGAGACAATAGCAATGCCAGATCAAGGTGAGTCTAAGCAATTCATGTTATAAGGGTGCTACAATCCGTTCCATTCCCATTTCTACTTATTAAAAATAATATGTGATTATCTTTACTTCCGTTGACTTTGGAATAGTGAGAAAAAATAGCCAAGATAAACAACTAATCACTGTCCTTTCTGAATTGGTGCAACTCCTAGTAGTATAATAAAAGTCTCCTAAATCTCCCACAAGATGAAAATATACTAAGTTTCTACTACTACCATCTATTTCATAGGCTGTGTATCTCTCTGGTTGCATACAAAAACAAAACAATATCTAGTTTCGGCAGTTGCAAATCCATCAAGCCACCATTCACTTTCTAGGCTGCAAGTAACCCCAGAATTCCTGGAGAAATGGATTATCTAGAAATTTTCGTACAAATTTTGTGGAGTTGCAGGCTTTCAACGAGTTTCAAAAGAAACACCGCTACAGTTTCAAATATATGAAATCTGAATAGAAATTGAATCTCATTTCCCAAACATGGCTTAAATAGCAATAACACTTAGATATATATACCACTTTACAGTGCTTTACAGCCATCTCTAAACCCTTTGCAAAGTCAGCATATTGCCCCCAACAATTTTGGTCCTCATTTTATCCACCTCGCAAGGATGAAAGCCTGAGTCAACCTTGATCCTGGTGAGATTTGAACTGCCAAATTGAAATCAGCCGGCAGTCAGCAGAAGCAGCCTGCACTACTGCACTCTTACCACTGTGCCACCGTGGCTAAATAATGAAATCCAAGAATTTATAAGATTATGCACACACACACACACACACACACACGCTACCAACCATATATATGGCGACCAGTAGATATGTCAAAATGTTATGCATTTCCTTCATCAGTCACTGTTAAGTGGAAGGAGAAAGTTATTCTGTACTGCAGCCTTTCTCAGTCTGGTCCTCTTTTAATGTTAAGAGGATCAATTTGGTCCTCTTTTAATAATAAGAGCCGAGGTGGCACAGTGGTTAGAGTGCTGTACTGCAGCTACTTCACCTGTTTGTTAGTTCAGTAGATCAGCAGATCAAATCTCACTGGCTCAAGGTTGACTCAGCCTTCCATCCTTCCGAGGTGGGTAAAATGAGGACCCTGATTGTTGGGGGCAATATGGTATTTAGTATACTGTCGATTGTTGTAAGCTGCCCAGAGTCCTCGGAGAGTGGGTAGCATAGAAATATGATTAATAAAAAAAAAATAAAAATGTTGTGGGAACCATAATTTATGCTTTCTATATTAGCACTGCATTGGATAACACAATTACTGTTGCTAGTTTCTGGGCAAGATATGTTTAATTTGTACATATTTTAATCTTTATTTTATATTTTATGTTGTATAGTATGCCTTATTTTAATTGTGATGCTTCTGACACTAATAAATAAATAAATTGAATAATGCTCCTATTGATCCATGCAAACTAAATGGCATTTGTACCAGAAGCGGGTTAGCGCATGCAACATTTCTGCATCTGGGTGGGTGGGTGGAGCCTTTTGCCGCCGCCACTACCAGTTCACCTTGATCCGGGGCAAACCGGTAACAACCCACCACTGATTTATACCCATTTGTTTGTTTTATCTGCATGCATCAATGTTTATTCAGATTCAGAATCCCACTAACAAGGTCAAGAATCAATTTATAATTGTATCACTAGCAAACCATTAATTGAATAGCGTAGTGTAGAGATAGTCTTCCTTTGAAGTGAGGTTTAAAGAAAAGGTTTACTTTAGTTTTGTCTTTCTTTTTCATAGGTTTGATGATTCCTATATGTGGTGAAGACTTACTCACTTTTCAGTGAATGGAAGATCAGCTGCCTCTTTTTAAATATTCCACTCCTGTTGTGTCATTTAACATGTTTTAAAAGCCTGTTCTTTTCCCATTTCTGGTTTCTATCAAATGTTGAATCCTGGGAAATCATCCCTTTGGGGATTCCTTCTGCCCCTTAAATTTTTTTAAAAATGAAAATGCTTCGTGCAAGCATAAGGGGACACTGCAAGACATTTATTGTGCTAGGGAAAGGTATGGTGTAGTGGCCTAGGCTTTTTTGAAATAATGTCTGCATTGATTCACCCATGAAAGATCACACTATGTCCATTCTTTATTTTATACAACAATAGATGTGTGTGCGTGTATGAATGTTTGTGTGTATGTGTGTAGTGCGTATGTGTATATATATATATATATAGGTATATATATAAATGTATGCATATTCAAAGAATTTTCTGCATCAACAATAAAAAAGCAAATGTATTGGAGAAGAATTTTGCCAAGTGTTGCTTCTTTCTTTTCATCATTGCAACTGGCACATTTGGAGTCCTTGCAACAAATCAAACACAGCACAAAGTTTCCTCATTTTTTTCCCTTACCATTCTCCACAGCATTATATTCAACTTGCCTCAGTTCATATGTGAGCGAGACTTATACCATCTTAGTAGGATTTTCCTCTTATTTTAGTACCATCCAAAAGTAGTCTTAAAGAAGTCCTTGACTTATGACTACAATAGGGACCAGAATTTCCTTTGTAAATTAGGGTACTCATCACCTGACTGGACCTGATTGTATGATTTTTTTAAAAACCGCAGCCATTAATCAAGAATCACTTGATTATTAATCAAATCCAGCTTCCTAAATTGACAATTTTTTATCAGAAACTAGCTGGGAAGGTTGCAAATTATGATTATGTGACAGCAGAAATTTGCAACCCAATGTGCATGTAAACTGGTTGCCAATTGCCCTAATTGTGAGCATGTGACTGCAGGATGATGGTGCAATGGCTGTAAGTGCAAGGACATGTTATAAATAACTTTTTCTGAGGCTGTCGTACTATCGTTAAATGACTAATAGTAAGTTGAGGACTACCTATATGTTAATTTATAAATTATAAATCCAGGAGACTGTAAGTAGGATCTCTTCATTGCTGGTGCCTGCATTTTTAATTGTTTTGTGATTAAAATAGAATTTCCCTCTTATTCTGTTATCATCTAAGAATAGCTTTAAGCTATGTAAATTCTGTATAGCTTCCTTACTTGTTACCTTAAAAGGAAGTCAGATGGCTGCTGTAATTTGAAAGATAGCAACAGAAGCAATATAGAGGAATGAGCCATGAAAAATTGTGGCCACTGAGTGCCACCCGCTGTTCAATGCAGGAATTCAGATTAAAATAATCTCAACAGATAATAATAATTTAACAAAGTTGGAAGGGACCTTGGAGGTCTTCTAGTCCAAACCCTGTTTAGGCAGGAAACCCTACACCACCTCAGACAAATGGTTATACAACATCTTCTTAAAAACTTCCAGTGTTGGAGCATTTATAACTTCTGGAGACAAGTTGTTCCACTGATTAATTGTTCTAACTGTCAGGAAATTTCTCCTTAGTTCTAAATTGCTTCTCTTCTTGATTAGTTTCCATCCATTGCTTCTTATCCTACCCTCAGGTGCTTTGGAGAATAGTTTGAAATTGACTCCCTTTTCTTTGTGGCAGCCCCTGAGATATCAAAACACTGCTATTATGTCACCCCTCATCCTTCTTTTCATAAGACTAGACATACCCAGTTCCAGCAACCATTCTTTGTATGTTTTTTTAAAAAAATTGATTTATATGCTGCCCTTCTCCGAAGGCTCAGGTGGACTTACAATGCGTTAAGCAATAGCCTTCATACTTTTGTATATTTATACAAAGTCAGCTTATTGCCCCCACAAACTGGGTCCTCAATTTACCTACCTTAGAAAGGATGGAAGGCTGAGTCAGCCTTGAGCCTGGGGAGATTCGAAATGGTGTAATTGCAGACAGCTGGATGTTAATTACAGTGCTTTAGTCTGCAGAGCTAAACCAGGCTCTGGTTTCATCCTCAAATCCCCTAATCATCACAGATGGCTGTCCAGTCTTTCTACAAAAGGAAGCCTGCCACTTCTTTGAAGCTATAGTCAAATAACTTCTTTTCTTTGATACAAGGGTACCCCAGCAAACATTCCTGGGTGATGCATCCACATGCCCTACCTGTACCTCAAGATCAGTCTACTGCTGGGGCACCTCAAGAACACTTTAAGACCTCTGATTTTCCCCTTTGATCTCATAGTACTTATTTCATAGTAAGTGGTCGATGTATGGTGCATTGATGCTCAAGGGGAAGAAACTGGACACAATTTACTCTGTAACTTCTGCTACTTCATATTGATTCTGCCACTCCAGGGCCATCTCCTTCTCCCAGGCCTTCCTCTTTCCCAGTCATTCATGAAGTCTGCAATGGCATCACTCTTTTGTGTTTTACCCCCACTACATTTTCCCCTGGGTTTTGGAATACTTAGTTGATCAGTTGACTGCACAAGAACTGGGAACCCACATCCCCATACTTTTTTTTTTCCTTTTTGTAAGGATGTCATAATATGCTGGCTATTGATATGTTTTCATTTTTCAATCATTCCTGTGGTTGAATTCTTACTTGATTCACAATTTCGGATTTGCTGCAGGCTTGCGTGCTATCAGTGGCCCCACTTTCATTCTATATATAGGGCATGCCAGAATGAGGGAGCCATAATGAAATAAGATTTGTTCCACCCCGTTAATTTTCTGGGTTATCAGATCTGGGGATCCCAGGAGACTGGGGAGATATTGAGATGGCCCCATTGTTGTTTTTATTGTTGGTATTCTCTCTTAGCCTTGGGATTTCTTTTAAAGTAATGATTTTTTTAATATGTTTACTGTTTACACCTTTATTGTATGCCACCTAGAATCAGTTTTTTTTATGAGATAGGTCATATGTGGGATGAACCATGCTAGCCATATATGTGCCAATACCACATAAGATACCATTTATTTACACACAGACACACACAGATTCACATCTTGATGTGGTATTGGCACACATGGCTAGCATGGCTCTTCCCTTTAATATTTTGTCTTGTGTCATTGCTACACCTTGGTATTTTCAGCAGGGATCACTTACTGGGAAAGGGGATTGTACCTATGATGTTGGAGCCTCTCCCAGGACATGGGGACAGCTAGACCAATGGGCATCAAGCAGTGATGGGATTCAAAAATGTTTACTACCAGTTCTGTAGACGTGGCTTGGTGGGCGTTGAATGGCTTGGTGGGCATGGCAGGGGAAGGATACTGTAAAATCTCCATTCCCACCCCACCCCACTAACCTGCTTTCCAGCTCCATTCTCCTGTTCAGGGCAACAAAAGAAGACCCAGCCGATCAGGAGGCAGAGAATAGATGGGGCCGGGCCAGTCAGAGGTGGTATTTACTGGTTCTCTGAACTACTCAAAATTTCCACTACCGGTTCTCCAGAACAGGTCAGAATCTGCTGAAACCTACCTCTGGCATCAAGTATAGGCTGGGTGCTCATGATGGATGCTCTGCTTCCATCATGAAACTGATCACGTATGGTTAACAGACCAAGAGTCTCAATATCCCCCTGAAGATTTTTCATTGATTTCTGGATCTCTTATATACCAGATAGCCAGAGGTTTTATGTTCTGGCTGTTTTGAGGACCTTTCTCTCTTTGCTTTGTGATGAAGTGGAAGGCAGAGTAACACAAGTACCACCAAGAGGATGATACTCTTCTGGCAGGTTTTGCAAAGCATTTCCCACCTATTTTTCTTGCAGTTTTGGATATTGTATAATTAAGTCAGAAATAAAACAGCTCAGCTGGTAAACACAGATGGTGGCAGCAATTGTAGAAGTTGAGCTGATTTGGGGGCTATGCCATGAATTCATGTAAAAATGCCCATGCTGTAACTTAAAGCAATAAAAGCAATACATTCTGCAAACTCATAACAATATAAAACTTAAAAATAGCACCAAAAGAATTTCTAAAGAATCCAGATGATGGGATAGAAAAAATAGCATATTACAAAGGCAAAGAGAACTATTGATATCTTGTTACTTTCCTTTATTTCTTTCTCAGTGATATTTTCCTAAATCTCCTAAATTTTCCTAAATGCACACAATCCATGCCTCAAAGCTTAGACTCCAAACAGCTGGTCTAAAGGGCAACAACCCTGATCAAATAAAACCACTTGTTCCAGGCAAATTAAACTTGGAATACTTTTGGGACCTCGTGTATATTGGAGTTCCACCTAGTGGTAGCTGCAACAAGGCAATTTAATGCAGCCATTTAGAAATAAAAATACAGCTCCAAGTTGCAAGCAAAGATCACTTCTAAAGACTGTTGGACATTTATATAAACCAGTGACGTCTAACCTTTTCGGCAGTGAGTGCCGAAACTGGAGTGTGCGTGTGCACCGGAGCACCAGAACCTGGAAGAGCAGCTGGCTGGTGCCAGTGTCCATGCGCAGAGCGGCCAACTTGTCTTCCAGGTTCCGTCGTGCACATGCGCACCAGTCAGCTGCTCTCTTCCGGGTTCCAGTGCATGCATGCATGCCATCCAGCTGGTCTTTGCGTGAAGACAAGCTGGCCGATGTGCATGCATACTACGCATCCCAGAAGAGCAGCTTGCAATGGTGCATGTGCCCACAGAGAGGGCTCTACATACCACCTCTGGCACATGTGCCAGAGGTTTGCCATCACGGATATAAAGATTGTCTTCTCCCAGAATATGTGCTACATCATCTAAGCACTAGGGGAAGGGGTAGGAGGTGTACCATGAAAAGGAGCAGCTTTCCATAAAACTACCCATGATTTTGTCAGAGAAGTTGGGAGAGGGGAAGA
The DNA here is from genome assembly GCA_038048745.1 of Coluber constrictor foxii. Taxonomy (NCBI): domain Eukaryota; kingdom Metazoa; phylum Chordata; class Lepidosauria; order Squamata; family Colubridae; genus Coluber; species Coluber constrictor. The sequence continues at coordinate 70,056,781 of CM075961.1, forward strand.
TCACTTCCATTCCCATTTGGGTATAAACAAAGAAACTAGCTTTTCAGCCATAACTTTGTAAGGGGTCTTTTTAGTGCTGGGAGAACTAGTATCTCAAAGATCCATTTTCCCTCCTTTTCTTTTCACCCCTGCTGACATTCATGAGTTGTCAACAATAGAAGTAGCAGTGATGATATTCTGGCACAGTGGGTAGCTTTGACCCTCTCGTTGCAAAAGATGAATCCTCTGGGAAAATCAGCAGCTAGGAACTGTGAGAACAAGGTGCCCACCCTATATACTCAGTTGTGATAGGGTAGTCCTTTGTCCCTAAGCTTATCTCAGTATGATGATTTTCATATCTTGTGAGAGAAGAAACTGGAAACTCTTTAACAGCTTTTGTCTCCCTTCTCCATGTTTCAAAGGTGAGGTGAATATGATCACCTCTATCTGTTCATGTCCTCTATATTTGTCTGCTGAAGCTTCACTTGATAGTGGACACAACTTGCAAATTGGCCAAAAGAACCCAAATAAGCAAATATTAATTGGCATCATACAAATCCCAAATTATAATTTTAGGCCTCCTAATGATAAAGATATTATGTATACCAAATAATTGTGATTTTATTCATTTTGCATCAAGGTCCACTGGAATAAAACAACAACAGTGACTCTTATTGGTTTTAGCACACAGGAAATATACAGTACTACCTGCAATACAAATCTTTTTTTACCTAGAAAGATTTCATTTTGATGAGTCCAAAAACTTGCTCATTCCTTTCACGTTTTTGGTGGTCCAGGTAAGAGTTAATGTATTTGGGAAAGCTTTCCGACACACTATTCCAGATTCAGTCCTTGGTGCTTTAATACTATCCTGACGCATAGGATATTTAGCCATAAAATGTCAAGTAAGTGAGTTAGTCTGTTGTGTGGTGTATGAAAACAGATACAAGGGCATGGTCTGAAGCAGAGTGGGTCAGAGTTGTTGGATAAATGAGAGAAGTGTGAAAGGAATATGGTATAGTCAGAAAGAGAGGACAGCAACAAAGATTTTTCACATCTCTGATTCTTGACAGAATTAGATTTGACTGGGCATGATTTGACTGGGGTAATTGGAATCTCTCATCTGAACCATTATATCCCCCTTGGAAAGTCTGATAATTTGACAGAGAATATCTCATCTGTTTTAGCAGCCTATCAATATATCGGAAGGTTATGTTCCCAGTTAGGTCATATTCAAATTATAGGTACAAATTAATTCATGTCAAGAACTGGAAAAGAAAAAGGGAGAGAGAACTTAGTCTCTTCTGTACCTATAGGAAAGGCAAAATAGAGGCTTATTGTCAAGAGTTTACTTATCTTAACAATCTGAAATTGAGGAGAATCAAATTTAATTTATTATGCTTTGAAGTCATATGCCTTCCTACTATTTTCATCACAGTATCTTATAAATGCTGTTACTGTTTTCCTGTCCTCTTGATGGTAGTCAGATATTCCACTGTTTTAAATCTTGTTTGGTACAATTCCAGCAATTGTGGTGCATTCGACAGGTGGTCCTTTTATAACTTAAGTAGTTAGCTTTTCAAATTCAAATAATAGATCTGCAACAAAATCCTGCTACTTATAAACTGTGGTGGCGCGTTAGAGTGCAGTACTGCAGGCTATTTCTGCTGCCTGCCGGCTGCCTGCTATTTTGACAGTTTGAATCTCACCAGGCTCAAGGTTGATTCAGCCTTCCATCCTTCTGAGGTGGGTAAAATGAGGATCCAGATTGTTGGGGGCAATATGCTGACTCTGTAAGCTGCTTTGAGAGGGCTGTAAATCACTGCAAAGCAGTATGTAAGTCTAAGTGCTATTGCTATAAAAATAAAAGGAAATGATATATGTGCTTGTAGGTAGCGAGTTGTTATTTATATCCTAAAAAATTGTAGAATGGAGAAATATGGCTGGTCATCCTACCTAGTGCTGCTGAGAATTGTAGTTCACAATATTTGAAGAGAGTGATTCTATGTATCCTTTGCTTATACTCATTAACATGTTGGGAAGATAATGCCCCTTTAAGTACAGGATCCTATGTACATCTCTGCAATCATATATGTGTCCACAAGCATATGTCACACATTCTCCAGAGGTGTTTTTTTTTTAGTTGTGACTGCAGTTCTGTCCATTTTATCTTCAGGTTGACTAAAAACAAATAATCACTCTTTTTTGTTGTTGTTGCTTTTTTCACTCTTTTTAAATCCACTCTTTCTTACTTTAAATTTACTCTTACTTGTGTAGTGGTTTGAAGAAATGAGTGGAGAACATCAATTGCATAGGGTTGTCCATGAGCTTTACAGAGATTGGAAAGAGGGCAGCAAGGAGGAGACTAGGAATATAAAGATGTCCCAGAGTTGGGCCCAGAAATAAGCCATCCAGCATTTGCTGCATGAAGTTTGCCAGAAGCTCAATGTAAGCATTGGGAGAAAGATCCTTGGCTTTCTAGAATAGTGAATTTTCTGAAGAATAACTCTGATATTATCACCAGCAGCTCTTTACAATGCAGTCTTTTTATGGATGAGTCGATAGAAAGAAATGTAGTTCACTTTGTTCTGATTGAATAAAAACTATTATGCTGACTAGTTCTAGTGAAGATTGCTGTAAGAAGAACAAAGGCAGACACCAATTAATAGCATTAACAAAGCATCTTCCCAGGCATTTGTTCCTACTAAATTTGGGAGCTGATAGGCACAATACTTGACTACGTTGCCTTTGGTATTTTAAGGTGGCTTTGGGTTAATTTAAAAAGTACATTTTTCCAACCCACTGTCCTTATATAATAGATAGACATGAACTGCATTTGAATAGAGATATATAGATAAAAGTTGAGTTTGTTGCAGAAAAATTCAGGTGGACTATACTATGACAAATATTTGCAGACAGTTTGAAACCAGTTGAGTGTGTATACCATTGTCTAGTAACCTCAGTAGGGTTAAAGTTGATTTCATCTAGGAATGGAAGGTGAAATAAAGAGAGTCTGGTTAGTACTTGTATGGGTAACTGATAGAAAATGCAAGGTCTATATCCGTGATGGCGAACCTATGGCACGGGTGCCACAGGTGGCACGCGGAGCCATATTGGTGGGCACGCAAGCTCAGCTCTGACACACATCCGTGTGCCAGCCAGCTGATTTTCAGGCCTTCTGGACCCACCAGAAGTCAGGAAACACACTGTTTCCAGCCTCTGGAGGGCCTCTGGGGGGCTGGAGAAGGCTATTTTTGCCCTCCCCAGGCTCCTAGAAAGTCTCTGGAGCCTGCGGAGAGCAAAAAACGGGCCTACTGGGCCGACCGTGCCATCACGTGCCAAAAGCAGGGGAGAACATGGGGGGGCGGGGTGCATAGAATTATGGTTGTGGGCACCGCACTCCCCCAGTTTTTGGCACGCGATGACAAAAAGGTTAGTCCTCACTGGTCTATATTATAAGATAGTCTGGGCAATTGAAAAGCATTTCACAAGTCAGTGCCAAATCATTTCTTTACTGCATCCAAGAAAACTACATGGACATTTATTTCCATCTAATTATTAGATCTTAAACTCAGCATTAAAGAGACATTTTGTTGTTGTTGTTGATGATGATACTGTCAATAGTTAAAACTAAATTTTGATTCTACTAAACTTATAATGAGAACAAGAGGTCTCATTGAAAATCTTTAAAACTTTCTTAGTTGAAAGTTTGTGACATTGTATGTGTGTGTGTGTGTGCATGCGTGCATGTGTACAAACAAACTGAGCATAAATTTTGTTCCTGTTACTAGATCTACTGGATGGTGAGGAATGGAAGGATTTTATATTCCTTGCAGACGGCTGGTCATTTGCATTCTTTTAGCGGGTCATGAAGATCACCTGGAGGCCTTCTGTTGAGAGAGGGCTGTTCAAGTTTGACATAGATGGCCTCTTTGACCCCTCTTTCAAAACAGCGGTCCTCTCTGTCCAAAATATGGATTTTGTTATCTTCAAAAGAGTGGCCTGTGTCTTTTAAATGCAGATGGACTGCTGAATCTTGTCCTGATGTGTTTGTTCTCCTATGTTGTGCCATGCATTTATGAATTGGTTGTTTCGTTTCCCAATGTACCTGTTCAGCAGACAACTTTTTTCACCTCCCTTTCTTCAAAAAACTGGGAAACAATTGTCTGTTAGTGTCCACACCAGGAATTACACCCAGTGGTGGGATTCAACTGGTGTAACAACAGCTCTAAAACTTACCTTCTACTGCAGCCCCGGTGAGTAAAACAGCTGAGGCGCAACAATCCGCTCTGCTGTGCCTATCAGCTGGGCTTCAAATAAAGAAAATATTGAACGGCATAGCGCACGGATGGGTGGGTGGGCCCAATTGATTGTCAGAGCGAACCGGTTTTCTCTCAGGTGATCATGGGAGATACCGGTTTGCCCGAATCAGTCCAAACCAACTGAATCCCATCCCTGATTACACCCCCTCCCTAATGAGCATGGGGGTTTAAGAGTGATATGCAACCCTAAGAGTGGTTGATGGATTGAGGGTGTTCCTTCCACCTCTTTTAATTTTTAATTTTTCAGCTTCTTCATTTTAATCTTGTTATGAATAAAATTCTGTTTTATCTCTGTCTTTTAACTATATTTTAATTTTTTTATGCTTTTATTGTATATTGCTTAGATGAGATGGTAAGTGTAGAGATGATAGACAAATAGATGATAGATGATAGATAGATGATGGATGGATGGATGGATGGATGGATGGATGGATGGACGGACGGACGGACGGACGGACGGATGATAGATAGATAGATAGATAGATAGATAGATAGATAGATAGATAGATAGATAGACAGACAGACAGACAGACAGACAGACAGACAGACAGACAGACAGAGTGGGTGGGTGAGTGAGTGAGTGAGTGAGTGAGTGAGTGAGTGAGTGAGTGAGTGAGTAAATGGCAACCAGTTGTTGTGCCTACCTTTTCCTGCATGGCCAATCAATAATGTAACTTCATTCTTCTATATGCTGCAATCTGACAGGGTGGAAGTTAAATAGAGAGCTGTTCATATTCAGGCAGGGGATAACATGGACTAGCTAAGCAGCCTGTCCAGTTCCTTCTAGGAATGGCCTCAAGGAAAGGTTGAGGGATTCAGAAGCTTTTGGGTCCTCAATTTCTCCTGTTCAGCCCCATCATACTTTTTTCAAAACTTTCTTGGAATGAAGATTTTCTAAGATAAGGGGAAAAAACCCCCAACCATTGTAGATCAAGTAAAAGATCCCTTCCCTCCAAAGGTGAAGATTTACTTTCAAACATGAAGGACATCTGAAAAGCCTAAATTTCTTGACCTTAAAGGAATAAGAATAAAATAAATATTTTATTACGGTCATCAACCAGCAATAAACATACAATAAATTAAAAATAATACTGACATTAATCGTGAATAATATCTTCCCTGTTATGAAAATACATGATGTCAGATACAAATATTCTATCATTCCTCTCTATGGTCAGAAATAAAAATAATAATTCTTTCTTAAAATTCCCTTAGATGTTCATTTGTTACACTGCACTATTCACTCATTCACTCTGAATTCTTACGAAGAATAATTTGTTTCCGGCTTTGTATTCTGCACACTTATTTAGGAAACCAGCTAATTGATTAAAAGCCAGACTGATGACCCCTGCTCTAATCGTATCATAACTTGCCTGTCTAGACACTGTCACCAATAGTTGCTGTGGTAGGCATAAGGAACTACAAATACCCATCTACTGGACGCCAAATTGTATGAGAGGAAGTTGAAAAAAAATGAAGCTGAATGAAAGTTACATTTCCTTATAAAGTTATATGAAGCATTGAAGAAGCACTAAGAAAATGACTTGATGCAATATTTACAGCTGACCTGAAGAGGAGTAGAAATCACTCCTGTTTGGTACTCAATGCATTTTGTAGCAAAACTTTTGTCTTGGTATTCATTATTTGTTTGGTACTTAACACTCAAGCTAGGACTTGTCAGTTTTGGCTGACCTGTGACTTACTACATTATTCCTTGTGGGGAAAAATGTTTGGGCTACTCATTGTTTTTGGTGTTCATTCTGGTTCCCAGAACCAATTAATAATGAGTATCAAGCTACCACTGTACTGGAGATACAATATCACTTTTTCCTGCAGAATCTTTTTGCATTCCTATATTTGAAGATACTTCTTTCCCCATTCAGATATGGGAAGCAATCCAATTGCCAGAAATACTGTGGTGGCTTATATACCAATTTGGATTGTTTGTTCTGAAAGGTAAGTTTGATATTTAATGCAGTTTGACATTAACTTCTTTTGATTCTAAATATTAGAAGCAGTTTTGGGAAACAGAGAATGACAATGCATAGCAGTGGTGAAATCCGAATTGTTTTACTACCGGTTCTATGGGTGTGGCTTGGTGGGTGTGGTATGGCCTGGTGGGCATGGCAGGGGAAGGATACTGCAAAATCCCCATTTCCTCCCCACTCCTGGCGGAAGGATATTGCAAAATCTCCATTCCCACCCCACTCTGGGACCAGCCAGAGGTGGCATTTGCCAGTTCTCTGAACTACACAAAATTTCCGCAACCGGTTCTGTGAACTGCTCAAAAATTCTGCTACCAGTTCTCCAGAACCTGTCAGAACCTGCTGGATTTTACCCCTGGTATATAAATTCAATCTAAGCTGCCCTTCTACTTTTTCATATTTCACACCATTAGGGAAATAATTCTTTTTTCCATGGGGAATTAAGTGGGTAGCCACTTAGAGACTGACAGAGAGATGGATAGGCAAGCAGATCAAATATGGATTGCTTTTGCTTACTGATGATAATTGGGATCAAAAATTACATTGCTAAGCACATGGTAGTAAGGTACAACATCATGTGATTACACTGACTTTTAGGCAGTGCAGTGCATAGGAAAATCTCATGCAGCACTGCATCCCATGGTCACATGATTGTCATTTGAACCTTCTTGTTGGCTTCCCATCACTATTGCTTGTTGCAGGTCAGGAGCGAAGATCACAAATGCTGATCACATGATTTCAGAAATTTGTGATGTCATTATCAGGAGGAAACTGCTGAATATCCAACTTACAATCAATGGGAACATGGAAATACGATGAAAAGAGTCACAACTATGAGGACTCATCCTAAGTAACCCTGGTTTAGTTCTGGCATAAAGAGCATAAAGAGCACATGCTAAGTGACACTACCTGTAAATTAGGTTAGGTAATTTAAAAGGCATTGAATCTGAACATATTCAAGATATTCCCAGTGAGCAGAAATTGCTTGAAAACTCTTCTCCCAAATCTGTATTAGTACCATGAGGGACTTTGGATAATGTGTGTATATCTAGCATTCTGGAGGAATTAAGCTCCTTAAGGGATGAAACTGAGTGGCAATTCTTTATTGGGTCAGTTCTTAATAGACAAGAACAATTTACTAGATTGCCTGGAATAAATTACTCTTGTACAATTACTAGAAATGGGAACTGGTGCTTCTCTGCTCTTACTGCATTGCTTAAGGTGATTCAGTGACTCCTGGGTAAGGAGGGGGGCAGAATATCACCGGCACAGAGCTGTGCAGAAGAATATACTAGACATTAGACCAAATCACTCAAATGTCCACTTCCTAGCTGAACTCAAGTCTTGCTTCAGGTCTTATAAAAGTACCTAGCACACAATTTTGCCATGTTATCTGGGAAACGTTTGATCCTGTTGGGCCTAATGAAGTGGACAGAGTCCTCACAACTGTGAATTCAGTTACCCACTTTTTAGATCTAGGTCCCTCCTCAATGATGAAGGCTTTCCACTCCAGGAAGTGATTTGTGGTTGGCTTCCAACCTCTATGAACTCCTTCTTGAGAGGGAGAATTATCCCTCTGCCCCTTAAAGAGCCCTTGTTTACCCCCTTCTCAAAAAGTGATCACTATACTCAATTACACTGGATAATTTGGTCCCATGTTCAAGCTTCCCTTTTTAGGAAAGGTTGTTGAGAAGATGGTCACTCCGTAGCTTTAGACTGTTTGATTAAATCAATTATTTGGACCTCTTTCTATCCAATTTCAGACTTGGACTGGGATTGAAACAGCATTGGTTACATTTCTTGATGACATCTGGAATGAGCAAGATGGGGATATTGCATCCTTTCTGGATCTTTTTAACCTCTCAATTATTTTTGATGCCATCAACCATGGTATTTTATAGGGTGCTCTCCTTAAGCAGGGCACCCTAAACCTTTATTCTATGAGCCATGATGACTGTCCGTGTACTTCCAAGTATCATTGACAGTGTTGGTAATGCACCTGGTAATTCATGGCATTGAACTGGGATATTTGGGAGATCACCTTTCCCTAGTTATATCTATCTCATCCCATCAGATCCAGCAGAAGAGGCATTTTATTGGTCCCATTCACTAAGAAATATCATCTGACAGGATCCGGAAAAAGAATATTTTCTGCCATCAGGCCCATTCTTTGGAACATTATTTCTCTACTTTTTGGACTTTATAAGACTTTTTAGCTTTGCTATCTTGCCTAGGCATCTGATAGTGGTATTGTCAAATGGTTAGTAAATTGGATTGCACTCTCACAGAATACATTTTAAATGTTTTAATAAGTATGGTTTTTAAAGTTTTAATTTTATGTTTTAATTACAGTTGGTTTTTTTTCATGTTTTTTTGTGTTTATTGATTTATCTCAGTGTGCATGCATGTGTTTTAACATTGTGAGTTCCCTAGATTCAGTATGTGAGACAGATGGCTATATTAATTGGGTGGATGGACGGAGGGAGGGGTAAACAGACAGACAGACAGACAGACAGACAGACAGAAGACAGCTATTGTAGTAACTCTACTATAGTATATACTTTCCAGATGAAACTAAAAGTCCAGTTTCAAATCTGTTAGTGACATAATAGACTTCATAGATGTGGCCTTTAGGAGGAGTATAGAATTTCCTGTCTACATTGTCTTGTAAGTTCATGATTTTTTTCCTCCAGGAACTGATTCTCAATGAACAGCTGCAAGGAGCCAATATAGGGCTACACTCAGAGAACTTGGTGTTTCTTTTCTTCCTCAAGTCACCACTGTTGCTACCTTGGAAGATCATGTTTTACACAGCCTCCTCTTTTTCCTCCTGTTGAACCCAATCCTCTCAACAAAGTGAGTGAAATTCCTATCACAATACGATTCAACATATTTTTTCATGCCCCTTTTTATTTCTTCTTTTTTCTTTATTTCATAAAATCAAACAGACAGCTTTTAATTTGTTATGTAAATTGTGAGGCTGCCCAATTACATTAAATATAAGTATTAAACCCCAAACTAATCTAAAGTAATTAACAGTGGCAGGATGTGTAGATATACTCATCTGAAGCAGCAGCAATATCTTTAATTTAGAAATAAATTATATTGCAATTCATACCATTTGAAGAAACAAAGGAGAGCTAACTAGAACAAAATATTTATTGCGTATTTGCTTTTATTTTCTGATTCTAAGCTCAAAGAGAAATAAAAATAATGAATGAGAACTAAGTGAGGCTCAAGTATCAATTGCCACTGTGGCAGCATTATATTTCAGATTCAAATGCATCCAGATACAACTGAAATCTTCCATTTCTTTCTGTACTCATTAATATTGCCACAAGTCAACAAGGCAAAAATTATTTCTTCTTTTTAGACAGGATGTACAACCAAGTGGGGTTTTTTCCCCCATTTTTGTTTGCAATTTATTTTAATACAGGAATGTAGAAGCATATAAAATGTAGGAGTTTGAAAGAAAAAAAAGGAATATGACATTTTTGCCCCACAATTCCAGTTATTTTTATTTTATTTTATTTTTTTTTATTTATATTTATATGCCGCCCTTCTCCGGAGACTCAGGGCGGCTTACAATGCGTTAAGCAATAGCCTTCATACTTTTGTATATTTATACAAAGTCAGCTTATTGCCCCCACAAACTGGGTCCTCAATTTACCCACCTTAGAAAGGATGGAAGGCTGAGTCGACCTTGAGCCTGCCTGGGATTGAACTCACAGAAATTACAGGCAGCTGGTGTTAATTGCTGCCTTTAGTAGGAGGCATTAGCCCCCTACGCTACACAGGCTCCATAATTTGCTGCCTTGAGTAATTTATAAAAATAATAAAGGTGAGTTTAAAAAAATAAATAAAGACTATTTTAAAAACAGGGTCTTTGAGGTCCTAAAGTCTATAGTTGGCCACACTAATGAGCGCAGAGTGCCTGCAGGATTCTATTCCTTGTTCCACATATGATTTATTTACTCTTCTGTGTGAGCAGGGGGTTGGACTAGATGACCTCCAAGGTCCCTTCCAACTCTGTTACTCTTAAAAGTAAGAAGTCCCTACCTAAAGAAATCGAAGGGATGTTACATTGCAAAAGTCATTGCTGTTGACTGTTTTTTATTTTAAAAAACCTCAGCAGTAACAGCACTTTTGCTTGAAATCTTGGACAACAATTGGAGAATATGAGTTTGAATGTTTTCCAGAAAAATTGTGGTATTGTAATTTGTTTGAGAGTTCCATTTTCCAACTGTTCAGTTCTAATAAATGCCCAGGAGGTGGAACTAGTTGATTATTATTTCAGTCTTCACTGCAATACTGAACCAACTGTATTGGTTCATCAGTTGGCAGCAAGGAGGTACAATGAGCATCTGTTAATTTCACAGCACATAGACCAGCTCAAGCAGATCTTCCACTGGGAAAGTGTAGACATTTTAGATCAAGTAAGGTCTAGAAATGCAAGAAGATTCTTAGAAGTTTGGCACGCTGACAAAGTATGTATAAAAATAAACCTCATTTATGAATCATTCAAAAGCCAAAAGTCAAAGAAGTGAGAAATAGTTCTGAACACATCCTTATCACTCAGTCAAATAGGCAACAGCACCTACATTTATACTACACAATAATATGCCACCAAAGAAGAAACAATATCCCCAATTAACACCTCCTACCCAAATCCATATAAGCCTGCTGGAACAAGTTACTAACTTTACTTCCAAATATAGACTATTTTAAAAAAATAATATTTTATAGAATTAAATTAAAATAAATTTAGTTTATGAAATGTTTGCAAAAAAAACCAAACAAAAAACACCAAGTTCAGAGAGCACCAACGATCCCTCATTTCAACCCTGAGCTACAAATATTCTCCTATAATTTATAAGCTGTCTAACTGCCAAATGATTTTGAGTGACTAACAACTAAAAAAAACAATGTAACTAAATTGTGAGACTGTGCAATTATTTTAAAATATATGCACAATAAATCAACCAATCTAAAACAATTAACAATGTGAACACACACATGTCCAACAGAAGCAACAATAACAACAGTTTAAAAATACAAATGGGAACTTCATGGACCTTCACATTCATTCAGTTTTCTTGGCATCAGTGCAGAAGTACATTGCTGTCTTTACAGCTTTTCTTCACTTCCTACTCTTCTTCTGAAATTCTCCTGTTCCTGCTTGGCTTTGGAGACCAGCTAATATAAAGATAGTATAAATATAATAGGTATGTAAGAGCAAAATAATATTTGATAATTCAAAAATCATTTCCCTAAATGCCAGAAAAAGTAGATTGACAAGTGTCACTAGAAATACCATAATTTAGGCACCTGAAAAAAGGAGGAAATACCACAACCTGGACACCTTTAATACAAAACATCCCCTCTGTTGTTGGCAATGTTGGAGTACATAACCAGAAATGAAGGGCTGGCTTTAAGTTAAGACTGAACAGGCTAATGGGAGGTGCCACGATGCTCCTCCTTTGAAATTCTTCTAGCAATGCAAATCTTCAAATTTTGGAGATGATTCTATCAATCAATGTGGCCTAGTGGTACCATATATCCTTGTACCAGGGGAGGGTTTCAGCAGGACCAGTTCTGGAGAACCAGTAGTGGAAATTCTGAGTAGTTTGGAGAACAGGTAGTAAAAATTCTGTCTGGCCCCTATCTGTTCTCTGCCTCCCAAGTCCCAGCTGATCAGGAGGAAATGGGGATTTTGTAGTAACCTTTTCCTGGATTGGGGAGGGAATGGATATTTTACAGTATCCTTCCCCTGCCATGCCCACCAAGCCACGCCCACGAAGCCACATCTACAGAACTGGTAGTAAAAAAAAATGAAACCCACCACTGCCTTGTACCCTTATGCAGCATTGCGAAAACACATTGTAGTATTCTGGTAAATGTTGAACGTTCCTTGCAGAAAAATATTTATAAAGTTAAATATGCAGCAAATCAAAATGTGCCCTTTTCTTTTCACTACATTGTAACTAGGCTTGGCATTTAAGTAGCAATTTAATACACGCAGAACTGGACAATAGCAGAAAAATAAAATGTCTCTTAAAACTAAATGGAATAGATTAACAAGGCTTTAAAACATTCAGTCATGAAAATTATTTTTTGGGAAATTCCTCTCTCTCCTAGGAATGGAGAACCCATTTATTTCAAATTATGTCATCAACTTTTCAACTGCCTACCCTAAGATACACTCTATATTGCCATCTACCATTTCTGAGCAAAAAAAAAAGCAGATTAAACTTAATAGCATGAAGAGGATCAACAAAGAGAAGAATTTAATGAGAAAGAGGCCATCTAGGCACAGATTTAGTGCTGTGCAACCAAGAATATCGTCAGACCAGTGCTTCAAAGCAATCTATACTACAAACTTTCCAAAATTAGGGAGGACTGCAACTCCTATCTCTCTTCCTTGGCAGCAAGGCAATGATGTGAATTGCAGTTTGACATGTCTTGAGGGCTTTAGGTTAGAGAAGGCAGGCCTCTCCATATTATAATTCTGCACCTATTAATGGCTAAACCTCCTAGGATAGTAGGCCACCTATATGATTACAGGCTAAATTGCCTATTTTCAATTCTTGCTCTGGTGTTTCATATTAGAATTGAAGATAGTATTTGCCTCATGCAAGTAATTTTCATTTCATAAAATTTCAGAAACAAGAGAACTCAGGAGAAAGGGTCATTTTATATTGAGCATGAAACATTTATTTATTATACCTGTGCCTGATTCAACATGAAAATATATTGGCAATTGGGATTAAATCACTATTTGCCTTTGAAGCAAGACATACCAGAAAACACTTTGTAAAACTGAGGGAAAGCTCCATAGCACAACATGGTTATTGTGTTTTGGTTTTTATTTTATGATTCCAAACTCAAAGCCAAACACAAATAATGAGTGAGAATTAAGTGCGGCTCAAGTATAGCTTGTCACTGTGGGAACACTATTTCTCAAGCCCAGGTACATTCAAACACAAGTGAAATCTAACAGGCTGACTCAGTGCTTCAAAATCCAACCTCAATTTTATACGTTTTTATTAGAGAAATAAAATAAAGTCTTCTTTTCTCAGACCTTTGAATAACAGAATAACAGAGTGGGAAGGGACCTCGGAGGTCTTCTAAATCCCCTGCTCAAGGGGGAAGTCCTTGAAATAAATTTCAGATAAATGGTTATCCAATCTTTTCTTAAAAACCTCACATGTTGGGGCATCCACAACTTCTGGAGGTAAGTCATTCCATTGATTAATTGTTCTAACTGTCAGGAAATTTCTCTTTAGTTCTAGGTTGGTTCTCTCCTTGATTAGTTTCCATCCATTGCTTCTTGTCCTGCCTTCAGGTGTTTTGGTTAATTCCCTCTTCTTTTTGGCAGCCCCTTAGATATTAGAACACTGTTATGATGTCACATGTAAAGGACTATGTGTGACATAATAACAGTGCTCCAATATCTTTTTCATTAAACTAGACATATCCAATCCCTGCAATAATTCTTCATATGTTTTAGCCACCAGGCCCCTAGTCATCTTTGTTGCTCTTCTCTGCATTCTTTCTAGAACAGGATTGTCAAATTCAATTTCATTGATGGCTGCATCAAGGGTTGTCGGGGGGCCAGGGTGGGCATGGCCAGCTCAAAGTTGGGGCCCCTTGTGGGGGCCCAAGAGCTCTGCCAATGAAAATGGGCTCCCGAGCTCCATTTTCAGCTGCGATGGCCTCCTGCAACCCTCTGCCAGTGAAAACGGAGCTCAGGAGGGCCTCATGCAGCCCTCCCGAGCTTCGTTTTTACTGGCAGAAGCCCCATGGCCGGTCCTTTGCTATTTCTAGGGAGCCCTCATGAACCACATCTAAGCACCCTGCTGGCCAGATCTGACCCCTGAGCCTTGAGTTTGACAACCCTGTTCTAGAATCTCAACATCTTTTTTGTATTATGGCTACCAAAACTGGATGCAATGTTCCAAGGATAGTAGCACTTCACGTTATCTGGATTCTATCTCTCTGTTAATGAAGCCCAGGACTGCATTGGCTTTTTTGGCAGCTGCAGGACGCTGCTGGCTCATATTTAAGTGATTGTCCATTCAAGATCCCTCTCATTTACTACTATTTACTATTATTAAACCAATTTCCACCTATTCTATACCAGTACACTTGGTTTTTCTTGCCTAAATGTAGAACCTTAGTTTTCCTATCATTGAATTTTAGTTTGTTAGATAGGGTCCAGTTTTCAATTCTGTCAAGATCCTTCTTGAGACTATCTTGATATCTTGAGACTATCTTTCGGAGTATTATTCCAGCCAGCTTGGTATCATCTAAAATTTGATTTCATTTTCTATTTTCTATCCCCTCATTTAAATAATTTGTAAAGATATTGAAGAGTACTGGACTAAGAAAGAGTCTTGGGTACCCCATTGCATACTTCCCTCCAAGTAGATGCAGTTCCATTAAGGACTACACATTGAGTCAGCTAGTTACAAATCCATCTACTAGAGATGCTGTCTAATCCACATTTTCCTATCTTATCAAGTAGTGTTCTACTTTATCAAATGCCTTGCTGAAGTCCAAGTAAATTATGTCCACATCATTTTGCTCATCCACTAACTTTGTCACATTGTCATAGAATGCAATAAGATTAGTCTGGCATAATCTGTTTTTGACAAAGCCATGTTGGCTTCTGATTATGATTTTATTTGCCTCTAGGTGTTTGCAGATTCATTGCTTGATTATCTCTGCTGGAATCTTCCCAGGTATTGATGTCAGGTTGATAGGTCTGTTCAGTAGTGAAATCCATTTTTTTTCTACTGGTGGGCGTTGGTTGGCGTGGTGTGACTTGGTGGGCATGGCTTGGTGGGCATGGCAGGGGAAGGATACTGCAAAATCTCCATTCCCACCCCACTCCAGGGGAAGGATTTGGAAAATCTCCATTCCCACCCCACTCTGGGGCCAGCCAGAGCTGGTATTTTCTGGCTCTCTGGACTATTCAAAATTTCCACTACCCTTTCTCTGAACTACTCAAATTTTCTGCTACCGGTTCTCCAGAACCTGCTGGATTTCACCCCCAGGTCTGTAGTTTTATGAGAACTACATCAGCCCTTTTTCAGTCATCTGGTGGTTCCCCAGTGCTCCAGGATTTTCAAAATATGTGGTTCAGTGGTTCTCAAATTCTGTCCAACAGTTTGGTCAGAATCGTGGATGTAATTCATCTGATCCTGGTGATTTGAGCTCATCTAGAATAAAAAGTTATCTTACCATTTTCTTACTTATTTTGACTTGTGTTCCTAATCTGCATTTTGCGTGATAGTTTGGACTGTTTTCCCCCCCTTTTTGTAAAGACAGATGCAAAACATTAGTTAAGTAGTTCTGCTTTCTCCCTGCTACTCCCTGCCATTTTCTCCTATTAATGGACCAATCATTTCCTTGACTTTTTTCTTGCTTTTTATATATTGAAAGAGGCTTTTTTGTTATTTCTGTTAATAATACAAAATTGAAATCTTTTGTTGAAACAAAATCAAATGTCTGCAGAAAATTCACTTTAATTCACATGCTTTAGTAATTCTTAGTAATTTAATTCACATGCCTTAGTAATCCTAATTACTTCTTGGAAATTTGGGTGATATGGTCCAGAACTAGAAAACAGTCTAATAGCCTAGTAGTAGCCTAGTAGCCTAGTTAAAATAGGAAAAGATTATGCTCCAACCACAGCTATAAGTGAAATATACATTAGCAGCTGGAAATAAAGTAATAAAAGGGAACTGACTATTTTATGTCTTTGTCCCACTTACAAATATTTTAAATCAATAAGAATCAAGGTTAATACTCATTATGCATCCACATAAGATTGGCTGTAGAGATAGGCTATGTAGATGTTTAGTTCTCTACTTAGTCGAAATGTCCATTGGAAGATCTTTGATCAAGATTGTAACACTTCTTCTTCTATGCAATTGGTACATTTATTATGAACAAAAAGTATAAACATTATTAATATAACTAAGCATATATGAAAGCCCCAAACCACGTAAATATAATAAGTAAAAATTACTTCTGTTTTTGATAGTGTTGCTATGTCAATAAAAATTAAATTATTAAAAATAGTATTTCTTTTAAAAAATGCAATATTGAAACTAGATGTGGTACAAAAATTAAAGATGCCATTTGAAAAATAATTGGTATAAGCATATACCTATTCCAAATATTTGATCATGGCTTTTAATTCAAGCCTCTTATCCAGTTGATATTTCTAATCCCTACAAAATTGGGACTTTCTAAACATTTCAAAATGCTAAGAACAGCTTAAACCAATCAGGACTCATCTTCCAGTTGATCAAGAGTCCATATTACTTTGTGTTTGACAACAACCCCTCTCCCTAAATGAGCACTTGTTATAGTGAGGAAGAGGATGGGAGTGGGAAGAACTTGGAAGAATCATCAAAGTGCTATTTATCTCTTCAACCTAAAATTGAATGGTGGCTGATTCTCTACTGACCTTCTCATCACCAGGTATTCTGCCTGCAGCTTCTGCAAAACGTTTCCTATCTCCCCCCTCCTACAATTGTGGGTATTGTACAGTTGAGCCAGAAATAAAACAGCTCAGCTGGTGAACACAGATGGTGACATGCAATTGTGGAAGTCTGGAGCTGATTTGGGGGCTATAGAATAATCTCTTGTAGAAATGCCAGTTCTGTAGCTTAAAGCAATTACAGCAATGCTTTCTGCAACTTCACAAATATGCAAAAATAAAAAAAGAGCCCTAGAAGCAGACAAAGGCCACAACTGGGAGACTGTTGGACACCTGACTGCAAGCACTGGGTTAGGGGATAGGCAGCTGTATCAGGTAAAGAAGCAGCTCTTCTATAAAACTATCCATTACTTTGTCATCTGATAAGTACAGATTGTGGCATCCAATTGTAGACATCTGGAGCTGGTTTTGGGACTATGCAGTGAACTCTTGTAGAAATGCCTGTATTATAGCCCAAAGCAGGGGTGTCGAACTCAAAGCCTGCAGGCTGGATCTGGCCTGTGATATGGTCTGATCCGGCCCATGGGGCTGTCCTGGAAAATGTAAGGGGCTGGCCCATGTGCTTCGGCCTGGTCTACCTGTGTCACTTCAGCCCGGTCTACCTGCATTGCTTTGGCCTGGTCTACCTAATGCAAAGAGGAAACATGCCAGCAGTTTGGGGAATGGCATCAAGCTGCCCACACCCACCCAATTGGCTCTGCCCATCCAGTCGGCCATGCCCAGTGAGTGACATCAAGCTGGCCAAGCCCACCCAGTCAGCAAGGAACCCCTGGCCTAAAGCAATAAAAGCAAAAAAGAGGTTGCATCTTTGAAGCGAAATCTAATATAGTGGTTCAAAATCCAATCTCATTTTAATATGGGTAGTCCTCAATTTATGACTGGCTATGTCAAACCTACCTGGGAGGTACTTTTCACCTGGATTTAAAGTTCCAATGATCAGCCACCTCCCTCCCCATAGTTAAGTGACCATACTTTGGGTGCTCAGCAACCAGGCTGCATTCACAATTTTTTGCAATGTTCCATGGTTATGTGACCATGTTTTACAATGGTTTGCTGAAAAGTAGCTTTTATTTCCAATTTTCAGCAAACTCAGCTCATAGGTTCGCTTAATGACCACAATATTCACATGACCGACCCACTTTATGATTATCAAGACTGAAGACTATAATGGGCAGGCTCCACTATAGTTGTAACTCAAAGTATTCTCCTATTGTGGAAATAAAGGTAAGTCATTTCAAGGCTCTTAATAATACTGTGGTCATCCTAAAGACCTTTTGGAAATTTGGATGACATTGATACGGATACTGTCTATTAGACAGTAAAAATGAATTTATATATATATATATATATATATATACACACACACACACACATACATATATATATATATATATAAATATATTTATATATATATATATTCTTACTTTTCATAGGTTTTATGTGCGTTTTTCTTTAAGCCAGGTTTTTCCTACATAACCAAGATTTTTCTGCAAGCCTAGTTGAATGAAATCACATTCACTACTTTTGGGGCTTTTTTTCTCTTCTTTTCCTTCTTTTCCTTCTGGCAGCCAGCAGATTTTGTGCTGCCCTATGGGAGCCAGAAATAGCTATATAAGTCTCCCATAGGACAGCACAAAATCTGCTGGCTGCCAGAATGAAAAGAAGGAAAAGAAGAGAAAAAAAGCCCAAAAAGTAGTGAATGTGATTTCACTCAACTAGGCTTGCAGAAAAATCTTGGTTACGTAGAAAAAACCTGTCTTAAAGAAACACACACACACACACACACAACTTTTAATCAAACCCCCACCCCCACCCCCCCTATTACATGGTGGGACCTGCATTATAACAAAAAAGACTGATTGTTTTTTAAATTGTTTAAATTGTTTTTTTAAAAAAAACAGAAAACATTGCACAGAAACTTCTCAACCCTATCAAGAAAAGGTATAGCCAAAATTGGCAATTAAAATAACTGTAGTAATTTCCATTTGTATGCAGTGGAAATAAATGTGTGTGTCTTCCAAACCGGGGAATTACTGCATCTGAATGGATAAATATGTATGCAAAGTGGGGGATTTTTTTTTTATTGAAAAAGTTTTACAATACAAATTTTATCATTTCTCCCTTCCCCCCAACCCCCCTTCCCCCCCAATTTCCCCCTCCCCAGCCCCAGCCCCATATCCCCCCCATCCCCCCCTTGGCTTCCCTTGCCAAAAAAAAAAATATTTTCACACAGTCTACATATATTAAACTAGAAAAATACAGTGAAATCCGAAAAATAATATAACAGATAGACTTATAAATAATAAAGTTTTCCTAAAACTAATAATAATAATGTTTACCTCATTTATCAACCATCAATATTCATTTATCAATCAATACAACTCTTATCTAATAATATAATATTTAAACCCAAATAAAAAATATCAAACATTTCTCTAATCTGATGCAAGCTGGGGGATTTTTACATACCAAACACTGGACTGCACTGGTGCTTCCTTTTTATTTTCTCAGAATGCCTCCAGAAGTGACTCTACAGTGCCAAGTAAAGTAGCTGGGGAATCATAGTCCTTTACTTCTAGTCATGTCTTAAACCTGAAATTGAATGGCAAGTATAACATTGCAATTTAGACAAAGCAGAAAGTGTAGATCTGTGGTACTGGGTAAAATATGTAATAAAGCAAGAATATCAAATGTAAGACTGGGGGTGGGGGGCAGGAATAGTGATGATACCAATATTGATCACAGCATTTTTTGCATGTTCGCAATTCAGGAGACAAAACAGTTCCAAGGCTAGAAAAATATCTTCAAGTAGCATGTTGAAATAATTCCTGGAAAGCAGATCCTTTAATGCAAGAATGTCAGCTTACAGCTAAAGCTTACTCATTTGCTTGATAGTGAAGCCAAGGTCAACTTCTCAAGAAGGCTCTTGACAATCTTGCCATGCCTGGGAGAATATTTACATTTTTCATCTGACTTTTCAGATTCCTGCTCCCGCTCCCTTCCAGTTTAGAGTGTAAAGGAGTCAATGACAAAGAATTCCTATTTGGCAACAAAGGAATTACTAATGGGGGGGGGGCCTTTACATCTAAATTGAGGTTAGGCGGCATGCAGAAACCACAACTAAATGATCAAATGACTGTTGACCTAAAGCAATTAGCCTTGGTTTTGCAATCAAAACATCAGCTCTCAATATTTGTCCCTTGATCATTTTTTCTGGAATTTTAAAAAAAATCTAAATTGATTTGGCAGCCTGACAGGGGGGAAAGGGAAAATCTCCAATCTGGAAAATGGCTATGTACGTGTGCCTTGTAGTCGTATTTCAATTGTTGCATAAATTACTGGTTTGTGAATGTAATAAATATATAAGTGCTACCACCACAATAATGGCAATCCTGACAGATGGGCGTGGATGAAATGGGGGCAGAAACTGGTAGTTTGAAATACATTCCTTCTGACTCTGTCCATGGTGCTGATACCGGTATCTCTTTCTTCTGGTGGTGGTGGTGGAATTGAGGACCCAGTTTGTGGGGGCAATAAGCTGACTTTGTATAAATATACAAAAGTATGAAGGCTGTTGCTTAACGCATTGTAAGCCGCCCTGAGTCTTCAGAGAAGGGTGGCATATAAATCAAATTAAAACAAAAACAAAACAAAACAAAAAAACAATAACCCAACAACAGAAAAAAGAAGGATAATTTCTCAGCTTCTCTGTGGGCAGCAGTAAGGATTAGAAACATGCTTCACCATGATTGCCTAAGACTTGTGACCTATGTGCTATGGAACACGGAACTGAGGCAACTACCGTAGCTAGAAGAATGTGAAAAGCAGGCCTCTTAATTAAAATGGCAGGCTCTTGTTCTTCCCTCTGATTTGAGCCTTTCCCCAAGAGTGGGGGAGATTTAAAAAAATTTTTTTTTAAAAAAAACCCTGCCTATATTATTTTTATAAATAGCTCAAGGTATCAAGCAGGGATGGGATTCAGACAGTTCTGACCGGTTCGGGCAAAATGGATATTAATTTTAATCTGGTTTGCCGAACTGGTAGTTGCAAGAACTGGTTGATCCTTCCACATCTATCCTACCCTCCCAGGAGTCTCCACATGGCCCATTTTGGATGTCAGGTAAGTGCAGGTCCTGCACAGAGGCTCTGGGAGGGCAAAAAATGGGCCTACTGAAAGTACTAGAAGTACTGAAACAGGCCCATTTCTGGCCTCTGGAGGGCCTCTGGAGCCCAGGGAGGCCGTTTTCGCCCTTGCAGAAGCTTGAGGAAAGCCTTCGAAGCCTGGGGAGGGCAAAAACGCCCCTCTGCCATGGTGCAGGAAGCCAACTAGGCCACGCCTCTGTGGCCACGCCCACCTAGCAACCGGGCAGAGAACCGGTTGCTAAATTTTTTCAATCCCACCGCTGGTATCAAGCATACCTAATACTCCTTCCTCCTCCTATTTTTCCCACAACATCAACCCTGTGGGATGAATTGGGCTGAAAGAAAGCAACTGACCCAATGTCACTAGCTGACTTTGTGTTTAAGGCCAGGCTAAAAGTCACATGCTCTGGTTTTCTAGCCTGCTGCTATTAGAAGAAAATTCTGGTCCATTCTGTGGCTGAATAAATGAGCACAGTGCACAAAATGGAGGTAGACTTTATTTGACAGTAAATCAAAACTTACAATTCAGCTCTTCAAGGTAGCCATGAAATCAGAGCAGTAATATTTATAGTGAAATGAGGTGTGTAGATATGTTGATTGTAGTGTTTTTGTTCTGGGGTCGCATAGTTAGGGAGTGTTTATGTTTTCTAAGTGTAGAATCTTCTCTAGGTGTGGAATTTTTATGGGGAATCCAGTGTTAGGTATTGTGGTTTAGGAGGTTTCCATATCTTTGAGATGATCTTGCTTCCTGATTGATTCACCTGTATTGACTGCCAGCTTACAGCTCAAATTTAAATTTCAGTTTACAGGTTTTTTAATTTTTAAATTTACAGATGTTTACATTTTCAGAGTAAAGATTTTTATAACCTTGCATATGATTCAGGGGAGGATTTGCCTGTGGAATAGATGAAAAAAAGGGCAGGGGGCTTTGTGGCTAAACAGGGTGTCATGGAGTTTTTAAATCTTCCAACAGTGCCTTAACAACTAGACCAAACTCGGTTAACTTATCAACCCCTAATTCTGTTAATCATTCTGTTAATCATTCTGAAACACTAAGATTGTATAAGGCACGCTGCACTACAAATGAGTCGGCCACATTTTAGCCTGGTTGAGGGCTGTCAAACTCGTGGCCTACAGGCCGGATGCGTCACGCGCTGGCCAGACCCACACCCAGTTTAGGAAAGGGGGGAAAGGTTGCGATACATGACATGATGACCCCTTGGCATGAGTTTGACACCCTTGGCCTAGGGTATATTCCAAACCCATTTTATGTGCCCTTTTATTATTCAGAATTTTATGTGAATATAGATAATTGAGTTGACTTAGTAAACCATGGTTCAGTTTGTCATGGGTATTTTATGCAAACAACTCCTGCCTTTCATGATTTATTTCCTCATTATTCCACATACAATTTTCCTTCCCATGTTGTCATTTAGAAGGGGCAACTATATCATTACTACTTCCTTATGCATCTTAAGTTAAAGTAAATGACTGATATAAATATACAAGGGCCAACACTTTTTAAACAGTTTACGTAAAGATGAGAAGCATTCCAACAAGTGTTTGAAAAGCTAGTAATCTCATCATTCAACATGATGGCTATGCTTTGTTTACATAAAAGTATGTGGTCAGTGTATTCTTTGTCATGTGTTCAGAGCAGAATTGTAATGAAGGAATGGAACTTAAAACTCTGAAGCTATGCATTCAATTTTTTAAAATCCACAAGTTTATTGGGTGACTTTGAATCCACCACTCCCATAACTCAAAGGACAGGATTGTTGTAATAATAAAAGTGGGGTTATGTTTTATTGAAATAAGACTGTCCTTGTACTAGCAATTTAGTATTTGAAAATAATTGCCGCTTGAATCTAAATCCATAAAAATAACCTTTATGTCTGATAATAGGCTTGGTGTTTGAGGACCCATCTTGAAATAGAGTTAGTTGCTGGAAACATTGGTGTCTGCCAGTTGAGCAAATGTTGTATTTGCTCAACATGCATTATATCACACATATTCCATGACTTTTTACTTTGATCAAACAACATGATGTCATTACCTAAATGCATCAGTTGAGTAATGACATCACTAGACACATTTTTGATGTCATTGTGGCATACTATAGAAGCCACTGGCTGAAAAGTATTTGTATCCCTGCCTTCTTGAAGCTGTGAATAAGCAAATCATTTGCAAAACATCACAGCCTAATAAAAAGTCAGCAACCTTAAACCAAGTGATCTAAATTTAGGATAAACCTGCTCAAATCCAATATCCTGAGGGATATTAGAAACCATTATAATATGGTTTGAAAGTATGCAATTGTATAAAGTTTGTAATAGGTTTACTCTAATTTTAGCTCATTGAGTTACTGTTTTGTTTGAAGCTGCTCTTCAAACAAGCAAGCAAGAATAACTGAATGCACATTAAACACTAATGTACATATATCAATGTTCGTTATTACCTAATCCAGAGCTTTCCAGAAATCCTATAATATCCATCTTAAAGATCAAGCTGGGTATGAATTATGGCAGGGGTGGGCAACTGTGGCCCTTTTACAACCTGTGGACTTCAACTCCCAGAATCCTGAGACAGCTTGGCTGTCTCAGGATTCTGGGAGTTGAAGTCCACAGGTTGTAAAAGGGCCAGTGTTGCCCACCCCTGAATTATGGAGACTGAAGTTCAAGACATCTGGCTGACATACTGCATTGGTAAAGGCTGTCCATCTACCAGTGCACTCCAAATATTTTAGAATACAATTCCCCAAGTGTCCCGTCATTCCTTGGTTTGGCTAGAGCTGATAAATATAAGGGGGGAGGGCACAAGGTTGCTTCCCTCACTGTTTTGAAATGGCGGTCCTTCCTAACAGAATTGGTAATCTTTTTATGTGGCAGAAAAGTCAGTGAACATTACTCAATGACCCCAGGATACCATCAGAATATTTTAAAAACTTTATTTTAGTAATATAAGCATCTCATCTTCGCTCAAACAATCATTCAAATGTTACATACCAAAATACACTTTTTATCTCTGGCTAAGAAACAGAGTAGGAAGGAGCTCTAGAGAGGGCCCTTTACAAAATAAACCTTGATAGAAGAGCAGATGTGACTTTGTTTTCTTCCCTCAGGTGTTCCTCTGTAAGCTGGACTGATGGGCCACCTCAATATGTCATCAAATTGGCAGCTTTCAGTCAGATCAAATTGTTCTTTTCCACGACCAAGGGATAACAAGAGTCTTATTAGGGAAATGCTTGTCCAAATTCTATGTGCCTTTACAGGTAGTCCTCAACTTACAATACTTCATTTAATGACCGTTCAAAGTTACAACATCAATGAAAAAAGTGGCTTAGGACCATTTTTCACACTTACGGCCTCTGCTGCATTTCCCTTCATCATGTGATCAAAATTCAGATGTTTGGTCACGGGTTCACTTGGTCACTGGATCACCTATTGTGACCTTCTGACCAGCAAAATCAGTGGGGAAGCCAGATTCATTTAACAACCGTATTAGTAACTTAATAACTGCAGTGATTCACTTAACAACTGTGATAAGAAGAGTCATAGGGAAAACTTAAATTAACAAATGTCTCATTTAACAACATAAATTTTGGGTTCAATTATGGTTGTAAGCCAAGGACTATCTGTATATATTGCCATGAAACATTTTGCACCTTGGTTTAGTCTTGCATATATCTTCTTTTCAGGTTCCATCTCCAGCACAATTTATTAACCCTTTCTTGCCTGGCCAGCAACTCATTTTACAACCTGCTAAAATTATTAAATCCATTCTATCTTTATGAACTAACCATAAACTCTGTACATTGCCTGGAATTTTTGCACAACAAACTTTCTGTTCTGGTGCTTTTCACAGCTCAATAACATACAGACAGATGTTCAGATGTAACATTTTTAGTTTGGTTGGAGCAGGAGGACAAATATCGTGTAGAGTTCTGCCTAACTGTCCAACTGATTTAGAGGTATGGACAGGAGGAAAATGGTGCCAGGGATGTTCTTGTCATAATAAAGTTTGTTTGGTTTAGATTTAGCAGTAGGATTTGTAAACTCAGCCAGTTGTTCCTTAATCATAAAATCTTGCTTAAAACAAGAATTAGGCATAACATCAGGGGTGAAATCCTGCAGGTTCTAACAGGTTCTGGAGAACCGGTAGTGGAAATTTTGAGCAGTTCAGAGAAATGGCAAATATCACCTTTGGCTGGCCCCAGAGTGGGGTGGGAATGGAGATTTTGCAATATCCTTCCCCCTAGAGTGGGGAAGGAATGGAGATTTTGCAATATCCTTCTCCTGCCATGCCCAACAAGCAACACCACTCCCACCAAGCCACGCCCACAGTACCAGTAGTAAAAAAAAATTGATTTCACCACTGCATAACATATTATACGAACTCAGCCTATTTCACACCTTATGCCAAACCTCCATTTATTAATACATAGACCAATATGCTGCAACTGGCTGGGCTTCCACTAAAGCAAAAACAAACCAATGTTGGTATAATTGCAAGTGGATCTGTGTCTCCCTTTGTTATCCATAAACTTGTTACACAATCAAGGTTTAACACAATTTTGGATGGTCTTACAACAAGCGATGGTGGAAAAATAGTTAGCCAATTTGGGTGTCAACATGCCTGGAAACTTGTCCTAGGAGAGCGTGGAAAAAGAGAGATAGCATCTGTGCCCCCAAGAGAAGAAGCACCTTTCGGCCAAATTTAATGTTTGAGCCATATCCAATCAAAAACCCCGATCGCATGTAGTTTGCTTGTGAAATAATAAGAAAAAGCCTGAGGAAAAAAGCTTTTCCCGCAAACTGTGGCTTGGTGGGGCCCATCGCATCTTTCTGTGAAGTGTTGCCCCTTTAAGGCCCCTAGAGGAGACGTCAAGAATGATCCGAGCCGGTTCCCAATCAAACCGAGGCAAAGCTCAGCTACGAAGCCGCGAATCTCCAAGCTCAAGAGAGAGAAAGGGGGACTTGATATTCCCACCCAGCCTCGGCTCTAATCGCCACCGTAAACAGGTGAGTGGGGGCTGACAGCTTTCCCCCCCCCCTTCTTTCTTTTGGCGCATCCATTTCCCCCTTTCTCTTTCCTTCTCTCGTCTCCCGGCTCCTGTTTTTAATAAAAGGATGAAGCCCCCTGTAAGCCTTCCCACGATTTTAGTGGACCTCGTCGCTTCCTTTTCTACCCTTCCCACTCCGACCCATTTCGCTCCCTCTCGGCTGGAATGTCCCCTCCCTGTCACCTCGGTTCTTCCTTTGCATTGTGTCACCTCGCCTCGCCTCTAACCCTAAACAGAATCTCTTATTTTGAGATTTAGCTCTCGATCAAGATTTACTCCCCCCCCCCCCCCACCGCAACCCACCTTCCTTCCATTCCTCCTCCTTTCAGATCAGTTCGCTCCAAAACCACGCGGATCCTTTCCAATCTGTCTTTTTAATTATTATTAATGGGCGGATTTACCAGACTGGTATTGGATTCTCTCTTTCCTCTCCGCCTTTCGTTTAGCCATGAGTAGCGTTGCGCGCGTGAGGTCTTGGAGGCTTCTGTGGTTTCATTTTAAACTGTTCGCGGATTTAAAGTGTAGTACAGGTTGGAAGAGACCTGAATTGATGAATATAATAATTCCTCCGATTCCTGGTTGGAAAAAGAGGGGTGGAGATGTGTATTATCCACATCATAGAGAATAGCTGGGTATTCATGTGACGTATTTAACTATGGTTAATTGAACCACGATGAACATAAGCCAGATTTCTGGGCTTTCATAACACACTGATTCACAAACCAATTAGATTAGACGATCAGCATTATTAAGGGTATGGCTTAGTTAGTGTATTGTGCAAAATGGCAATCATTGTTTCACTACGTGGGTTTATTTGTAGTGCAATCCACGATGTGAGTCTACTTTGAATTAAGTCTCAGTGGGAATTGCTTTCACAGGAATAGGCGTAATGCTTCCGCAGCTTGTTACTGGTATGATGATGATGATGATGATGATTCCTTTCAAATCCAGCTGAAAGGTATTGTCTTACTGGAGCATGAATGAATGAATGAATATTTTCTTTTTCCTGGACAAAAGTATTTATTTTTGTGTAGGGAAACCATGATATGCCTTTAAGCCACCCAACCTTCACCACTCCCTGGGTATTTTAAGGGTGGTCCTTTTCTTTAAATTGCTTTGCCTTATTTCATCATAGTGTGATGATAGACAAAATGGATGGCACATCTTCTCACATTATTCAACTCCCTAGGTCTTTGCCTTATTCCAGAATACGGCAACTGTGCAGTATTTTAGTGTTTTGCAGCAAATTAACACAAAATAGGTGGTGATCTGCATTTCTGAATTTGAGATGGATTACCTGTTTGGATAGCTAGGATACCTAATATACCACACACACCCAACTCTTGAGATTTAAAAAATGCTGGAAATCTGTTTAGACTTAATGAGAAAAAGAAATTATTTTCTCATGTTTCCTCTTTTCTTCCACTGTATGTAGCTAGGAGTGTAAAATATGCTGTTTTTTTTAAAGAAAAGAAGAAAAGGAAAAGAAAGAAAAAAGAAAGAAAGAAAGAAAAACAGTGCTTAAAAATTAGGATATGTGCTCTTTTGCTTTGTCACTTATTTGGCTCTCTCTCTCTCTCTCTCTACTCCTCTCCTTACAACAATCTTTTGAGGTAGGTTGAATTGAGAAAGTAGAACTGAAGTCACTTAATTAGATTCTTGGCTGAGTAAGTATTTGAACCATGGGCTTCTTCACCCTGAACACAAAACTTCAGGAGTAACCAAGCTTCTAGTCTCTAAGTGTTTTGAATTGCCTTCCCCTGATTCTTGGTCAATGACCATGCTGATTTTAAGAATCTATCACATCTGGAATGTGCAAAGTTCTCTACTTTGAAACTGTATTAAAGTGACTGCTATTAGCTAATGATCAGTCACACACAAGACAAGCTGTGCTAAACTGTGCTAAATTTTGCACCTTTTTTATTTTAGATTTTTAATCCTACATTTATTATTTTTATAAACAACTCAAGGCAGCTAAGATTCCTAATACTCTCTCCTCCTATTTTCCAACAACAACAACCATGAGAGGTAAGAGAGAAAGTGACCTGCTCAAATTACCCAGCTAGGTTTCATGCCTAAAGTGAGACTAGAACTCTCAATTTCCTGGTTTCTAGCCGGATGCCTTGACCACCAAACTAGTAATTTGTCACTGTTAGATATACTGTAAGGGCCTAATCTCTGTTACATCATTGACATAGTCCATTTAATTCATTTTAGTTTCTGACATAAGGTTATACATTTGAATGATATTTGAATGATATTCAGCCAGATGTGCTATGCCATGGACTATTCTGAACGTTCTGTCACTAAATATTTATTCCAAATTGTTCTGATGGCAAAAAGATGAAAGTTGCACAGATTGTATTGTTAGAAAAAAAAAGCAGATGACTAACTCTTCATTTTACATTTATTTGGCATAATAAAAGAAAACCTGACTCGCAAGCATGTGTAAAGTATCTTTGGTTTGCAGCCAGCCCCACTTACCCACCACAAGCCAGTATAATTACTCATGATTATTAAGGCTTAATTCATAATAGTTCATCTGTGTCAAATGCATCGTCCATGAATCCACATATTTGTGAGTATGAGATAGTAAAAAGTGGTTTATATTGTAAAATGTACACTTTTACATTATCCTATCCCCGAGTCTCAGATTTTTAGTTGCTGACATAGCTTTTGAGAATTTCTTTGTATGGGTTGGGAGGGGGGGAGGGAGGAGGCAACAGGAGAAAAGCAATTTCATGTTTAAAATTCTGGTAGATAAGAGAGTATAGCTATATTTAACATTCCTTTTCAGCATGTGCAATTCCAGTTGTAGCCAAATTTTGAAACATACTTGAGATTTTATTTTCAAAATGGCCCTGAATGATCTGTATTTCCTCTTTTTTTAAAAAAAGAAGACTCTCTCTCTCTCTCTCTCTCTCTCTCTCTCTCTCTCTCTCTCTCTCTCTCTCTCTCTCTCTCTCTCTCTCTCTCTCTCTCTCTCTAAAAATAGAAAGCTACTAACATTGCACTCCATGGAGGCGGAATGCACAGTGTATTACATAATATGAAATGTGATGATAGGCTGGCACACTGAAAAGATTAGTGGTCTGTTTGCACCCACCCCACTTGAACGTGTTGGTGCTGAGGTTGATAATTTTGAATGGATATGTCATAATGGTGTTGATTTCCTTGGACTACTGATCTGGGGCACACAAGATTAGTGTATGAATAGATTATGATGGTCTGTGTATGCATGAAAGATATAGAGGACTGTTTTATGGAAGATTGATGTTTTCCTAAAAGCAACGTGAGTGCAAGCTCAAATTCCTACCACAATCTTTCTGTCCCCTTAAACATATTTATTACCTTCAGTCAACCAACCATGACTGCCCAAGGTGTTCATACTGTGAACAGCTGCTCTAAATGATCTCTCTTAATGATCCTTCTACCTGCTGTCAAATAGAGGGAAAAATCTATTGTTACTTATGCTATTTGTGTACAACCTGTACAGGAGATGCATAAGGAAGTATGACCCCACCCCCACCTCAAACAATTCTCGGTTTAAGATTTTTTGGTCCTGGCCTTAAGAATGATAATGGCCATGATTTTCCCTTCTAAATTGTTTAAAATAAAAACATCTTTTGGGCTCTAGATATAGCTTGCCTTGCATTCAGTGAGGATTTCTACAATCCCTTATAATCTCCTTCCACCACTCTTTCTCACATAATTATTTTCAATCTTTTCCTGAGGACACTCAAAATAGCTTCAAGAGAAATAAAAACCACACACACACACACACACACACACACACACAAATTAAAATGGTTAAAAACAATAATCATGCATCTTAAAAAGCATAGATGACAAGATGGTATTGGTAACATCAATCTTGCAGGAGAAAGAAGCAGTTTGATTGCTTGGGGGAAATTGAACCAGTTCATCAATCCTTTTGGGAAAATATATTTTTAGTACTTTGGCAATGACCCTTACAGGAAGCTAGGCACAAAATGAGCAACCTTTCAATCCAGCTGGAAGGATTTGCCTCTTAAGAGCTGACATCCCAACTTCACTGTATTCCACTGCAGCTGTAATTTTTAAGGTCCAGTAAGAACCGAGACTTCCTTTTTTCTGTCTAGCCTCTATCTAGTGCAATAAATACTTATATACGGGAGAAAGCCCTACATGGCTTAGGCCTGGGGTACTTGCAGGACCATCTCCTGCCTGCTTCCCACCGTCCTGTCTGCTCTCATAGAGCCGCTCTCCTCAGGGTACCGTAGACCAGGCAATGCCATCTGGCAATGCCCAGGGATAGGGTGTTCTGTGTGGGCATCCCTACCCTTTGGAACAAACTACCTACCGAGCTCCGGACGGCCCTGGATCTCCGCTCCTTCCGTCAAGGCCTGAAGACTTAGCTATTCCAATGAATGGGCTGATGCAGATTCTTGGGTTTTATTATTTATTGATTTTAATTTGGTTTTAATGGGATTTTATTATTTTATCATTGTATGTTTTTAACCTGTGTTCGCTGCCTTGAGTCCTTCGGGAGAAGGATGGCATATAAATACTGCCAAACAAACAAACAAACAAACAAAGATTTGGTTTTTACTAGAACTTAAAACTTCAGCTGTAGGGAAATACAATGAAGTTGGGATGAAAGCTCTGTTGAAAAGATGAGACTTATTCCTAAATTGAATAGAATAATATTACACTGTTTATAGTTGGAATATATAAAGTGATAAAGTGTAACATTCTTTTCAGAATAATGATATTTTTGTTATCATGATAGATAATAAAACTGTTGGTTGATTGATTACATACTGTTGAATCATTTTTAATTTCTCCATGATGATTTATCCTTGTTATTTCAAGACTCCTAATAGGATACTTACTGCCAGTATAACTGAGTCCTTGCTCTGGTCATCCACTGCTTCATTGCACCTTTTCTAGTGCTAAAGCCTTATTTAGGGAACTAGATCTTTGCAAAATAAACTGAAATAGGATAATTTGAACTTGGTTATTTGTACCTGGGTGGGAATGCTAAATTGATTTATTTGATGATCCATTGGCATGTTTTCTTGGCTGTCTATAGTATCCTCAGGATCCTTCGCCAAGCCAAAGTTCAAAGGCATCAAAACTCTTACTGTCCTACTTCTTTAAAGTCCAGCTTTTGCTTCCATAGAGTGTCACAGCATGATTGTAATTAGATGCAGTGCTGCATCTTAATATCTTTTCTAAGGCCTTCATAGTTGCTCTACCAAGTGCTAGTATATGATGTATTTCTTGATTGCTTAATCCTTTACTATTGATAGCTGATCCTAAAAAGCTACTTTGCCATTTCTGAGGCTGCTGGTTCTGTTTGTTGTCATTAGTTGGTCTTCTTTATATTTAATATTAGTCCCATTTTTTCCTACTATGTTCTTTTACTAGTATTGGGGCTTGCTAATGCTTTGCATTTGTATATGCTGTATACTATTGTATATGTCATCAACACAGGGATGCGGTGGCTCAGTGGCTAAGACACTGAGCTTGTTGATTGAAAAATCAGCAGTTCAGTGGTTCAAAACTCTAGTGCCATGTAATGGGGTGAGCTCCTCTTACTTGTCCAAGGTTCTGCCAACCTAGCAGTTTGAAAGCAAGTAAAAAATGGAAATAGAAAAATAGGGACCACCTTTTGTGGGAAGGTAACAGTGTTCTGTGTGCCTTTGGCATTTAGTCATGCCAGCCACATGGCCACGGAGACATCTTTGGACAGCACTGGCTCTTTGGCTTTGAAACAGAGATGAGTACCGCCCCCTAGAGTCAGGAATGACTAGCTTGTATGTGCGAGTGGAACCTTTACTTTATATGTCATCAACACAGTGTTTCTTTCTCCAATTTTAAAGCATGCTTATTATTTCCAATTATGTAGATAGTCCTCTATATATGAACATAAAGGAGCCTGCCCAATATGTTGTTGTAATGTCATAAAACAGATCAATCATGAAACTGACTAAATTTTATGACGTTATTTGTGAACAAGCAGTTGTAAAATGACAATGGCAAATGTTGAACAAATGCTGCAGTTGTTAAGCAAACCAATAGTCCATTATAGGTATGGTTTTGTCAAAAACTGAAATGCTGCAAATAACCATAAATGCAGTGGTGGGATTCAGACAGTTCGCACCACTTTGGGAGAACCAGTTGTTAACTTTCTGAATAGTTTGGCAAACTGGTGGTTGGAAAAAATCATTAGGGCAGAGAACCAAGTGTTAAATTACTTGAATCCCACCACTGCATTAATGCCACCATATTGATGTATACCTGAAGTTGGGTCACATGACCACAGAGTGGATCTGATCTTCAGACTCAGATTTTAAGTCCCCATTTTTGAGTTGATTGTAACTTCAAATGGTTGCTGTAAAATCTTTCAGCATCAACCTGCAAAGAAATGTCAGCATACAGTTCAGTATATGTATGTGAACAATAAACTATATTATCTGTATTATTAAAGTCAGAATGTTTTGTATTTTTTTCAGTAAGAACTTAAGAGAAATTGCATTTTTAAAATATACTGGCCCCAAAGAATGTGAGATTAGTTAAAAATTGTGGGAAAAGCAAAACAAATGAGATTGTTTAGCTGTTACAAGCCTGGCTTTGAATCTCTATGTGTTTTTTCCACTGTTGTGATGTTTAATTATGGTTGGCAACTCTCTTTTCTTGAATGTAGTCTTCATCGTTCACAGCTGCACACTTGTTTAGTTCTTTTACTGTTGGAAACAACTCCACAAATTTGAATAGGGCAGATGGTAGATTATTTCATTTAGGTGGGGTTTTGATAAAACTTGCTAGAATTTGCATATTCTTCATAACTGGGATGGGAAATTTTCAGATTTTAAAAAATTTGAATGTGGGAGAAAGTAAAACTGGTAGAAGATATACTCCTTGACAACTTAGCTCTTCTTCTTATTCCTCTTTTTATTACCTAAAGAATAAAATGCAAAAAATAAAGTAACAAATCACCTAGTTAAGACCATGTCTGTTATTTATAAATAATTTCTGAATTTGGTATTGGTTTCAGAATTAAGTAGGTAAGTAGGTAATGGGATAAACCTTTGAGATCACTTTTTGAAGAAGTGTTCAATTTCTTCTCTTTCTGCAGGATTGTCACAGGTGCTCATTAGAAGAAGAATTAACTATTTGTAATTCTATCACTAAGAAGACTTCTCTAGTTGTCAAAATGCCTGTTGCTTCAACCAACTCTGAGACAGGTAAGAACTTATTCCTATCTCTGATTCATATTTTTCCAATCTGGTATTCTCCAGAAATCTGGAGCTAAATCTAGAACAAATCTGGAGGGCATCAAGTTGATTGTTGCACTTTCTATGAGATAAAGTAAGGATTTTTAAGGGTTTTATACTGCTCCCATAATTTCTTGCCAGTGTCAACTGGATTTACAGGAGTTCAAGTTGGAACTTGCCATAAAACTATAATGTTCCTAATCCTTAGCAAGTTGATTGAGTTACCCCATTTTCTGCACTTGCCAAAACTCTGAATCACAGACTAACCCAAATTAGGCATACTTTGGTTGTGTCAATGAACTAGTCACAAACTGTTTTATTTCCAACACTCATCGATATTCTCTGGTTAGTAACCATAATAAAGATATGTATAAACTAATAAACTAAAGATAAAAGTAATCAGATTGGCTGGGTTCAGCTAAAAAGTAATCAAATTTATCAGATTGTACAAATGCAACTGCTAGGTCTTTGACCTGGATAACTGAATTGTATAAACCCAGTTCTTCTGCTTTTACATTTTGCATTAAGGTTTTGCTCTCTCTCTCTGTTAGTCTTTTTCATCTGGTGGAGGCAGTCAGCTGTAGAAGTCACTAGATACTTTCACTTACAATTCCCAATAGCTCCAGGGATTAAGGATTATGGATATGTTCCTATACATACTAGAGGAGACACACAAGATGGTAAGCCTAGTCTGTTGCTTTTTAACTAGGACTAGGGGAAATTTGGCCTTAAATAAAGCTCAAGCAATAGTAGAAGACAGTGGGCTGCAAAGATTAAGATTTTTGACTAGAAGGGAGGGAGACCCTTCAAATCTACGCTTTGCCATTGAAAGATTTGAGGTCTCTCTGTCAGCATCTCGTAAATTTGTTGGCAATGGAGATACAATGATCTCTATATAAACTACTTTCAGGGAGAATATTAACAAACAAATAGTTCTCTGTAACATTGGATCCACAATCAGTTATGCAAATAATCTATGTCTAGATAAACAGAGTGCTGATAAAATTTAGTAGTGGGATCATCTTTTCCTGGATTTGCTGCAACATTTCATTGTTGACTGTCTTATTCTTTGGATCAGAGGCATATTGTTTTATGTCTTCAAGATATTATATTTCCTCCTCTGACTCTTAATTGCTGCATTGTATGGGTAGAAATATTGTTGATTTTTCAGCACATACCTGTTTAATCTCAATCCATTGTCATATGGACACATGCACAGCCTTGTCATGACATTGTGCCCCTTGTTCACACACAAGCAAAGAGCTTCTTTTTTATTATTATTATAGGATAATAATTTGAACATCCCATTAGTTAGAATTCAGCCAAGCCATCATAATCCAATGCAAATAACTATTTCCTGCATTTGAGGAGCCTCTTTTACATCCAGAAACTTAAAATGAGTTTGAGAGGGAATGGAAACCCAATAAGCCTTCAACTTGTCTCTGTGCATTCTCAATGATTATATTGGAATTAGGTTATTGTCTATTAGTTTTAAGCCTGGAACAAGATTTGTCTATTAAAGAAATATTTCTTTGTCCTTCAGGGATGGGCAGGGTTTTTTTCTCCAGATAGTAATAATTAAATCTACATTTCAGCATTCTAAAAAGAACCAGCAAAGTAACCCCAATTCAGATGCCACTTGCAGAAACCAGAGGAAGTTTTACAAATTTTTCTTTAAGAGGTAATCAAGCCACTTTCTAAAAATGATAAGTTGATTGAAGTGGGTTGGCTTTGCATCTTCTGAAGTAAAATTCAATACTGAAAATACTCTCTCCATAAAAGCAATTCCTGATTTACTACTGATTTTTGAAGAGGAAGAAAATATAAAGGGTTAGACTCAAAAGCCAAAGTGATCCTTTCCAGATTTATAATTCTGTGAAATTGCTAGTGTTAGTGGTGTTTGGGATTGCAAAAAATAGACCTGCCGGTTGCTTTGAGCTTGAGAAGGCATTTCTGAGGCATTTCTGAATTTTTTAAAACCAGGGTAGGGAACAGGATACCAATAAGTTTCAACATATGGCATTAGGGAATGCATGAATAAAAAATGATGTTTTGTTTTAAACCTGGAACAAATGTATCATGTTTTGGAAGGTTTGTCAAAGGATACTGGGTAGGCAGCAAATTGGCAGAAGCTCTTGGCTGTTCCAAGTTTTGCCAGAAACAAATCCTGGAGAGTCTTAAAAAGTGATTGGACCTTGTCCTTTTCTTCCATGCTCTGCTACTTGGTTTGAATATTAGCCAACCTGCCCATCTTCCCAGTGTCTTGCTTGTCCTATTTCTCTTTAACCCTTGCCATTTCCAGGGACATTGGCTTTCAATGCAATCTAGAGATAGTCCTCAACTTTCAACCAGTTGCTTAATGACCACTCAAAGTTATGTCAGAACCTCCAAAAGGTATGAGCCAGTTCTGATATCCCCCTCAGGGCCATGTGACTGCATTTTGGCCACTTGGCAACCAGCCACTTGGTAACCAGCCTGCATTTACAGCTGTATGAACACACTGCAGTCACATGACCTTGATTTACAAAGTTTTGTAACGTTTATTTTCAGTTTTCAGCAAAAAAACAAAAAACAAAAAACCCAATAGCAAATTATGGGTTTTCTTAAGCATGGCATTCACTTAACATTTGGCATCCCATTTTAGGACTGTCATGACTTATGACAGTAATGGGCAGGCTCCATTACAGTTGTAAATTGAGGACTATCTATACCCAATTAATTCTCCTATACCTAGCTAATTTGTCCCCTGCAGTGCATCAAGGATAGGCACACAAACACCTAACAGAATGAACTAGCAATTTAGATTGTCAAGATTGGATTGTATCTAGCACGTGTAGATTTCCCTGACATTGTATGGCATTCAATCAATCAATCCATCAATTGGCATAGCAATCAGTGCCTTTGGCTTTTTCCTGCCTAATTCAGAAATACATATTCCAGAGCCCACATAATTTGGTATAGGTCAAGGGTCCTCAAACTATGGCCTGTGGGCCACATGCAGCCCACTGAAGCCATTAATCTGCCCCGTGCAGAACCATGAGGCTGCTCCATCCACATCGCCCTGCCCACCTTTCAGCCGAGTGCAGGACTTACCTTTGTGAGCCCCATGGGCTGGAACTGAAAGGTAAGGCCAACAATTTTGGCCTGCAGAGACGTTCTGGAAGTGGGGGAGGTGAAAAACGGGGCACACAGTTGCCCTAGGAGGCCAAAGACCAGGCCATTTTCAGCTGTTTTTGGCCTGCAGAGATGTTCTGGAGGTGGGGAAGGTGAAAAACAGGATGCCCCATCTCCAGAAGATAGATAAAGAGATAGAGAGAGATAGACAGAAAGAATAGTAGAGAGAGGGACAGAAACAGAGAGAAAGAGAGAGAGGGAGGGACGGAGGGAGAGAGAGAGAAGAGAGACAGAGATAGAGAGACTTCGCAAGGTTTTTGGTGCTGAGAAGAATTGCTGCAAAGCTGAGTTTCCTGAAGTGGACCACTAGATTCCTAAACAACTGAAAAAACGATCTAGTAAAAAGAAAGGAGTCTGAGTAGCGTAGGGGAGTAATGCCTCCTACAAAGGCAGCATTTAAGATCCAGCTGCTGCAATTACTTGTGAGTTCAATCCCAGGCAGGCTCAAGGTTGACTCAACCTTCCATCCTTTATAAGGTGGGTAAATTGAGGACCCAGTTTGTTGGGGCAATAAGATGACTTTGTATAAATATACAAAAGTATGAAGGCTATTGCTTAACGCACTGTAAGCCGCCCTGAGTCTCCGGAGAAGGGCGGCATATAAATCAAATTTTAAAAAAAGACAGTCAAAAGAGCAACATGCAAATTAAAGCAAATAAAACACCCCCAGGAGCAAAATAAATTAAAGTTTAATTTGTGTGCATTGTTTAATGGACTGTTAAATTGACTATGCCCACCTAGTCACATGTCCACCTAGCCACGCCCACCCAGCCAGTCCAGTCCCCCCAACAGTCTGAGGGACCGTGAATTGCCCTCCTGTTTAAAATGTTTGAGGACCCCTTGTCTAGGTGATACAAATTTACACATTTCAATTGGTTGTAACCAAAGCCTTGGAAATTGCTCAGTGACCATGAAAACTCAAAGAAAATGAAACCACCAAGATGTGGCCTGCTCTGGAGGTTGCAGTAGAGCTCTAAGAATTCTCATGGAAACTGATCTGAACTTCCTGTTCTAATGTACAGATTGGTACTTTTCCACCCACACTTTCCAAATGTTCTAGTATGTTTCTTGACTAAAAAAACACAACCCCAAAATTCTGTCAGTCCATCACTGGAGAAAAACCACAAAAATATAGTAAGGAAGAGTTTTCACACAGATTTTACAAAAGTCATAGCGAGTTATAGAAATAGGACAAAACAGATTTACTTATGATTCTGCCAAAATGGATTGACTGATTAAATCATGTTCTATGCATTAAATTATAGAAAATAAATTAATAATAATGGATGAAAGCAACATAATAATAAAAGAAATACAAGTGTCAAAATTCAATATGCTTCAGTTAAACCAAAGGGTTAGATAAAAACAACTATAAATTCCATATGTTGTTTTAAAAAAAGTGGACAAAAGATAGGAAAAAAATGTGAAATTATAAATCATTATATTATTTTATAAAAGTCTATTATTTACCTGGATGAGTTGCTCTCTTATACTATAATAGCAATAGGACATAGACTTACATAGTGCTTCACAAAGCAGTTTACAAAGTCAGCATATTTTACCCAACAATCTGGGTCCTCAAATACATCAAAGAAACAGGATCAGACTGCTTAGAAAATCCTCTTGTTGAATCACAGGAAATCAGGTGACACATAAACTTAGTAACTTTGTTGTTGTTTTTGTTGTTGTTGTTGTTGTTGTTAGTTAATCTGTAGTGAGATTCACAGCCTTTGAGGCTGGTTAATAGCTCAGCAGCTCGAGTCCTAACCAAGGACCTAGGAACTGTTAAGGTATCGTCGGAGGATGTAAGCTGTTCCGAGTAAGGTGGTTTTTTTGTAGAGTCAAAATGTTCAAGTCTGGTAAATTTAGAATTTCTAAATAGTGGGGTAGCCCTTTGGGCATTGCTCCAAGGGCTCCAGTTGCAATCAGGACAACACAAGATTTCTTTTTCCACAGTCGCTCAACTTCAATTTGCAAGTCCTGGTACTTTGTGATTTTTTCTTTCTGCTTATCTTCAATCTGTGCATCCCTAGGTATTGCAATATCAATGAACCATACTTTTTTCTTTTCAATTACTGTTATGTCAGACACTTGTGGACCAAGTGTCTATCAGTCTGAATCCTAAAGTCCCACAAGATCTTGAGTTTCTCATTCTCTAAAACTTTCTCAACCTGATGTTCCCAGTGGTTTTTGCTGTACTCAAATCCAAACTTCTGGCACAATTTCCAGTTCTTAGCAACACGGTCATGGCGTTGTAAGTAGTCAATTTGTGAAATTTTGCTGCACCCACTGATCAGGTGGTCGACTGTCTCATCTTTCTCATTACAGAGGTGGCATTTGCTGTTGGTGGTAACATGTTGAATTTTTGCCTTCATGCAGTTTGTGGCTAGGGCTTGTTCTTGAGCTGCCAAAATAAAGCTTTCTGTTTTTTTTTTCCAGTACTCCTGATCTTAACGAGTTCCAAGTTAGTTTCTGGTCAGCTTTGCCTTCAATACTTGAAGTATTGTATTGGCCATGCAGAGCTTTGCTTTTCAAATTTTCAGCTCGCTGCTCAATTACTTCTTTCTTATATTCTGCTTTTGTTTTAGTTGTCTTTAAAAGGGCTCCTTTATTTACTTCCTTAATTATTGGTTCTTCATTTTTCTGGATGTAATCATTCAAGCTGCGTTTTTCTTCTTCGACAGTCTGCTTTACTTGTAGGAGTCCTCGACCACTCTCTGCTCTTGGTAAATATAATCGGTCAACATCACTTTTAGGGTGCAAAGCATGATTCATTGTCATAAGCTTCTTTGCTTGTCTGTCCAAATTGTCTAACTCCATCTGGGTCCAGTCAATTATTCCTGCAGAGTATCGAATCATAGGTATAGCCCAGGTAATTATGGCTTTTATGATGTTTCCTCTGCTCAATTTGGACATTAATATCTTACGAATTCGCCGAATGTACTTGGCTGAAGTTAATTCCTTGACTTCATTATGCATTAAGTCAGAGGCTTCTAATATCCCCAAGTACTTGTAGCCTTCTTCTGATTTTACTGCCTTTATCATTTCTTCATTCTCTAGTTCTATTCCATCCTCTTCTATGATCTTGCCTGCTTTAGTTGCTATTGTTGCACATTTGTCAATTCCAAACTACATACCAATGTCTTGGCTGAATTCTTTTTTGTGTTCAATTAATAAATTCAGTTCAGCTTTTGTTTTACCAAACAGCTTCAAATCATCCATGTACATCAACTGTGAGATTTTAAGTCCTTTCTTTGCAAGTTCATATCTACAGTTCATCTTCTTCAAAATGATTGTCAGTGGTAGTATTGAGAGTATAAAAAGTAGGGGTGAAAGGGAATCGCCCTGAAAAATGCCTTGTTTAATTTCAACTTCACCTAGTTCTTCTTCATTAGCCATAAGTTTTGTTTTCCAGAGGTTCATTGAAGATTCCATGAATTTTTGTATGTTGCTGCTGATGCCAAAGATTTCCAGGCATTTCTTGATCCAGCTATGGGGAACTGAATCAAATGCTTCCTTATAGTCTATCCAAGCCATGAATAAGTTGGTTCGTCTTTTCTTTGAGTTCTTTAGGATTAGCTTGTCAATCAGCAATTGATCCTTTGTTCCTCTTGAGTTTTTGCAGCATCCTTTCTGTTCTACAGGAAGCTAGTTATTTCTTTTTAAGTATCCATAGATTTGGTATGCAATGATATCAGTAAGAAGCTTGTATGTTGTTGGCAAACAGGTGATTGGCCTATAATTTCCAGGGTCCTTTTCTTTTCCTTTATCTTTTTGGATGAAAAATGTCCTTCCAGTTGTCATCCATTCATCATTTTCAGGTGTTTTAAGGATCTGGTTCGTCTGGGTTGCCAATCTTTTGTGCACACTTGTAAGCACCTTTAACCAGAAGCCATGCAGCTCACCTGGTCCAGGTGCACTCCAGTTCTTCACTTTTCTTGACTGTCTTTGCACCATTTCTTTTGTTATTTTCACGTCTTCCATTTTATGCACTTTAATAGAGTCCTCAACCTGTTTGATCCATTTTGCATTTCTGTTGTGCTGCTTGTTGTTTTCCCACAAATTCTTCCAGAATTTCAGAGCTTTCTCTTTATCGGCTTTTCATTTGTTGTTACTCTGTTTCCATTTTCTAAGCTCTTATAAAACTGGTGCTGATTTGCTCTGAACTGTGAGTTTTCCTTGAACTGAGTTACTCGGTTTTCATACATTTTAATCTTTTCAGCGATGGCAACAACCTTCTGCTTCAGTTCTTCAATTACTACTGCAAGCTCCTTATTTCTCAGATAGTATCTTGCTTCCAATCTGCTTTTGACCTGCTTGTTCTTTAGCTGACCTTGCCATAGGTTCTTCAAGTTGCTCAAATCTCCACATAATTTTTTGATCTTCAATTCTAACCGAATTTTCCACTTTGGCTTCCCCTTCTTGCATCTTTGATTCTTTTGTATTTTCAACCCCAGTTCTTTGGTGGTTATGATGGCTGCTGCATACATCAGTTGGTTTGTTTCAGCTAATGTAGTGGTTCAGATAGTTTGCACAGCCTCATTGACCTTCTTTAGTACATTTCTCAATTCTTTCCGGTTCACTTGGTTCAGCTTTGGCAAGCGTGTTCTTTCAGCATCTTCCATTTGATGCTTTATTTTTCCAGCTAATTGAGCACTATCTGTTGATGTTTGTTCTTCAGTGCTTCCTTGTTCTTTATCTTCATCCATTTCAGTATCCTCTTCCTCCCTTTCTTCCTCAATTTGCTTTTGAGTCTGCAGATCATTCTTGATGTTACTCTTCTTTGTTGGTGTACTCAGACCATTAATTGCTTTATCTTCTATTGCTATTAATTCTTCTGTTGTGAAAAATTTGTGGTTTAGGATTACACATCGTTGGTCCATTAACCTTTGTTCACTGGTGTCACAGTTCATATGGTTCAACTTCCAAATCAGATACATTCGTTTTTGAAATCCATGTTTTGCTGGCTCAGATTGATAGTAAACTTCCATAATAGAGGTGTTTTCTTCCTTAGTCCAGATTTTTTGCTTTTTGGGTTTTTCTTCCAATAGCTTGTCAGCTCCATGCCCTAGTTGCCTGGCTCATTTTGCGTAGAATGCCCAGGAGCTATAGCATCCAATGCAACCCTTGTTAATCTGGGCAACGGTTCAGCCGGCATAAATTTCATTTTTTTTCGTATTCATCATGTTTGAATGGGTTGTGGAGCAAATTTTGTCTTCACCTTCACCTAAGATCTGTCTGATATCTGTCAGGATCACTAGGATAACTAGAGCACTCAAGCCCCTCCACCACGACAAGGTAGAGCTCCTTGGAGGGAGATGATGATGATGATAATGATGGTGATGATTACTACTATCTTTTTAAGAGTTCTTATTAGCTTTCAGACATTGTGTAGGGATACATGTTAAACATCTATGTTGCCTGTTAGGAAGGATTGGTGCTTTTAATGTTGTTTGTTTGGTTTATTGATTTTTG
This sequence comes from Coluber constrictor foxii, assembly GCA_038048745.1. Classification (NCBI taxonomy): domain Eukaryota; kingdom Metazoa; phylum Chordata; class Lepidosauria; order Squamata; family Colubridae; genus Coluber; species Coluber constrictor. The sequence continues at coordinate 70,098,696 of CM075961.1, forward strand.
TGCCATCAAGTTATTTTCTTCCTATCCCGTTTCTTTGAAATCCATAGGGAATATCATAGCTTGCACAATACTGATCTTTGTAGATATGTTGCATAATAATTTTGTTAAAAGCAATTGGCTTCATTAGTCTGACAATATGCAACTGTGTGTGGCAAAGATAATTAGCGCTTATTTCAATAACACTCTTGATTACTGTCTTTTCCCTCAGGTGTCTTGCAGGAACTGAGCGTGTGCATGCATATGTCTCTGAGCAATGCAGTGCCCATTAGTCATACATATAAATAAAAGCTCCAATGTTGCAATTCCTTTTCCATGTACATACCAAGAGGAAATGTATGCCAACTGCAACCATTTTAAAATTACAGTGTGTAAGAGACTGGGTATGATTAGGTATTATATTAATAACACATTAACATACGCTTAAGAATACATATTAGATTGTAGAGTGAATAGATTTATAGAATTCTATATTAGAGGTCCCTGTATCTACCTTCTGCTTAGGACTTTCTAAGTTTGACTTAAAAATCTGTCAACAAAGGTTTTTAATTTGGGTCTTATGTTTTTTATTTATGAAATATTTGGAGATGAACTAAGGAATCTGCATTCTAAGAACTATATAGTGAGGTCAGCTCATTTTGCAATCACTCCAAATTTGGACTGTGATCCTATTTAGCCCAAATATGATTTGATTTGACTGAGGAAATAAGTTAGACCTGTGAGGAAAGTTTCATAGTTACATTACTGAGTTTAATTTCAAGATACATTTTGAAAATTGTAAGAGAAGGGACATCCTGTATCTTAGTTTGAAAAAGGAGGATTATTTCAACCTTATCCTAAATTTATTGAGAACTGTGAGTGTAACTGAATAACCAAGTTTGTACAACATGCTAAAATGGGGTTGAGTGGTTTATAGCTCAAGGTATTGTAAAAAAATTCAGCTATCATCACTGCATCTGTGAACCATAGTGACATGTTAAATAAAAATAATGACTTTATTATTAAAGTCATTATTTTTATTATTATTATTACTCTATATTATAGAATATAGAAGCAGGGTGATTTAGAGGTTGTTATTTTCTTTCTTTTTTCTTGTGTGTCAGTTTTAGTGTTTTTCATGAGTCATCTATTGTGGGAGCAAATGTTCACTTGTGTAATATGTAATCTAGTTTTATATCTACTCAGAAATATGCAGCAGAAGAAAAGTAGCTGTGTGTAAGATTGACACCTTGAATAACCCCAATATAAGACATACTGAGCCTTGGTGGCACAGTGGTTAGAGTGCAGTATTGCAGGCTAGTTCTGCTGACTGCTGGCTGACTGCAATTTGGCAGTTCAAATCTCACCAGGCTCAAGGTTGACTCAGCTTTCCATCCTTCTGAGGTGGGTAAAATAAGGACCCACATTGTTGCGGGCAATATGCTGACTCTGTAAACGGCTTAGAGAGGGCAGTAAAACAATGTAAAGTGGTATAAGTGCTTAACTGCCTTCTCAATAGCTATTGCTATTGCTGTTCAAAGAGATTGCCTATCCCTGAACAGTTTCTGCTGCTATTTTATCTATGAAATCATAATCGATAATCTTAAATTTGACAATGAAAATTGTCTTCAAAAGTGTGACTTCAACTGTCACATTCCTGCATGTGGTTTGTTTGGCTGTTCCTTCATTTGATATGTCCCCATCTCAAATTTATAACTCTGAGCTAACAACATTATTCTTGGCTTCCATTCTATTGTGTCCAATCCTCAGAGATTGCCCGAGTCTTGCAGTTTTCTTCTCAAGGTTTTTCAGAAGTGCTTTGCCATTGCTTCTTTTTTAGAGCTGAGAGAAAGTGACTAGTCCAAGGTTACCCAAATTGTTTTGTGCAGACAGGACTAGAATTCACTATCTCCCTTTTTCTAGCCTAATATATAACCATTATATCGAACAGTTCACTAACAACAATTAAAAACCACATTTAAAAAAATCTTGAAACAATATAAAACCCATACAAATATAAACAGCAGACAAGGTATGAAAAACAACAGCAGTAATAAATACAGCCACTGCATTGGTCTACCACACCTTCAGACCCCAAGCCTGGTTACACCATTCATTTAAATTTTAAATCTGACTTTACTGGTTACATAGGAAACACAGTCTAAAATTCTAGTGATGCTGTGTCGGATCACTAGGATTGCCATCATTGATGTGGACAGAAGTGTGAAAGGGTTGGAACATATGTCTGAAATAAGAATTACAAAACTAAGAATAAAGTTTGTGTGCTAGATTCTGTATTTTAAAAGTGCATGCATATATGGCCACAAATACTGTTTTTCAAGTTGGATAGTCTGTTTTTATCTTTCCTTTTCCTGAAAAAAGTCTGCACATCTTAAAGTTGTTGAGGTTAGGAAACACTGTCCTAAAATATTGTTACCTTGCATTATTAAAGTCTTCATTCAGGTTCAGCTTTTTATGTCTGGGAAGAAAAAAAATGCATATCTTAACTCTAATGCACATACAGCTAAATGCTAAGAAATCAATTTATGTTTGAAGAGCTCTTTCACATGCTGGTGTATCTCATTAAAAATATTTGAAGATAACACATGCATTTTCCAATCTGGTAACACAAGTGTTGCTGAGAATTGAAGTTGATGTCCAGAAATCTGAAGGGTGAGAAAAAAGTTGTAAAGCATGGTTACACTGCCTAGAGATGATAAAAATTTATCCAGTACCTCTGAAAATATTAGGCATAATGGTCCATTTATTTTAGTTATTTTCCCAAGCTTCTCTCCAGGGGTGGGTTCCACTTATCTTTACTACCGGTTCGCAATGGGAGCACACATAGAAGTTTCTGAGCATGCGCAGATCATCCATGATGATGTCCAGGCGGATGGGTGGGTGGAGCCTTCCACCGCCATTACTATTTACTTTATTTGCAAGAACAGGACCGAAACAGGAGCAACCAACCACTGCTTTCCTCTCATCCATTTTCCCTATGCTGTGTTTTGGTTGGTTTTTTCTTCTGATAGACACCCTTATAAATAATATGTCCTATATTACAAGTATATAGTTTTTTCTTTGAAGAGCACCTTTAAAGACTTCTTCAGGTGCTGAATTTGAAGTCTTAAAAGTCCTAGACAGAGTGGTCATTGATTGGCTAGTAATTAGGTGAAATGTTAGTTTAATAGTTTTTTTTTATGTGAATAGTTTTTATCCCAGAGCTATAATTGTACTCAACAGCGAACTAAAGGACTACCATCAGTGAGCTGTTGGACAGCATTACTTGGTCTGTCGTGTGGATGTTTGGGTGGTTTTAGGGGTGGGGAATTTGTGGTGGTGGTGGTGGGTGTTTGGGGATTCTTATGTGTGTTGGACCTGGTCTTTGGGTGTTAAATGAATCTTGTTGTATGGGTATACTGTGTATACCATTTCTCAATGTTGACAACATTAAGGTGTATTGTGGACTTCAGTTCCCAGAATTTCCCAGCAAGCATGCTGAGTTGAAATTCAGACACCTTAAAGTTGCCAACATTGAGAAACGCTGCCCTAGATTGTGCAGTGGTGGGGGTTCCTTAAAGAATGCTGTTTTTCCTTACAAATAGTAAAAGATAGGTGCATCTGTGTTTAAAAACCTCATTCCATCTGTACAGAAGTACCAGTACATTGTATCTAGAAGTGTATATGTTGGAACTGCTAGAATTTTCATCAGGCAACAAGGTAGATGGAAGACTATGCCTAAGAATTCAGTCAGTAAGTGTCAGTTGGCATGAAATATTTCCGGGACAAGCTTTTTCTAGGTATACTTGATCATTTTAACTCCAGTTTCTCCCTTTGCAAAAAACCAACCCCCCCCCCCCCCAAAAACCAACCCTTGTCAACTACTTTGAAAAATAGTAAAATTATATCAGTTGTAGTAAACAGTTTTGACAATATTTAAATGTTTGCTTTATCCATCCTGGTTTAGTATAACCTTAGATCCAAATCTTTTCTCCCGTTGCCACAGAAACGAAGATGTAATAGGGTGAGTGCTGGAGAAAGAGGGACCAGCATCTTAGCAGCTAACACTTTTCAGTGTTAAAATATTGAATCAAGCGGTGCTCAGACAGGAAGCAGATGAGAATGCTTTGTTAATGCCTTTATTGCACACTAACAGAAATTACTGTCACATTTCAAGAAAAAGGCTTGCTAGTATTATTTTCATGGAACTTCACATTACTGTTGAACTGTCTCCTTAGTTATTTCAGAGTGTCAATTGCCTGCTTGGGATCTTGAAAGGAAAGTAGAGAACACAAAACAAGGGCAGTTATTACTGGTTTTGAATAATTTTGTTGCCTGCTACAATACACTTAATTTGACACCTACATATCAGGCACAGCACTCCTAAATTGTTGGATAATGGTCCCCTGTCATGAAAGGACTATAGATCAGATGTATAGTAGATGTTTTGAATGCAGAGTCTCAAATCCAATGTTTTGCTTTCCTAATTAAAAGGATAAGATAGCAGGTGATCAGAAAGTCCTTTGCTGAGCTGTGCTAAGAATTGTGATTCAGCAGATGTTGCGGGCCACTTGTTTTTCACTCCTAAAGTACATTATACTATGCTAGATAAACTGTAAATCTAATTATATACAAGATAACTTCCTATATTCTTCCCTTTAATATAAGTCACTTGATCAATTATCACTTTTTCTAGTTTGGCAAGATAGGCTGTGGTTCTATGAAGAGTTAAGTTGATGTGGCTGAGGAAGGTATTGTGTCGGGTGATGTAGAAAATTATTGAATTTACCCTTGAAAATGAAAGTTTGATTGAGCCAGGTCAAGTTTGATTTGAGATAAAACAGAGGCTGACCCAAGGAGAACCTTTAATTAAAGGTGCATTTTTCCTTCTTTCCTTCTTCATGCCACTTCAATGTGTGTTAACAAATGACTTCTTCTGAACAATTGATGTGGAATATCAGCATGCCTTCTACATGCTCACATATAATCTTTCATCTCTAATACCATGAGCAGAGTCAATGTTACTAAAGACTACTCATATAAAATGGAACGCTTTGGCCAAGATTATATAATGCCATGCTTCAATGGCCAAGACAAAGTCCACTAGAATGGAAGTTTAAGCACATTTTGCGTACCTAAAGGTAATGAAAGACAGGCACTGAAATGAAAGAGGGAGAGTTGAAGGAATCCCAAGAGCCCAGTGCATGTTGGAAAGTCAAACACAATTCAACTCACACAAAAACAATATAATGGAGAAAGAATGGTGGAAAATGAGGGGAACTGACCCTGCCCCAGCAAGATTCTATGGACTCCCCAAAACACACAAAATAGGAGTCCCCCTCCGAGCTATAGTAGTGCTATGTGACAGTCCTACATATAAACTGGCTAAATGACTGGCATAACACTTAACCTTCCTGACTCAACCCTCGAACAGCACAGTCACATGATCCACACAATTTCTGACAAAACTACAAGGCTTAAATGTGGCTCCTGATGAGATCATGGTCTCTTTTGATGTAGTGTCCCTATTTACATCCCTTCCCTCATACTTAGCATATGAAGTAATAGATAAAAAACTAGGAGGAGGAGGAGGAGGAGAAGGAGAAGGAGAGGAGAAGGAGAAGGAGAAGGAGAAGGAGAAGGAGAAGGAGAAGGAGAAGAAGAAGAAGAAGAAAAGAAGAAGAAGAAGAAGAAGAATACAACACAGATCAGAACAATCTAACAAGGACACAAATCATGAGGCTATTCCAATACTGTCAACGCACCTTCTTCACATTTAGAAAGGTAATGTATGAACAAATAAAAGGGACACCCATGGGATCCCCAATATCAGGAGTTATTGCAAAAACAGTCCTGCGAAATGCACAGTGATTTAGAACACTGTGCATTTCAGAACTACACACCCAAATGTTGGTGCCGCTATGTGGATGACATATTTGTCAGCATCAAAAGAAATGCACTGAAAGACTTTCATTCAGAACTCCATCCTCCCGGACATACAGTTCACAATGGAGGAAGAAACAGCTAGACAATTACGGTTTTTAGATGTGCTTGTCAACAGACAAAAAGACAAAAGCCTAGAAACCACAGTTTATAGCAAGGCCACCAACACCCCACACATTCTGAATTTCAATAGCAATCATCCACTGTCACACAGAAAGAGTTGCATCAGAACACTATACAGCAGAACTCACTATAACAACCAGCAAGCCAAACAGCTGGAGAGCAGGTATATACAACAATTCAGGCAGAATGGATACCCACAATAATTTGTTACAAGATGTCTGTACAACACGGTGGAGAGAGAAAGGAAAAAATAAGACACAAGACCAACTACATGGCACAACCTGCCATATATGAAAAACATTTCAGAAGCAGTAGAATGCAGCTTCCGAGATCTGCAAGTGGGCATTACGCACTGCCCAGAGGCTACCATACGAGGACAAATTATGCACTGAAAAGATTGTCTGGAGGTGGGAAATACTTCCAATGTAATCTACTAGATGCCCTGCATGAATTGTCCCTGAGATTATATGGGACAACAGGAAAGAAACTAACCACCAGATTGCAGGAATGCAAACAAGTGATCAGACAAGGAGACCCAAACTCATTGGTAGTCTTACATTGCAATAAACAAGGACATACGCTCAATTTAGCAGCTAGTAAGATTATTGGACGGGCAAGCACAAATCAGGCAGGTAGGTGATTGAAGCCTAGGAAATAGGACCCTCATCAATCAAGAGGAATGCTGATTTACCCCCAGTTTATCAAGTAGTTAGGAGTCAGAGGCTTAGCAGCACAAAGAAGCAACAACCAATGACTTAATAGCCAGCCATCAAAACTCCAATCTACATCTAAAAAGCTACACACAACCACCACCATATAAATACCACACACAGAATAGCCGAGAGCATACAGAAAAATTCCTTGAAGATGGGCTCCAACATGAATCTGAAAGCTCAGAAGACAAAACCTCTGGTCCCAGTGACTGGCCCAGATTGGATGTTGGAAACTATTCTTTTTCAAGGGCATTTCTAGATTGTCCATCACAGTAGTGGGTTGCTCCCAGTTCTATTTAGTTCTATAGAACCGGTAGTAAAACCAGTGGGAGGCTCTGCCTGCCTGCCACAATGTCATCATGGGTAATCTGTGCATGCACAGAAGCATGTGTGTGCTCCCGCTGTGAACCAGTAGTAAAGGTAAGTGGAACCCACCCCTGGTCCATCAGCTATACTGAGTATGGCGGTCAATCAGCTCAGGGATCGTCAAGAACAGGGGTCACCAACCTTTCGGACTTCAGGGACCACTAAATTCATAATTTTAAATCCCATGGACCACCCGGGTGGAGGAGCTGCTCCAGGATGACCAATGGGCCAATTCTGTGACTAGAGCTCTGGAATATGGGACTGGCCGGACAGCTCGTGGTGGGGCTGGAAATCTTTGCCATAGAAAGTGATCCGTACAACTTTCAAGTGGTGCGACATGCAAGGAGTAGCACAGCCCTCGTCAGCCGGAATGAGGTAAAGGTGCTCTTGTGGCAAGGGGTTGTGATGGATCAAGCCGGCCGAAGCAGCGGTGATGATGTCCGGAGCCTTAGTGTGCGGGAGCAAAGTATTCCGCTTTTGTCGAAGTACATTTGTGCCAGCTGGTGGCATCAAGACAGCTCTCGCCTCCTGCCACTTCAGGCTCAGAGAGGTGTTTCTGCATCTGAGAAGAACTACAGCAGAGAGAATTAATCGGCGTGAGCTCCGTTTGCACAGCCATGAAGTGGGATCAGTGTGAATGGTTCTTGCCTGCAATATTGGTGTCCAGGAGTGGGTCAGAGCTGCCGCCACTGATCAAGATCAGCAGGCCAGATTTGGTGAGCTAAACTTGCTGCAAGCGCATCGCCACCACCTGCATCACCTTTGTCAGGGTGGTGGGTGATTGAAGGGCACTGTCCTCGGCCAGCCGGTCCTCCCCACCACTTGGTTGGGGGAAGATAGTGCCCAGCAGGCTCAGATAGGCAGGTGGAGTAGTAGGCAAATGGAGTGGCTGCGCGGCTTGCTCAATTTGTGAACAGCCAGGGATTTGGGTGGCCTTTACGTGATTTAAATTTGCAGGAGGGCAGTTTAGCACTCGGCCTGGCTACAACACAAACATTCATTCTTGGCCATATTTGAGATTCCTAGCTGTCATGGAAAGCAAAGATAGCCACTTCTCTCTTCCTGGCTGCAGATTACCACTCTGAGCCCAAAGTGCTGGGAGGCAAGGGCTGCCTTGGTGCCATCAGCTGCACAAATATACTGTGATGAAGGCAGAATGCAAAGGCAAGTGGCACTTTGCTCCCGCAGACTAAGGCTCCAGCCATCGCTGCTTCGGCCCGCCTGTGCTACCGCCCCCCTTGCCATGACATCACCATTACCTTGTTCTGGCCGGCGAGGGCTGCACAACCCCTTTCATGTTGCACCACTTGCAACCTTGCATGTTGATGTACCACCCTTTGCAGCAGAGATGTCGAGCCCAACTACAAGATGCCCAGCCAGTCCCATATTCCAGAGCTCTAGTCACTGGAGTAGCCTATTGGTCATCCCAGAGCAGCTCCTCTACCCAGGGGTTCCGGCCTGCAAATAATTTTATGTGAACCACCAACATTTTCTCATAGATCACCAATGGTCTTCAGACCACCAGTTGGTGACTGCTGGTCTAGAAGTACTCTTGAAAATGGAGTTTTTTTCAATTTTGTCAGACTGCATACATATATTTCATTAGCACTTAGGATTCATCCAGTGGTGGGATTCAAAAATTTTTTACTACTGGTTCTGTGGGTGTGGCTTGGTGGGCAGGGCATGGCTTGGTGGGTGTGGCAAGGGAAAGATACTATAAAATCTCCATTCCCACCCCACTCCAGGGGAAGGTTACTGCAAAATCCCCATTTTCTCCCAATCAGCTGGGACTCGGGAGGCAGAGAATAAATGGGTTCAGGGCCAATCAGAGGTGGTATTTACCGGTTCTCCGAACTACTCAAAATTTCTGCCACCAGCTCTCCAGAACTGGTCAGAACCTACTGAAACCCACCTCTGGATTCATCCCTCTCTCTCTTGTTCATCCAAAGATAGCTAGTAACCTCATTTTCCTGGTGAAAATAAATAGAAAGCTGTGTTGTTTATATGTAATTTATTTATTATTAAATTTATATTGTTGCCTATTTGCCCATGGTGGCTCCAGACAGCTTACAGAATATAAAAACTACATTAAAAAACAATAAAACTAAATTAAAAATCAAATACATTAATATATTAATAAAATCATAATAAAATCACTTCCCACTCCTAACCCCCATCCCAGCGACAGCAGATCACAAGAGCCATTTAATAGGCTCCATCCCACTCTGGGTTACCCAAGCCGTCTGGCAGAACTAGGTCTTCAGCACTTTTCAGAAGAGTATTAGAGTAGAAGCCGTTCTAATCTCTGGGGGAATGATGTTTCAGAGAGAGGCCCTTCTTCTGGGTCCACTTACTTTTACTATTGGTTCGCAATGGGGCCGCATGCAAAGCTTCTGTGCATGCACAGTCGCATTTTGATGACATGGGGGTTGGTGGGCGGAGCCACTTACCGGTTTTACTACTGGCTCTACAGAACTAGTGTGAACCGGGGGCAACCCACCATTGTCTGGGTCCCACCAGGTGTATCTCCCTCAGGGATGGTACCCGCAGCATTCCCTGCCTCCCCTGCAGGGAATATACTATCTGATACACTGTGTACTTCTTTGTATGAAGCTTGTTTAGGAAAATAGCTGGAATCAACATTAGTTCTGTTGCTTACCAAGGGTTGGTGAATATTCTATGATTCCCACATAAATGTAACCTATTCTTTAATTATTTCTTGGATAAAAGCGTACTTCCAGTTTGAAACTAGATTCATCTGAATTCTTTCATATACACAAAACTTCTTGCATTCTTTCATAGACATGGTGTTTGGAAACCCATTTGTCACTATATGTTATTTACCACTAAATTCTAAATATCTTGTGGAAATGTGATCCTGAGAACCTAGACATCTTGAACATACCAAGGTTAGCCGTCTAAAAGGAGGCTGTTTTCAGCAGGTGGCATTCTCAGATAACACATGAGGGTATAGTTAGCTTCCTTTCTTTGTGTCTCTTTGTGTCTCCAATGAATAGTTAGTGATCATTGTAATTATTCCCAAGACCTTAGGTGATGCTTTGTGATGTCCTTCAATGCCTTAGGGATAATTACAGTGACAACCATCTGGTGTTCATTAGAGAAATACCCGTCTTCTCCTACCCCTCCTCATCTTTTTTCCTTAGAAAGATTTATTATGCCTTCTTGGAATGTGAAGAAAGGAGAAGACAGGATGAGTCTAGCTGGCAAACGCCATTAGTTTTCTCCAAAGAGAAAACATATGTGCAAGGGCCTATGTGCAAGGCAATTCTGGGTTTATGTGCAAGGCAGTTCTGAGATCTGGTCTGTGTATAGAAATAAATGTTGTGCAGAGACTATCACTCCCCTAGAACATGGTTGTCTAATCTTTTGGCTTGCCTGGGCCACATTGAGTGAAACTGAATTGTCTTGGGCTGCATATAAAATATATAATATAGTTAATGTATATAAATTACATATTAATGTTAAAAGTTTATAATTACTAGCTGTGGCATGTGAGCATGGGTTGGACACACCAGCCCTAAAAGGAATGGATCAGTTTTCTAGACAACAGTCAGATGAGGCAAAGGTTAGAATGATATATAACACCTGGCCTGTGCTTTGCATCATAACTAATACGTTGCCCTCATATTCAGTAGAGAATTCTATTCTGAATCAGACTTGAAGTAAAATCAGCTAGCAATCTGCTTGAGTTGGGTAGATAAAACTAGGAAGAACATCATTCCTTTATCTCAATCAGGACACCCTGGCAAAATGCAAAGTTTAGCAGTTTTATGTTCTCTTTTTAGTATATTTTTATTAACCACTTTTAAGTAAGGAGAAGGGAAGAAAAAAGAAGAGGGGAAATACAGTAAATAAATGGGGAATTTACGGGTATAAAATCAGGTAGACATTTCCAGTTATTTAATTAGTGTTAAATAACTTGAGTAAGTTGTTTTTAAAAACTCATTAATTCAAGTGATATATATTAAAATCAAATCAAATCAAGTTTACTACAGTCAAGTAATATATAACTGTATTTAAATGTTATGATCAACACAGAGTGATTTATAGAAAGAACTACAGTACATCCCATTTGAGCAGTTGAAAGTCTATCCTCATTTAACAGATCATTGAAGGTCAGAATATTAAGATTTCATGTTTACTGAAATCCAAATTTTAGATGTGGTACAAGCTCATAAAAAGTTAAGCCCTATATCAGATTTATTATTTAACTATGTATATCTATGTATCAAATTCAGATATGAATTTTGAACATCAAAGTAAATTTCCGTAACTCAATTAGTGATTCTTCTGCAGAAAGAACTGAATATATTTTCAATAGGAAATGTAAACTACCGCTGTAGTTGTTGCATGTGAAATTTTGGTATAATTTGTGGGAATGTGAGATTTAGTAATGTACAATAAAAAGAGCAAGTTAAAAAGGAAACTCAGCCTTTAGAGTTTGTTCCATTTTGTTAGAAATTATTTTCCAACATGTTTGAGCTTTACAACATTGCTACCAAATATGGAAAAAATATCCAACCTGTTGTTAACATTTCCAGCAATTTTTATTAAATCATTTGTCCATGTTAATAATCAGTAATGGAGTTATATGCTAGTAATAAAACATTTTATACCACTTTTCTGTAAGTATATTTTGTGTAATAAATTTCTTCCACTGAAATTGTTACAACTGCATACCAATTATATCTAAATTCTGCATCCATCTAATCATACATTTTTTAACTTGTTTGGTTTCTGAGTCATATTTCACCAACAGTTTATAAATAAGAGTCAAAAATGCTCTGAACTTTGTTTTATAAGACATTTAAATTCTATGTGTTTCTTTGGGTTTCTGCATTCTTTAAAGCTATTTCACTCATTTGAAGATATTGAAAGTGCATGTGTGATTCTGGTAAATCTGTGGATTAAAAAGTTTTCATATTTGTCCTATTAATGGATGTAGGCAATGTGATTTGTTACCTTTCCACTAAGAAAATTTGCATTTTCCTTTTTAATGAGAATATTGAGGCAAAAGGTGAAATTGTGGGCTGATTCTTTTTAAAAATTTATTCCAGATTTTAAATATACTGCTTATTTTTGCATAATCTCTTATAAACTGTCTCTTTCTGTTTCTATTAGTTCATTGAAATGTAAAGTTTCATTCATTCATTCATTCATTTTGTATAATGTCCGTCTCATACCACTGACTTTGGGCAATTGATGCAAGAGTTGGTTATGTACATTTTAAAAACATTCTATCTGTAAAAAACACCAATATATATTTATACAGCAAGGTTTACCATTCTACTTCATGTCTGCAGTAAAAAATTCAGAAAGATGAGAACTGATTTCCTGATGCCTGGATTGGTCTGATTTTTGTGGCATTACATTTTGTCAACTCTTAGCAATCCATCCCCATCCCCACCCCCCCATAATGATGTATCAGTAACCTGCTCTTTCAGGTCTCTTGACAATATCCTCATTGCCACTGTAACACCTTGTCATCCTCTTTCCTTTCATTTTTCTAAGCCATAGAAACTTCTCCAGAGAATTAAGTCTTTGCATTAAATTTGTGCTTGGTCATTTGTATATCAGGGGGGAATTCTGGATTGATCGTTCACTAATTGTTTATTTTCTTGAATGTCCACACTATTCTCAGGAGTCTTCTTCAACCCCAAAGTTCAACAGCGTCAGTATTCTTCCTATCCTGCTTCCAAAATCCATCATTGGATTTTACTACTTCACACTGCTACAAATGAAAGATGATTAATACTTCCATATTCTAAAATTCCCATGAAAAAAAAATAAAGAGTATAAGCAGAAAATAGAATGTGTTGAAAATATATAAAAGTTTGCGTTGAAATATATATTCAAAAAGTTGAGAGCAAGTTGCATCTACTGTCAAAAAAATGTTTGCTTAGAGGCAGACAAGCAAGAGAATTTTGTTAACAATAAAGTGGCTGCCACAATACATGACCAGATAAATTTTCTCACTTCTTTAATCCCTTAATTTTTTTCCCCTAGACTCTGGGGAGCCGAATGGGTCAACTTGCCTTGGCTATCTCACTGCTGTCATCTTGTGTGGCTGTCTCACTGCAGTCATGTCTCCATGGCCAACTCACTGCAGGACACATGGTGAGTTGTCCTATGGTGAAATGGTCAGACCAGTTTGGTTGCAGTGAGATGACCATGATGAGATGTATGCAATGAGTTGGCCATGATGAGTTGTCTAAGACCCTCCAGGGAGATAGAAATGCTTGAAAGTTGAGTGATAAGATATAGCTGCTAACTTTCTTCTCTCTTTGGAATGATAATGGGCTCCTGTTGGATCCCAGGACACACTTCAAAGTACAGTAACTTGTCAAAATCTTATGCTTTGTTTGCTATGTACCAATTTTCCTGTTAATTTTTGTAATTAATGTTTGAAAAATAATCTTTGAAAAAAAATTAAGTGAGACATTAAGCCCAATGATTCACTCTGGAAATTGTATATGGACACAGTGTGGTGCTGAAGAACATTTGGAATAGGCAAAGAAAACAACTTTGATTTATTATCCAAAATGGTTTCTTTCCTTTTATTTTTTATAAAATGCTGCCTGATTATTATGTTTTTTTGTTTCTTTCCACTGTCTTTGCTGTTGTGCTTTCAGTATTAAGAACAAATACACTTTCAGGGAGAGAAACAAATAAGATAAGATTAGCAACAGATGTATCACTGGAAGAGCTTCAGTAATTAATACTTGTCTTTAGATGTGAGTGTTGCTGGTTTTTAAAAAATAATTTCCCTTGCAGCTTTGGAAGACTGCCTGCCCTGTTGACTGACTGAGAATAAAATCCTAGTTATTAAATCCCGTATAGATGCATTTGTGAAATGGAGATGAGGCCAATGCCCATGGCACTCTGCCAGTGTTAATCAGGGTATAGGAAGGCTGCTTGTTTGCATGTGGAAAAAGCAAAGGGGATTGCTTGCCTTAGTTTCTGCCCTGGATATGCTGATAAGAGGAGGGAATGTCAGTTTGACCTAATTCTTCCAAAAGAAGTAGAATATCAAAAGGCTCTGACCCTCTAGCTTTAGATATATCTCCCATCTGAATCATTCAGCATTGGCTGGAAAGGAATACATTCAAGTGGACAGCTTACATATTAAATATAAACTATATATATATTTGTGGGCTGGACAATATGCTGTAGACCAGCTTGACTAAATCTGATTCTGAACCCTGATAATACACCAAGATTTATAAAGTCATTTAGAACTTTATTGAAAAATCAACAGTCTCTAATATTCAGGCTAAACAGGTAGCGTTTGACCGTTGAAGATGCTTAGTGACAGTTTGAGATTACAACTGACCTCAAAAAAGGAGACTTATGACCTAGATGCAAAGCTCGCATGTTCAAGCTCCCTCCATAGTCACATGACTGAACTTCAGGCACTCAGCAAAGGGCTACATTTATGGTCATTTGCAGTATGCCACAATCTGTATTACTACTGTATTACTACTGCCACAATCTGTATTACTACTTCACACTGCTACAAATGAAAGATGATTAATACTTCCATACTCTAAAACTGTGGTATTATGAAAATGAGAACCTCTCATTTTTGGCAAAATTGTAGGCACAGTTTGCTGGTTTGCTGAATGACCACTGTGTTTAATGCTTAATGAGAATTGCAAAACAGATTGCACAAGATTGGGATTGGTCACATACCTGGTCTGTTTTACAACCATTATGACCTATGCTCCATTATGGTTGTATGTAAAGGACTACCTGTAACAGATTCACACAAATGAACAGGTGATCAGAAAAATGGTATAAAACCTAATACTGTAATTATAACCAGCATAGTATTATTATTATTATTATTATTATTATTATTATTATTATTATTATTATTATTATTATTATTATTATTATTATTATTATTAAATTTGATTTATATGCCGCCCTTCTCCGGAGACTCAGGGCAGCTTACAATGCGTTAAGCAATAGCCTTCATACTTTTGTATATTTATACAAAATAGCTTATTGCCCCCACAAACTGGGTCCTCAATTTACCTACCTTAGAAAGGATGGAAGGCTGAGTCAACCTTGAGCCTGGGGAGATTCGAACTGGTGTAATTGCAGACAGCTGGATGTTAATTACGGTGCTTTAGTCTGCAGAGCTATCCAGGTTCATATGGTTGGAAATACAATGTGCAATCTTGTGAATACTTACCTAGCTCTCATTCTTTACACCTTGACTTTCATAGCAAGATTCAAGATTCAAGTCTCTACAGTCATTGAGCTGAGTCATTTATTAATACTTCCGCAGGTGTACTAACCATTTCCAGTGGAGCAATTCAATACGTGATCTTGACCAAATGCAGATCATAAAGGCAAATTGCATGACAAATGATAATAGCAAAATCATGGATTGTTCTCAAATCCTCTTAAAGCAGCTTAATGAAATAGCTTCAGCAAACACACAGATTTTTCTGGCAGCAGAAGTTAAGGGAACAGATTGGATGAACTATATCCATATCTATTGAGCAAGAATGTTAGGTTTTTATTCATTCAGCTAGTTAATTTAATTAGAAAAACATGATTTTTAGAGACAGTGTGATGCATCAGTGAAAGCATTAGACTGAGATTAGCAAGGAAGAAGTTCTGATCTTCATTCAATAGGGAATTTATTTTGTAATCTAAATACAAAAGCAGTTTTCTCTGCAGCAGTTCTTGAAGTGACCCTGTAGTACTTGAGAATCATTCTGGAAAAGCCTGAAGAAAAGAAGTCCAATTTCTTTGAAAAATCCTAAAGTGCTGCTCGGAGAAAAAAAGATAATCACAAATTGCCTTCTTTTTTTAGTACCAGTGGTAGAATTTCTCGACAATGCTGTTGACTGGTAACTTGTAAGAAGAGACCTTGGTATTTGTGAATGAATGACTCATAAATATTTATAAAAAATGTATAACTCTTACATCTTTTTACATTACCATGCATATTTCTAAGAATTCTTCCCACTTTCACTTTGTTTTCTACTGCTTGTGAGGTTTCATCTCTGTTCTACATATACAAGATCTGTTATTTTTCATCTCCTCCTTTTCCATCTCTTGAAAGGTTAGAGCGGATAGACAAACTCTCTGTTTTTCATTATCTTTATTTTAATAAGACTAATACTAGTGCTATCATTTCTCTACACAGCTATGCAGCAGGTCCTGGACAACCTCGGTGACCTCCCCAATTCCATGGGAGCTGGAGATCTGGATCTCATCTTTCTCCGTGGCCTCATGGAGAGTCCAATAGTAAGGTCATTGGCTAAGGTACAGTTAAATGGGTAGCCAGGGATGGGATTGTAGCTGAGCAAAATCTGCACCTTCAGTTCCACTCACTTCCACTACATCACTTACTCTTTCTTGGTCTTAGCCATAACACTTTTTCCCAAATAGTTTAGTTGACAATTTCCTCTGTTCCTTTATCCCTCCTCTATCCTTCCTTCCTCATAAATAAATTAGTATCTTATATTCATTTAAAAAAAATCAAGTTCATTCCACTTTGTTTATGAAAATAATTATTAATTTTGATAACTGCTTACTGAAAAATCATTCTGCAGTATCTCCTCTCGTCCTTCTCTCATGGGAAATTTCTGTAGTGTTTCAGAAATTCTTCCTAATGTTATCTAAATCTTTCCTTCACACTAAGAAAGACTGTTGATTCTTCCTTGCCTTTTAATACTTGCCCCATCATTTCTTTCTGTTCCTTCAACATTTACCATTAGATTCCCAACATTTACTAGCATATTTTTTTTTATTTGTAACTTTAATGAAGCTGAACTCAGTAAATGGTTGGATAGTACCAGTAGCTGCACTACTTCTATTTTGTTATGGACGTGATATGGAAGTGGTTTGTCATTGCCTTCTGCTCGGGTCTGTTTTAAACTTAATTTATTTTATAGCCTGTGAGTTCTTGATGGGCTCCCAACCAAGTACTAACCAAGTCTTAGTTTTTTTGAGATCAGCCAAAACCATTTGGTATGGTTGTTTTTAATCCATGCTGTTTTGTTTTATGTTTTACACTGTTTTAATTGTATATCCTGTAAGATGTCTAGAGTGTATTGAAATAGGTGGCTACAATACATTTCACAAACTGTCATTTTCCTCTTCCACCATCCTGAATGTTGGCTCATGATTGACTGATGAAGTGATTGTGTGCCATCATTTTTATTCCTAGTGATCACAAAGGTAAATTTTCTCTGTGACAATCTGTTCTTTACATAGTCTTCCAGGTCTTCCAATTGTGTGCTCTTCACATTGTAACTAGCCCATCTACCTTGCTACTGTCTATCCACTACTCTTTCCTTCTATCTTTCCAAACATTACAGCCTTTTCCAGAGAGCTAAATCTTCACAAAATGTGTCTGAAGTAGAGTAGTTTGAAAGTGGTCTTTTGTATCTTGAGTGATTTGCTAACAATATTACAACTAAGATTAAAATGGAAATTTATGACCATCGGTATATTGCTAAGTACAATTTTCAGCAGTTTTCACCCTTAAACAGGTTAGTTGGGACTGCTGGGAGTTATAGTTTAGCGAAGTCTGGAGAGCTATTAGTTCTCTGCTTCCAAACCTAAGATAAAACTTCCAAGCAAACTGGAGAACTCCTGCCCAAGAAACAATTAGAAACAAATTGTTGTCTCTTCCTCTTTTTCCATTATTCATTTCCGGCCCTCTTGCTTCCAAAAATTAACGGGCTCTAATGAGATTTGCACTCATTAGAGCCCATAGGAAATATACCGTAATATAATGAAAGAAAAATAAACTCATATAAATAATGTATGGTAGAAGGCAAGCAGCAGTTCATATATTGCTGGTCTTTAAAGGGACATTTGAAATTCTTAACCTATCAATCTGAATTCCTTAGGCCAGTATTTCTCAACCTTGGCAACTTTAAGATATGTAGACTTCAGCTTCCAGAATTTTCCAGCAATGTTGTCAAGACTGAGAAACATCCCTCTGACTTTTTTGAAGATAAGTATCATTCTGGAGTTTAGAATAGAATAGAATAGAATAGAATAGAGTAGAGTAGAGTAGAGTAGAGTAGAGTAGAGTAGAGTAGAGTAGAGTAGAGTAGAGTAGAGTAGAGCAGAGCAGAGCAGAGTAGAGCAGAGCAGAGCAGAGCAGAGCAGAGCAGAGCAGAGCAGAGCAGAACAGAATTCTTTATTGGCCAAGTGTGATTGGACACACAAGCAATTTGTCTTGGTGCATACACTCTTGATGTACATAAATGTGGAAACATACTAAGTACAAGCATTTTGTTCCAATACAATTTCAAAACCTTTTTGTAAGTAACTTATATAGAGGATGTATTATTCCAGATTTCATATACTGCTCTCCCCTAAGAAGACTCCCAATGATTTACATAAAATCAATAAAGTAAATGCAAAACACTGATAAAACTTAATAAAATCATCAGCCACCCTGGTGTCTATTATTCCAGCATCAATACTTACAATTAAAAATATGAATGCCTTTCTAAAGACTGTCAAGAAAGGAGGAAAATCAAGGCTATTCCAAAGGAACTGGAGAAAAAAATGAATGAAAGAAAAAATATGTCCGGTGCCCCCTATGTTTCCTGGTGGGAGCCTCAAAATCCCTGCTCAGAATTATCAGACTGGTTAGATCAGCTCTGCCTGAAAGAGATGGTAGTTTTTTACGGGTTAGAAACTAGAGATTTGGATTATACTCAGAAGTCTATTGGTAACAGGCAACAGAATCAGTGTTAGATTGATGTAAAGTTCTTTTTTTTTTTGTACTAAAGGCCAGCTTTTACGCAGTCTTCAGAGATAGCCTCAACTTCACTATGTTATTGTAGTCTAATTAGTAACGAAGACGTATGGTTATTTCCACCAGACTTTCAATTCTAACTCACTCATCCTCAGAATCTGTCAGCAAAAGCTCTTCTAGCTACGGCCTCCATCTGCCTATCAAACAGTAGCCCTGAGTCTAGCAGTACTCTCTGGTTGCTTTTTTAAGGAGAGTGACACCCCATCCGGTGGCACAGTTGAGCTGGAAGAAAGGCATTTGGTTTTGAAATAAACAACACCAATCTTGCAGAGATTCAATTTAAGCCTGTTCCTTCCCATTCAATTCTTCACAGACTTCAGATACCTGATCTAAGGCCCTTCTGCATTTGGTAGCTTAACCTGGAGTAGAAACGAATATCTGCATATCATCGGCACACTGATACTTCAGTGTGGATTAATAGATGACCTCTCTCAGCTTTTTCAAGCAGACATTTGTGTGATGTTGTGAAGAGGCTGGGAAAGGAGAATCAATACAAACAATCAAGAGATAGTTGACAGCTTATCTCTTAAATTACAACGCGACAGGAAACCTGGAAAGAAGCATTTCAAACCATCTCAAAAAGAGTCTGTCTGAATGAGCTCACTGTGTGTGTGTGTGTGTGTGTGTGTGTGTGTGTGTGTGTGTGTGTGTGTGTTTGTGAAAATCACATTGTAAGCTTAAACACTTCCAAACTGATTGTTTCATTTGATAAACAAGCAGCTTCTCAGAATAAGCAAAAAGTGAAAAGCCATTTCAGAATTTGATCTGCTGAATTGCTAGGGAAATCTTTAAGGCCTGCTAAAATCTGTCTCAGTCCATGAGGCTTTAGGGATGGACCATTTAATTAGTCCTTTGATCTTTCAAATATTAGCAGGGGTGATGGAAAGTGATCCAAATACTGCAAATAATTCACAATTATTTGCAAGTAAGTAAATAAGATGTTACTATATATTCCTAACAAACAGGAAACAGCAGGTGAAGCTAAGCAGAATTACATCAGATACGTGTACAATTAGCACAGGGCCCCCAAGGCTGTGTGCTCCCTCCACTTCTCTATGTATACCAATGACTGCATCTCTAACAATCCGTCTGTTAAGCTACTGAAGTTTGCAGAGAACTCAACAGTGATCGGTCCCATTCGAGACAATGATGAATCCACATACAGATGGGAGGTTGAACAACTAGGCTCGTGGTATCACCAGAACAGTCTGGAACTGAACACACTCAAAACTGTAGAAATGGTGGTAGACTTTAGGAGAAACCCTTCCGTACTTCCACCTCTCACAATACTAGACAACACGGTATCAACAGTAGAGACCTTCAAATTTCTAGGTTCTATCATGTCTCAAGACCTAAAATGGACAGCTAACATCAAAAACATCATCAAAAAAGCACAACAAAGAATGTTCTTTCTGCGCCAACTCAGGAAGCTCAAACTGTGTCCAAGGAGCTGCTGATCCAGTTCTACAGAGGAATTATTGAGTCTGTCATCTGCACCTCTGTAACTGTCTGGTTTGGCTCTGCAATCCAACAAGACAGACCAGTGGTGAAATCTGAACTGGTTTACTACCGGTTTGCTGGCTGCGCATGCGCCATGCGCAGCATGCAGCAAATGCAAGGTGCATGCGTGGAGTGCATGCCAAAAGGATGCATGCGGTAAGTAGAACAGTGCTCAAGGAGAGGTGATCAGCTATGGCGCACAATCTTTTTTTTAAAGGAAAAGCATTGCTTTTAAAAGTAAAAAAAAGCCTCTGACGATCGTGTGGCTCAGCTGTCATCATCAGAGGCTTTTTTTTTAACCTTTTAAAAGCATTTTTTAACAACCCATTCAGCCAACTTTAGCTACTGGTTCTCCGAACCATCTGCCACCATCACTACTGGATTGGGAGAGGCAGTCTGAACCAGAAGCATTTCACCCCCGAGACAGACACAGACTTCAGAGGATAATTAGAACTGCAGAAAAAACAATTGCTACCAATCTGCCTTCTATTGAGGACCTGTATACTGCACAAGTCAAAAAGAGGGCTGTGAAAATATTTACAGACCCCTCACATCCTGGACATAAACTGTTTCAACACCTACCCTCAAAACGATGCTATAGAGCACTGCACACCAGAACAACTAGACACAAGAACAGTTTTTTCCCAAATGCAATCACTCTGCTAAACAAATAATTCCCTCAACACTGTCAAACTATTTACTAAGTCTGCACTACTATAAATCTTCTCATCATTCCCACCACCCATCTCCTTCCACTTATGGTGGTATGACTGTAACTTTATTGCTTGTATCCTTACAATTTATATTGATATTGTTTCCTGATTGCTTATTTGTACTCTGTGTGACTATCATTAAGTGTTGTACCTTATGATTCTTGACGAACATATCTTTTCTTTTATGTACACTGAGAGCAAATGCACCAAGACAAATTCCTTGTGTGTCCAATCACACTTGGCCAATAAAAAATTCTATTCTATTCTATTCTAAATTTTCAGGTGACATACCAACTATTCTGAGATAAAGTCTGAATTTATCATCTGGTTACCACTGTGAATCAGGCTAGAGATTACTTGAAACAAGTTCATGGTAGCTGTGTAGGCTCTAAGCTCCTAATTCTACTCAGCATCCATCCTCATCCCAAAAAAGTCAATAGTCTACACAACAATGTTTCTCAAGCTCAGCAACTTGCCAGCATCCTGAAAGCTGAAGTCCATACATCTTAAAGTTCTTAAAGTTACTGGCCTAGAAGTCTCTAAGACCATCCCAGGAGTTTTCCTATTAAAAATAATGAAAGTGTTCTGACAAAATGATACCCTCTGTGTGTTTTAGATGATCAGTTTCCTAATCCTCCAGCATTATAAGGTTAGTATGTAGAATTGCTCTTTATTCAGCCAAATAAGTGCAGCAGCATTCCACTTCAGTGTTTTCCTGCACTGATTTTGGCAATAAAAATGGTTCCCAGAAGTGAGATCGGATTTATATTAAGCCTGCTCTTTTTAACCTCCCCCAATTTCCATGAGTGAAGTTAAGCCTCTATTTGCCAGTCTATTATTTTTAGCTCCTTCTCTTTTGTGTCTGTTTCCCTGCTTGAGGCTTATCTAGAGCAGCTATTCATCTTTCATACAGCAAAGACCTGTTTGATTTCTGGCTACATGCCACCGAGGCCCAGGAAAAGCTCTCCGTTGTCTCACTGTTCCTCTTGCTATGTTTCTGAGCAAGTGGGTTGTGTGTTTCCATACAGAAGAGTAATTACTTGGCTTCTTTTTCTTTATAACATGCACAGCCCAGTCTTTGTCTTTGTCTTTTTCTTCAGAAAGACTTGACAAAGCTTGACGGGCACCCACTGTGTAAACCTATTCAATTCTAGAGATGTCTATCAGCCTTTTATCCTTATTAAAAAATATATCAAAAAACGTTAAAGTGGTGATCTTGTAATTTTTAAGGAACCCAAAGAATATAACTTAATATCCTTACATTATCTGCCAGGACACAAGGCTGTAGGAGGAGGACAAAGGGTTAGCATGGGTTTATCTGTTTATGTGTCCCTTTAATCCCTTCTTCTCTGCCCTTTCCCCATCCACCTTGCAGGCTCATGAGCGGCTGGAGGAGACAAAGCTGGAGGCTGTGCGGGACAACAATTTGGAGCTGGTCCAGGAGATACTTAAAGACATCACACACATTGCTCAGCAAGATAGCACAGCAGCTGAACTGGCTCGCATCCTACAGGAGCCCCACTTCCAGGTAGGAGGGGAATCTTCTTGGGGAGAGAAGAGAGGAGAAAATTGAGGAGCAGAAAGAGACAGAATTTCAGAATTTTCATATGCTTTGTTGATTTGTTTGTAGAGTCTTTGGCACTGACATGGCAGGATAAGGAACAAAAATGGTACAACTAGGTAAATAATTACCTAGTTGTAGCCATTTAGGGGACCCTCTTGAAATTTTATTACTTTTAGAAGACTTCAGTTCCTGGTTAGAAATCTCCTAGATTTCATCCCCAAAGTTTATTCAAAAAGATTTTATCTGTGTATGTTTTAATCAGAGAGAAATAAAAAAGGGACAGAAAGCAATGAATACTAGCCATTGTATTTTGTACCAAGCTGAGGTTGTTAGCATTATATACGATTGAGTTGGGAACTGCCACTTACAGTAGCATTTCTTTTGCTGGGATTTTATAAGAAAGAATACCAGATTAGTGCTTTTTTTAAAAAAAATCTGAAACATCTGGATAATCAAAGTAATTAATGACCTGCATTTATAAGATTTTCTTTTCAGTGGCAATTGCATGTTTTTCCACCCAGGTGCTGAATTAAGAAGTATCGCTTTTGTGTAACTTCAGATTGTATCATTTATACATGTATGTTCATTGATAAATATTATATTGCAGCTATTTGTTTTATATATGTATAAAAGAGTTGGCTAGATATGTGTAGCTGAAGACATTTTATAGATTGTTTATTATCTGGTAAGTGTGTAATTTAAAACATTGTTATAAAAACTTTGAATTAGAACAGATTTATTATTAGTAAATTTTAACCATACCTTTCTCTGAGTAAAGTGCCTTGCAGCTCCTTAGAGATGAATGTATATGGAGTGCTAGATATGCTTTAGTTCTTTTTAACATGGTCTGTTCATAAGGGTCCATGTTTAATCATGATGATGCCAAAAGGATGCAATATGTATGGTGACCTCATGATGCAAGCTCTCCCCCTTCACACTTACGTCATGTTGTTGTACTCTACACTTTGTCACTTGTTCCTTCTGCTCCCATCTGACATGTTTAAATCTGTTTAGGATCGCTGTGTGGCCTTACTTTCACTCTGCTTGAACCGCTGTTCAGTTGTCATCTGGCTTAAAAAAAGATTCATAAGAGAAGTCAGAAGATCTCTAATTGTCTGTCAATATTTAGCACTTGAATGGCAAGCTATTCAGCTTGGCCCTTCTCTCTATCATGATACTAAAGTTGTAGCCACTAATTCTGAATTTGAATCTATGCACATATGTTTTCATAATATTTTTTTAAAGTAATAGCAGCCTCTTTTTCTGCCTTTTGTTATGAGTTTTTCTTTTCTTGGATGTACATATGAACTTATATATTCAGCTGAGTATAATGGCAGATTGTGTGGACGCATGGATGGATGGATGGATAGGTATGCCTAGATTCTTAAATCTTAGTCTGTGAAAAAAAATATAGCAATGCAGCCTTCTTCAGCCTGATGCCTTCTATGGACTATGATTCTAGTCATCTCCAACCCATAAAGCTAAAGCAACTATCACCCACCTTAGTGACACAAATTTTGCCCAAATTTCAATATCATGTCCTCTAATCTTTTATGCAAATGTTAAATAAAAACATTGGGACAAGATAAAAACTTTCATTAGAATCAAAACATTCATCAGAACCATCATAATATCATCTCAACCTAATCATATCTGGGCGTAGAGTTATGCATTCTGTCAAATATTTATGCATTAGCCATGTACGATGGCTGTAGTATTATTTTTAATCCTTATTATCTCCTTTATTCTCCCCTCTTATTGGTATTATTGCTATCATCATCATCATTCTGTTGCTTTGCATGTACATTGAGAGCCTCTACACCAGAGACAATTTCCTTGTATATCTAATCACACATGGCCAAATAAAGTATTCAATTCAATGCAAAATGATAATATACATTTAAACAGGATGACAGAATAATGGATTGGATGTCAATAACATGTTAATCAGGTCAGGATGGGAAGGTAATCATGGTGCATAAACACTATACGATGGCTTATTGAGTTAAACAAGCACATGGGTGATGTACTTGTCTATGCCAACACCATCTTCCCAATACAGAGTCCCCGCTTTGGAGCAACAAAATGTTCTAGCATCTTCATTAGCCCCAGTTCTCATGTGTTTATTTTTATAGGAGTAGCTGTAATTTATTTTCTTGATCATTGTCCAATTTCCAACATTCTCTCTTTGGAGTTCTATATTGACTGTTTTAAACTTTGAATGAAGTGAGATTGTTACATATATTTCACAATAGGAAACCAAGATGCCTGTGCTTAATAGGAAGAGAATTATATAGCTACCCCATTCAGAAAGGTTTTTTCTCATGCCCCCAAAGTAGGGAAAAGCCAGGGAAATTGTTAGTTCTGAGATTTGTAATTTAATGGAAAAATCTTATACAGGTGAAACTCGAAAAACTAGAATATCGTGCAAAAGTTCATTTATTTCAGTAATGCAACTTAAAAGGTGAAACTAATATATGAGATAGACTCATTACATGCAAAGCGAGATAATTCAAGCCTTGATTTGTCATAATTTTGATGATTATGGCTTACAGCTCATGTTTAAGTTACATTACTGAAAAAAATGAATTTTTGCACGATATTCTAATTTTTCGAGTTTCACCTGTAGTATTCTTTAAAATCTGATAATGCTATTTCCATGTTTCCACTTTCGTCTATGTAAAAACAACATTGCTGTCATAGTCTCCTATCAGTAAATCTAGAGGGCCAGAATCAAGGGAGGCATTAAAAAAACTAGTTGCGAACTAAACATAAAGCTTTTATGTTTTATTTTCTTCCTTTCAATCATATTGGATTATCAGAGACTGACTGAATAAGTCCCTTCAGCTTTTTCAGAAGTCCCTGCAGACATTTCAGAAATGGTTTGCCATTGCCTCCTTCCCGGGTCTGAAAGAAAGTGACCAGCCCACAATCATCTAGCTGGTTTTGTGTGTAAATAGGGACTAGAACTCAGTCTCCTCCCTGGTGCCAGTACACCAGTGGTGGGTTGTTCCTGGTTCGGACTGGTTCGCAAGAACCAGTAGTAAAACCGGAGGGAGGCTCCGCCCACTGCCCCAATGTCTTCATAGGCAATCTGCACGTGATCCCGTTGCGAACTGGTAGTAAAGGTTAAATAGAACCCATCACT
Organism: Coluber constrictor foxii; assembly: GCA_038048745.1. Taxonomy (NCBI): domain Eukaryota; kingdom Metazoa; phylum Chordata; class Lepidosauria; order Squamata; family Colubridae; genus Coluber; species Coluber constrictor. The sequence goes on from CM075961.1 coordinate 70,124,566, forward strand.
GCAGTACACCAAATCTAATATAAAGCTTTTTTATTTTTGAGATTCCCAATACAGAGAAAATAGCTCTTCCTTTATTTGATTTGATTTCACTTTGTGAAATCTTGTTTTTTGAGTTTCTGATACAGGATCCTAACATACATTGTTTTCATGCTCTGTAGGTAAAAGTTCCCAAGTTAAATTGAAAGCAATGAGCTTTCAGACTAGGGAAGTATTTGAATATAATCACCCAACCCAGGGCAAGACTTTGTTAGTTTTATTATCACAAATATAAAAGAGGCCAAAGACTTTTATATGTGGTGTCAAATAATCTGTATATTGTTGCTGTGCTGCGAGTTAATACAATTTTGACCATAGGCTAGGAGAAGCTAAAGAAGAGTTGCAATTACATACATTCTAAGTGGTAAATGAGGCCTTGTATCAAGTTACTAATGTGAATGCTGTTGTTTTGTAAGAGTAAATTAAGATAATGGTTTGGAGAAGATTGGAGAATCTACTCTGCTCTAACCTACGCAAAGGATGTCATTTTACTTGGGTGGAGTTCAAGAGATAAATCGTATGTACAACCTGGGTGAATCACTTACTTCTCCCATAAAAGGTCATTTCTCAGGAAATATCATCCCTTTACCTACAATGCAAGTAATAGGGGGTGGCTCCTAAGTAACAGCTTCACTATTCTGCAAAATACAGCAATCGGCGTGTTCTATCCCAAGACTCAATCTTCTACCCCATCTCAGATATTCAAATTGTGTATAAAGCCAGGGATCATTTAATATAAGCAGGCAGAAAAAAATCGTAAGAGCTGAAAGAGTATTGCATTGAAGCAGAGGCTTCAAAGATTCTGCAGTAAATAGAATAGAATAGAATAGAATTTTATTGGCGAAGTGTGATTGGACACACAAGGAATTTGCCTTGGTGCATAGGCTGTCAGTGTACATAAAAGAAAAGATACGTTTGTCAAGAATCATAATGTAGAACACTTAATGATAGTCATAGGGTACAAATAAGCAATCAGGAAACAATATCAATATAAATCATAAGGATACAAGTAACAATCATACAGTCATAAGTGGGAGGAGATGGATGGTAGGAACGATGAGAAGATTAATAGTAGTGCAGACTTACTAAATAGTTTGACAGTGTTGAGGGAATTATTTGTTTAGCAGAGGGATAGCATTCAGGAAAAAACTAGTCTTGTGTCTAGTTGTTCTGGTGTGCAGTGCTCTATAACATCAAAAATCTAAATAGTGACTGAAAACTATTTAGAAACTAAACTGCACTGAATGCAGTGATACATTCAGGTAGGTCACTTTACAGATTCAATCTATTGTGGTCCTAAGCAGATTATTTTTCCAGTATCTTTGGAGAAGAATGTAGTTTCTGAACCATAGGGCAGTGTTTCTCATCCTTTAAGATTTGCTGACTGGAGAATTCTGGGACTTGAAGTCTACACATTTTAAAGTCATCAAGGTTGAGCAATAATACCATGCAGAGTGGCATGTTGCCATTGCATTGGAAGTGTTTACGTGAGAGACAAACAATACTGATCAACCCACTGTCTGAGTCAGGGGTGTGAAACTCAAGGCCCGTGGGCCAAATCCAGCCCACAGGGTGCATAGATCTGGCCCGTGGGGCCACCCTGGAAACAGTGAAGGATCGGCCCATGGCGCCTCTGCCAGTGAAAATGGAGCTCCATGTGCAGCCCTCCCGAGCTCTGTTTTTGTGGTGGAGGGTTACAGGAGGCCGTTGCAACTGAAAACAGAGCTCAGGAACATGTTTTCTCTGGCAGAACACATGGGCCACAGGCACCCCTAACACAAGTAATGTCAAGCTAGCCAAACTTGCCCTAGCCATGCCCACCCTATCCCTCCAAGATCAAACACAACCCTGATGCAACCCTCAATGAAATCAAGTTTGACACCCCTGGTCTAAGTTATCTTAGTTTCTTTTTGCAGTTCGTTGATTGAGGTTGATTGGTCCTGGCATCTATTAAATAAATACACTTTCAAAGTTTCCTGCTGGGGAATGTTCTGATTCCCACATCCTGTATGTATGGGAATGTAAGGAAGGCCCCTGGCCATTAACAAGACCAATATCTACTGTGATTTTAGTTGATTGAGTTTTAATGTCTTGGTTCTACTCTTCTATATAACTAAAGCCTTTGAGGGACAAGGAGTACAGAATTATAATTTAACACCCAAAGCTTTGCAAATGGTTTTGGTTTCCTGAATGGTGGAATGAGTATCTGTATCACAATCTGATGAGTAAGGCGAGCCTCCCTGGAGACAAAATCACTTAATTGTTTCTCTGTCATCAGCATGGTGACAGGGTATGTCTCCATCTATTTTTTTAAAAATACAGCCACCAAAAAACCAGAACCCGCTTTTTCATAGAATCCAAATTCCATCTGTAAGACTCAGAGACATCACTGTATTCAAGGTCTGGCTATGGTATTGATAGGTTTCCATGTTGTGAAATGTCATATTGGTCAGAATGAGCATAACCAATGATGGACAAGAGGAGAATACCAGTCAGACAAAAAAGACTAAGCTATTCCCCTCTTTGTGTGAGACATCCTATATATTATGTGAAACCTGTAGTTCACTAATTCTACTAGGTCTCTATTCAGAAGTTGCCAGATCCCTGTGGATTCTGCTGCATTCCCTACACATTTCCAATAGCAGTATTCACAAGAGAAGGGCCAGTGGTGGGTTGCCCCCAGTTCGGACCAGTTCTATAGAACCAGTAGTAAAACCAGAGGGAGGCTCCGCCCATCGACCCCGACATCATCAGAATGCTTCTGCGCATGTGCAGATGAGTGCCCCCATGCACACACAAAGCAAGCGCACATGCGCGGCCCCATTGCAAACTGATAGTAAAGGTAAGTAGAACCCACCCCTGGGTCAGGCCTTATAACAGCTTGACGGTATGCTCCAAGCAAATCTCTGAACTGGTTTTTGTGAGCCAGTGGGCATGTCCACCATTGCACTGATTTCCACTAGCAACTTCAGAGTCATCCGTTGCTGTGTGTTTTACCCCAGACAATAACTATTTTATAGCAACAAAAGAGCTTGAAGCAAAGCATGAATTAAAGGAGCGTGGGAATCTGAGGTTCCTGCAGAGGTTAGGAACTCTTCCGCCAGAGACTAGCAAAAGAACGACAAATGCCATAAGCATATTTTAGAATCTGAATAAATAGTTGCAGTTTGTCCCACTGCCAACTAGCAGGCACAAGCAAAAGCAACAGCACTAAAGCTTAAGTGTCTCAGGCAAAGAAAAACAGCACGAATACACAGAACATCCAGCATTTAATTTTCCATTGGGCTCCTGGGGGCAAAAGCCATCAAAGAAAAGAATGAAATTAGAGTGGTCAAGAGAAGTATGAGAAAGATCAAATGGAGGAAACAAGATGGAAATCCTTTGACAATTAATTGGATCAAGCTTCATTGAGAGGAACCCCCCTGGCCTGGATAGGTGGCAGAGTAGCCAACTAAATCAACATCTTCTTTGCAGTCCTCGGTATTTATCACAATACAGTGTAAAAAGTTTTTTTTTTGTTTTTTTTTAGAAAAAGGTCAACCTAATGTGGGGGATTGAAAAAAAAAAAAACAACCCCACGCTTTAAAGTGCAATTTCTAGTTCTCCTTCCCAATCCCACTGTAAGGGATTGGAATTGGTTTCTGAAATGAAAGAATGCAGTGATTTAATTAAGGCAAAAATATTCAGCAACCGATTGATGACAGCATATAATCCTTGGGAAACTCTTCAGAACCTGCCTATAGTAGCTGGATAGAGATAAGAAAGACAGACAAAATTGTGGGTAAATTTCAGTATATATATGATGGTCCATATAGGAAAACATATAAAAACAAAAATCTAGCTTTTCCTCTAGCTACTTTATGACCTTTGGATGCTACAAAGGATTCATAAGTCAAGGAAGACTTTTGACACAACTCCCACAAGGGGGTTGCAATCAGGAGCTTGTCCCCATACTAAACCACAGTAGTTCTTTCACAGAAGGACAAGATTGAAAGGTCCTGGAATCCCTGGGATAGTCAAGCATGGTGCACTGGTGTTTCTGATAGATGAAAGGAAACTGATACTATATTGTGCCTTTGGATATAGCAACCTTAAAAAAGTAGGCCAAAGATCCATAAAAGAAAAGTGAGATGCATTTGGAGGAGGGGTGGGATTGCTGAGTGGGCGTGTCCATACTCTGCCTCCTGCACCACAGTGGGGGGAGGCGTTTTCGTCCTCCCCAGGCTCCAGAGACTTTTCTTGAGCCTCCGGGAGGGTGAAAATGGCCTTCTCTGGGCTCCGGAGGCCCTCTGGAGGCCAAAAATGGGCCTGTTTCCAGACTTCTGGAAAGCTCATTTTTCGTCCTCCCAGAGGGTGAACCAGATGTAAAATAACATCTGGTTCTCCTGAATTGATATGAACTGGCTGAATCCCACCGCTGATTTGGAGGAACAGAAGCAAGGAGTATGCTGGGAACAATATGAAGAATTGGAATCACAAACTGGTTTACAGATCTAAAATTTTGAACAAAATGGAAAAAAGATATTATCTTATTGAGTCACCATTCTGGATTTTGCAACCAGCCGAGTGGCTGTCCTGGTGTGTCAGAAAACAGGTACTAAAATTCTTTGAATGAAATAGGAGGCTGTTAGAGGAGCCATCTTTCTCCTGTTCTTCCTGAGAGATTGGATACAGATAGTCTTCATTTAACATTCACACATTCATTTGAAGTTACGAGTGTGGGGTACTTATAGCAGATCCTTGTGGTTGAGGCTCTTGCAGCATCTCCATGATCATGCAATTGCAATTTGGCGTGCTTAGTGATTGGCTTGCAATTATGACATCACAGTATGCTTTGGTCACATGATCACTATTTGCAACCATTACTGCTGGCTTCTGACAAGCAAAGTCAATGGGGAAGTCTCCAGAAGGTTGCAAATGATGATTGCAGGATATGCAATTATGTGGGATTTGCCTAAAATGGACAACTGGAACTACTGGAGATGGCATTGTAAGTCAGCGCAGTCACATGATGTTGTACCTTATGACCACATTGCTTATTGAAAGCTTCCAGTCACAATTATTGTCAGTAAGCAGGGACTATTTTGGAAAATTAAAGGAGTTTTTCCAGAGGGACTTTAATTTTGACCAATATCCACCCCTGCAGAAAGTCCTCATCATGAGAGGCAGTCATCCACAAAGAGGTGGATGGCAAAAATTTCCAGGTTGCCAAATGACTAATCTTTGCTGAAACACAATTTCACTGAAGCATAGATTGCTCAGAGCAGTATAAGAAGCAGCCCCTTAAAAAAGGGTGCAAGGATACAATGTCTCTAACTTGTAAATTATATCATTAAATTATAATATACAAGTCCATATCATACACAATATATATTGAATCTGTGCATTATATTTAATCTAATCATTGATTTGATTGTGGTAAAATTAGTCAAGATGGCAAGAATGAGAGTGGCACTACAAATGCAAGTAGCTGATTGAATTAAAGCCATCTTTAAGAACAGTCACTGTTGGAAAGTTACTTTTTCTGGGTGTAAGAGTATCTTCCAAAGTCTTTGCTTGACTTGTCACTCATTTCATGTAATAATCAACATTTCTTTGTGCCTAAATGTTTTCTGACTGGGACAGCAACTTACAGTATTTCCCTGAGGAAGTGTTTTGTGGAGGGGAGATGTATTTTTCTACTTTAATGCTATTCTCCTACTGAATAGCTACCTGGATTTGATGGACATTGGCATTCAGGACCATTTGGAGATCCATTGACATTGCCCATCTTAGCCTTAGTCACACACACACACACACACACACACGGTTATTCAGTTTCTGATCCCAGCTGATTATGCCTTTCCCTTTTTCCCCCCTCTGCTCTGTCACTATCACTTTATTTCCCTTTTCTCAGTCCCTTTTGGAAACCCATGATTCTGTTGCCTCTAAGAGTTACGAGACTCCACCACCCAGTCCTGTCCTGGACCCCATGTTCAACAACCAGCCAGTTCCACCAGATGCTGTACGCATGGTGGGAATTCGTAAGACTGCTGGAGAACACCTGGTGAGCAAATATCTTCTACAGACTGAATTTTGCACCAATGGTTGGTTTTTATACAGTATTAGAATAAATTATGTGCAAAAACATAGAACAAAACTGTCACCCCAAAGAGCTTTCCATCTAATATTTGATAGTATGGAGAAACCTATCAGATATCTGAAGAAAGTATTACAAAAACAGGGAGGGAGGGGTTTGATATAAACAAACTTATGTTCTTTAACATGAGAATGAAAGTTCATCTTTTTTAAATAATGGAGACATCTGAATCTAACTGTTTAGAAAAAAAATTGAATCTAATTATATAGAAAAAATTGAATTATTTCCCACTTTCTTTGTTTTCCCAAATCATCGGACAGTGCAGTCTATTCCTGAGCCAATATAAATTGATACAACTTGCTAGCCAGGTATCCAGGTACATAATAAGGGAAGAAAATGTAGAGAGGAAATGAAAGATCAGAGAGTGGGAAGAATGCTTAAATTTTTAAAATATCTGTCTTAAGAAAAGAGCATAGAAGGCCGGGAGATTCGTTGTCTTTATAATTTCTGCTTCTAATTTTGCTGTCGTCTAACATCATTTTTAAAGTGTTTCTGTACTGTTTGTATTTAGTTTTACTTACGTAGTACATTTTAAATGAACATATACTTCCCATAGAATTCCTGGCTGTGTTCACCACAGGCCATCTGATGCCTATAACTTCTATTGCTGTGAAGTGCTTTGGAAAATTCACTTTTATGAAATCCTGTATAGCAGGGTTCCCAACCCCCAGTCCATGGACCAGCACAGCGTGTCAGAAACCAGGCTGTGTAAACAAGCAAAGCCCCATCCGCAGTGTGCAGGCAGCATGTAAAACCACGGCCCCTCCAGTCTGGGGAAAAACCTATCTCCATGGAACCGGTCCCTGGTGCTCCAAAGGTTGGGGACCACTGCCATATAGCATATTAAATTTTTTAGTTATGTAGTAGAATATATTAACCATATGATATTTTAAGCTTCCTATTCAAGATGTGTCGGCTATCTGCCCATATTTCATTGTTTTTAAATTATCACTATCTTATATTCTTTATAGATGTTGTAACATATTCTTGAAAAAAATAAAAAAGGAAAATTCACCTTTAAAGGGGAAAAAAAAAAGAATATAAAGCTTGGAGAAGCTTAGGACTTCTATATATTCTTCTTAGCCAGTCTCAAACTGGCTAACCCAATACATCAAATTGACTGCATTTTGCAATTCATTGGGGGGGGGGGGCACCTAAGTTATGAGTAATAGATGCTCTTGATAACTGATCAAATAGGGGAAATATTATATGAATATTAGAAAGGTAAAGAATCTTGACTCCCCCACTAAGTCTTGCTATGCTATCTCATTGAAGCAGGGGGGTGTTCCAGGAAAGGATAAGTAAGCAAACAAAGCAATGGATCATTGAGTATATCCTACCCAAATTCTCAAGGCTTGAATGACCAGGCTCAAATTAACCTACCATGGGCACATTATGCAAAGACCTAGCTCCCTAGGGAAGGGTCTCAAGTTGAGAAGTGGAAGGAAAGAGAAGAGAAGGACCAGTAGCAAGGTTGGTAGACTTAGTTACAGTAGTGATAGGTGCACCATTGGAAGATCTGAAGGACCAGGCTGGGGACAGATGTTTGTGAAGAAAATCTATGTGCTAAGAAGTGTCCATGACCTGATGGCATGTAATCATCATCATCATCAAAGACTTTTGAATTAAAGTCAACTCCCAGAGACCACATAGCCTATCTATCTTATTTTCTTAAAAACAATAGGGAACTGGTATGTCATTCCTTCATTCAAGAGGTTGGTTTTTAAAAAACTTCCCAGCCTAGCCTATAGCCTAACCAGGTTTGACTTTAGTTTAGAGTCATTTTTTCAGATCATCCAAGCTCAGCTGTATGACCCTGTGTTTGCATTTGTTTCTCTCGTCCCAGGGTGTGACTTTCCGTGTGGAGCGTGGTGAGCTGGTTATTGCACGTATCCTACATGGTGGCATGATTGATCAACAGGGGTTGCTGCATGTGGGTGATATTATCAAGGAAGTGAATGGGCAAGAGGTGGGCAGTGACCCACGAGCCCTCCAAGAAGTTCTAAAAAATGCAAGTGGGAGTGTTGTACTCAAGATCCTGCCCAGTTATCAGGAGCCACATCCACCACGCCAGGTAGGAGAATTCATCTCATCTCCTAAGTGTCATTTTGCTAGTTGTGATCATTCCTAATTAGAATAAAATACGGAACGTATCTTTGATATTTTTAAATTATTTTATACATCCAGAAAAGCAAAAACAAAATATGTGAACCCATATAAAATAAAAGAAGACATTAAAGACATATTATAATAAAAACAAAAAAAATGCTAATTCAATTTTGACACTACTCATTATTTAAGAAGTGCTACAACTGATTTTTAAAACAAAACTTGACCACATAAAATTATATCGTCCAACCGATATTCTGAAATGAGGTCATTCAAAAAGTGAAAGTTGACATGTTTATCCAACCAACCTTCAGCATCTGTTACACATATGTCTTTCCAGGAACATGTGATACATGTGATACAACCGTTCAAGCATGGTTAATTCAAATTTCTTAATAAATACACAAATTGCATTAAAAATAATAATAATTTAGCCACATAGCTTAAATAAACTTCTTTCAGAGTTTGGTTCTCCATACAATGAATAATCAACCAATAAGGAAAAAAAAAAACACTCCAAGGAATAACTCCAAAGCAGAATTTGACAGTGTTTTTTTTTAAAAAAAATAATTGATCCAATGATCTGACATATAATTACAGGTAGTCCTCGCCTTTCAACCATTTGTTTAGTGAACATTCAAAGTTGCAATAGCACTGAAAAAAAGTGATGTATGATGTTTTTTCACACTTATGACCATTGCAGCATCCTCATGGTCACATGATCAAAATCCAGATGTTTGGCAACTGGTTCTTACGACGGTTGCAGTGTCCCAGGATCATGTGATCACCTTCTGTGACCTTCTGACAATCAAAGTCAATGGGAAAGCCAGATTCACTTAACAACCATGTTAGTAACTTAACAACGGCAGTGATTCATTTAACAACTATGGCAAGAAAGATTGTAAAATGGGGCAAAACGCACTTAACTGTCTTTCCTAACAATATAAATTTTGGGTTTAGCTCAGTGGTGGGTTTCAAAATTTTTTACTACTGGTTCTCTGGGTGTGGCTTGATGGGCATGGCATGGCGTGGTGGGCATAGCTTGATGGACGTGGCAGAGGAAGGATACTGTGAAATCTCCATTCCCACCCCACTCCAGGGGAAGATTACTGCAAAATCCCCATTTCCTCCTGATCAGTTTGGACTCAGGAGGCAGAGAATAGATGGGGGGTGGGCAGTCAGAATTTTTACTACCAGTTCTTTGAACTACTCAAAATTTCTGCTACCAGTTCTCCAGAACTGGTCAGAACCTGCTGAAAAGACTGGTTTAGCTGTAGTCATAAATCAAAGACTTTCTGTAATTAATCTTGTGCTGAGATTATAAGGAAGTGTAATTGTCTCTTAAAACCTGAGATCACTGATTTTGTAGTATAGGAAACTACAGTTCTCTATTTTAGTGTCTATTCTAATATACTATTCTAATAATGTACAAGACACTATTCTAAGTGTCTTGTACATTATTCATATCTATGTCATAAGGTTATAAAAGTGTTGATTAAAAAGGTTCCTGATTTATCTTCTGAGAAAAAAAATGCTCTCCGGTATATCCAAGTTCACAGGAATTTCCAAGGAAGCCAATATATTTGAGCTCAAGAATGTAACACATTTTTTAGCTGATTGAACTGCTGTTCAGTTATTTCTGAATTGTCAAAACTATTTAATTGTTAAATAGTGGTTGGAAGGAGTAATTCAACTCCCCTCCCCACTTGATTCACTAAATTAGAAACCTAATGCCCTTCAAGTGTGTTTATAAATGTTTCCTAACAATTTTAAATTAAAAAATCAAAATTAAAAAGTACATCAATATAAATGGAGGTAGAACAAGAGAATATTGCTCCTCTCAGGATTGGCATGGAGCGTAAGTCTTAAACTGAGCTTAATCAGGAAGAGAAAATGCCAAAGACTCCATAACACCTTAATACAGAACTTGAATGGGATTATGGGCTAAAGCAAATGAAAGTGACAAATCAAAAATCAACATGTTTGTTCATCCTAATTGAAGCTGAATACTGTCATTCTTCATTCCTGACAGGTTTCTGCTTAGGGGAAAGAGACACATCTGGGACTTAGCCTGTCCTCCCCACCCCTGTTTTCCCTTAGCCAAGAAATTTTTCATTCTCTTCCACCACATGAAGCTTTCTTTATGTCATGTGGAGAGATTTAAACACAAATTAATGCATGAGTGCTTTGGGCAAAGTGGTGTAAGAATTTAATAAGCAGATGTCAACTCAGTTATATACAGCCCACTAATGTCATCATGACAATGAAAAACTACAGATTTCCCACACATTCCTTTGCTAATGTAATCCTGGATGAGCTGAAAGCTGCTATAAGCAAGTTCCTGCTTAGAAGTAAAAACTTTAAAATCAGCTGTTCTTCTTTGGCATAAACCAGTCTGGTCCTTGTTTTCATGTGAACCTCTGTACTCTCTCATAATCCTTCAGAGTACTGAAGAATGTGGAAAAAAACTTAGTCTCCCCAGAGTTCTTGAAAACTGATCAATACTTGTTTGTTTGCCATATAAGTGGATACCACTAACTGTGTAAAAGTTAACCTTAAACTTATATTAGTCCAAAAAGGGTTGGGATTACAAATCTCAGAATTCCCCATCAGTATGACCAAAAGAAGTGCCAGTACTTTTTGAAGGAGCAAGTTGAGAAAGATTGGATCACAAGGCTGAACTATAAAATCAGATTAGTACATTACACCAAACCAAAGTTAAATAACAGTGGTTTATTTAATAAACTACAATTGGTAAAACTGTACAAGGCCATAAATCAAAACTAGATAAACTACACTGTGGCCAGCTCTTGTAGAAACTTGTTTCTTGTCTTCCATTCTCCAATTCTATCCAATCCAAACTTATTAAGTTTCCCTTAGTATATTACATGAAACCAGCTGTGGGATTCACAGTAGGGATTACCTTCCCTACTGGTTCGCAAATGTGAGCGTGCTCACACTCGCTCCACTTGCATGTGCCTCATCTGCGCATGCACATGCCCTTCTGTGCATACATAGTAGGTGAGTGTTACATCAGGTCGGGTGGGCGGAGCCTCCCGCCATCGCTGCTACTGATTCACGCAATCCAGAGAGAACCGGCTGAATCCCACCACTGCATGAAACCTGTAAACGTGCTATAGAATTACAACTCATGTTCTTTTCTATAGCCAATTCTACAGGGACATTCATCACCAGCTGATTACCCCTTTTTATTTAAATTTCTGGGGAACTCTGATAATATTTATTTGCATTATTTGTTAGATAACCATGATAAATCTATCTCCCCAAAAAAGAGCAAAAATTTCCACATTATTTATTTATTATTTATTTATTTATTATTTGAACTTGTATGCCGCCCTATCTCTGAGGGGACTCAGGGCAGCTCACAACAATAAAAACAAGCCAAATCAATGTTAAAATACCCAATAAGATTATAGAAAGACCATTAAAATCCCTTTTAAAACCCATTTCAGTCCAAACCAGCCAGGCAGAATAACCATGTTTTAAGGTCACGGCGGAAGGAGCAGAGGTTAGGGGCCACCCAGAGCTCCAGGGGGAGTTGATTCCACAGGGTAGGTGCGCCCAGAGAGAAGGCCCGCTCCCTAGGGGTCACCAGCTGACATTGTCTGGCCGACGGCACCCCAAGGAGGCCCTCCCTGTGGGAATGCACTGGCGATGGGGAGCTGTCGCTGGCCTCAGATGGTCCGCCAGGTCCAGGCCTAAGCCATGTAGGACTTTATAGGTAATTACCAGCACCTTGAATCCCACCCGGGGGCAACCGTAGCCAATGCAGGTCCCACAGGAGAGGTGTAACATGTGAGTGTTGGGACACTCCCATTACTACCTGCATGGTCGCATTCTGCACCAGCTGAAGCCTCCAGGTGGTCTTCAAGGGCAGTGCCATGTAGAGAGCATTGCAGTAGTCAATCCAGGAGGTGACCAGCACATAAGTGAACGTGTGTAGGGCATCTCGGTCCAGGTAGGGGCGCAACTGGTGCACCAGACAAATCTGGGCAAATGCTCCCCTGGTCACAGTCGTAACATGATCTTCCAGAGACAACCGTGAATCTAGGAGGACGCCTAAGTTGCGCACCCAATCAACAGGGAGCAACACCTCACCCCCTATAGCCAACGATGGAATATTCCCCTGGAACTGGGATGCCGGTATCCACAGCCACTCTGTCTTGGTGGGGTTGAGCTGAAGCCTGTTCCCCTCCATCCAGAGCTGCACCACTTCCAGGCAATGGGACATCACATCGAGGACATCACTGGGCTGATTCGGGGTGGATATAAAAAGTTGGGTATCATCAGCATACTGATGATACTCACCCCAAAACCACAGATGATCTCCCCCAGTGGCTTCATATAAATGTTGAACAGAAGGGGAGGGAGGACCAACCCCTGAGGGACCCCACACGTAAGGGGCCTCAGGGCAGACCTCTGTCCCCCAGCCAACATGCTTGTGAGCACCCGGAGAGGTAGGAGGAGAACTACCATAAAACAGTGCCTCCCACTCCCAACCCCTCAAGGTGCCGCAGCAGGATACCATGGTCAATGATATCAAAAGCCACCGAGAGATCTAATAGGACCAGGATAGAGGAATGTCCCTTGTCCCGGGCCCTCCAGAGATCATCCACCAGTGCAACCAATGCCATCTCCGTGCTGTACTTGGGCCTAAAACCCGACTGGTATGGATCCAGATATAATGTTTCATCCAGGGCTAATGGGAGCTGATGTGCCACCACACTCTCAACAACCTTCGCAATAAAGTGAAGATTGGAGACAGGACGGAAGTTATTCAAAATAGCTGGATCCAAGGCCGGTTTCTTGAGGAGGGGTCTCACCACCGCCTCTTTCAAGGCGGCTGGGAAACTCCCTTCATCCAAGGAAGCCATAATAACTGCCTGGATCCAGCCATGTGTAACCTCCCGGGCCGAATAAGTGAGCCAGGAGGGGCACGGGTCCAGCAAACACGTGGAGGTACTCAGCTTCCCCATGATCCTGTCCATTTCCTCGGGAGTAACAGGATCAAACTCATCCCAAATCACCAGTCCCATCATCATCTCCCCGGCCGACCCTGCTCAGATTCAGCCCATCCTGAATCTGAGCAATCTTGTCCTGCAATTGATGACTATATTCCTCGGCCCACCCCCTGCATAGGGTCATCTCCCACTCCCTGATTCAAAAGGGAGTGGGCCTCCCTAATAACAACCACCACCACCCACCCCTCCCCTCCCCTTGGACCTCGGCTGGTATAGACTTGAAAACCTGGTGAGCAGAATTCGTTCAGAGGGACACCGCCTCCGAGCCCAGCCAGGTTTCCATGATGCAAGCCAGATCCACATTCTCCTCCTCGATCAGTTCACTGATGAGGAGAGCTTTGTTAACAACGGACCTGGCATTAATTTAAACCAGCCTAAACCCAGGTGACCTCTCTCTCAGATCCCCAGGGGGGAGGCGGCATCCCAGGGGCTGGAGCGAGCCACAGCATAAAGTTCACGGGGGCACGCTCCCAACCTCCGACACCGCCCATTAATAAGCTTTGCCATTAATAGCTAATAGTAGTCATTGATATTAGGAGTTAACTTTGCTTTGGGATTGTTTTTTTTTTTAATGAATATCTTTTTATTAGGGAATGACTGAAATCAAGTTTCTGTCTATCTAGATCAAGTGTCTCTAACCTTTTAAGTATCTGGACCTGTGCTATGGGCATCACCTAAATTTGTTGGAAGGTCACGGCTCTGAATTTTTTGCCATGGTAGATATAGCCAATGAGTGAACACCAGTTTACCAGAAAATAAATATATAATCTTTCACTTTTTCAAATGTACTCTGTCAATGTCAGTTCACCGTTATCTTTTGAGAGGAGGGGACAGATAGGTCAGAAATCACCTACAAGTTTTTTTTTCTAAGTATGATTATCATGCTGATGAATTTTTTTGAGTTAAAAATATTATTGAAGTTTGGATTTTTACCTTGTACTAGGACCAAGTATCTTTTCTTGTATTGAAAAATCTATATACTATTAAAGGCAGGAGGAGGAAAGAACCATATTCATTGGTATCCCCACATGCCTTATTGAGGACTTCTGTGCTAGCTGCTAATACACTCTTTTTATTTCACATCAGCGATCCTAACAAATAGACGATAGCTAATTAAGGCAAATGGAAATCCAGCATGTAAATGCATTTGTAAGGCTATACTTGTGTGGAGGAAGCTTATCTAACTATAATTGAGTACAAACATACTTTACTATGGTGGAAAGGTCACTTGAGAATGGGTAACATATTTAGCTTTGGTGCTTCAACTTTTTTGGGGGGGTAATATAGATGAGATGGTTGAAATGGCAATTGCTTGCCCATCACAGGGGGTTATTTGAATTCCAGTTTGGAGAGACAACTGTGGATGCAATTTACAGTAGGGGAAAAAACCAGAGAAGAGGTTAAACGTGATTTCCACGTTCGGTTGGTCTTCTGATACCAATTGCCTTTTACCTCACTGTGGCCTTCCTTACTTTGCTAACACCAGCAAAATTGTCAAGCTACAGCTACATGAATTAAATTTTACTAAATTAAAATTAGCTTCACAGTAAAAAAAATATGTCTTGTCATTTTCAGCCTCTGCCTTGGGCTTCTCTGCAATTTATGCTTGGATAGTGACATTAGTCTGATTTCAGTGCCTCAGACCATGCCCACAGCACATGCACAACTATTTTGAGCCCATGAAACCCCAGTCTGCATTTTTCTTTTCCAATGAACTACAAATCCAATTCTCTTTTACTATACAGATAGAATTGAATTCTTAATGCTGTACATTGTAGAAATGTTGAGGGAAAATCCAGAAGTGGAGATTTGGGGAAGGGATGAACTGAAATTTCTTTCTATCTTTGTTGTTGAACAACTATCGACTCTCAGAGTTCCTTCACAAATCCCAGTCTTTGTTCCATCTCTGCAAGCTTTTGTATGTGGCGGAAGGGGAGTGTGAATGAAATGTCCTGTACAGACAGGCTCAGATATGACTGTTTCCCCGGAGACATCAACAATTTTGTGCTGGCTGGAGTGCAAATAAAAGGAGTCTATGATGCAGGAAAAAAATAAATAAAAACCCTGCAAGTGTTTTTCATTTGCTGCCTTCCACTACCAGGATCCATTGTTCAAAAAAGAAACAACTGGCAGAATGGATCCTGTACTGGCCACACTCTTATTTTGTGGATTTTTTAAATTGTATGTAGGCTATTACTTTGATTATTGGATTGTTGTTTTCAGGTCACAAGAGGGCTGTTGTTAGCAATGGAGAAAAGTTACATCAAGCCATCTGCATAAGCAATCTGAGCTATTCCAATGTATTCAAATGAAAGGGTAGTTAAGAATGTGGCTTACCTTTTTGACTGCATACTTCTAGGGCTGTGTAAGAAAGCATGAATTCTAAGAAAAGCAGCGCACAAAAAGATGTGAATCAGGATGTGTTAGGAAATTACAGATATTGGTCAGAATAAACTTGTCCCAGAACATATGGTATATAGCTGAGAAAATACAGACATGAATTACCCTATTCTTCATTGCTATTTCTAATGCTACTATGTTCAGTTGTAAGCAATTTATTAGTAAATTGTGCCAAAGAAAAAGCAACCAGGGACTCCTCTCCTCTCACTTTCATCTTTCAAACAATTTTACTAGCTAGCTTTGTGGAGACAGTTGTGCATTATAAGGTGAATCTTGATCTTTTCTTCTGATTAAGAAAAACATAATGGAGTCAGGAATTAGTTTTTCTGGTGTTTACCTTATTGAGGCCTCTAGAAGAATTATTTCCAAAGTCCACAAGCATTAAACTATATCAAGCAAATCAAAGTAACCAGGCAACAATACTGGCTCACAGAATGCTTAATGAGCCAGTAATTGT
Organism: Coluber constrictor foxii; assembly: GCA_038048745.1. Lineage (NCBI taxonomy): Eukaryota > Metazoa > Chordata > Lepidosauria > Squamata > Colubridae > Coluber > Coluber constrictor. The sequence goes on from CM075961.1 coordinate 70,140,749, forward strand.
AAAATCTCAGTTCCCTAAAGATCTCCACGTTTTTGTTTGTTTCAAACTTGATAAGTTAGTGTTCAATGACTCTTGATCAGTTCTTTGATTCTCATTTTCACAATTCTTTTTACCCAACTTACACACCACGATAAGGAATGAAGAGAAATTTGTGGCCTTAGAGGGAGTGAAGAGTTACTAAATTTATTTATATTTGTTGATAAAAATTGGAAATCACTTCTTTATATATTCCTTTTTTCTGTTCTTTTTATATTCCAACTTTTCTCTTTTTTCTTGCATTTTTGCTTCTTTCTATTCTATTTTCTTTTAGTTTGTTTTAGATTTTATTATTTTAAAAAGTTCTTAATAAAATTTACACACACACACACACACACACACACACACATATTCTGAGGTTTTCACGGGTGTTTGTATGTAGGTCTGTGGTTATTCAGGTCTTCTCCCACGTAAAATTGGAAGTGTCTTGGCGACGTTTTGATGAAGTCTCATTCGTCATCTTCAGGCTGGTGTTCTCGGCTTCGTGCTTCCAGGAGCAATGGAAACACGAAGCCGAGAACACCAGCCTGAAGATGACGAATGAGACTTCGTCAAAACGTCGCCAAGACACTTCCAATTTTACGTGGGAGAAGACCCGAATAACCAAAGACCTACACACACACACACACACACACACACACACACACACACACACACACAAACAATTCTTCTTACTACAGTTTTCTTTTCCTCCCTTAGGTGTTTGTGAAAGCGCATTTTGACTATGATCCAGTCACTGACAACCTCATTCCCTGCAAGGAAGCTGGTCTGAAATTTGTAGCTGGAGATCTTCTTCAGATTGTCAACCAGGATGATCCCAACTGGTGGCAGGTATCATCAGCCTTATGTCTGTCAATGAACCATGTGTACTATTGGGACTTAATGTAAGGTAGAACTAGGCAATTGACTAATGTAGAGTGTCTTTAAAGTAGAACAGTTTCCCAATTATTCTTCCAGAACCCTCAGCCATGCCAAAGTCTTAGAGTCTATGTTTCACCCCTAAACTAGTATACTATTTTTAGGTGTAATGGAGAGGATCCTGACCAGTTGCTAATTTATGGAGTATCTGTACCTGAAATAGGTGAAGAATGGGGCAACACCCATTGTTTCAGACAGCAAAATATTTTGAGCCCTTTTTGGTAATTTACAACTGTTTACCAAAAAGCTTAGCACTGCAGTAAAGTTAACAAGCTTCAGTTCAAAGGAGCATAATGGCAGTCTTCTTTCTATAGCTGTATCAAGACTGTTGTTTAATCTGGGGTCCCCAACCTGTGGACTGCGACCCACCACTAGGCTGTGGGCTAATTGCCATCAGGCTGCATGAATGGCAGTCTGAAGTGTGCACCTCTGCGTGCATGCACAGTCCCATTCTCGGGAGCCTCGTTGTGGGTGCTCATGGCCCCACTTGCACAAGCGTTGCTATGACCTTCGAGGACACACACATGCACATGCACATGCATTTGCCCCTCCCACAAAATCAGCCCCACTTTCCCCCCTCACTCCACTCTGGGCCGCCAACCCGGAAAAGGTTGGGGAACTCTGGTTAAATCCATCTTGTTAGTGAGAGAGGATTTTGGGTAAAAGCAAATTCACGGTAAATTGAAATCTAAATGGAACAGAACAGAACCTGTAATCTCCTCAACCCATTGTCACTTAGTTAAACCCCTGATGTCTCCACCATCTCCCATTTTTTTGTGGTGAAGTGATAAAATTTCTGCCAATTGCCCTACCTTCTAGCTCCCCATTCTCATATGCTAAGAAATTTTTCCCTGCTATGTTGGAAGTTTGTTCCAACTTCACCCAAGCTATTTAGTGTGCTTAGAAACATATCATTTTTCTCAAATTTACTCTGTTCTGGATTGTTATAAGAGGTGATAGAACTGTGATGGCGAACCTACGGCACGCATTCCACAAGTGGCACACGGAGTCATATATGTAGGCATGCGAGCGCTGCCCTAGCTCAGCTCCAGCATGCATGTGCGTGCCGACCAGCTGATTTTTGGGTCTTCCACTCCCACCAGAAGACAGGAAATGGCCCGTTCCCAGCCTCTGGAACACCTCTGGGGCAGGGGTGAAATCTAAAATTTCTTACTACTGGTTCTGTGGGAGTGGCTTGGGGGGGGGTGTAATGTGGTAACGATGGCGTGGGCGTGGTCAACTTTTTTTTTACTTTTAAAAGCATTTTTTCTACAACCTTAAGAGGTTGCAGAAGAAAATGCTTTTAGAAGCCTCTGATGATCTCAGCTGAGCCGCGCAATCATCAGAGTCTTTTTTTTACTTTTAAAAGCATTTTTTCTTCTGAAAAGGTTGTAGAAAAAATGCTTTTAAAAGTAAAAAAAAACAGCCTCTGATGATCGCACAGCTCAGCTGGGCATGGGGGCGGCACAGGATTTTTGCTACCAGTTCTCCGAACCACCTGCCACCATTGCTACCAGTTCTCCGAACCACCTGCCACCATCGCTACCAGATCGGGCGATCCAGTCCAAACCGGGATCATTTCATCCCTGCTCTGGGGGTGGTGGGGAAGGCTGTTTTCACCTCCTCAGGCTCCAAGAAAGCTCTGGAGCCTGGGGTGGGCGAAAAATAGGCCTACTGGGCCCACCACTAACCTTTTGGGTGTCACGAGTTTGCGTGCACATGCATGGGGACATGGGGGGGCATTGAATTACATGCATGCGACCTCCACACTCTCCCTGCTTTTGGCACATGACAGCAAAAACATTAGCCATTACTGTGATAGAATAAGTTAGCCAGAAGGCAATACAATGTAATATAATATCAAATGGAACACATTATGATGCTGCCACTGCTAAAAACCAGTACTGGAGTATGAAAAAGAGGTTGTCATCAATACTTCTGACAGTTAAATGAGAGTTTATACTTTTTGTTAAAAGCGGTTCCTAAAAGTCTTCCACGTGACTCTTGAAATCAAATTTGAATTAGGGATGGGTTGAGTATTATCTACGTATGTGCATGTTTTGCTTGATTCTTATCACAGAGAGAACAATTGAGCTCCCTCAAAAATATAAATTTGATATATTATGAGATTGATACATGCTGAATTCTGCCAACCACTTGGTGCCAATTATTTGGGGTATCTGTCATTGCAGTGAGACCACCCTTGTTCCCATTTGACCATCCCATTATTCTTTCTTTTCATGTGACCTAGATGCAGTGAGAGAATAAAGTTGTGGGTTCATAGAACGTGGGCAAGAATTGGAAATTGTCTCCCAATGGTAGAAGCATAGAAGGAGACAGAGTAATATAGCCTTGCTAGGATAGCAGCCCTACTATTTAAAAAAAGTTCCACAGAAGCAGCTGCTTTATAATGAATTTCCTTGGAATTTAATAAAAACATGGAGAACCTATGCAAACCACTGATGACTGAACTGGGCAGGGATAGATAGGGCACTCTTGTAACTACACACACCCTTGAGAATTTTACCAAAGTTTACCTTAATTGTCGAGGAAGTTGTTAAAGCACAGGATATAAAGAAACTAAAGAAGTTTCCTTAGTTGGATAAGAAGTTTCCGTCATTATACAAAATGAAAACTGGTAGGAAAAAAATTGAAAGGAAGAATTTCTCTGCCTGACATTGTCTGTTTACACAGAGGAAATGCTCATTGAGGACCCTACTTGACTCTTACTTCAGATGCTCAAACCTCCCTTTGTATTTTATAGGCTTGCCATGTGGAAGGTGGTAGTGCAGGGCTGATCCCAAGCCAGCTGCTCGAAGAGAAACGCAAAGCTTTTGTGAAGCGTGACCTTGAAGTCACACCATCTTCAGGTAAAAGGCACAGGTCCTGTCAACAGCAGAATCGGAACACTTAGGAAAACAGAAGACAAAATTCTCCATAACATCGACAAGACCAATAGAAAATTAGTGCCACACGTTCATTTCAGAGATGAGATTACAAGCATGTGTGAACATCAAAGGGTAAAGAACACAAGAGAACCTTGCTGGCTCAGGTCTAAGGCCTGTTTGATCCAGTGGACAACCAAATCAGTGGTGGTATTCAGCCAGTTCTAACCAGTTCGGGCGAATTGGTAGCGGTGGCTGCGGGAGGCTCCGCCCACCCATCGGGATGTTATAACATCCCGTTTTTGATGCTCTGTGCCTGCACAGAAGGTCCTGCACATGTGCAGAGGTGTCACACACACACTCACATTTGCAAACCAGTAGCGAAGGTAAGTCAATACCACCCCTGAACCAGATGCAACTCAAAAATTCATAAGCAGCATATAGGGTGATACTGCTACTGTCCAATGGTTGGGATTTAACATACATTACATTTCATTCTGATCTGGAGATTGTATAAAGTTATCAGGATCAGAAGCCAGTGTAATAATTTTTCCTCCAAGTTTTTTTTCCCCACACTTTCTTTCAAATTGTCTAAGAATTGATGGTTATCACAACATCTTTGGTAATGAATTGTATAGTTTAACTGATGCATATCACTTAAAAGTATTATTTTTATCTGAAAGAAGGATTAGTCTCTTCCCCACATAACTTTTTCCCCTTCAATGAGCTTTACACTCAATGGAACTGAACTCAGCTGTCCATGGACTAAATCCAACAGTTTAATCTTTATACAAGAGTGTTTTTTCCTTCTGAACTTTCTTTTGGGGGAGATTTTGGGAAGAATTCAGGTTTATTTTTCTGTTAGGTAAGTACGATTGAATGAAAAATAATACCTCCAACACTACAAGTTTCATTTCTGCATTTCTATATTGTTTGTGGTTAATTTAATTCGCTTTTTTCCTTCTTTTTTAATTTATTGTGAGTTTATGTTGAATACCACCCAATATTGGAGCTAAGCAGCCTTATAAATCTTTTTATAAATAAAAATCAGTAAATAAAGTCACAAACGGACACTGGTGCTGATATGCTTGAAGCTCTGACTCTTTTTTTAAATCCCTTCATGGGGGAAAAAAAGGTTTGTTACTGTAGTTCATGAAATGGAAATCAGTGAATATTCATCAATGCATTTTAAACAGTGATTGAATTTTTGACTGCTGAAGGAGTCTATTTGGGACAAAAATATATGAAAATAGTGAACTGGGAAGAGCTGATCTGTGAAATCAAGACCAAAGTACAGGTGGTGTTTGACTTATAACCACTCATTTAAAGACCGTTCAAAGTTACAGTGGCACTGAAGAAGTGACTTATGACCATTTTTCACAATTACGACTGTTGCCACATCCCCATAAAAATTTGGGCACTTAATAACTGGCATGCATTTATGACAGTCGCACTGCCTCGGGGTCATGTGATCACTATTTGTAATCTTACCAGCTAATTTCAACATGCAAAGTCAATGGGCCAGCCAGATTCAATTAGTGACTGCATGATTCACTAAACAAATGTGATTATTCACTTTATAACTGTGGCAAAAAAAGATTGTGTAATGGGGCAACAAACCTGCCTTGTTTAGCAAGGGAAATTTTGGGCTCAATTGTAGTCATAAATCGAGGACTATCTATAGAGGGCCAGTAAGAGCAAGAGAAGAGTTTTACATCATTACGATTGATGAAATAATTATAAAGACAACGAAAAAGAAATTGCAAAACTTAGTGTTTTGCAGAACTGTATGAGACTCATTATTGATGTTCTCCAGCATCAGAAACTTTATGCAAAATGGGTTGCTCATATTCTCACAGCAGAGATAACAGCTTCAAGAACTGATATTTACAACAATTGTTGTTGTCATACTATGAGAAAGGAGGTGCTGAATTTTTTTCTCAGCATTGTGACAAACCACAAAACATGGGCTCATGATTATGATTATGATTATGATCCATATTGTTATTCAGTGGATTTCCTTGAATCTGGCAACACAATCAACTCAGACGATTACACTGTAATACTTGACATTTTTAAATAACTAAGCAGAGTTTAATTAAAAACAAAAGAAGAACATTTTGCTGCAACATGATAACTCTAGGACTCTATGAACCATTCAAGAGGCAATTGCAAAGTTGGATCTTACCCTAACCGCTTTGCAGTCCAGTCTTGGCACTATGCAATTTCAAATTTTTCCCACAATTGAAAAAATACCTTTAATGGGCTTCTCTTTGTCCCAAATGAAGTATTGAAATGATTGTCTGGACCTGGTTGAAGGGACAAAATGTGAAGGTTTTTATGACAGTCTTAGGAAACTTGTCCATTATTAGCTGAGAGAACCAGTGATTATGTGGAAAAGTAAATATAGCTAACAAAAGAAATAATGTCAAGGATTGTTTTCCTATTTCATTTATTAAAATATTTCCATTTGAAATTATGGAAGCGAAAGTATTCTTTTTCATTCAACTCTTTTTATTTTTATTAGTTTTTGAGCCTTCCTTCCCCACCCCCCACATCCTCTTTTTGTGAATTTGTAGCATAGTTTGGATTTATAACAATTTTAAGGGGTGGGATGCTTTTCGAGATAGTAATATGAATTATTTTACTTATTTAAAAGTATGTAAATCACTATCCAACTGCAGTTGTCTTTAGAACAAAATGCCTATTAGATCACACTAAAGACTCCTTTAGTTAACATTTTGCTTCAGTGTTCCAGACTCAACTAAGATCATAGCATTTTAATGACTCATTGCTGCTTGCCAGTATCACATCATGTAGAAATAATTTAGAGATGCCACTATTTTTTTAATCCTATCTTCAAAAAAAAAAAAAAAGCAACCCTTAAGCTTTTAGATGCGATTTGAATTGACAGCTCTTTGACTATAAACAGAGAACAATTACTGTAATTAGACCATTACTTAAACAGGTTTTTTTTATTATTAATTATTTCCTAGAGCTATCTCATTCTGGAATTTTTCTTGTCCTTATTCCACCTTATTGAATTTGATTCATGTTTTCTGTCTTCTTCTGGCAGGGGCCCTGTGTGGAAGCCTTAGTGGGAAGAAAAAGAAAAGGATGATGTATCTGACCACAAAAAATGCAGGCAAGTGTGGTACTCATTGTTTTTTAACTATTTTTTTAAAATTAGATTTATATGCCGCCTTTCTCCGGAGACTCAGGGCGGTTTACAATGCGTTAAGCAATAGCCTTCATACTTTTTGTATATTTATACAAAGTCAGCTTATTGCCCCCACAAACTGGGTCCTCAATTTACCTACCTTAGAAAGGATGGAAGGCTGAGTCAACCTTGAGCCTCGAACTTGTAATAATTGCAGACAGCTGAATGTTAATAACAGGCTATCTAGCCTGTTGAGCTATCTGAGGCTCTTGTTCAGCTATCTGAGGCTCTAATGTGTGATTTACTGCGTGAAGCAAATAGAGTTGCAGAAACCCCTGATAAAACATTGGATCCTGTAATCTTCTCTGTCCTGGCCTGTTGTTCACTAAGGTGGTATTTTGAACAGAAGAAAGGTAAGAAGAGGCAAAGTTTTCTGCCTATATTATACAAAATAATCCTAGGTCGCTTACTATAAAACAATAAATAAAGCAAACTAACTTCAGGACACCACTACATATCCCACGTATAGTGACACAATATCACATTCTCCCCATACTCATTACCTTGTTGGGCTTGCTTTTATCCTAGTCCAGAGGCTAGCTAAAGAGCTAGGTTTCACAGCCCTCCAAAGGATTAATAGGGCAGAGACATTCCAAAAAGGGAGACTGTTCCAGAGGGTTGGGAGAGCCACAGAAAAGGCATATTTTTCAAGTCCTGGGAAATGACATTTAAGCAAAATGACCAGAAGCCTGTCTACTTTGTCTGACATGTTAGGATGGGCAATACTTTCAGGGAGAAAACCTGCTTTCATGCCATTCAGGCTTTAAATATTTTTGTACAGACTTTTCAGAAGAACAATATGTTCAGAACTTATTATTGTATTTCTTCTAGTTCATGTTTTCTTGCAGAACTGTGAATTTTTAATAGCTAATTGGGGGGGGGGGGTAGAGCTGGAGAGGTCCAGTAGGGTTGGCATTCCTAGTAAATGAAACTGATGGATTTGGGGAGTTGGAATAGAGATTTGTCAAATGGTGATTTAGCAAAGTCTCCATTTTGATGAATCAGACTACTTCAAAAGAATAATTTCTTCATATATGAAAAATAAGATTTTTAAAAAATCAAGCAAACTTATTTTGGAAATTTCTTCAAATTTGTCCAAACATTTTCCTTTGGAAAAACTCAGCCCAGCCTAGAGAAATGAAGCCTGTAGTTCCTAACCAACCTCAGAAGGTCACAGAGGCTCTGCAGTGCAGTTAACAGCAATATCTTTCCTCTTCATTTCAGAGTTTGATCGACATGAGCTGCTGATCTATGAAGAAGTGGCTCGAATGCCTCCTTTCCGCAGGAAAACTTTGGTGCTGATCGGTGCCCAGGGGGTTGGACGGCGTAGTATTAAGAACAAGCTTATCATGTCTGACCAGTCTCAGTATGGAACTACCATCCCATGTGGGTCATGGCTGTGGTGCAATTTGGAAGAGAGTGTCTTTTGGCCAGATTTGTTCTCCTTCGATTTCTGAGTACTCTTCTGCTATATTTTAGTAGCATTGCTGAGTTGCAAGGTTGGACAAGGAGAGCTTATAGGATATTGGGCAGCCTGTGATTTTCATCCAACAACAGATCATTTTCCACTTGAGGAATAAAAGTTATCTGGAGTCAAGTCTTACTTAAATATGAGGCAAACACTTGAATATACGGGCTCAAGGCACGCCTGTGTTTCAAAGGCCTCTGCTTCCAAGTCTCTGCATCTAGGGGGTTAAGCAACAAATTCACCTTCCTCAGAAATAGCATCATTCATCTTTTGTGCACACTTGTTTTTTCACGGAAACCCTTTCTTCATGTCATTACTTGATGGGAAATACTAAGCAATGCTAAGGTCCTTTTCAGTGGAAAATATTTGGATTTCATAGAGAGGCAGGTTGAGAAGGAATTAGGTACCCAAAACAACCTGTGGATGGAGCAAAACGTTTTACTCTAATTTCTCAGTTCTCTTCCTTGAATGGATTACCTAAATTCATATGAAGTTCTGTATAGTACTATAGAATAATATAGTGGTATATGATGCTTAGTATACCTGGAGAGATTACGTTCTAGTCACAAACGTCCCTGGTGACTTTCAGCCAATTCCTATCTCTCAGCCTAACTTTCTTCACGGTGCAGTTGTGGAGATAAAATTTGGAGAGATGCCTGTAAACAGCAATAACAATAGCATCTTAGACTCATGTACCATCTCATAGCACTTTACAGCACACTCTGGGCAGTTTGCAATGTAAGCATTATATGCATATTGCCCCCAACAAGTCTTCATTTTACTGACCTCATTTTACCAGGATCTGATATTTGTCCTTTGATTGCTCAGCCGTGGGAATTTGCTAAATTAATGCTGGCTCTATGTTTTGGCCTAGTTTTTGCCATTCTTTCAAAGCAGGAGAGGAAAATATTACAAAACCTGGAATGTTTTGTTCCTTACTGATGTAGTCAACCCCTTGCCCAATTACTTCATTTGTCTTAATTTAATGGTTATGCAACATGAATTGCTTTTGAAAATGCTGTGCTAGCTTGTTTAAGCCCTAGGGAGGGGAGGATGAACACTTTCAAAGTGCTTTAAGATTGTGCATCACATTCTTTGTTGGCTGGTTTGATGAGCATTTGAAAGAACTTTTTCTTTCTCTTCTGTCATCCTATGAGAGATTGCAAAGCAGTTTTTTAACTTAAAGAAATTTTGGGCAGAGTCTACAATCATCTTGTGATGTTGAACAAGGTGAGTTGTCAGATTCTCCCAGCCTGGACATTTTTCTCCCCTTTGGAAGCTGTAGTAAACTTTTTCTTATTCTCAAAATGGATAAAACTCCTAAAATGCTAAAATGAAGAAATTTTAGGCAATCTCCTAAAATCGCCTAAAATGAAGAAAAGAAGGCATCACCAAAAGTCCTGTGAAGCTGCATGAATAGCCCAAGAAGGATTATATCAAGAAATAAGAGAAAAAAGACAAGAAGGAATATTACATCATAGGGATCTTGATATTAAACCCAAAACATTATACAGCTAGTCCTCAACTTACAACAGTTCATTTTATGACCTTTTGTAGTTAAGTGGCACTGAAAAAAGTGATTTTTGACCATTTTTCACACTTACGACCATTGCTGCATCCCCATGGTCACGTGATCAAAACTCAGATATTTGGCAACTGACTCATGACAGTTGCAGTGTCCTGGGGTCATCGGATCACTTTTTGCAACTTTCTGACAAGAAAAGTCAACGGGGAAGCCTGATTCACTTAGCGGTGGTGTTAGAAACTTAATAACCGCAATCATTCACATAGCAATCATGGCAAGGAAGATCATAAAGCAAGGCAAAACTCACTTAACAAATGTCTCACTTAACAACAGAAATTTTTGGCTCAATTGTGGTCTTAAATTGAGGATTACCTGTACTAAGTCCTGATTCTTACAGAAACCCAGTGAAGGATCTGTAGTACATAGAGATATAGAGGAGCAAAAGAAGATCCAGGATCATGTCTTCTGGGCCTGGATCAAAGGGGGTGGGAGAGAGAACTGCTCATGAGTTCTGACCTTTCATCATGAGATCAGGAGTTAGAGATCATCTCCATTTTCGGAATCATGAAATGAGAACCTTTGGACTCTGAAGTGGTACTTTTGCAGTTTCATGAAAACATCAACATTTTGTTTCTTCTTTTTTACGATCCTCTAATCCCTTAATTCGGGGTAGAGTTCAGGTGACTGAATGGAGCTGAGTGTTTACTGGCTGGGTGCCCTTTCTAATACTTTGATTCCCCCAAAATAAGACATCGCCTGATAATAAACCCAATCGGGCTTTTGAGCTCATGATAACAAGGCTAAGTGCTTACTTCAGGGTTCAAAAAAATATAAGACAGGGTCTTATTTTGGGGGAAATAGGGTACCTACAGATATTTTCTCTATGTACCTTGAGAGGGAAATATCCAGGGGTAAAATGCTCCTGGTTCGGACCGGATCGCCCAATCCGGTAGCGATGGCGGCGGGTGGTTCGGAGAACCGGTAGCAAAAATCCCTGAGGCCCCCGCCTCATGCCCAGCTGAGCCGCACAATCATCAGAGGCTTTTTTTTTAACTTTTAAAAGCATTTTTTCTACAACTTCTTCCACCGAAAAAATGCTTTTAAAAGTAAAAAAAAAGCCTCTGATGATCGCGCGGCTCACCTGGGATCTCAGAAGCTTTTCAAAGCATTTTTTTCTGTAACCTCTTCCAAGGAAGTGGTGGTTAAAAAAATGCTTTGAAAAGTCTCTGCCAATCAGGCAACACAGCTGGGATCATCAGAGCCTTTTCAAAGCATTTTTTAAACCACCTCTTCGGCTGACGAGGTTGCAGAAAAAAATGCTTTAAAAGTCTCTGTCGATCCCAGCTGAGTTGCCTGATCAGCAGAGAGACTTTTCAAAGCATTTTTTAAAATGATCAGGCAACTCAGTTGGGATCATCAGGGAAACTTTTAAAGCATTTTTTTCTGCAACCTCTTCAGCGGAAGAAGTAGTTTTAAAAATGCTGTGAAAAGGCACTGATGATCCCAGCTGTGTTCCTGATTGGCAGAGGCTTTACAAAGCATTTTTTTGCATTTGCAGAAAAAATGCTTAGAAAAGTTAAAATAAAAAAAGAAGTTGGCCATGCCCACCCAGTCACATTACCTCCACCACTACCAAGCCACGCCCACAGAACCAGTCGTAACAAATTTTACATTTCAATCCTGGAAATATCTGTCTCTACCTAGAATTGAACTCTCAATTTTTCGAGTGGGAAGCGAGTGTCTTTACCATCAGGCCATCACACTGCTCAAAAATACCAAAAATTGTGGCATCATAAAATTATGTCACTTTAAAAACATGTTTTTGTAGAGTTATATTTAGTTATGACAGGCTAAAAAGATTTCCAAAGTCTGTTCTAACTAAACCCAGTTTCTTAATCTATCTCTGGCAGACACCTCACGGAGGCCCAAGGAGCATGAAAAAACTGGACAAGTCTACAGCTTTGTGACTAGAAGTGAGATGGAGAGAGACATCAAAGCAGGCCGCTATTTGGAACATGGTGAATATGAGGGGAACCTCTATGGAACTAAAATTGACTCCATCCATGAGGTTGTGGAATCAGGCAAAATGTGTATCCTTGATGTTAACCCACAGGTAAGGAATCTTTCCCATTATCCACTGGTTACTTAGGTAGAGATTTGTCTATTTACAGGATTTGAGACACTTTGGGTTACTGTAATTTTTAGAAATCTAAGTATATCCAGGGGTGAAATCCAGCAGGTTCTGACAGTTTCTGGAGAACTGGTAGTGGAAATTTTGAGTAGTTCGGAGAACCGGCAAATACCACCCCTGGCTGGTCCCAGAGTGGGGTGGGAATGGAGATTTTGCAATATCCTTCCCCCAGGAGTGGGGTGGGAATGGAGATTTTGCAGTATCCTTCCCCTGGAGTGGGGTGGGAATGGAGATTTTGCAGTATCCTTCCCCTGCCATGCCCACCAAGCCACGCCCACAAAACCGGTAGTAAAAAAAATTGGATTTCACCACTGAGTATATAAACTCTTAATATGCCAAATTCTTCAATTGTAACAATCCTAATGATGACCGATAAATAGGGTTTCCCCAAATTCAGTTTTCTCTCATTGTTGAAATGTTGACAATTGCACTGCCTCATGTTCATGTTACTGTAAAAATCACATTGCTACACATTTTTCTCCTAACATACTGTACATGGAGAAACAGCTGTTCGCTAAGTTGGTGTCAACTTGGTTTATTTGTATGTCCTCAGGATACTGAATTAATGTCGTGCTAACCTGAAAAATGGACTAATTGTGCACTCAGGTTAAACCCAGAATAAATGTGCGACTACAGAAAGAATGAATGGTATTTCTATTTTGTATAGTGCCTAGCATGCTAGTGGTCTGGAAAGATGGGAATCTGTAATAGCAATTATTCTCTTTGTTGGATATTTGGATAGGCTGTGAAGGTGTTGAGGACAGCTGAGTTCGTCCCATATGTGGTGTTCATTGAAGCACCAGATTTTGAGACTTTACGAGCTATGAACAAAGCAGCTTTGGAAAGTGGTGTAGCTACTAAGCAACTCACGGTGAGTCTCCATGAGAAGATTTCAGAATGATGGAAGTGAGAAGAAATGACAAATTTGGGAATGGAGCTAACTACCCATGCTAAATTCTGTAACTTTATATAGTACTAACACTCTTGTGTTAGTACTATATAAAGTACTTAAAGTACTTTAATTGGGCAGATTGGTGCATTATAAGGCAAAACCTTGTCAACAAAGAGACCTCAAATGACTAAATTAATGATGCTGGAACCTGGTCACATGGTCCCAATTTTTAATGTTCCATGACAGTTTCCCAGCCACTCATGCAATCCCTTGCTCCCTCTCCCACCCCCAGCAGCCGCCACTTACCTACCTACTAGGAAGGGAAGAGCAGGGAGGAAAAAGGGAATGTCCTGTGCAGTTCCTCTTGCACACCCCCACACACTTTCCCTGACTTGTGCTGTGAATATAATTTCCCTGAGCTGTGAATATAATTAAGTAGCCTATAGCAAGGGTGGCTTTACCTTTTGTTAGCCCAGAAGCTACATTTAACATTTGCAAGGCTGAAAGCTTCAGTGGGTGAAGTGATGGTGCAAAATGATTGAGGCTGTTTTAAACACGAATGAAATCGGAATTTTATTTTTATCTCTTTATGAGTTTGGAGAGGGGGTGTTGTATGTATATATGTATATATGCATGCCTAGGTGTTTATACATACATATCATACACAAACAGAGAGGCATATATATTTATTTTAGGGATTGTGGTACAGTTTTTGTATATTTGCACTTCAGAATGGTATGAAACCTACCAATGGACGCATTCCTCTTATTTACAGCCTGCTCTGCTTTTTTGTATATTTAACCAGGATGCTGACCTGAAGCGAACTGTGGATGAGAGCTGCCGAATCCAGCGAGGCTATGGGCATTACTTTGATCTCTGCTTAGTGAATGATAATATGGAGCGGACATTCCAGCAACTTCAGGTGGCCTTGCAGAAGCTGTACAATGAACCACAGTGGGTTCCTGTCAGCTGGGTTTACTAGAAAGGAGTCCCCCTCTCCTGTCCGTAGCCTCTGAGCCTTGTTTTTCCCCACCTTCTACTATCTCCATTTTTGCCAGGGGACCCTAGACTTTTTTTTTAATGTGCCCAAGTCCCTTTTCAACCATCAACCTTACTCAAGTGTCTAGGCTCTGTAGATTAAATTCAGTTGGCTTCACTCTATTCTAAAGAAAAGGTGTCTTCTCATTCTGTTTCAGAACACCTTCAGCCTGCCAGGATTTTTCTTTTTATTGCCATAAGTGAATGGATGTCCTTCATCTCCTTCTCTCTTTTTTTTACAGTAAGTTGTTTAAATATGAATTCAATCTGGTGAACACAGAATTGGAGGAGGAGTGGAGCAGAGCTACGCAATACCTACAATGCCTTGCTAGATTTGCTACTCCTGATCCTCTCTTTTGTAATTCAACCATTGTGAGATGAGAAGGATATTTCTCCAGTCACAGCTAACTCACTGCCAAAATCCCTGTTTTTCTAGATGGACCACAATTCTGATATTGCCAAAAGAACTTGTCCGCCTGAGATAACTGGATGTCTTGCTCACTGAGATTGTTGAACCAGGGCAGAATGCCTTGCCCACATTTTAAGGGAATTTATGGATACATCCATAAAAAGTTTATAGTGGGAATATATGAATGATTGATCTTTTGGCAGGAACTTTGGTTTGGAACCTAATGTCCTGGAAACACTAGGGCAGTGATAAGAAGCAAGTGGTTTTCTCAGTTTTGCTATCTTTAAAATGGGGCTAAGTACAATGGTAATTATGTTTACAGTCTGTGGTATTATTTGTGAAAATGGTGCAAAATTTCTTGCTTGAAATTTTTGGAAACTTATAACAGACAAGGTGGATCAATGATCTAGCTGAACCCAACAGCTTTAAATAAAATTTCCTATGTTCAACTGAGATTTCTTCCTTATCCTACCAGCCTTCCAGAAACTGACACAAAGATGCTTGATTGTCAAATTAAACATAATTATTTCAGTATTAGTCAATCTGGGTGCTTTTGCAAGTTATGGATTTGATTGGAAAATTCTTGGAGTTGAAATCTATACATCTGGCAAATGCCCACATTGGCAAAGACTGACCTGTATTAATCATTGATCCAAATCACTGCTGCTTCACAATAATTGTATAGGCATTCCTTGACTTACAACCATTTGTTTAGTGAACAAAGTTACAATGGCACTGAAAAAGGTGACTATTATGACCATTTTCACACTTACAACCGTTGCAGCATCAATATGATCAAAATTTTTATATTTGGCAACTGGTTCATATTTATGACAATTGCAGAGTCCCAGGGTCATGTGATAATCTTTTGTGACTTTTTGACAAGCAAAGTCAGTGGGGAAGCCAGATTCTATTAACAACTTGCTTCTAACTTAACACCTGCAGCGATTCACTTAACAACTGTGGCAGGTAAGATTGTAAAATGAGGCAAAACTCACTTAACCATCTCGCTTAGCAACTTTTGGACTCGCTTGTGGTTGTAAGTTGAGGACTGCCTGTAATACACGCTGATGCATACTATAAATCTCTTCCCCACAGTTTCTATATCCATTCAGAGCAGGCCTCTCAACCTACACTATCCAAATGTGTGAACTTCAGAATTCCCTAGGCAACACAGCCATTATTAAGAATTCCTTGTGTTGAGGATGGCTGATTCAGTTCCTTGGTTGTGCCAACTTTGCCTTCAGTGGGATTCTGTTGGGTTGGAGAAATGCCCGTGATAGACCATTCAGTTTCTCTCCAATTTGGCTTTCGCCATAATGCTAGGTTCAATGATTCTAGGGTTCTTGAGAGAGCAATTACCACTACCTCACATACTATGGCAGCTGTTTAATGGTGGCAGAGGCCTCTGCAGACCAAGGGTAAGACCTCGGGCTCAGCTTTTCACTGCCAGATCTGGAAGGGCATTTCTAGCAATCCTTTTATATGCATTTATTTCTTTATTTTGTCCCTGTCCTAATTCTGATTTTTCCACATCTTAAATGATGCTTCGAAAAATGCTGAGTCTGCCTAAATTGATTGGAACAGGGACAGGGCAGTGTAAAGGGATGAGATTAACAGCCCTGATGGGTCTAACTTAGTTAGTCCAGGATTCTGTGTGTCACACCGCGGCCAACCACTCAGAAATGATCTCCCTCTTTCAGGCTTCTCTAACAACTAATCTCTGGAGTAGATTGCCCTGTATGCTGGAAGAAGCATGAATTTGTCTTGCCTTCTTTTAAAACAATTAAATTGTGGCCATACCACATCTGATGGCTGCAATTTAGCTAGGCTTTGTGTAATTTTACTGTACTGGTTCTGAAGCTTCCCTGCATTTGAATTCAGAATGGAAAGACTTCCCTTTTCAACTGGAAAAATTGACTAATATGGGTGACTTGGTTACTGCATACCGTGCCACCTCTCTCTTGTTAGATTTTCCTTTCCTGTAATCAGAGCGTACACTTTGTAAAGCAATAACTCCATCTGCTGGTAATCAAGTCTGGTAGGCCTATAATTTTAGTGTCCTACAAGAACTGTTCAGGGAATCCATTTGATTCACTTGACTATTGTGGGGACAGCAATGCATTAAGGCAGCTTTATATTTAAGTATTGACTGCAGCTCAAACTTTCCCCCCCTTCTTTTTGGAAGTGTTTCTATATGGCATTAAATACACACAGTTCGGGGAAAGGGGTAATGCTGGGGCAGTTGGTGGGTGGGTCCAAATAATTATATGTTTTGTTATTGGCCTAGCAGGATGTCCACTTTGTCAATGTGGAAGCCCATCTTCATAGCAATCTTTTTATGATGTGGCCACAATATATTCTAAATTACCTCATTAATGATTTGGGGACCATTATTCTAACCCACATTTTCTTCCCCATTTGCTTAGTAAAGAAAGCATGCCAAAAAACCTCACCAAAATTTTATCAGATTTATCCTATATTTCCCTTCCTATTGTTACCACAACCTCCACACTTTGAATGTGATGATTTGGGCTTTATTCTGTGATCAATATACCAACAGATTTAAAGTGATCTACTGAAGTGGCCCTTTGAACTGGTTTAGATGAAAAACCATTGGTGTCTAAGTGGAGCATCCATGTTTTTCAAAACAGAGCCTATAAGGATTTGGCTTTCTTGTCAAACAGCAAAACGGCCTCACACCAATCCTGTTTTACATTTTCCCCTTCATGTAACTTAATGTTCGTTTCTCCTGTGCTTAAGCCCGTTGCATTCCCTCAGTTTTGATCCTTCCATCTGTGTGTCCTCAAACAACCCAAATATAACGTTTATCTGGCTTTAAATTCTTGCTTCCATCATTTTTTGTCTCGGTAATTACAAGGGCTAGATTTTTTTTTGTTCCTTTCTATAATATTAGTCATTAAACACACCTATAATATACATGGTCAAATAAGAAATTATCCACAGAACAGTCCACTTTGTTACTATTTTAGTGACAATTTATTTAGGCACTTCCCTTTCTACATGCATTTATATATGTTACCAGTGAACATTAACATTTCTAAAATTTTTGCTTATATATATATATATATAATATGTGTGTATGTGTGTATTTAAAACTGCATATACTGTGAAATAGAATTCCTTGGAACTGTCATTTCCTATGTTGTTCTTCTTCCTGTTTTAATTTGGTTTTTTAAAATCTTGCTGTTATCTTCCCCTTGAATAATCTGCCGTGTTTTTAAAACCAGAATCATTATTTAAAAGGTAAATAGTTAAGTGTCTATTTACTGTCTGTGCTAGACAAGTTTTCTCACAAGTGTTGTTACTTCAGTTAGCACCATGTACCTGCAAATGATGATTTATATCTTTTTTTTAAAAAAAAACATGTCTTGAAGGCTTGGCTTGACAGAATATCCTCTTCTTTATAAGTGTTTCTTTCCTCTTGATGCTAGGCAAAAATGCACTCATTGTAGATAGCCAAAAAAGAAATTATTCAAGTTTTCCTATTTTGAATTATGTTTTATTATAATTGGATATTTATTTGTAAACAAGAGCAATTCACTGAATATAGGAATGTTTCAAGTTTATTATGCAGTTATTATCAATCACATGAAGAAACTAATTTGAACTTTCAGTGCAAATACTTGATCTTTGCTACTCAGTTCTGACCTCATAGTTGCTCTTGTATTGGTTTGGGTTTTTACAAATTATTCAGATCTGTGTTGATTTGTTCAGGCACTTTGGAGTGGAGATGGTTTGTGGTTCCTATTCTCCTTCCAAAGTGCTTCTTCTGTATTTCTTCTAAAGCTTGGTTTGCCAACCCTTTGTTTTAAAAGTTGTGCGATCTGCTCTGCTTGTTCAGTATCTATTTTCCTATCTGTTTTTACCCCTGGTTCACTATAAAATGGCAGTGGCAGTCACACAGGGGCCTTTGCAGAAGACCATTAAGTAAAGAGCACCAGATATTGTTCCAATGAGAAGCATAGATAAGTAAATTATGCTACCACCTAAAAGTGGTAAAAACAGCAATGGCCAAAAAAATCAGTATCTTAAAACAAGACACAATAGTTCAAGAAAGAATTCTGCAGAGCATTCAAATGTTCAATATACATAGCCACTGGCTGCCATATATATCATCAGAAGTGGCTTCATTCTGCTCCAGAAGATATCTCTGTGGTGTATCCTTCTTTAGATTTGGCTAAAGATTCTCCTTACCTAATCAATGGGAGGGTACATTAAAAAAAAAAAAGCAGTTAGTCAGTGCCTTGCTTTCCTTGTTCCATCATGGTGTCAATGTTTTGCAGCAAGAAAAAACATTGTTTTAGTGTTTCAGTTAGACACTGCACGGAAGTAGCTAAATTTTTCATTCGTTTGCAATTGGGAAGGAGGAGGACAAGTGAAGAGGGACACCACAGCTTCAGAAAAGGAGGTGAAAATTCTGAGTAGATAGGCAGCATGAAGTGCCTGTTTTTGCCAATGAAAAATTTACAGCGGCTTTAGAGGAATTACTGCAAAACTGCTGTCATTGGATTTCCTTGCGGCTTCCCAAAGTTCATGCTTGAGATGTGGAATGTGGCAATGTCAATAATTTCAGACTGGTACAGTCTGAAGGGTGGGATCCTTATTGTCCACAAGAAGTAGATTAAATGGTATGTAAAAGAAAAAAATACATAAATAAACATGATCAGTCAGATGTTTGTGGAGATCCACTAGCTATGGATTTTGGCGGAAAATAAGAGGAGGAAGGTGTGCTGGATATGTTCACCACCACCTCAAGTTACTTGTGAAAATGATAAACATGGTATACAAATAAATAACATAAAATAATAACTGCTTTCAAAATGTTCATAGGAACAATGGCAAAAAGATGGATAATAATAAAATAGGAGCAGAATAAAGGCAAGAGGCAGGAAGTAAGTAAGAGAAGGCATTGCAGTTGGCATCCATTTACCAGAAACTTTTATCCCTAAGCCACGTGATTCAAAATAAAAATGTTTGCATTCATGAACATCAGGTTTTTGTACATGTTTGTGCTTCTCCAACTTCCACTGAATCATCCAACAACCAATAGTCAGTTTGGAATTGCAGTCTAACAGCATCTGCTGAAGTGAATACTCTTCCCCCCAACTCCAGGATTAGATGCCATCAGTTCATTCCTATTCACTCCTATTCAGAATTAATTCAAACTGAGTTCAATGGGTCTTCAAGATATGATTTTATTGGAATTACTGCTGAATAAGTAACTGGGTTGGACACCCATTGTGTGGAGCCCACTATGGCTGCAGAAATAATTGTAAGTCAGATAAAATGTGAACATTATTAATCTAAATCAGTAAAGAGGGATTAGGAACCAAAATAATTCCTTCCGCTTCTTAATGTTTTTCTACCTCTCCAATAGTTCATCAGATCTTGTGTTGCCATTTTGGCCCTCTTTTTAAAAGAGAAATTCACACTTTTTTTTAGTAATTCTTTGCATTGCAATGTACTTTCTTTGAGAACTCTGATACTGTTGTGTATTTTTCTCTTTATTATATCTATTATAATCCTATAGCTTACTAAATGAAACAGTTTCCTCTTTGTTATATTTCTGTTTACATATTAAATTTCAGGAAAAAACAAACAAACCCACAATGTTGTGCTTTTGTGTCTTCTTCTGATTAGTTGGCACTAATTTTTAGAAATCATCTCTTATACTGTGAAAAGCTGGCCCTTCTATATTTTCTTGGCAACTAAGTGTTCATGATGCTGTCTCATATAATCATCCAGATACCTGCCAGCTGAAATAATTTTCCATATGCCAAACGGAGAAATTAAAATGGGCATGCATTTTCATAATTGTGTCTTAGACTTGGTAGTGTTTGAAAATCTCCCATAAATGAACTTCTAACCTATGCCAGATTTCCATCATTTATTAAATTATATCCCGCTTTTCTAACTAAATAAACATTAAGGGCAGTGTGCAACAATATAATACGGAATATAAAAATATCAAGAAAATTTGCTTAATAGCTCGATGAAAGAATGCATTTTTCCGTATTGCTAAATCCTGTGTGAGAGAGAGAGAGTTGGGGTGGGGGAATGCAGAGTCTCTGTAGGACCTATGTCAGTATTTCCCAGCCTTGGTGGGAAATAAGATGTGTGGACTTCAACTCCCAGAATTTTGGGAAGTAAAGACCATGCATTTTAAGGGTGCTAAGGCTGAGAAACGCTGGCATTAGGCAGTGCGCCGCACAGATGAGGGTCATGCCTTCCATATCAGACAATCAGCCTTCTGTCTGATATGTGAACCCTTCCTGATGAGCTAAGAAAGTGAACAGGTTACCATTAGGAGAAGTGAACCTTCTATCAGGCCCTAAACCACCAAAAAAAATCAATACTTTAAATTGTACCTGCTAGACAATGGCAGCCAATGCAGGCACAATGCAACCTCCATGTCTTGCATTTGCAAGCACATGCAATTTTCAGGCACTTCAAAAGCAGATCCATTGAACACACAATAAGGGGACACAGTAAAGGTTTCCCCTGT
This sequence comes from Coluber constrictor foxii, assembly GCA_038048745.1. Lineage (NCBI taxonomy): Eukaryota > Metazoa > Chordata > Lepidosauria > Squamata > Colubridae > Coluber > Coluber constrictor. Next base: position 70,161,860 of record CM075961.1, read on the forward strand.
CCAGTTGTATCTGATTCTAGGCATCAAAGCTCAACTCCGTTTCTTAGGGGAGAGAGACACCGTTGTCCAAAAACACTTCCTGTGGTCAAGTGGCCACCATGACTGTAAGCCAAGGTGCATGGAACATTGTTAGCCTTCCCACCAAAGTGGTACCTATTAACCTACTTGTATTTGGGCATGCTTTCAAACTGCTAAGTCTGCAGGAACTGAGGCAGTTAATGGGAGTTCACCAGTTTTGTTTATTTCTCTCATCTGTGCACCCTCTAAAACCACTATTCGTCCTTCAGGACATGAGCAAAAATGCCAAGAGAAATTGGGATATCTGGATGAACCAGCTGTGAGTTGGATGAGATTGATGTTCAGGGGCATTTTGCCTCTTAACACTGTCATAGATTGGTTACATCCTGCCATCAGGCTCTAACAGTGTATCTTCTCTTTGGTCCTTAAGGCAAATAAAACTGCACATTCTCTTATCTTTAAGTCAAAAGATTAAATGCAATATCAAAGCATGCATTGAGGGGCACATCTTAACAGCTAAATGATACTGTGAGATATCCATCTCCTGTTAGTCTCTGTGTTCTCCTTCTTCTGAACAGAGAAAGCAACCCTCATATTTTAAATACCAGTTTGTATCGATTCCCCAGAATGTTCTCTCCCTAAGGGATAAGTTAAATTCCTTTTATATTTTGTTGGTACTTTACTGTCCATTGCTTGTTTTATTCCTTGTGGAACTGCAACATAACATAGCCAATGAATAAAATACTGTTTTATAAGAAACCAGGTATATCCCACTGGATTTACTAAAAGAAGTACAACAGAAGGGATGTGGGCTTCTTCATATAGTATACAGCAGAGGTCTTCAAACTTGGCAGCTTTAAGACTCCCAGAATTCTCCAGCCAGCTATGCTCTGCTGGCTGGAGAATTCTGGGAGATGAAGTCCACAAATCTTAAAGCTGCCAAGTTTGGGGACCCCTGGTATACAGATAGTCCTTGTCTTACAATCATTCGTTTAGTGACTGTTCAAAGTTACAATGGCACTGAAAAAAGTAACTTATACCCGTTTTTCACATTTATGACTGTTGCAGCATCCCCATGGTCATGTGGTCAAAATTCAGATGTTTGGCAACTGACCGCAATCATATTCGTGATGATTGTCATGTCCTGAGGTCATGTGACCCTCTGACAAGCAAAGTCAACAGGGAAGCCAGGTTCACTTCACAACCATGTCACTAATTTAACAACTGCAGTGATTCACTTACAACTGTGGCAAGAAAGGTCATAAAATGGGGCAAAACTCACTTAACAAATGTCTCACTTAGCAACATAAATTTTGGACTGAACTGTGTCTGTAAGTCGAGGACTACCTGCAAATACATGCCCTTTCAGGCTGCTCCTGTTCTCTCTCTCAAAGAAGACAGAGTACCAAGCACATGGGGAAGTATTTTGCATAATTTCACCTCAACTTCATTATGAAATTATAATGCCTTTATGTTTTGCAGTTTCTGAACTACAATGTGCTCCCTTAACAGCTGCATATCTTGCTGAATTTTTCTACCGCACATACATGCCTTTGCTTCGTTACAATAGAGCAGGGGTCCCCAGCTCCCAGGCTGCAGCTCGCTATTGAGCCTTGAGCCTTTTGGACCTGAGCCATGGAAGTGGCAGGAGAGCACAGGTGCACATTCCCATTCGCGTGAGCTGTAGGCAAGCAGGGGTGTGCATCAGGGGTGGATTCTACTTACCTTTACTACTGGTTCGCAATGGGATCACGCGCAAACTTGCTTTGCAGATCGCTGATGACGACATCCGGGGCGGTGGGCGGGGCCTCCCACCGGTTTTACTACCAGTTCTTGAGAACCGGTCCAAACAGGGGCAACTCATCACTGGTGTGCATGCTACATTTGCACAAACAGCATATGTGCAGAATCCTCCCCTCCCTACCCCCACCAAGGCAGTCCACAAAGCCCAAAAAGGTGGGGAACTCTGCAAAATAGGACTCCTATCACAATACTGATATCTCTGAATTTTCCAACAGTAGCAACACTTTTCATTTGCAGCGTACTCTTTAATATCAGGATTTATGAGCTCAGAGAATGCTGATCAATGTATGAAGGAATTGCCTTTGGGATGGTGGTTTAGACATCACCTAGTAGAAAATTTCTGATTTATTTGCACAGCTATTTCCCTGTTAGAAATAGTGTTGATATATATGCATATGGAGTATCTCTATCTTCAGAGATTGAACTTCATTCCTGGTGTTTTTATCTAAATTACTATTTCTCAACCTTGGCAACCTTAAGATGTATGAATTCCAACTCTCAAAGTTCTGTGACTTGAAGTTCATGCTTCTTAAATTTGCTGAGGGTGAGAAACACTGATCTACATGGATTTAGATACAACGTAGTTTTTGAACTGCATAGCAACGAAGATACCCTTTTACTTTCTTTTTCAGCAATTTTGGCATGAGGGTTATTTGATTAGCAGAGACACTAAAGATTAAAAAGTTGGCAGCACGTACAGACAGAACAGAAAGGGCAATAGTATTTCTATTTTTAAATTCTTTATCTCTAGACCAGGAAAGAAAAACTCTGCAAGATTTCTACAAGAAATTCTCAAATTTAAATGTTTAAAATGACCCTCCCAAAAAGAGATATTCTTTTACCCCTTTCTACCTATGCAGGCTTTGTTAACGGCAGCACAGGAAGATGGTGTTAGATTAATTATGCGTAGTCTAACAAAGAGAAGGGCTAGGGGTGATATGAAAGCAGTCTTCCCATATCTAAGGGCTGCCACAAAGAAGAAAGGGTCAACCTATTCTCCAAAGCCCCTGAGGACAGGGCAAGAAGTAATGGATGGAAGATGATTAAAAAGAGATCCAACCAGGATGAAATTCAGCAGGTTCTGAAGAACCGGTAGCAGAAATTTTGAGTGGTTTGGAGAACTGGCAAATACCACCTCTAGCTGGTCCCAGAGTGGGGTGGGAATGGAGATTTTGCAATATACTTTCCCCAGGAGTGGGGAGGGAATGGGGAGTTTGCAGTATCCTTCCCTGGAGTGGGGTGGAAATGGAGATTTTGCAGTATCCTTCCCCTGCCATGCTCACCAAGCCAGGCCCACCAAGCCATGCCCACAGAACCAGTCGTAAAAAAATTGCATTTCACCACTGGATCCAACCTAGAACTAAGGAGACATTTCTTGATAGTAAGAAAAATTAATCAGTGAAACAGCTTGCCTCTGTAAGTTGTGGATACTCCTTCACTGGAGGTTTTCTAGAAGAGATTGGGCAGCTATTTATCCAGAATGCTTGAGCAAGGGGTTGGACTAGACAATCTCCAAGGCCCCTTTCAGTTCTATTATTCTATGTTCTATGAATGGTTGTTTACCTCCTGGATTCTTCTTTAATCTATATGCCTTTCAAGTCAATATTCACACTTGGCAAGTCCATGCAATTTTCTTGGCAACATGGTTTGCCTTTGCTTGCTTCATGGAGTTCAAAGAGAGTGCCTGGCACAAGGTCATCCAGCTGGCTTTATTGCAAAGGATGGACAAGAATACATTATCTCCAGGTTTCCAGCCTGGTGCCTCAACCACTACACTAAATCAACTTTTTTTTCAAAGAATAACTTCTCATTCAACGGTCAGAACTTTACAGAATTCCCAAATGTTCTTCTTCTGTGGCATAAGACAGTTGGAATGTCCACTTATTCCATATCCATTTTCTAAACTGCTCATTGTCTCTAAAGGACCTATTGCTCGTCAGCAAGCCTTTCTCCTAAGTCCCTCTTCTCTAAATGCTCTTGGAAGAGATCTGTTGTGCCATTTAGGAGGCACAAAATATTGCATTTCCCAGCATAAGAAAAAAACAATGGTTCTACCTGAAATGTCCCTTTAGGAGGATTATTCTTGTTAGTTGTGAAGTCATGCCCAGCCCATCATGACCCCATGGACAAAGTTCCTCTAGGCCCTTGATGGTGAACCTATGGCACGGGTGCCACAGGTCACACGTGAAGCCATATTGGTGGGCACGCGAGCTCAACTCCGGCAGTTGATTTTCGGGCCCTCTGAACCCACCAGAAGTCAGGAAACATGCTGTTTCCGGCTTTCAGAGGACCTCTAGGGGGATGGGGAAGGCTGTTTTTGCCCTCCCCAGGCTCCTAGAAAGGCTCTGAAGCTTGGGAAGAGCGAAAAATGGGCCTACCGGGCCCACTGTGTCATTGCATGCCAAAAGCGGGGGGGCATGGGGAGGGGGCGAATAGAATTATGGATGTGGGCACACATGTGTGACCACCACCACCACCACCCCCTGCACTCACCCGCTTTTGGCATGCAATGGCAAAAAGGTTAGCCATCATTGCTCAAGGCTTTCCTGTCCTTTACCATCTTCTGGAGTCCATTTAAGCTCATGCCGACTGCTTCAGTGACTCCATCCAGCCACTTCAATCATGCCATTCTTCTTTTGCCCTCAATTTTTCCCAACATTAGTCTCTTCTCCAGTGAGTCCTTCCTTCTCATTAAGTGGCCAAAGTATTTGAGTTTCATCTTCAGGATCTGGCCTTCTAAAGAGCAGTCAGGGTTGATCTTCTCTAGGACCGACCGGTTTGATCGCCTTGCAGCCCAAGGGACTCTCAGGAGTCTTCTCCAGCACCATAGTTCAAAGGCCTCAATTCTTTGGCGCTCAGCCTTTCTTATGGTCCAACTTTCACAGCCATACATTGCAAGTGGGAAAACCATAGCCTTGACTAGACACACTTTTTTTTTTAGTCAGCTTGAATTTGCAGATGGTTCTGCTTTGAAACAAGCTCCAGATATTCTGGGGGGGGGGGGGACATTCTAATTAAATGAGAGACAGAGCAGTTAACATTCAAATTGACCCCACAAAACCATTTTCTAGGTAAATGCTATATCCTTTAAGCCCGGAAGCTAAAGAAGGAATTAAATCAGTAATTGAAGTCTTCACAAACCAGGGTGTAATTGTATCCACTAGAAGCTCCCTCAGCAATCTCATCCTCTTCATTTAGAAAGGGAGGAGGCAGTAATGAATAGCCCTTTATACAAGACCTAAAGAATAATGAATTAATTGTAATGCCCACTTTCCTATGATTCTGGCCCCTGATAGTTTTCTGGCTAGCGCCTCCCCACTGGCTGCTTGCTTTTCAAGCATTAATCTTTGCAGTCATATCCTGATTATCTGTTTCCATCTTCCCCTCTAGGCCACACCTTGACCATCTTACACGTTTTAGAAAGTAAATGCAGCCTTCCTTTTTCCATGTTATAGTCCTCATGGATACAAGTAGTCCTCAACTTATGACTACAATTAGGAACCAAAATTTATGTTGCTAAGCAAGGCAGTTTGTTAAGTGTGTTGGCTGTTAAGTGAATCACATTTTCATTAAGCAAATCTAACTTCCCCCATTGACTTGTCAGAAGCCAGCTGAGGGGATCACAAATGACAATCACAGGATCCTGGGATTCTGCAACCATTGCAAACACATGCTGGTTATCAAGCATCCTAATTTTGATCACATGATTGTGTGGATGCTATCACAGTCATAAGAATGAGGACCCACCTAAGTCCCTTTTTTCAATGCTGTTGTAACTTTGAATGGTTGTAAATTGAGTCACTGTCCTGTGACTGATGTACCTTTTTAATTCAAATCTTCCACTTTAATCCAAATTAGATAATGATTTTCCTCTTTTGTCCTTGCAGGCGCCCAATACCTACTAGACACTTAATTCCTCATTAATATGTAACTTTCTCTTGCTGTGCCTAAACTAAACAACTCTGAAGGTGGAGGGGGGATGGGAACTGTTAAAGAGCTATAAAACTTGACCAACAAAAGCTATCTCTTTGTGAGTGGGATCCACTAACTACCGACCCCACTGCAATCCAGACTCAGTGTGATGTGTGAATCTGAGATGGTGGATGTCTGGCGCTTTAAGGATAGGAACCCTAGATTTCTTTTTTTGTTATTGAACCTGCAACTGCACTAACTTTCAACAGTATAAGATGAATTTAAGGCAAAAGTTCAATTTAGAACTCACTAAAAACTAGTAATAAAACTAAACAGGCAGCAGCTGATATGAAAACATGAGTTCCTGAGCCGACAGCTTTGCCTCCTCCCAGCTGGCAAAAGATTCATAGTGTTAACAGTGTATAAATGCAGGTTTTCATGAAGCTTTGTGCAATGTATTTGTGTGACGATATAAATAGTTAAGTGTGACAGATGGAGCACACGAGGCCTTCTCTGAAGAGGCCATAAATGGGGAGAGATTTGTTCCAGTAGGTTTCAATTTATGTAGCAGGTAGAAGAATGCCAAAAGGGAGAGTCCAAAGTTGATTCAAGGAGAAAAATCTTCTCAACATGCGAAATGGTTCCAAAAGAAAAGATGGACTGTGGGAACTAGATGAGAGGAAGATACCCAGGTGGAAAAAGCATGAAAAGAATACTAAATTCTTTTCCAAGCCATAGATTGAAATCATAGAAACCATAGAATCTCCCTATATCCCACCACTTTCCTTCTCTATTTCCGGAGTGCTATATAGATAGTCCTTGCCTTACAACCATTCATTTAGTGACTGTTCAAGGTTACCAGTGCACTGAAAAAAAGTGACTTATGACCATTTTTCACACTTAAGACCATTGCAGCATCCTCATGGTCACATAATCAAAATCCAGACACTTGACCATTGACTCATATTTATGATGGCTGCAGTGTTCCAGGTTCACATGGCAGCCCTTTGAGACCTTCTGACAAGCAAAGCCTATGGGGAAGCCAGATTCACTTAACAACTCTGTTACTAACTTAACTACTATGGCAAGAAAGGTTATAAAATAGGGCAAAATTCACTGTCTCACTTGGTAACAGAAATTTTGGGCTCAATTGTGGTCATAAGTGAAGGACTATATGTATCTCCTTGAATAGAGACTGCAATTTGTTTTTTTACTGTAACTAACTCACCCTGCACAATTAAGGTCAAGATATGATTTAGTGATTAGATGCCCACTTCTTAGTTTCATCTGGATGACTCAGTTTTTTCTTCTTCTTCTTCTTTTGGCTGGTGTCCTCTTGTAAAAGACACAGTTCAGCTTCTGGCTTTCTGAATTCTCTAAGCTTCTACAATGTCTGATTTGGAAATTCACCAGTTTTAAATTATAATGTGAAGTGCTAAAATTAATTTACCTCAGGCTCGACTCAACTAGGAAAATTTAGCAAGGCACATGGAGTGCCTTGATAGGCAGAATAGAAAATTGATGGTTAGCAGTTGTCCAAATTATTGGAAGATTTGTGGTTCTATTTCCTTTCATTCTTTAATTAGCAAATTGTGGCACTTCAGTGCGGGTTTCACAAAGCTCTACCTCCCAATCCTGATTCTTCTTTACCCATTGTTCAAAAGATCAGAAATCAGATTTTGCCTAACTCAAACCATCTTTAATTTAAACCTTCATATAGCAATAGCACTTAGACTTATATATCACTTCACAGTGCTTTACAGTCCTCTCTAAGCGGTTTATAGAGTCAGCATATTACCCCCAACAATTTGGGTCCTCATTTGTCCTCAGAAGGATGGAAGGCTGAGTAAATCTTGAGTCGGTGAGATTCGATCTAATCAACTGCAGCTAGCAGTCAGCTGAAGTAGCCTGCAGTTCTGCACTTCAACCACTGTGCCATCTCAGCTGTTTCATATGTTAAATAGTGCCTCTGAAAATATCAATACCAATAGCATTTAGACTTATATACCGCCTCCTCACAGTGCTTTTACAAGTGCTTTTATAAGCCTCTGGGCAGCTTACAAAACCAGCATACTGCCCACACTAATCTGGGTCTTCATTTTACCAACCTCATAAAAATGGAAGATTGGTTTAACCTTGGGCCCATCAGGATTGAACTCCAGGCTGTGGACAGAGTTTGCCTGCAATACTGCATTCTAACCACTGCACCACTATGGCTCCTTAGTGATCATCCAGCTGAATTCATCTACCTGCCTGGCTCCAGAACAAATGCTGTTGACTATATTATTATCTCTAGGAACTTTCTCCCTTATGCTAAGGCTCTAGAAGTCACTCCTAGCAATCATTTTTTCAATCCTGCTCCAGTTAAATGTTTTTACTCATTGAACACGTAATTGGGGACTGTTACCAACTTCTTCTAAAGCGGACTCATGGATTTGAATGGGAGACTCAGTTCATTTGTTATGAACTTTGTGACTAATTTGATTCCATAGTTAATGGGCCCCATAATTCTAAGATAAAGTAAAGGGAGATTTTCTGAATCTGATGTCTTCCCTCATTTATGTAGGGAGAATAACAAGAGAATAACAGAGAGTGGCTATGTCAGATTTTTCTACTTTTTAAAAATCAAGCCATTCAGCGTTGTTACTGACAGGCGGGTTTAGCATAATTTTCAGTAATGAGGGAAATGGATATGAGCTTATTAACCAAGTTTCTGTAATAAGGATCTCTAAAGCAAGCAAACTTAATTAAACATAAAAGAGATGAAGACAGATAGGATTGTTGTGATTTCTTTATTTCAGGAAGAGATAGCATAGAGCTATACAGTTTTCTTAGCTTTGTTTATGAATCAGAATGTTATATTTCTTATACAGGTAGTCTTTGACTTACAACAGTTCATTTAGTGACATTTTGAAATTACAAAGGCATTGAAAAAAATGACTTATGACATTTTTCACACTTATGCCCATTGTAGCATTCTCATGATTACATGTTATATATTCAGATATTTGACAAATGATTCACATTTATGACAGCTGCAGTGTCCCTGGGTCATGTGTTGACCTTTTGTGAACTTTTGACAAGCAAAGTCAATGGGGAAACCAGACTCACTTAACAACCATGTTACTAATTTAACAACTAAAGTGATTCAATTAGCAAATATGGCAAGGCAGGTCATAAAATTTAGCAAAATTCACATAACAAATTTCTCACTTAGCAACATAGATTTTGGGCTCAATTGTGGTCATAAATTGAGGACTACCTGTAGTATGGTTTCTTTCATGATAATATTACTACAATATTGTGTTAGTATATTTTAACTACATGTGAAGAGAATACATGATCATTTCCATGGCACTAATTTCTCAGGGTTGATAAAAGTCATTTTGTTTGCACAACTATATTAACTGAAGCATCATGTTATATTGAGCATTCGTAGTGCTTTTACTTATTTAATATTAAATCTGTATGCTTCCAGACTCTCAGCAACTTGGAGATGTTTACAAATTCTTAAAATCATGAATACAAAAAACCAGCACAAAAGCAAAACACATCAAAGATGGCAGAGATAACAAATGCAGATGGGAGCAAAGAAAACGAAGAAAAAGAGGAGTAGTCACATCCATCAAAGGCCTGGATCAAATGCCAAGTTTTCAGGGCCCTTTAAAACACCACTAGGATGGGGGCCATTTGAATCTCAGGGGGAACCTTATTCCCGAGGGAAGGTGCTGTTTGGAACAGCCTATTAGCCCCTCATGGTAGTTCTGACAAGAAGCAACACAATGAATTCTTTCTCAATCTTATTGTAAGGTCACATCAACAGAACCTTGCAGGTCTGAGATTATCCCTCCTGTTCATTACTTTTATTCTCCAAAAAATAGGGAGAATTCTTTGTGAGACACACACACACACACACACACACACACCCCTCTTTCAAACTCAATTTACGTTCATCAAACATGGTGTAGGCCATGGGTGGGGAACCTTGGGCCTTTTATGACTTCTGAACTTCAACTCCCAGAATTCCTGACCAGCATGGCTGGCTCAGGAATTCTGGGAGTTGAAGTCCACAAGTCTTAAAAGGACCAAAATTCTTCATCCCTGGTATAGGCCAGTGGTGGGTTACTACTGGTTCACAACAGATCGGGCGAACCGGTAGTGGTGGCGGGAGACTCCTGTGGTTCATTCCCACAAAGCATGACATCTTAGGAGACAGGAAGAAAAGCCACAGCTAGACAATGGTCTATTAAGAGAAATCTAAGTTCAAAGAAGGAGATGGGGGCGGGGGCAGAGAAACTATTTCAGGAGGGATTCTCTCTAGTTCTCTGGAAAGTAAAGTCAGAGGAAGGGAGGAACTGCTCTCAGACTTACAAGATTGTGTTAATGTAACCCACAATAAAGGTATGCTAGTACTCGTGGTTTTATTTTCCTGTCTGGGCTGCCTTGAAGGACTGATTGTACTACAGAGAAGGCCCATTTCCAGTATCCCAATAGATGGAATTGTTTAAACCAAGGCATCTGAAGTGCACCAACCCTGTCAGATTGCATCAGCCTGTTAGATCTTATGGGAGATAGGCAGTCCCACAAGTACACAGGCTAATGTGGATGAGATGCTTTGATATTACATTATGTTTTGTTTCCATTCCATTTGAACACTGTCCTGGCAAAGGATAATTATAAATGTTTTAATAAACAACAAATCTTTTTCTGGTGGGGGTTTTTTTTTAGGGCTTGTCCAAAGCCCTAACATTTGAAATTAACTCAATGATTGTAGGGATAGATATTTTTCCGGAGAGATTTCCATTTTATCTACCTTGACTTGTCACCATGCAGTTAGTTGGATGACCCCAAATGCTCTCATGCCATGAATTTGAAATCCTGAATTTCTAATATTTCCATTTTCTTTTCATCTATATATTTAGCCAAGCAGGCCTGAAATTTGCTTATATAACATCTTTCTCCTAGGAACAGTACTAGTTAAAAGCAGATTGACACCAGTCTGTTGGTTGATGATGCAAACAAGGTGGACTAGGAAGGCAGGAAGGGAAATCCACTCCATGATGAATACTGGGAATAGCCTTCAATATCTGCCTCTAATGGTCTTCAAAAGACTCCCAAAATCTGCACAACACAGCCAAATATGTGAAAGCCAATAGGAAAGAGTTGAATAAATAAGAGCTGACCTGCTCCTTCTATCTACTGTTTGGAGAGAGAGGAAATGCTGACATCACACAGAATCCATCTCTACTCTACTGAGAAGACGACTCCCCCTTGCAGTTCTTGATGGGCATTGAAAACAGCATTTTCCCCCTTCTGTGAACACAAGTAGGGCAGTCCAGTCCATTTGTAGCACTTGATTCTGACTTGTGCAAATGCCTCCATTTCCATTTGGCTGGTAGGTGTTCTTCCCAGCTCTGTCCTCTGCTTTATTGGGCTGCTGTTTTCGAACAAGTCTAGTAGTGGAGTGGTTCAGCACCATCATGTGGACTAGACCAAGACATCAACTCTACAGGAAAGCTAAAATTAATTGATTATGATTGGCTATTCAGGTAGTCCTTGACTTCCCTTGTCTGCTTAGTGACCATTCACAGTTACAATGGATCTACCCGAGTGAACTTATAACTCGGATTCAGAGTTCTGATGACTGGATGCTCCCTGCTGCAGTCATCTGACTACACTTCAGTCATTCAACAACTGTGCCTTATTTATGCCCATTTGCTGTGGCCTGTGGTCACATGGATGCATTTTATGAACATTTTGCCCCAGACCAGCATTTTTGTCCAGATTGACTTATGTCCACAGTGTTCATTTAACAATCATGACGTTCCTTAATGACTGCCCCAAAAGCGGTTGTAAAACTGTGTCAGTCATGTGGGGAATCTGATTTATTACCATTACAAGTTATGATCATGTGACAGGCTCTAATGGTCATAACCAGTGGTGGGATTCAAGTAATTTAACAACCGGTTCTCTGCCCTAATGATTTCTTCCAACAACCAGTCTGCCAAACTGCTCTGAAAGTTAACAACCAGTTCTCCCGAAGTGGTGTGAACTGGCTGAATTCCACCACTGGTCATAACTCAAGGACTACCTGTAAGAATAGCTTCTTTCAAATCTTATTGTTCTCTACCTTCTCTTCCTTCTTATAGTTCAGTGATTTAGGAAGTCATTTCTGAATATTACCTGTCTATTGTGGTGACAATATGTTTCACCCACTGTCATCTTAGTGAAAGATCTAACATATATTCACGAAAGTCATCCTATTCTCTACAAATGGTGAAAAGCTGGCTATTTTTTTGTTTTATCTGGGTGACATTAACAGTGTTTTGCCGAGTTTCTTCTACAGAACCAGATGACTGGAAGCAGCTTCATTTTTTCCCCTTCTTACCAGTCTCCAAAAGACATTGGCATAGAATGAAAAGCAATTGGCACTTGCTTTACCAGATTGTGTGGGAGGGGAATCCATTAATTGTTAACCACAGTGTGGACAGAACAGCTGGCCATCACTGTCGACAAATGGAGGAAATAATTGCAATTATTTTAATTAATCTAGAAATGATTTTTTTTTATTGCCTTCATTATCAGCCAGTTTATGAATGAGAAAAAGTAGCTGAAGGCTATAATGTGAAAAAGGCTTAAGGCACGCTTGCATGAATATTTTGCATGAAAAATAAATATTTCAGGTATCATGTTTAAGACTGAAACATGGGAAACTAACACGTGAAAATATGGACCACCACCAGTGTAAAATATGGGCCGATGTCACCAATACTGTAAAGTTGAGCTGTATTTCTGGCTCAGCTGCATTAGAGCTGAAACGCCCACAAAGTTGCAGCCTTCTTATTTTGGGCGAGAGGCTGTGGTTTCATTTGTCCACTAGAGGGAACTCTCACCTCACCACTCTTAGTCGCAGGTCCATGAAAGGAAATGATTTTCCAACTGTTTCTTCTGGAATCAAGGCGAAGCAAGCAGAAATGAAACTCATCTGTGACAACTCAGTATTTCAAACCCAGCATAGTAATCGCCTTCCTCCTTTCCTCTTTTTCCATTTGCAAGGCCTGAGACGTTGAGGTTGGGAGGTGGAATATCACAAAATGTCAAGTGCCGCATCTTGTGAGAGTTTAGCCAATTCTAATTTTAAGTTAATAATATTTAAAACTGTAGTGCTGTGGCTAGCATTTTGACATATTATAGTACCAGCCCATTAAAACAATTAACAGAAACCAAAATCGGGGTCCTGTATTCCATAAAACTGCATCAGGTTGGACTATAGAACAAAAACTGAGAAATTAGAAACATTGGTTTCTTCCAGAGATATTTTTTCCCCTGTAATTACATATATAAATAGCAAAACCAATCTCTAAGCTGAACCTTTTGTGTCTGCACTTTTTGATCCATTAAGTATAACTGATTTTAGCATTACTTAGGAAGCCAAAAGGAAGGTAGTGTACTCATAACTGGATCCTTTTTCTTGTGAACATAATGAGAAGCAGATGTTGGCTAAAGTAACACTTCATCAGGGCTTATTCGACAGCCTTAGTCTAATCTGGGAGGGGGGGGAGAAGGGTTTATTTGTGGGCAAGCTCTCTTGTTTATTTGGTATTCCACCATTATTACCTTTAAAAATAACTCAAGACAGTGAATAGATCAAATAAACTTTTTTTCCTATTTGCTCCCCAACCACTAACTACCCTGTGAGGAGGGTTGAGCTGAGAAGAGAATGTATTCCTGGAGATAGTTTTAGACTGGGAGATTTAAATTTCCCTCATATGTGCTAGCCTTGAGCATCATCATTTTCTCTCCTAATATTTCACCTTCCAGATAGTTTGTTAATATAAATTGGAGGTCTGTGGGAGGGCTTCTTCTTTCCAGGCACATTGCACAAGGGGTGAATGCAGCCTCCTATGAATTTTGCTCTTAGATTCACCATCTTATTCTTTACCTGGTTTTGGAGGTTTCATGTGTGTGTGTATTTTCCGGCTTGTTTTTGAATTTTGTTGTACCTTTTTGTTTCTATTATATAGTGAGCCGCCCAGATTTTAAGAGTCAGATGGCACCTAAATTAAATCACATCAGCCTCATTACCTGTCAGATCTATCAGATGTAGATACACTAACATCAACATCCCCCTGTACAATTGAATAACTCCCAGGCTAAAAGACATGAGCATCCTGCTTCACAAATTCACATATGGAAAAGAAGAACCGCCCAGCCTTTCCAAAGTTTTTCCATAATCTCCATAAAACCCATGGAAGCATCCATGCCCAAGAGTTCTGGTAGACATGTTAGGCCACCCTCCAAACTAAAGAAGAAGGGGGAAAAAAACCAGAAACAATTCCAACTTCCACCTAAATCCCTTTATTAAATAATTAAGCCAGTAAAAATTAGATTTTTTTGGGCGGGGTGTGTGTGTGTTATTAAACAGGACAGTGATACATATCTTAAAAGAAACTATAACAAGGTGGAAAACCAACTATCACTGAAGAAATGAAAACAATGCCCAGGAGGAAAATTTAGATTTACAGGTCAGTAATTTGGATGACCAAGGTATTAAGAGAATCCTCTACTATATATTCAGCATCAGATTTAAGTTACAAGAAGTTTGGGATATGGAGTCATGTAGATCTGGTGGTAACACAATTTCTGGTCATATCCATGACTTAGCATAGAGGAAGGGAAAGTGGCTACTCTTACATATAAGCATAAATTCAGAAGATAACTGAATATAACTGCCTTATACATCTAAATTTAAACTTCGGGGCATTCCAGGATAACATCAAGCAAAGGCATTAGACAGCTGAGGAATTATTCTTGGGCATAAACACAGGAAGAGCAGAGGTATCTGGAGGGGAAACACTATGCATTGCAATATCTTCATAGGCAGGTGGATCATCCAGAGGAAGTGGGTAGCGTGGTTGTTTGCCTACAGCCTAGAGAAAATGGTATAAAATGAATTGCATTTTTATATGGAATATTCTGCAGGATATATACCCAGTATACCAAATCTGAGAAAGAGATGTTCTAAAGAAAGGACAATCAGTCTTTGACCTGACAATCAGATATAATACCTGATGCTCTCCTCCCATTTGTTGTTGAATTTCAGTGGTGCTGTATCTAAATAATGCTTCTCTTCAGCCTCTTCTTAGTTTCTTCTACTTATTATTGTCTCCTCATGTCATTTCTCTGTGAGAAATGCTATCTTATTGAAAATTGTCAATCAGAAGGTCGGCAGTTCAGTGGTTTAAATCCCTAGTGCCGTGTAATTAGATGAGCTCCTGTTACTTGTCCCAGCTTCTGCCAACCTAGCAGTTTGAAAGCACGTAAAAAATGCGAGTAGAAAAATAGGGACCATTTTGGTGGGAAGGTAACAGCGCTCTGTGCACCTTCGGCGTTTAGTCATGCCGGCCACATTACCATGGAGACGTCTTCAGACAGCACTGGTTCTTCAGCTTTGAAACGGAGATGAGCACCACCCCCTAGAGCCGGAAATGACTAGCATGCATATGCAGGGGAACTTTTACCTATATTAGAGAACTAGGAAGAAACAGAGCCAACCTTGCACTAGAGATCCATGGTCTGCTTGGGCTTCTCAGTCAGAAAAAAGATCTTTGGAAAACCAGAAACAAGATAACCTGTTCCTTACCTCACTATAAGATGGTGGAATTCTGAGTTCAAAATTCTGAACTGAGATCACATTAGGTATGGGGAACGGAGGTGGGCTGGACATAAATGACTCAACTGGAAAGTGGATAGCATCCCTGTTGTTGTAGTAGTTGATGCACATCCTGATGCAACAGCTGCTAATGATAGCCAGAGGAACAAGATAAATGATAGGCCTGGGGAGGCAAAGAAAAGTGAAGTAAAGCAATCTGGCAGATTTCAAAGGGAGATACTGTATCTGCAAATGTATTGATACTTACAGGTGCTGCCTGAGGATCCCAGATTCAACTCCTGGAATTTCAAAAATCCTTCTCATGTCCTTTTGGGTTATTTATTTTAAATGCACAGGCCACAAGGAAATCAACTAGTTCTTCTTTCCTAATTGCAGCATTTAACATTTGCTTCCTACATGTAGTTCCTAGTTCTATCAATCTGTCTCATGTAATGATTGTACATGGTTCCCAACAATCACCACCAGTTTTATCGAATATACTACTTTTGAGCTAAGATTTGAATGTGATGTTTCATAAAGAGGGTTAGTATTAAGGCGGATCTTAGTTTAGTCAAACATTTATCCCATCAAATTCAGTTCACACAAACACAGCTCTCTACCCAAGACATGCTCACAGAAAAGGTTATCCTTATACTTGCACATTACGTACGCAAGCCAGTTAGGCACTTCAAGCTTACAAGTGCAGTTAAGACTGGAATCAGTAGAATACCTTAGGAAAGAAAAGATAAAAGTTTTAAAACAAAATTCTTTCATCATGGCTTCATTATTAGTGCAGAGTAGCCTTTGCTAGTTTGATCCCCAATGTCTACATTAGTGTTTCCCAAACTTGGTAATGTGTGGACTTCAGCTTACAGAATTTGTTAGCCAGCATGGCTGGCTGGGGAATTCTGCGAGTTGAAGTCCACACATTTTAAAATTGCCAAGTTTAAGTTTAAAATTGCCAAGTTTAAGTTTAAAATTGCCAAGTTTAAGTTTAAGAAACACTGGTCTAAGATGAATTAAAATTCAATTCCCATAATACTTAGTTAGCCGAGTCAATGGCCTTTCAGAGATTCTGACACTGGAGTTCTGAAAACCCCACTAGGATTGCCATAGTAAACAATTATTGCCGTCACTATGAAAAAGGAAAAGAGCTAACCAACCAAGATCAGAGATTTCCCACATTAGGATAAACATTTCAGGGAATGGAGCAGATCAAACCAGAGAATAGAGAAATAGTATAAAATGCAGGTAGTCTTCAACTCGATGATCTTGATGGTTGATGATCTCTGGAGGGCTCAGGTTCCTCTGTCCTGGTCCTATTAGACCTCTCAGCGGCTTTTGATACCATCGACATGGTATCATGCTGCGCCGGTTGGAGGGGCTGGGAGTGGGGGGCACCGTGTTACGGTGGTTCTCCTCCTTTCTCTCCAACCGGTCGCAGTCTGTGTTGACAGGGGGGCAGAGGTCAACCCCGAGGCCCCTTGTATGTGGGGTGCCATAAGGGTCGGTCCTCTCACCCCTCCTGTTCAACATTTATGTGAAGCCGCTGGGTGAGATCATCCGTGGTTTTGGGGTGAAGTACCATCAGTACACTGATGATACTCAGCTGTACATCTCCACCCCAGACCACCCCAATGATGCCATCAAAGTGATGTCCCGATGCCTGGAGGCCATATGGATCTGGATGGGGAGGAACAGACTCAGGCTCAACCCTTCCAAGACCGAGTGGCTGTGGTTTCCGACATCCTGATATAGTCAGTTGACGCCATCTCTGACTATTGGGGGTGAGTCAATGTCCCCCACGGATGGGGTTCGCAGCTTGGGCATCCTCCTGGACTCACAGCTGTCTTTAGAAGGGCATATGACGGCCGTGGCCAGGAGGAGTTTTCATCAGGTTCGCCTGATTTGCCAGTTGCGTCCCTTTCTGATCGGGATTCGTTACGCACGGTCACTCACGCCCTCGTTACCTCATGCCTGGACTACTGTAATGCTCTCTATATGGGGCTCCCCTTGAGGAGCACCCAGAGGCTCCAACTGGTCCAGAACGCGGCCGTGCGGGTGGTGATGGGAGCAACGTTGCGCTCCCATGTGACTCCACTCCTGCACGAGCTGCGCTGGCTTCCGGTGGTCTTCCTGGTGCGCTTCAAGGTTTTGGTTACTATCTTCAAAGCGCTCCATGGCTTAGGACCAGGGTACCTTCGGGACCGTCTTCTGCCACCAGTAGCCTCTCACCGACCAGTCCATTCCCACAGAGAGGGGCTCTTCAGGGTGCCATCAGCCAAACAGTGTCGACTGGTGGCCCCCAGGGGGAAAGCCTTCTCTGTGGGGGCACCGGCTATCTGGAACGAGCTCCCCCCTGAGATAAGGACGATACAGGACCAGGTTTAACCTCTGGCTTAAACCTCCCCTTTATAATGGGTTTTTAAATGTTTTATATGATTGGTTTTATATGATTGGATTTTAAATTTTTCAGCCTAATCATTTAATTTATCTTAACTATTTTTAACTTTTGTATGTTCTGTATTTTATCTGGCTGTTCACCACCCTGAGTCCCTTCAGGGAATACGGCGGTATATAAATTTGATAAAATAAATAAATAATAATAAAATAAATAATTGAGCCTGGCAATTGTGATAAGTCATGATAGTTATAAAACAGGTTACTATGTGATTGGACCTGGTTTACATCTTGTTTTGCAACAGTCATTAAATGAACACAGTGGTCATGAAGCAAACACCACAATTGTTAAGCAAAGCCAGTTTGTTATGAGGTGGTTTTCCTATGTAAATTAGGGTCATATAAGTGTGGCGGGACCAACATAAGTGTTCTAAAATATTCATAACCTGAAAACCACATGTGGGGCAGTTATTTTACATTCCCAGCATATCTTTTATTTAGGAATCCTCCTGCAATTAACTATTTTCTCTTTTTTTCCAGTTTTGGTTGGCTGCTTATCCATTCACCACTTGGATCAGATCGGAACTAAGAGAAATGCGAACAAAATAAAGCAGTAACTTACAAGAGGGTCCAGCACTCATCTCTGTATGATGAAACCTAGAAAGGAATAAGATTTATTTATTTATTTATTTTGTCAGATTTATATGCCGCCCTTCTCCCGTAGGACTCGGGGCAGCTCACAACAATAAAACAATCCAACAATAAATAAAATTACATAATATTAAAAACCAATTTAAAATACCCAAATCCCCAGTTAAAATCCACGACAGATCAGGGAAGTTGCTGAAAGAGCCATGTCATTAGATCGGCGCAGAAGGTGTGGAGGTCAGGGACCGTCCGGAGTCCGGTGGGCAATCCATTCCAGATGGTCTGTGTGGCCACAGAGAACACCTTCATCCTGGGGACTGCCAGCCAACACTGTCTGGCCGAGGGGACCCGGAGGAGGGCAACTCTATGTGAGCGCACTGGTTGGAGGGAGGCTGGAGGTGATCCTGCAAATATCCCAGGCCCATGCCATGTGGAGCTTTATAGGTGAGTACCTTGAAGCGGATCCAGAGGAGCACCAGTAACCAGTGCAGCTCGTGCAATAGTGGTGTTATATGAGAGTAGCGGAACGCACCCGTAACTACTCGTGCGGCTGCATTTTGGACCAGTTGGAGCTTCCAGGTACACCACAAAGGCAGCCCTATGTAGAGAGCATTGCAGTAATCCAACTGATGCAGTATGAATGAACAGAAAATAGCCTTTGTGCTGAAATTGGTCCTCCCAATTTCTCACCAGCTTCTCCTCCTGCAACATTCTTGATTGGAAATGGTTAGTGAAAAAAATTGGATCTGGTTGGAAATGTTCCATCATATTTTATGTATCAATGTAAGGACAAAATATAGCTCAGAATTCAGGTCCAGTGTGTTTGTGTGTGTATCAAAGAGTTAAACAAGCAATCTAATGAACTAAATAGAAGACTAGTGGCCAACAAATTATATTGGGGCTTAATTGTTTTAGTAGTTTAATTTTACCACTAGCCAATAAAAGTACCTTTTATCCTACATGCAAAGTGCTTTCCAACCAGAAGGTGGCAGCCTATTCTTACTAAATAATTTTATTTTGACACTATCTTTAATCATCCAAGGTTTCTCAATAGAAAATTCAGGCTACTGAACTTTGGTCAGAATTCCAAATTTCTTGGAAATGTGTCAGCAGCAAGTTCTTTCTGATTATAACAATGGGGCTGGATGGGCGTACATAGATCAAGGTTTCTTAAGGAATGCCATCACTCTTAAAGAAAGCCTGGTGGATTTAAAAAAAAAAACACCCAATCTTCTAACTTGGATGTGCTTTTCTTTCTACATTCAGCAACCTCAACAGTCTTAGTGAGACAAACAATGTCTGCCTTAAGAGATAGGACACATTCTTTAATAGAAACATCTTTGCTAAATAAAATCACTGGTCCACTGAATCTCACAACAAACGGTGACCAACAAATTCACAAGTATTTCCTATTCTACTTCTCAAACTAACATTCAAAGGCTATGGCCCTGGAAATGATAATTGCTATTGGGCTGATGAAATAAGGAGACTGAGGGTGTTTCAAACTACTTTACAGACTTAATTTTCCTAGGAGACCTGGTCCTACTGCTCAGGACTTACTTCTTTTCCTCTTTTCTATTTTAGCTTCTTTTCCCTTAGTTTCTCCCTCACGAAAACTTTCCCCAGCTTTTTTGCTAAAAACAGCTCAGCTTGATGGATAGCATCCCTATCACAGTTTAACCAATTTTCCCCAGTCACTGCTGCTTATGTGTGTGAGGTGGGGTGGGGGTGGGGGCCCGAAGAGAGGTGGAATAGCTTTGTAGCTTTTGGTCTAATAATTTTATTACATTTTACAAAGCATACACATAAAACAATCAAGAGAAATTATAAAGAGTAGAAAGAAAATAGGGATAGATGTGTGAAAATGTATAAAGAAAAAGGAAAACACATTTGGGTTTTCTTTTTCTTTATAATTTAGACTTCGTTATATTTTAGACTTCCTCTAAGGATATAAAGAACTAAGACTATAATAAAATGCCCATTTCCTCCTCTCCCAAAAGAAAAGGACAAATATTTGACCCTTTTAAATTTTAACAATCAAATCCCTATTTCAAAAGTTGATTTTTCTTCATCTCTTTTCTTCATCTCTTTGACAAAAAGTCCGCAAAGGGCTTCCAATTACAGATATTTTTTTTCCAGTGGCTTTTCTCTCACGAGGGGCATTTATTTGATAACTTTGTAGCTCTAAATGGACTTTTTACAAATCCTCTGAAATAGCAACTACTGCCATATCTTGTAGCAACAACTTCCCTAGCTGTTTGCCTGCTACATGAAGACATATTTCATCTTCCCCAAACCTCCTGCCAATTTTCTTTCCTCCCAGTTTTAATGTGGCGGGAAAGCACATCCATTCTGAAAACCTACTTGTAGCTTCTCTGCCAATTGATTTTAATTTTAAACTCCAGTTGCTTTAACTTTTCCTTGGAAAGAAAGCTAGCTAGATACCAAAAGCTTGGAATAGTCTTTCCGTAGGCTTCTCCCAAAATATATGCTTTCTACCCCCACCCCCTGCCCCTCAGCATTTTGATTCCTTACCCCTTCAGAAAGTATGAAGAGCCAAACCAGAATTATTCCTCCTTGGATTTTCATTAATGGCGCCATCCTTCTCTATGTTCACGCAGCTCAATATCCTGAGGAAAAGAAAGTCTAGCACCAAGGGGAGGACTCGTATCTTTCTTCTCACCACCCTAAGGACTTTGGTTGGCTGAGGACTAGAGGATGAGGGATTCCCACCAACACCTGCTTTGTTCATGTGCTCTGCTAATTGGTCCCAGTTGCAGGGGAAAAAAGCCTGAAACAAATATGGAGCTCCTCCTCCCTAAAATATTTGTATTATTGGAAGAATGTAAACTTATTGCAGAAATAATATCTATGAAAAGCTTCTCTTGCACGGTGCTTTCAAAAATGCAGGCGCCTTTATTCTTTCTTATATTTAGCCTGTCCCATGTAAGACATATTTGAAAAACTACCTAGTTAGAAAAAAAACAATATTCTTTTAACAGTGATTAGATAACCAAACAGTGGTCATAAAATATTTTATGTATTTTGTTGTAAAAATACAACATCAACGAGTCCATTTCACATTCTCCTCATCTCTCCTGCAGAGCAAAAAAACTTTGTATTTTAATTGGAGCTATCATGCTTAAACAAAATATATGTGGCGGTTACTTTAAACATCTTGAGGGAGGCTTCCCCTGCCCCTTATCTTTTTAATTCCCAAAGTTAAAGGCATTTTTTTAAAAAATCCCAACAGCCTGGTTTGAATTTTTTTAAAAAAAACTTAGCATCTTGATAATTGCTAAGAAAATGTTTACAGTTTGAATCTCTTTCCAGGCCCTGGTACAGGTATTAAATCAAAATATGTGGCAAGTATTTGTACAGCCAATGTTTTTTATTTGGGGGAAAGATGAAATATGATCAAAAGCTAATTTTTATGAACTTTTATTAGCTAATTTTTACTCAGTTGTTAGTGCTTGCAATGACACAGCAGTATATGTAGAAAGTAATTATTTTATTGTAGTAAGAATGAACAACAGTAAAATAGAATAGAATGATAGAGTTGGAAGGGACATTGGAGGTCTTCTAGTCCAACCCCCTGCTCAGGCAGAAAACCTATACTATTTCAGACAAATGGTTGTCCAATCTCTTCTTAAAAACTTCCAGTATTGGAGCACTCACAAGGCAAGTTGTTCCGCTGATAAATTGTTTTAAGTGTCAGGAAATTTCTTCTTAGTTCTCTTCTTTGGAATGAACTGCCCCCGGAAACACGTAAGATCTCCGACCTCTGTGTATTTCGCTGTGCCCTCAAGACCCTGCTGTTCCACCAGGCTGGGCTATCAATGTAATGATTTTAATTGGGTGTTTTAAATTTGGGGTTTTATATTTGAGCCAAAATTATTTAAATAATTTTTATTATTTTTAAATTCAGGTTTGTCTTTGTGCTTTTAATAGGCTGTACATCGCCCTGAGTCCTTCAGGAGAAGGGAAGTATAGAAATAAAATTATTATTATTATTATTATTATTATTATTATTATTATTATTATTATTATTATTATTATTATTATTATTATTATTATTATTATTTAATCTGTAGTGAGATTCACAGCCTTTGAGGCTGGTTAATAGCTCAGCAGCTCGAGTCCTAACCAAGGACCTAGGAACTGTTAAGATATCGTCAGAGGATGTAAGCTGTTCCGAGTAAGGTGGTTTTTTGTAGAGTCAAAATGTTCAAGTCAGGTAAATTTAGAATTTCTAAATAGCGGGGTAGCCCTTTAGGTATTGCTCCAAGGGCTCCAATTACAATCGGAACAACACATAATTTCTTTTTCCATAGTCGCTCAACTTCGATTTGCAAGTCCCGGTACTTTGTGATTTTTTCTTGCTGCTTATCTTCAATCCGTGCATCACCAGGTATTGCAATGTCAATGAACCATACTTTTTTCTCTTTAACTACTGTTATGTCAGGTGTGTTGTGTTGTTGTTGTTGTTGTTACTATTATTATTATTGATTAGTTTCCACCCGTTGCTTCTTGTCCTGCCCTCAGGTACTTTGGAGAATAGATTGACTCCCTCTTCTTGGTAGCAACCCCTGAAATACTGGAGCACTGCTGTTATGTCACCCCTGGTCCTTCTTTTCATTAAACTATATGTGACATATCAGGACTTTTTCCCCTTCGCTAAACTGGGTGTGGGTGTGGCCACTGTGTGACGCATCCGGCCCAGAGGCCACAAGTTTGACAGCCCTGTTCTAGAGTCTCAACATCTTTTTTACATTGTAGTGACCAAAACTGGATGCTGTATTCCAAGTGTGGTATTACCAAGGCATTATAAAATAGTATTAACACTTCATATTAAAAAGCCTAGAACTGTATTGGCTTTTCTGGCAGCTGCAGCACACGGCTGGCTCATATTTAAGTGACTGTCCAGTAGGACTCCAAGATCCCTCTCTCTGTTATTACTATTGAGTAAGGTATCACTATACTGTACCTGTGCATTTGGGGGGGGGGGGTTGGCCTAAATGTAGAACCTTACTTTTTTTATCATTGAATTTCATTTTGTTAAATAGTGCCCAATGTTCAAGTCTGTCAAGATCCTTCTGATCTTAAGCCTATCTTCTGGAGTGCTGGCTATTTCTGCCAGTTTAGTAACTGACTAGCAAAAGGTTCATCTATTTCTTCTATTTTTAAGGGTAACCTATAGTATACAATTATGGCAATGTCATTCTCTCTCCCCCCCCCCACTTTTATATTGAACCAAATGCATTCAAGACAGTTTTCATTACTGTTATGCTCTAATTCTATAGAGATGCAGTTATTCTTTTATAGATAATGTAACTCTACCTTCTTTTATTTGGTCTGTTTGTTTTAAATAATTTAAATACTCTAGTTGTATGTTCAATTTGTAGATTTCATTCCACCAAGTTTCTGTAATGGCAACATATCTACCCTCATTTACTTGAATTTCTAATTCACCCTATTTATTCCTCACACTCTTGTGTTGGTGTATAGACATTTGAGTCCTCTTTGACTGACTCTGTGTTTACTTTTTTCATAACCTGTGTTGTGCCTGAGTTCCCCTACTTTCTTAAAGTAAAGTAAAGGTAAAGGTTCCCCTTGCACATACATGCTAATCGTTCCCGACTCTAGGGGGTGGTCTCATCTCCGTTTCTAAGCCGAAGAGCCAGTACTGTCTGACGATGATTCTGTGATCATGTGGCCGGCATGACTAAATGCTGAAGGTGCACGGAGAGCTGTTACTTTCCCACTGAAGTAGTTCCTATTTTTCTACTTGATTTTTTATATGCTTTTGAACTGCTAGATTGGCAGAAGCTAGGGCAAGTAACAGGAGCTCACTCCGTTACGCAGCACTAGGGATTCCAACTGCTGAACTGCTGGCCTTTCTGATCAACAAGCTCAGTGTCTTAGCCACTGAGCCACACATACCCTACTTCCTTACACCTGTTTTATTAGTGCTCATGGTATGGTACTCACTATTCAAAGCTTGATTTTGCTTGACAGCAAGGTTGATGTTCTTCCCTGCACAAATCTCCTATGTCACATGCATTGACAATCTTAAGTTTTAGATTGCTGGGGACAGAAATGTTCTGTATTAATTAACTCTCTATCCCCATTGTTTGGTCTAAATGTTTCTCCAGAAAATCTGAATTTAATGCTAGGCAACTCAGTCCCTTTCTTTGATGGATGCAAACCATCTCTTTTGTATAGTTTTTCATTGGACCAGATGCAGACATCATGACGAATATAACCAAAGCCTTTTCCTCTACACCACTCCTTTAGCCACACATTGAACTCTGCTATATTTTGGCTTTTTCCGTTTTGTTCCTTATATAAAGGTAAAATCTCTGAAAAGATAAGCCTACAGCCTATCCCACTAAGTTCCTGCCCCAACCTCTGGAAATCATTCTGTACAGAGAGTACATTTTTTTGGGAGAGATCATTCATGCCAAGATACACAACAGCATCAACATCACAGTCCTTACTTGATTAACTTAAAAACACACCTCTTGTTTCTCTGGCAGTAGCATCTGGCAGACACCTGACCTCTTTCAAAAGCTCTGTATCCTTTCCTAAATTGACATCCCTAAATTGAGTAATTTATTATTTATCAGCCTAACCAAACAAAAATGAAGAATTCTGAGCAATGCTTTTTAGACAAGATTTCCACTCCGATTTTTTTTTAATAATAAACTTCATTAAATTTTTAAACAAGAAAATAAAAACCAATAGAATTAATCTAATAATTAAGATAAGAAAAATAAAGTCATGGAGAACAAAACCAGAAGTGAGAAAAAAGAATGAAAAAAGAAACATGAAAGATGACTTACAATTTTCTTTTACAGTACAAAAGTTTATTTATCCATATACATGGATAATATACAAATTTTGTACAGTACGGTACAAAATTTATTTATCCATATAAATTTAACCTGACATCTTACTCTAAGGTTACAGCATAATTTTCATTCTTCTGTCACCTAGGATTTCTACTTTGAAGCTTATTATGTTATGATAACTCAGATTTGCTTTTAAGTGACCTATAAATGAAAGGCATAGGCAGACCCACTTAGACTTCTTAAGATCCTGATGCCATCATCAACCAGGATGTGCACCATTGAAAAGACTGACTGCAAAGTGCCTTAAACCCTGATCTTAAGAGCTGGACCATCTAGTTAGGCATTAGTTGCTTTGGCTGACCTTTTTTTGTTGAGACAAGGAAAGAGTGATCCCAATAAGCTGTGTTTTTGAAACAGTTTAATGATTTAACTTCTAAAGCTGCCCTGGGCATCCGAGACTGATAAAGGCTAGATACCAGCCAGATAGACAAGGTTGTATTAATCTCCTTAAAAATCCTTAGGGTGGTAGGCAACTGAACTTGGCCTATCCGTTTTACAAGATGGCCATGTGGTCTTTCTAGTTCCAAAATTATTTAAAAGAGGAGTGTACAACTTTTGCCAGCACAAGGACCACATTGGGCTTGATATGGTACATCAAGGGTCATGGTCTTAAAAAAGCCAATAGGTTGTAGTACTGTACTTAAGATGTTTGACCAGGACAACATAGATTGAGATAAAGAGGGAGAGCAAATACACCCTCCAGATCTCTCTCTCTGTCTGTCTCTTTCTGTCTCTCTCTCTCTCTCTCGCTCGCTCACTCACTCTCTCACACAGAAAGAAAGAAAAAGAAAGAAAAAGAAAGGAAGGAAAGAAAGAAAGAAGGAAAGAAAAGGAAGGAAGGAAAGGAAGGAAGGAAGGAAGGAAGGGAAGAGTTTGGGAAAAAAGAATGGGACTTCAATTGTGCAGTCACAGTGTCTGTCTGCATTTTTTAAACACACAGACACACAAACTTCAAGTGTCACTGCTACTCCTCCCCCGTCCTTTACTTTTTCTCTTCAGAAATTTCTTCGGTCCAACCACCACCCCCCTTCTGTGGGCTGAGATATCTTTTACTGAACTGGTTGTCCAGTCTGCAGCTCTTCCTGCTTCTCAAGGTCCTTTCCACAAACCGTTACAGCCCAACCCCCCAAAAGAACAATTCAACAGGATAGATTTTATTTGATCTATTGTAGGAAGCTTCTAGCCAGGCTATAAAGAAGAAATTTACAAGCAATATAAGTGACCTGAGCTTATTAAGGAATCTACCACAAGTGAAGACAAGGAGTTAACAAAATATTCCGCCTAATCTAACAGCTTTAATATTTTACACTCCTTCTCTGCAGTCCCTTTTTTGAGGCAGAGGCAGAGGCTATCCTTTTTAGGAGCTATGTTGTATTGTTTTTAAGCTACTTAAAGAATTTCAAGCACTCCGGTTACTAATTGACCAGATCTATTATTCCTCTTCTACTCTCCATAACAAATGCTGTGTTTATGTTGACAGGAAGAACGTCTTGCTAAACACAAGTATTACAACACATGGGCAATCTGAAAGAGGAAGCCTTCTGGCCTGTAGCCCATAATCTGATAGCTAAAACTATCATTTTTCAACATTTCACAACCCCTCCTGCTCCCCCTCATTTTTATCAGGAAAGCATGCAGTTTTGGAGTTTGTCAAGTTTTGTCTATCATTTACCCCCTTTCAACATAGCTGATACGACTGGGCAACCACTTGTTTATATGTGTCTGTATATGATTTTTATTTTGCTTCTATAACTCATGTATGACTTTGTTAAATATAAATGTAACCTGTGAAAATATTATACCATTAACAAATATATAACAGTACGTTTAAAATACAAATTATAGGTAGTCCTCCGCTTACAACCGTTTGTTTAATGACTGTTCAAAGTTACAAAGGCACTGAAAACGGTAACATGATGGATGCAATTTATCTGCTTAGAGCACAAATTTACATCCACCTCCTCACAGGTACTGTAAGACCCACAAATATCAAGATGGGTTGCTACTAAAGAGAGTTCCTAAGATTACCAAATCCTACAGTGGTGGGTTTCAACTGGTGTTACCACCGGTTCGCTTCGCGCATATGATTTGCGTGTTCACTCCACGCAAGCACATTCCATTTCAGAATAGCTGAGGCATGGCAATCAGCTCTGTCGGGCCTATCAGCTGGGATAAAAATGAACAAATATAGGTAGATATAGTGCAGTGGTGGGTGGGAGGGCCCAGTCGATGCAAATCGGTTCACTCTCACCTCACCATTGCCGCTACCGGCTCGCCGAAACCGGGGAGAACCGATAGCAGAGGTGGGTATTAGCAGGTTCTGACCAGTTCTGTAGAACTGCTAGCAGAAATTTTGAATAGTTCAGAGAACTGGTAGTAAAAATTCTAACTGGCCCCGCCCCCATCTATTCTTCTGTCTCCCAAGTCCCAGCTGATTGGAGGGAATGGAGTTTTTGCAGTATCCTTCCCCCAGAGTGGGGTGGGAGTGGAGATTTTATAGTATCTCTCAGACCGCTCAACAGTCCTGATCGCCCAATGAATGACACTGCAGTCAGGTATGCTCCGTAGCAGGATCAAAGTTTATTTCATGCTCCAGGCTGTCGCAGACATCGCTGAGTTCAACCGAGGTAACATAAAGCTGGCATCGGTGGTTCCTGCTTCCCACCCCCTTTTTAAAGTAATGCAGCGTCTTCCTATTAGCAATGCTTCCGGGTTTGCTCCTGGCGTTTCATATATATATGACGTCACCCGCCAAGGTCTAGACTCTGCCCTATCCCGCAGTGTGACCGTCCGCAGTGTGACTGTCCACCTAAACCCGGCCTAACACTCCCACCACCATGAGTATCCCCTCCTTCCATAGCAGCATCTTCGTTTCTTGCTGGTTGCCCCCTTTCAGCTCGTAACGTGCTTCTATGCTTTCCCCCCCCTTCTGGTATACAGCCGTTTTTCCCCCTGAAGTGTTGAGCCGGGTGGGTCTCGACAGTATCCTTCCCCTGCCACACCCACCAAGCCACACCCACCAAGCCATGCCATGCCCATCAAGCCACACTCACAGAACTGGTAGTAAAAATTTTTGAAACCCACCACTGACCGGTAGCAACCGATCACTGAAACTCTACATATGTTGGTGCTCTTTCTAACTCAGTTGCTTTTACTCAGAGAAGAAAAATCTTTGGAGAAGCACCACACATTTAATCTGGTTATAGACAATGAGCTTGTCAATCGAAAGGTCGGCAGTTCAGCTGTTCAAATCCCTAGTGCCGTGTAATGGGATGAGCTTGTCCCAGCTTCTGCCAACCTAGCAGTTTGAAAGCACGTAAAAAATGCAAGTAGAAAAATAGGGACCACCTTTGTTGGGAAGGTAACAGTGTTCCGTGCGCCTTTGGCGTTTAGTCATGGCAGCCACATGACCACAGAGACATCTTTGGACAGCGCTGGCTCTTCGGCTTTGAAATGGAGATGAGCACCACCCCCTAGAGTCAGGAAAGACTAGCACTAGTCTGAGGGGAACCTTTACCTTGACCTTTAAAGCAATTTTTTTTCCAGGTTGATATCATTCATTGCAACATATGCTTACTGAATAGGCTACATTTGCAGGCCAGACCTCAGAAAAATAGATAAAGTTAGCCAAACCCATTAAGCTTTGAACTAACCTGGTTATATGTTGTGTGAATCTCAGGACAATTATTCTGTGCGCATCTTTAGCTCTGCTGTGTAGGAATGCTTGTGATTTCAATATATGTTGGACTATAACACACATAATTCTGAAGCCCAATTCTTCAAGGGAAAAACACATCCTACAGACATGTCAATGACTATGAAGATAGAAAAAGATAAGAAAAATGTTTCTAACTAGAGTTAATTATAGAAAAATAAGATGTGTTGGTGTCTTTGGAAAGGCATTGTTTTCTTCTTGCTCTGCTTTCTAGCCCTTTGCAGAAATTATTTTTCCTTCTTGTGTTCCCTCTTTTTTTTCCCCCAGTCTATAACAAAACCCAATCTGTCCTGATTTGCTCTTTCCTCCTTCCTGAATTTCTGCAATCTCCAAGGTCAGCCATGGGCCTGTTTTTACTATAGCCCCACAGCTGCCACATAAATTGAGGATTGAGACTCTGGAAAATATTTCTGATGGGTTTTGCAAGTAGTTTCCTGAAGGTGGCTATGGAATTTATTTTTTCTATGCTGGGTGGGTGTTGGCTGACTTGCTTTTCAGAGAAAGGCCGTGGAAATAAAATGTATCTGGAAGAGTCCTCCCTTCTCCCCATTTGCTGTTTTAGTTATTTGCATCCCATCTTTATTCTTTTTTACAAACAAGGCAACAAACATATCCAACACACCTTCTTTCCCCTGTTTTCCCCAAAACAACAACCCTGTGAGGTGGATTGGGCTTAGAGAGAATGAAAGTCATCCAGCTGGCTTTCATGGCTAAGGCAGGATTTGAACACATACCTTCCTGCTTTTTACCCTGGCGCCTTAATCACTAAATCAAACCTTTTTTTTTTAAAGGAGGAATACCTGAAAATTTTGGAGGATAAAATTGTGGCCTTTCAGATGTTGCTAAATTCACACAATCACAGATAGCATGGTCAAGGGCGAGGAACTTGAGGTAAGGCAACATACTCCATCTTTGTGTCTTACCAAGTTAGAATACTGGCCCCTGCAAAACTGCATTCATCCATAGCCCGTCAGCTGAAAAAAGCCATGATGGAACCTTGTGCGACATAGACTATTTTTAATCAGTTCCAAAATTTTATTAGATTAATGTAAAAAATTCATAAAGTCTACTTCTGAGCCAGTAGAAAGATTCCACAAATTTTTCGAGATGTGGTTTGACCAAGAAAATGTTCGTACCAAAGAATTAGTGACTGCCACCCACAAAGCCACTATGGATAACTATGATTTATTTAATTGATATCCCTGTCTTTATTATTTTTACAAATAACTCAAGGCAGCTAACACATTGTATAGTCCTTCTGCTATTCTTCTCACAACAGCAACCTGTGAGGTGGGTTAAGCTGAGAGAGAGAATGACTAGCTCGAGGTCACCCAGCGCTAACTAGAATTCACTAGAAACTAGAATTCAGAGTTTCCGGATTTATAGCCATGCTCCCAAGACACTTGTCTTCCGAGAAACAGAAATATAAGGTTCATCCATATAAAAAGAAATAGGCATGTCAATTGGGAGAATGGGGCATTCCAAATTAGATAGACAGAAAAGGGTGTCTGTTTATTCTGTATTTACAGACCTAGGATGCATATTCACTACAGGTGATTTATGACCACAATTAAGTCCAAAATTTATGTTGCTAACCGAAACATTTATTAAATGAGTTTTGGCTCATTTTACAACCTTTCTTGACACAGTGGAATCACTGGAGTTGTTAAGTTAGTCACATTTATTAACTGAATCTGGTTTACCCACTGACGTTGCTTGTCAGAGGTGATCACATAATCCCAGGACACTGCAACTGTCATAAATGTGAGTCAGTTGCCAACAGACTAAATTTTGATCACATGACCATTGTAAGTCGAGGACTACCTGTATTGTGTCTTGTTCTAAACCATATGTAGGAATTGTGATTTATATCCAACAATCTCTAATTCTCTCCCTGACTGTCCCTCAGTCTCCAAACCAAGGGCAATGAACTCAATTGTTCATATGAAAAGTGGCAAATTACTGGAGGGCACTTGATTTTACAAAGTCTCAACATCTTTTTTGTAATGTGGTAACAAAATTGGATGCAGGTGTGACCTGGAATTGATAAAACACCTTGTTCATTAACATTAACCCTTCATTGTAGTTCCCTAAGAGAATGGGTCTGTTTATTACTATAATACCAATATTCAAAAGAGGTAATAAAACCAATCCAGCTAACCATCTTCCTGTCATCTTACTAGGCATAATTAGCAAATTATATGCTAAACATCTTTTGTTACAGTCTCACTGATTGTAAGGCTCAAAAAGTATTCTTAGCAAAAGAGCAATGTCAATATACGATGCAGAAAGTTAAAAAATAGTGACAGATGAGACAATCAATATACATAACAGGAATGAAAAAGCTTTTGCTTCCATGTTATCTAAACTGCAACCTTCCAAGTGTCCATATTCCTGTGACCATTTAATTAAAATATCTGCAATTTTCCCTGTAAATGCTTTTGATAAACATAAATATCCCCAAAATGTTTATTTTAAAAATAAAAACTATCTCTAAAAATAAATATATATCTTTATTCAAATTGAGATAAAAATAATAACTCAGAACATCCAATAGATTATTCTGCGGCAAGCATATGATACTTCCTTTGTAAATCAGTCTGCATGAAAATAACATCTCACGTCTATTGATTATGCACCATTAAGTTGATGTTCGTCTTAAGGAACACAAGAAATACCTCTAGGATGATCTGTCTCCAACTTGGCCCTTTGGGCTTCCAAAGAGTACGTACATCAGCTGTGTTAGCTGAGTCCATGCGCATTGTTGCTGGCTATCCTCATTGTCTCTTTCTCCAGCCCAATGGATTTGTTAAAAGAACAGAATCTTCACATCCTGCATCATTTGAGCCTGGTCATTGGTGCTACAAATGAGATGTCTTAATTGATTTGTTTGATGAGGCATATTTTGTAATTGTTTGTTTCTTGACTATCCAGTTACATTTTCAAAAGTCTTCTCCAACACCAAAGCTCAAGATGTCAATATTTATTCTATCCTGCTTCTTCATAGTTCAGTTTTCATATTTCAACACAATTTAAAAAAAACAACCTTTCTACAAACAATGAGGAACATACTGAAATGTTTGGGTTATTATTTGGCTTTCTCAATTACTCAGCATCAGGAATAGTATTTTGGGTTCCTCAGTCTTTTCACACAGCCAGCTTGAAAGGTATCTGTTGTATTTTCATGTAAGGCTCTAATCTGTGCATCAGATGATTCTAAGCATTATTTTGCTTGGATGTGGAATTAATGTTGTATGATAGTTTGCACATTCTGTTAAGTGTCCTTTTTTGGTATTTGATCTCTACCACTGCGTCATTGGCCACTGTGTCATTCTCCAGATTTACTGACATCATTTGTTTATAATCTTGTCTGCTGCTTCTTCTGTCCATATTTCTATCTGTGTTCCGTTAGTTCCTGTAGACATGTGATCTGGGAATAACAGAGTCCTACTCTAACTTGAATCTTTTAGTACTACAAATTCTTGTAAGTAAGGAACATTTATAAAGTATCTTGGATGATATTTCTACTGTACATAATTTCAGTATATTCTTTTTATAGTTAGCTAACTACAGATGTCATTTAGTATATCAATTTGACTTTTGAACCTCCTGATTTCATAGATTTCTTGGAAGACTTTCTTTGTTTTTTCATGTCTATTTCTATCTTTTGATGCTTTTACAGCTGTTGTAATAGTGCTTCTTGTCTGTTTTAACAGCTCTCTGAAAGACTTGGTTAAGTTCTTTCCTGATATCTTTGTCTTTTTTTGGCTTTGGGTTATTTCTCTTTTTTAGCAATTGTCACAGTTTATTCTGACATCCAGTTTCTTCTTCTTCTTCTTCTTCTTCTTCTTCTTCTTCTTCTTCTTCTTCTTCTTCTTCTTCTTCTTCTTCTTCTTCTTCTTCTTCTTCCTCCTCCTCCTCCTCCTCCTCCTCCTCCTCCTCCTCCTCCTCCTCCTCCTCTTCCTCCTCCTCTTCCTCTTCCTCTTCCTCTTCTTCTTCTTCTTTTGTTTGAAGTTTTTTTTTTACATCTATCTTCAACAGCTCCTTTTTTTAAAAAAAATTAATTTATATGCTGCCCTTCTCTGGAGACTCAGGGCGGCTTACAATGCGTTAAGCAATAGCCTCCATACTTTTGTATATACCTGCTTAGTAGGGCTTTCTCCCCCCCCCCCACAAGTGATGTTCTTTTTTTATATGAAGTCAGCTTATTGCCCCCACAATCTAGGTCCTCATTTTACCTTGAAAGGATGGAAGGCTGCGTCAACCTTGAGCCTGGTGAGATTTGAATTTGCAGTAATTGCAGGCAGCTGGTGTCACTTTAGCACTACTTAAGCTGCTGTGCCACCCAGGCTCCTTTAAATTATTTTTCACAAATTATCTGGTTCTTTATCAAGAACTGCAATCAGGATTTCCAAGTTGCCTTTAAAAATGGTGGGCATACTATATATTCAAGATCATATTGTGGAAACCAGTTGCTTTTTTCCTTCTTGGCTTCTTCTAAACTTGGAATTTACACATAAACAATTCATGGTTTGTTCTAAAATCAGCACCTGGCCATATCTTTGATGCTGTAACTAAGTTCCTCCATTTCACTCTAGCTATAATGTCATCAACTTGATTTCTACATTCTCAGTATGGTGATCTTCATGTATACATATTATGTATGCTTTGGTTTTTGAAGACAGGGTTAGCTGTAAATCAATCATTTAGAGTGGAAGAAGTCAAAAATTAGTTTTTCTGCTTCATTTCATTTTCTTAAACCATATAATTCATGTGATGCAACACCCAAAAAAATATGGCATACTTCACTTAATCCTTCAGGGAAAGACTGAAGGCAAATAAGGTACAGGCAGAAGAACATCATGGCTTCAAAATCTAAGAAACTGGTTTGCTCAAAACTCAGCAGAACTTTTTTGTGTGGCTGTGGATAAAAATAGCCAACATGATCGCCAACATCCTATGATGGATATGGCACAAGAAAAAGAAGATTTCATTCAACCACATTATCCTCTTTAATACTCCAACTTTGGCATTCTTTTAATCACAAGCAGCACATCTTTCTTGAATGTCCTACTAATATCAAACTAAATTTGACCACATAATCCATCAGCCTCCTCTTCTGCTGCATCAATGTTTGGAACATAAAGGGCTGTGCACAAATTCTAATTGATAATTAACCTATAAAGCCCTACATGGCTTAGGCCCGGGGTACTTTCAGGACCACCTCCTGCCTTCCTCCCACCATCCAGTGCGCTCCTATAGAGTGAGCCTCCTCTGGGTGCCATCAGCCAAGCAATGTCGGCTGGCGGCCCCAGGGGGAGGGCTTTCTCTGTCGAAGCTCCAACCCTCTGGAATAGTGTTCCCACTGACCTCAGGACGGCCCCCGACCTCCTCTCCTTTCACCAGGGATTAAAGACATGGCTGTTTAAAGAATATTACGATCCTGGGGTTATATAGTTTTTACAATGATTTTATGGTTTTAATGCATTTAATGTGTTTATTGTGATTTGTATTATGATTGTTTTTGTAAGCCGCCCTGAGTCCTCGGGGAGAATGGCAGCATATAAATCACATACATACATACATACATACATACATACATACATACATACATACATACATACATAAATAAATAAATAAATAAATAAATAAATAAATAAATAAAATTTTATCATTGATGGCATTGCAGTAGTCATATACAGTTCTTGCTATATCATTCCTAACTATAAAAGCAATATTGTTCCTTCTTTTCATCTACCAAGTAGTAAACATTTTGACCTTGTGACCATAATATCTAATCATTTCAATTTGCTAATACCCTAGATGTCAATCTGTAGTCATTCCATTTCATCTTTCACTATACTGAGTTTTCCTATATTTACACTTCTTAAATTCCATGTTATACTATCATTGCACTTTTGGATTTTCTTTTCCTATATAGCAATGAGACATTTTGAAGCCACATCACAATACTCCAAAAACTCCTAAGCTCTTCCTCAGGAGCATATTGAGTACCATCTAATCTGAGCAAGCCTGGTTATCTGGCATTTTTTCATCAATCATTTTATATTTTCTATCCATGCAGTTTTCTTAGTAAAAATACAGGAATGGTTTACTGTTGCCCTGTTTTGCACAGATAAAGGACTGATAACTTTGCTATTGTCATCAAAATGATCATCTGCCTACAACATCTTCCTATATTGTGACTACCCAAAATAGATGGTCATTTGCTTTAGCTGTTGCAATATGTTCCATTCTGAGCTGTTTTGATGCAGGAAAGCAAGAAGAGAGAAGAAAACTGTACCTCTGTTGCACCAAGGAATGGGTTAGAATAGCACACACAGCCCCAGCTGTCAGTGCTAATAAGCAGAATCAAAGAAAGAAGCTGGCTTGGTTTGACAGCATAGTGAGCAGAGTGTAATTTAAGCTCAGCTATTGGTAGATGCTGGTCACATGATCACTACTTACAATATTCAATGTTGGCTTTGTCATTGATTTTGGCTTGTTGGAATCTGGCAGTGAAAGTCACGAATGGCAGGGACATTGCGAAGGCCAGAACTTCAAGGACCAGTTGTAAGTAAAGTCAATGACAATAAGATAGGCAGCGTATAAATATAATAAATATCTTTTATTATTTATTAAATTTGCCTGACTCCCATCTTGCCATACTCAGTGCTGTCGTAAGTTTAAATGAGAGGTCTTCAAACTTGGCAACTATGCTAGCTGGAGAATTCTGGGAGTTGAAGTTCACAAGTCTTAAAGCTGCCAAGTTTGAAGACCTCTGATTTAAACAATCACTGAACTCAATCATTAAGGGAGGCCTACATGTATTGAAACCTGTCAGAAGGGACAGATTGACTCTGGGAGACCCTTTAGCCAAACTGATCTCATCAGCAATGTTAATTCTTTTTATTTACATATATATTATGCACACATAGACACATACATATATACACAGAGACATAAATGTCTGCATATGACATGTTGCATGAATGTAACCGATAGGAGCAACATGGAGAAAAATTAGTCATTGAAACTTTAGCATTAAAAAAACAAACAAACCCTCAGCTGAACAATAAATACAGCAGACAGCTTATAAATTAGTTATCCTTTGGTATGGGTGGGAATGGGCTTTTATTTCTCTTATGGAGGGACCTAGGTTTTGTGACAGATTGATGCATGGGATTTAAGGAAGGTTGAGTGCCATCTGCTTTCCAGGCATAGGAACCCTTGTAAAACTGCCTATTGAGATAGAGTGTGTAATGTTAGACAGGAGTGTGTAATATTGCCTGGAACAGAACAACACTGAGCGTGCCTGGGAGAAGGTGGTATTCCAATATCAGGCAGAACCAGAAGAATAATTTCATTACATGATATTTTTATTTATTTTAAAATATATATTATTAATGTGGTCATTCTACAGTAACAAATTAATAACTTCCCCAGGATATTAAACCTGGAAGTCTCTAGCTGTAGCCTGTGATCTCACCAAGACAGTGCAATGCAAGTTAATTTAAAGAAAGGTCACACTGGTTTTTAAGGCTGACCAATCTTGCATTTATTTCTGCTTTTCCTGGTACAAAACCACAATGGAATCTAAGAAATGGCTTTCAAATTTATCAAGTCATGATTGTGGATTTATTTATTATTTAATTCTTTACCCATCATTTATTAGTTTTATTCATGAAGACGTTGAGATAAATTCACTTTTCCACTTCCATTGTTGCATTATAATGCTTTAGGTATACCTCCCCTAAACTGTTTGATGACATTTTGGGGGGGGGGGGATTTCTAGGTTGTTTGCAAACTTTGAAGGTCTGCTCATGTCTACAAGTGTACCCTGGTTGTAAAATGGGACAAGGGACTTTGCATCCCAAGTGACTTTGCATCTAGGCATATGCCCACATGTAAGCAACTTTAGTACAAATTCATGTCTAATTACTGGTAGTCCTTGGCTTACAACAGCTCATTTAGTGACCATTTGAAGATAAAGAAAAAGTGACTTATGACCATTTTTCACACTTACAACAACCCCATGGCCACATGATCAAAATTCAGATACTTGGCAATGGACTCATATTTACGATGTTTGCAGTACCTTGGGGTCATGTGATCAACTTCTGCAGCCTTCTGACAAACAACAAGATTCATTTAATAGCCGGGTGACTAGCTTAACAACTGCAGTGATTCACTTAACAATTGTGGCAAAAAAGGTCATAAAATGGAGCAAAGTTCACTTAATGAATGTTTCAGTTAGTAACAGAAATTTTAGGTGCGATTGCGGTCATAAGTTGTTTGCATTCGTACCATCCTAAGATGAATCAATTCTGATTTCAGACATGAACAGCTGTTGCAGAAATGATCAGCGGGTGGAGCAGCATACACGCTAAACTTACATTTGAAAATGAAAGCCAGCTTTAGAAATA
The DNA here is from genome assembly GCA_038048745.1 of Coluber constrictor foxii. NCBI lineage: Eukaryota > Metazoa > Chordata > Lepidosauria > Squamata > Colubridae > Coluber > Coluber constrictor. Next base: position 70,199,348 of record CM075961.1, read on the forward strand.
ACATTTCTCTTTCCTTGCATGCCTCTGCAATGAAGCTTGTAAGAAGAGCATCAAGGAAGGCAGCTGAAAAGTTTAAATCCCAAGGTGGAGTTTTATCTCTCTGATTGCCAGCAGATGGCGAAACAACTTTGGATAAGATCATTGAAATTCAGCCACTCCTTAACTGCTAAGGAATGGCATTAAAGGCTGCAGTTCTATAGGGAGCTTCCCTGGGAATTTGCTCTAGTATCAACTGTACAGTACATTTTTCTTTACACAAGTATGCAGGAAGTGAACTAATCCATTACCAAACATGTAACAACATTCAATCCTACAATCCAACATTCAATTTACTCTCGGTAAGTATGTGTACAATTGCCACCTACTACAGGCATTGGACTACCGTTCCCAGAAACCAACAGTCTGGAGGGTTCAGGCAGTAAAAAGTGAATGTTAAGCTGCTTGATAAAACACACTTTCAGAACAAGAAATTCATTGGCTCCGTACAGGAAGCATAGAGATAGTCCTTAACTTAACAGCAACCAAGGCTACAGTGACACTGAAAAAAGTCACTTATAACTGGTCCTTGCACTCAAGAACTCCCCATGGTCACATGATCAGATTCAGGTGTTTGGCAACTGTCATGTGATTACAATTGTTCTTGCATCCTGGGATCATGGGGTCACCATTTGTGAACTCCCCAGTTGGCTTCCAGCAAGCAAAATCAATAGGGGAAGCCCACATAATTCACTGAACAATCATAGTGATTCACTTAACCATGACAAAAAAGATCATAAAATCAGATGCAACTCAGCAATGGAAATCCTGGTCCCAATTCTGGTCATACAATAAGTTGAGGACTATTTGCAAGATATATATCCATAGGCACTCTCTTTGTCACTAACCTTTGCATCTATATGGTTAGCATCTATTCAGGTTGGCTATATCCGAGGACCAGAATACCATCCTCTCAGGCAGCCTTCTGATACCTATAATCTGCAAGCATCAACTAGCTGGTGCCATTACTGTCAAATTCTTTCTAGCACTTGACATAGGAGGGAAAAGTTAAAACTTGTTCCCCAGATGCACAGCTGTGGGGCCAGCTTTAACTCCTGGTAATTAATGTTATCAGAGGAAAAACAAGACCCACCAATTTGATTTCTTGTATGGGAACTTTTAATGTCGTTGAAAATGGGGAGGAGGGACAGCTGATACCAACTAATTATGTTTTTCCCTGCACTCATATCTGGGCACAGTAATTCCAGATAGTAAGACACACAAATGTTATGAAAAAAAAAAGGATTTGTTTGAAACAATCAGAAGAGCAGAAAGAACTGTTTCTTTCAATGAGACAGAAATCAGATTTGGATCTAGACTTTTGGCTCTCTTTCCCTTTGCCAACAAATTTTATATGAGTAAGAAAGCATCAACCTCACCTACATCATCAAATGTGTCTTCTGGCAAATTGACCATAAACAATTGAGGGAGACTTTGCATTTGTATTCAACTGGGAAAAAAACTGGCTAAAAGTATTTGCAAAAATCAAACCAAGCTACACACGTCACACCACATTATTTTTATAGGCCTTTTCATACTATTATCTGAGTTTTACATAAGTAACCATGTTGTCATCTTTAAAGTCATATCTTGAATAGCACCCATTAATTAAATAGGCATTGTGGAGCCCACTCAAATGTCAGTTGACATTTGTTGAAAAGACTTTATGTGTTTGCTTTGAACCCATGTATGAAAAACAAAACTTCCAGCAACATAACCCATTTTCAAGGACAAATTTTCACTCTGCCAGGAGAATCTCAAAATAGCTCTGTTTTAATTACCACTACCACATGGGAGATATTTATCCTGGCAGGTGAAGGCATTTTTTAAAATATTGAATGTTAAAAAAGTTAGGTAGCTGTTTATTATCATCATCACCATCATCATTTTCTTCTGTTTGGTTTTCTATTTGAAAGGGGAAAAAAAGTGTAACTATAGAGCCAGTTCGATGCAGGAAATAGTTAAGGTGCTGACCAAAAAGCCCAAGAGACTATGAATTCTAATCTGTTTTTAGAGATGAAAGCCAGCTGGGTGACTTTGGGCCCATCACTTTCTCTCAGCACAGCCCACCTCACAGGATTGTTGTGTGGAAAATGAAGAGGAAGGAATATTAGGTATGTTCATTGCCTTCTGTTATTTATAAAAAAATAGTAAAGATAATAGTAAGTATAAGACAGGATATAAAAATTAAATAAGTATTGGCTTAAATCAGTTGTGTCTCTTCCCAGGTTAGTGGCAAATGCCTCTGTAAAAGAGTACCAGTTTGGCAAAGGCAAATAACTCCCCTCTCCTGAAAACTCAAGGCAAAGTGTCTCTGTGTTTGTAAGAACTACAGTAACAGAATGTGCAGTTTTAGATATGTGGTATTTCTTCAAGGACCACCTTCCCTTTGGATTATCTGCCAGAAGACAGTGGGCAGGCTCAGTGCTCAAAGCCTGCAGAGACGTTCCCTTTCCTTTTCCTTTCCCCTTTTTTTCCTCTTTTACCCTCTCCCCCCCACCCCCCACCCCTTCAATAGCTCATTCCGTCAGAAGCTGCTGGAAGCACTTGCCAGAAATCAGCTCCTTTGGAAAATTAGGATGAAAAGGCCATATCTATAGATCAGTGTTTTTCAATCTTGGCCACTTTAAGATGCGTGGACTTCAACTCCCAGAATTCTCTAGCCAAGAGGGAGAAGAATTGCAGGAGATTCTTGTAGGACCTGCTACGCATTTCAAAATGTAACGTGGCTGAGGGAGAGAGTGGCTCTGAGGACCTATTTTAAGAGTTTCCTCCTCTTGCCATCACCAGGATGTGCCTGGGATTGCAAAGAAGACATTTCGTTATTATAATTTCCTTTTCCTTCTGCCAAAAAATGTTCCCATCTTCTAAGGAAGGCAGGAGGTGGTTCAGTTGAACCAAAACAGACAGACAGACAGACACACAGACACACAGAGAGAGAGAGAGAGAGAAAGAGAGAGAGAGAAACAGGGAGGGAGAAAGGGGAGCAAGGTGCTCCATTATTCTTAATGACTATGCAAGACTGAAGCTAATGTGTGCCTGCATTGCAGTTTAATCCCACTAAAGAAGATCAGGTGGTAATTTCAAAACCACTAAAATGCAGGATTGGAAGGAAATCTTAAATTTATTGTGGCTTGGAATGTAAGGTCTATTTAAGAGAAGAATGTCAGAGCAGAAAATAGACTTCTCCAAAGGAGTTCCTTTCAAATGGGGTAGAACTAAAATTCCAATAGCTGTAGCTTCAATGCATCTAGTTTATCCAAACTCTGGGTAGGATAGAATTGCATCCTTCCCCCTCCTTCTCCCCCATTCAACCAGTGCAACCCTGTCTCTGGATTCTTCCTAGGTTCACAACTAGCAGTTGGAATCTATGGCAAGGGGCTGGTCTGTCACTTGTGGCCCTTCCTGGAGGAAAAAACCTTAATAACACTAATCCTTTATTGTTTATTGTATAAATTGCTTAAGGCACTCTCCTGGGTCTGCCTTGAAGTTTCCTTTGGGATCTACAATTAATGCAGAAATCCAGCAATTCAGCAGGAGAGAGTAGCTACTTGTGTGCAACACTATAGTCTGCCTTAGCTACCAATATAATTTTCTAAGTCAGGGATGTCAAACTCAAGGCCTGGGGGCTGGATCCAGCCCATGGTGTGCTTAGATCTGGCCTGCAGGACTTCCCTAGAAACAGTGAAAAACTGGCCTACAGTGCCTCTGCCAGCAAAAATGGAGCATGGGAGGGCCGCATGCAGCCGCCCTGAACTCTGTTTTCACTGGCAGAGGGTTGCAGGCACCCCCAACATGAATGATCTCGAGCTGGCCATGCCTATCCCAGCCATGCCCACACTGGCCCCCAAGGTCAAACCCAAAGCTGATGCAGCCCTCAATGAAATCGAGTTTGACACCTCTGCTCTAAGTAAAATTAAAAGAACTGCTTTTGACCTATAAGGCATTTTTGGCCAGGTATACAGGTATAAGCAGATCCACTTGCTCCATATAGAATCTACTTCCCCAACAGAGATGTTGAAGATTCCTCCCCTGTGGAGATCTGGTGGAGAGATAGAAAGCAGTACTTAATAGAATAGAATTCTTTATTAGCCAAGTGTGGTTGGACACACAAGGAATTTGTCTTTGGTGCATATTCTCTCAGTGTACATAAAAAGACAAGATACATTCATCAAGCATCACAAGGCACAACACCCAGTGACAGTCATACGATACAATAAGCAATCAAATCATACTAGGAAACAATATCAATATAAATCGCAAGGATACAAGCAACAAAGTTACAGTCATGCAGTCACAAGTGGGAGGAAATGGGTGCCAGGAACAATGAGAAGACCAAAAGCAATAGCAATGCAGCCTAAAGTGAATAGTTGGACAGTGTTGAGGGAATTATCTGTTTAGCAGAGTGTTGGCATTCAGGAAAAAACTGTTCTTTGATCTACTTGTCTTGGTGTGCAGTGCTCTATAGCGTCGTTTTGAGGGTAAGAGTTGAAACAATTTATGTCCAGGATGCGAGGGGGTCTGTAAATATTTTCACAGTCCTCTTTTTGACGCGTGCAGTATACGGGTCCTCAATGGAAGGACATTAAAGCTCTATGTTCATTTATCAGCAACTGGGATTTGTAATAGATCACCATGGACTAGACTAGGGTTTGGGGATTAGGAGGTAGGAATGGAATTGAGCCATAGGTTGCCTCTGCCAGTTCAGAGACAGTAAAGTTGAAATGGATTTCGTATAGAAATGTAAGAAATGTGATTGTGTAACTCATGGTAAGCAGACATCCCTACTGCTCTTGAGTCCCTGGGACAAGAGAAGCAGCTTTAGGATCCTGTGGTGTGACAGTGGAGGTGGGATGTGTAGTTGGTTGTGGAGTGTCAGTTGGGAGATATACATGACCTGAGAGAGAGAAAGGGCAGGGCTTGGAGAAGGAGGAAGATAGGGGCTAAGGACAGGCAATGACATCACAGTAGAGATGGGTAGATGGAGATGTAATGAGAATCTTCCCTGACATTTACAGGGAAGTGAGTGAAATCAGTTTTGACTTCCAGCCCCCTGTATTCATCTCGTTCTTGGTCACTGGTTTCCAACTATGATGACTAAATGGCAGATTAGTTTATAATAAAAGCACCCCGTTTATTAACTAATTGTAGGTGAGACAACTGACTCAAAGAAAGCCCCCCTCCCACCCTAGAATGGGAATGGGGGAATGGCACTTGTTATCTGGAAAGGCTTAATGGCTTTCAGAGACTCTGTACCGCTGATGGTTAGATGGGATACAGTGTGATTGAACGTGGGCCCGGGGGGGAGGGAGTTGAGTTTGTTCTGGCCTTCCTGTTGCATAGTGACATCCCTGCCTGTGGTGTGTGAATCGATGTGTGAGTTGGTGTTGGAATCTCCAAGACTCTTTGGAGACTTTAACTTGCTCTCTGTGATGTGTTTCTCAAACTTTGCAATTTTAAGATGTGTGGCTGGCTGGGGCTGGGAAATGAAGTGCACCCATTAGAGATGCCAACTCTGAAAAACATAGATATAGAGTCTGCATCAGTGCAAGAGTTCATGCCCCTCATGGCAATTATATACTGCTTTTGATGAAAAACAATTTGGTTGTTCAGATTCATACCTTTTTTAAAAAAATAATTTTTTTCAACATTTACATCTTTAACATCCTTGTTACATTTTTACAGCTTGCCGATACTGGCATCTTTGATAGTATCTATAACCAACTATATATTCATACATTTACGACAGCAATGAAAAAAAGTGTTTTATGATCATTTTTCACACTTATGACCAATGCAGCAACCCGGGGTGATGAGATCTACTTTCGGACATTTGACAACTGATTCATATTGAAGATGGTTCCAGTGTCCCAGGGTCATGCAGTCAGCTTTTGTGACCTTTTGACAAGCAAAGTCAACAGGGAACAGATTCACTAACTTAACAAATGCAGCGATTCCCTTAACCGTTATGTTTCACTTATGTTAAGAAACATAAATTACAATAAATATTTAATATCATATTGTTCATCGTATAGTCTGCAGATGTTCAGATTGGATTCGGGATTTTTGTCCACCTGTCATATCATTCCCAAGGACCTGGGACAGGCAGATGTGGATGGTTAATGGTGTAACAAATATCGTTGTAGGATGTAAGCTATTCTGAGTAAAGCTGCCTTTTGCAATTGACTGATGGTGAATTTGTCAATGCCGATAACGTTCAAGTGGTGCTCCGGTTATTTTGGGTGGCTATTGCTATTAATTTTACTCTCTTTTGCCACAGTCATTCTATTTCAGTTTGGAGGTCTTTGTATTTTGTTATCTTCTCCAGTTCTTTCTCTTCTATACTGTGATCTCCATTTACTGCCACTCCAGGTATTGCCACACATAAAGAAAATAATAGAAAATAAAGAAGCTAAGCTGCTCTGGGATTTTAGAATTCAAACAGACAGACACCTGCCACATAATACTCCAGACTTAACAATTGTCAATAAGAAATACAGGATTTATTAATATTTATTTAATTGTATTAATCTTATTAATCTATATTATTTAATGTAACTTAAAATTAATTTACATGAAATTTTCCCATGATCTTGATACTCATCTTTGTCTATGAAAAATTACAATTTGATGCCAAATTTTGGAGGGCTTCAAGAGGTCACCATCAATGTTTTGCTGATTATGTGATTCTGAAGGCTCTGCTTATATACCCATTTGTGGTGAATGGCTAGAGTTCGGACATGATTGCAGCTCAAAATACAGTTTATGTGGGTTGCAAAAATCCTGCTGACCAGCAGATAGCAGCAAAAAGATTACAAAAACACCATTAACTTTGCTACCATCTTGCATCCCAGATAGGACAGCTCTTGTTCAGGTTTCCTAGCCTTCTCAACCTCCTGATGTGTGACTTTCAGCACTCAGAATTTCCCAGCCAACATGGGGTTAGGGTTAGGGAAATCTGGGAGTTGAAGTGCATAGGTGAGAAAGTTGCCAAGATTGAGAAATACTGAGAAACCTTAACTCAAAAGCTCCCCCCCCCCCCCACGGAGAAAGTATTGCTGCAAAGAAAAATGTTGCAAGGATCATATTTTATTGTTTTGCCACATATTGGTCTCAGACCCATATCCATGCATGGAACCATTTTTTTAAAAAGCCAAGGCAAAAGTAGAGCCCATGACTGCATGTGGCACTAGACAGCTAGTAATGCAGCTCCACAACTTTAACATTATTTGTATTTTATATCCATTAACTATTATATAATATATAGTATAATAATGAAGCAATTCCTCTTCGCTCAGTGTGGCCCAGGCAAGCCAAAAGGTTGGATACTCATGGCTTAGATTTTTCCCTTTGACTGGAAGAACTGAAAACTGATGCAGTTTCCTTCCTATTCTATTAACAGATTAACAGAGTTGGAAGGAACTTTGGAGGTCAGAGGTGGATTTCAGCAGGTTCTGACCAGTTCTGGAGAACCAGAGCGGAAATTTTGAGTAGTTCGGAGAACCGGTAAATACTACTCTGACTGGCCCTGCCCACATCTATTCTCTGCCTCCCAAGTCCCAGCTGATTGCAGAAATTTTGAGTAGTTCGGAGAACGGGTAGTGGAAATTTTGAATAATCCAGAGAACCAGCAAATACCACCTCTGGCTGGCCCAGAGTGGGGTGGGAATGGAGATTTTGCAGTAACCTTCCCCTGGAGTGGGGTAGAAATAGAGATTTTACAGTATCCTTCCTCTGCCATGCCCACCAAGCCATGCCACGCCCACCAAGCCACACCCACAGAACCAGTAGTAAAATTTTTTGAAACCCATCACTGTTGTGAGTTTCAACCCCCCTGCTCAAGCAGGAGATCCTACGCCATTTCTGGCAGATGGCAGTCCAGTCTCCTCTTGAAAGCCTCCAGTGATGAACCTCCCACAAGTTCTGCAAGCAAGCTGTTCCATTGGTTGATTGTTCTCACTGATAGAAAAATTATCCTTATTTCTAGGTTAAATCTCTCTTTGATCAGTTCCCATCCATTGTTACTTGTATGGCCTTCAGGTGCTTTGAAAAACAGCACCTCCTCTCTCTGACAGCTCCTCAGATATCGGAACACTGCTATCATGTCTCCCCTGGTTCTTCTTTTCACTAGACTAGCCATGCCCAGCTCCTGTAACATTTCTTCATATGTTTTAGCTTCCAGTCCCCTAATCATCTTTGTTGCTCTTCTTTGCACTCTTTCTAGAGTCTCAACATCTTTTTATAGTGTAGTGACCAAAACTGGATGCAGTATTCTAGGTATGGTCTTACTAAGGCTTTATAGAGTAGTATTATTACCTACTTGATCTTGATGATATCCCTCTGTTAATGCAATTTAGGATTGCATTGATTTTTTTGGCTGCTATCACACACTGTTGGCTCATATTTAATTGGTTATCCACTAAGACTCCAAGATCCCTCTCACAGTTACTGCTATTAAGCACAGTTATTGCTATTAAGCCAGTCTATATGTGTCCTTTTGGTTTTTCTTGCGTAAGTGTAAGACTTTACTTTTCTCTACATTGAATTCCATTTTGTTAGATAGGGCCCAGTGTTCAAGTCTGTCAAGCTCCATCTGGATCTTGAGCCTATATTCTAGAATGTTGGCTATTCCTGCCAGCTTAGTATCATCCACAAATTGGGTAAACTATTCCCTTATTTAAGCCATTTATGAAGATATTGATTAGTACTGGGCCTAAGATGGAACTTTGTGGTACCCCATTGTTGACTTCCCTCTATGTAGACATAATACCAATAAGGACTACTTGTTGAGTATGGTTTGTCAACCAATTACAAATCCATTTTATAGTGATAGCAATAGCACTTAGACATATATATCACATAATGCTTTTAAAGTCCTCTCTAAGCAGTTTACAGAGTCAGCATATTTATCTATGGATAAATATGCTATAGATAAATGCTATCTATCCCACTTTTTTCTAGCTTACCAGAAGTAGGTTGTGTTCTACTTTGTCGAATGTCTTGCTGAAGTCTAAGTATACTATATCCAGTATGTATTGATGAAGCAAACACATAAAAACAAAGGGAACCCAAAAATATGATTTTAAAAAGAGGAGAAATCCACAACGGTCTCCTCTGAAGAGTCCCAGAGAGAAAAATTCCTTGCCTCAAACACATGCTGTCTCATTTTGAACCATGTAAAGCCTAGCATTTGTTCTTTTCTGCTAACTATCGGTGGTCTGGAGTTTTGCAGACCAGTTAAGCTATCCATTCAATATCCTGCTTGTGGCAGCCTTCAAAACACTTACACACAGACACACACAGACACACACAGACACACACAGACACAGACACACAGACACACAGACACACACACACACACACACACACAATCTTTCTGGCCAGGAAAAGTTTGTCCACTCTTGTATTAAGAAGACAAGGAGAGAGGCTAGTAGAAAGAAATCTGGCTCCTTGGAATGGGCTTGGAAAAAGCCCAAATTCATTAAAGTGACTGCCTTTTGCTAGGAGTAAAGGAAAAAGTGGAGCAAGGAATAATAATAATAGGGAAGGGAGGTCGTATTGTAGTCTGGGCATGGAGCCATCACCTCCTCTATTGTGTTTTTTTGCATGGGAATCAGGGAAAATATGGCCTGGCCATTTTGTGGGGTGACAAAATAGTGGAATGGGGGATAGACAGAAGTGTTAACTAAGTTGCAATGAATACATGAATGCAAGAAGAACTGAAAAACACTATTGGGGGAAGCATCTTTTTTAAAACAACTATTGTGTATGTCCAGGAAGTGGGGGGGATTGTGGTGGTGGAGTGAAATTGCTCTTTGAACTAGAATATTTTCTACTGCCACATCATCAGGAACTGAGTCTGTCTTAAACGTGCACCAGACTTCAGCAGGAAAGCATACACTTGCGCATGCGTGTGCACACCACACACACACACACACACACACACACACACACACACACACAGAGGCCAAATGTAAAGAAAAGCAACCACAGGCAAGGAATGGAGGCCAGCAGTTCAGCAGCTGGGAACCAGATGAGATGGTTGCTCAGAGAGAAACAATAAAAATGGAGGAAGGATGAAGATGGGTGGGAGAGCTATCTGTGGGATGACCTGATTTTCTCCCACTTCCCTCTACCCGCCCCCCCCCAAAACCCCTGTTTGATCCAAATTGTTTGTTCTTCTTGGGTGATCTAAAAATGGAGAGAAAGATATGCAGAATATTGTTGATATGCTGATCTAATAAATACAGATAAAATTTGAGCGTTGAATTTATTTTGGTCTCTTTCAGGGGCGAACAGCTTACAGTTTCCAAACCACAAGTGTCTTATCAGACTGTCCAAGCCATAGGTGTCTTATCGGTTTATTAAAAGACCACTTTTAAACAGGGTAATGTTTAATTTAAATAATATGGATGGGAATAAGGATGCTAATCTTCTGTGAAGTTAAAAAAAAACAGCAACGTATCTGCTGGCCTTAGAACAATGCAGCACTCTGTCCAAATTCTTTGCAATGCAAAACATTACAAAGACTCCCAATTCCTTCCTGATAATGCCACCACACCACCAGGTATGCCCCCCTGAAGTTTGCAAGGATGGAATTTTTAATTGCAAAATTTTAAAATAAAATTTTAAAAGTGTGGCTCCTAGCATCAAGATTGCACCTAAGTTTTGTTAGACACCTCAGCAATATTTGGAGTAGCATGTTAATGATGATGATATAAATTTGGGCTGGGAAAGAGATGATGCTTTAACTTTTAAAATGCTACTCCAGGAACCCACTATCACTTTCATACTTGCTGAGGTTGATGGAAGTTGTAGTTCACCAACATCTGGAAGACTATAGTCTTTGCGCCCATACTATTTGACTTAAATTTATTTTATCAAATATACCTGTGCGAGCCAATTCAGTGTAATCTATCAAAAGAACAGTCACGAAGTTGAGCAAAACTTAGTATTTATTAGCACCTTGCAGTATATATTTCTCTGCCTCTGTACTCTTTCACAGCTTTCCCTAACCTCAGGTATGGAAGGTGATTTGAGAAGCTGAGATGTTATGGGATGCTGCAAATTGCAACTAACAAAGATCTCCATTCCTGTAGGACATATGCTGGTCAGTATCCAGAAACCTGGATATGTGAGACCTGGTCTCAGATAGAGGGGAGCATAAGCAAAAGCTCTTCTGAATGTTTAAAAGTTGCGCAGAAAAGAGCATTAATCAGCCTTCCCAACCTGGTTCCCTTCAACAACAATAATTCTTAAGAGCCACAACTGTTACTAATTATTATTAACCTTTTATCTACTTTTCTTCCTACCAAAAGCTTGAAACGTAGCCTTTCTGGAAGGCACCAGGATGGAGAAGGATGGTTTAAATTAAACCTGGTGACTATCTCTTTTCAGTAGATTAAGCTTTCTAAATTAAGATTTAGAAGCTCTGTCTCCTATTGCAGTGATGGTGAACCTTTTAGATACTAAGTGCCCAAACTGTGCATGTGTGCATGCCCAAATTAAAAGGTGTACACATGTGCGCAAACACGCGCATGTGACGTGTGTGGGCATGCACAGCAGAAAACCCAAAGAGCAGCTGGCTGGCAGGAAGCAGGGCATCCCAACACCAGCAGTGCAGCAAGAGGTAAAATCTTTTTCTTTCGTGAGCTTCTGTTTCATCTGTTGCAGGTAAACAGAAGCTCGTAAAAGAAATGCCATGGAGATCTAACCTGGGGTGATGGTGCATCTCCCAGCAGAGAGGGCTCTGTATGCCACCTCTGGCACACGTGCCATAGCTTCGCCATCATGGTCCTATTGAATATTCTGCTTCCCCACCACCTCTCTTTCAAAGGTGCAAAGCTGATATGAACATTAGCTGTAAATTACCAATCCAAATCCTGGCAAAACATAAACGGGGGTTTAAATGAATCTCGTTTTTGAGGGAGCTTCTCAATTAAAACAAGAAAAACTACCACAAGGGTAGTTCTCAGGATCCAACCCAACTCAGCTACGCACTTTAAAGCTTGATATCATCTTATCCTTTGCCTCCAAATCTTCCTTTGAAGTTTCTTTCATTACTCCTTATGTCAGGGGTTTCAAACTTGATTTCATTGAGAATTGAAACACACCAGGGTTGTGTTTGATCTTGCGGGGGGGGGGGGGTTGGTGTGTGTGACCAGGGTGCATGGCGAGCTCAATGTCATTCATGTCAGAGGCACCTGTGGTGGCCCATGTGGGGCTGAGGGGATCCATTGTCTTCAGCAGAGGAAGGCAAGACACGGAGATCCAAATTCTTGCCCTCCAAAGGAGCCTTGCTGTCCCTCTCAAGCAACGTGGGGGAGCCCTGGATAGTAGTGAAGGCTGTCCAGAGTCCTAGGCAGCAGAGGGAAAGAACCCCGCTTGGCCCTTGAGCTCCCAGGGCACCGGGACCCCACAGCCCAGCCCCGCTTCCCCAAGGAGGTGCTGGGCTGTGCTTACCTCCTCTTCAAAGCTGCTGCTGTTCTCGCTCTCCTTGGCCAGGTTACTCAGAGTGTGTGAGGGAGGGCAAAAGTGTGTGATCAAAGGAAGATCCATTCCCTCTCCACGCAAGGAGACCTGACTTTGTAACCAAAGCATCCTAAACTACAGAATGGGAGACCAACAGGAGAGATCAGGAGGAGGAGACAAGGGGATGGCAAAAGGGCAGCAGGGCTGCTGGTGACCAAGTGATAAACATTCTAAAATTTCCTTCCTTCCTTCCTTCCTTCCTTCCTTCCTTCCTTCCTTCCTTCCTTCCTTCCTTCCTTCCTTCCTTCCTTCCTTCCTTCCTTCCCTTCTTTTTCCTTCCCTCTTCATTATCCTTTCTTCTTCCTTCTCCTCTCTCCTCTTTGTGCTGGAACAAACTTGACCAATCAAGAACAACCTGAGTATCATTGGATTGATGTGGAGGAAAGCAAGAGGCACTGCCTGGGGTGTCGTTGGCCTCGCTTAGCTCATGGGTGCAACATTTTCCAGATGTTTGAGTGACTCATTTTTGAAGTCTCTGTTGTTCTTCCCTTGAAACATTAAGGGGAGGGAGAGTTTTAATTTAGGATTCAGAAAGGCAGATGAAAAAAGGCATATTTTATCAACCTCCAATCCCAGCTGCCCCAGCCAGCACTGCTGAGAAATCAGGGTGATGGGACTTGTAGTCCAACAATGTATTGAATCCAGAGATTCTCTATCCCACTTTCAGAGAGTCAGGTCCTCCCTTCCAATTACAGCAATGACACAATGGGTGAAATGCATACATTTTCATGGTTCCATCCTACTATTCACTTCTACACTGATTAGAAAATCAGGATCTCTCTATTTGACTGAAATCAATAGGAGAAAATCTTAACTTTTAAAAACTTGTTCCTCATATTTTGCTTATTTTCAGGGGAGGTCTGCACTTGCAACCATCACTACTGCAGTCGGTCCTCTCATCATCGTCATCATCATCATCATCATCTCTACAATATATGTCTTCTTTTCCTACTTCTTCTTCTTCTTTGTATCAAAAAAATTAACAAACTTAATTCTTCCAGTAATAATAACATCATACTAGTATTAGTTGTATCCTGTTCTTCAAAACGTGTCTTCTAAAGGGCTTTTAAAAACAGCAACTTGCTTATTAAAAAGGTAATATGACATAACCAGGATAGTATATTTAAAAATGGAGGAAAACTGAAGTTATAAATTTCCTATTAAGTCTCATGGAATTAAAATAATGTTCTCCTTCACTCATGGCTACAGATGGAGTAATTTATTTATTATTAAACTAGCTGGATACCCATGCTTTGCTACAAAACTATGTGATGGGGCTTGATAAACTAACACTTAGAGTTTGAAAATTAATGAATAGTTACGAATCAGCCTCCCATTCTCTCTCTCTCTGACTGGCCCCATAGATCCTCTCCTCTCCTCTACCTCAGGCTGGCTCCACAGAAGCCTCTCTTATCCTACCTCCTTCTATCCCTCAGGCTGGCCCCATAGATCCTCTCCTCTTCCCTTCTCTCCCTCAGGTTTTGCCTCATAAATCCTCTCCGCTCCCCTTCTCTCCCTCAGGTTGACTCCAGAGATCCTCTTTTCTCCCCTTCTCTCCCTCAGACTGGCTCCAGAGATCCTCTCCCCTTCTCTCCCTCAGGCTGGCTCCAGAGATCCTCTCCCCTTCTCTCCCTCAGGCTGGACCCATAGATCCACTCCTCCCCCCTTCTCTCCCTCAGGCTTGTCCCATAGATCCTCTCCTCTCCCCTTCTCTCCCTCAGGCTTGGCCTCACAGATCCTCTTCTCTCCCCTTCTCTCCCTTAGGCTGGCTCCATAGATCCTCTCCTATCCCCTTCTCTCCCTCAGGCTTGGCCTCATAGATCCTCTTCTCTCCCCTTCTCTCTCTTAGGCTGGCTCCATAGATCCTCTCCTATCCCCTTCTCTCAGGGGTGAAATGCTCCCAGTTCGGACCGGATTGCCCAATCTGGTAGTGATGGTGGCGGGTGGTTCGGAGAACCAGTAGCAAAAATCCCTGCAAACACCCCTTCCACCATGCCCAACTGAGCCGCCTGATCATCAGAGGCTTTTTTTTAAACTTTTAAAATCATTTTTTCTACAACCTCTTCCAACGAAAAAAATGCTTTTAAAAGTAAAAAAAAAAAGCCTCTGATGATCAGATGGCTCAGCAGGGATAGTCAGAGGCTTTTCAAAGCATTTTTTTCTGCAACCTCTTGGCTGAAGAAGTGGTAAAAAAATGCTTTGAAAAGTCTCTGATGATCCCATCTGAGCTGCCTGATCAGCAGAGAGATATTGTTTAAATGCCTCTTTGACAATCTCAGCTAAGTTTCCTCATGGGCAGGGGCTTTTCAAAGCATTAGAAAAAATGCTTTGAAAAGTTAAAAAAAAAGTTGGCCACGCCCACCCAGTCACATTAACACCCCCCTACCAAGCCACGCCCACAGAAGCGGTAGTAACAAATTTTACATTTCACCCCTGACTTCTCTCTCTCAGGCTTTGCCCCATAGATCCACTCCTCTCCCCTTCCCTCCCTCAGGCTTGTCCCATAGATTCTCTCCCCTTCTTTCTCTCAGGCTGGTCCCACAGAAGCCTCTCCTCTCCTGTACTCTCCCCTTCTCTCCCTCACGCTGGCCCCACAGAAGCCTCTCCTGTCCTCTCCTCTCCCCTTCCCTCCCTCGGGCTGGCCCCATAGATCCTCTCCTCTCCCCTTCCCTCCCTCAGGCTGGCCCCACAGAAACTACTCCTATCCTACCTATCCCTTTCTTTCCCTCAGGCTTTCTAGCCCCTTCTCTCCATGAGGCTTGCCCCAAGGAAGACTGTCTTAATGCCATCCCATTCTCTCCAGAGTTATTTTCAAGTTGGGAGGGGGATTAAAACGTCTGATTAGCATCTGAGTGTGTTATAATAATATAGGAAATACTAATGTTCTGATGGTCATTTTGAAAAATCCTTTCTTAGTGAGCAGCTAGAAGCCAAGAGGACATGTGGCAAATTTCAAGTTTTTAGGCTTTATAGTTCTGGAGATGCGTGAGTGGTTTTCGTATATATATAATTTTGTTTGCCACCCATTGCTTTGCAAGTTGACAGGGCAGTTTACTTCCAGATATTGTTTGGAGGGTTTTTTTCCTGACATCTTAGCAATATGAATGAAGAAGATCTATCTATGAGATCTCTAGGGGTAAAAATTGATTTGCTGGCACATAGTCAATCAATCACTCAGAGATAGTGAAGTAATTCTTGTAATACTTGACCAAAAGAATGTATTAAAATATTTTCAAACTTATTGTTGTATGTTGTCCAGACTGCACATAATTGAAAATGCATGACATGACAATTCACATGAATTTTCATGCAGATGTTTCTTTTTGAGCCAAAAACCAAACATGCAGCCTTTCCTAACAATATTCACCATGCTATAGAAACAGAGATAGAAAAGAAGCCAGTTTCCTCCAATACCAATTTATCTATAGTCATCCAGTAGTGATTTTTCTGATTGGTTTGTTGTGTTTCTTTACTTATCAGTCACTTCCAACTCTTTCTGGCCCAATGGACCTCACTTTGAGAAGATTATCAATGAGCAACTGCTCGCTGTTTGTGTAAGTCAGCTCATAGTGGAGCAGGTTAGTCTCTGGTCACCGTGTCATTCTTTAGTTCTTTCTAAATCCTAGCCTAGTTGATGACATAGTTAAAACTTGATTGATGTGATATGGTATGTTTGCAAACATTTCAAGAACAAAATAATTTGTATTACTAGAATTAAATTCAGGGGTTGACAATATTCTCAGGCCCTGGATGCTATGGAAAATCTTGCCCAATGAAGTGGAATTAAACCCCATTTTTTTTAAAGTGACCGAAATTAATAAGATCAAATGGACACTATTTGGGGGAGGTGACCATTTCAGCCCTGATCATTGGAAATGATCTTAAAGCAGGTCAGTTTTTGGAGCTATCAAAAAAATCTGTTCAAAGTCAAGATTCCCTCAAGCGAAGCTTGACTCCTATATAGGTAGTCTTCAATTTACAACCACAATTGTAACCAGAATTTCCGTTGCTAAGCAAAACAGTTGCTAAGTGAGTCATGCCCAATTTTTTGACCTTTTTTCTATGGGTTGTTAAGCGAATCATTGAACCATCTCCCTGCCATCCAGGCCTAAGCCCCTTCCAAGAGTTTTATTTCACACCTTCCCTGATCATGCCGGCCAACTAGCGTGAGAATATTTTCCAAGGTGTTTCTGCCTAACATTAAGGGGATCCTCAGGCCCTAACAGGCCAATCTTCCCCACCCATAGCAGCCCACCTACATAACAGATTATATAGCATTATGTGGGCAGATGTTTCTGCAAGCCAGGGCTGATTGATACCCATAAGCAGCACAAGGCAAAATAGCTATGGAAGGCAGTGGAGAGAAGGAGATCTTTGCAGTGCAGATAGCAACTCTTAAGCTCATCAAGACCACTGTTGTTGCCTAAATGCTAAACACATGCAGCAAGGCTTTGCTGTGAGATGATGGAAAACACCACTTCAGTATAAAGTCCTTATATAGCCATGGTTACATAAATAACCATGGCTTAGGACTTGGTTATTTACGGGACCGCCTACTACCACCAATAGCCTCTCACCGGACTGTACACTCCCATAGAGAGGGGCTCCTCCGAGTGCCGTTGGCCAAACAATGCGGCCCCCAGGGGGAGAGCCTTCTCTGTGGGAGCACCTACCATCTGGAACGAGCTTCCTCCGGATATACAGAGGATCCCGGACCTGCGTACCTTCAGTCGCGCGCTCAAGACCTATTTATTCCAACAAGCTGGCCTGACCTAAGTTATTTTCCCCTTTTAATTATGAATTTTAATTTGTTTTAAATTATTGGGGTTTTAATTGTCAGCCAAATTATTTAATTCGTTTTATTCTATTTTAAACTTCTGTATTTATGTTTTATTTATGGCTGTACACCGCCCTGAGTCCCCAGGAGTAGAGTGGTTTATAAATCTAATAAAATAAATAAAATAAAAATAAATATGGCAACAGACTACTTTAGTAATTTAGGCATGAAGACATGTCCTTGAAGAAGAGAGCTTTGAACTGCTGTTCAGGAGATGTGTGGATAAACCCATAGATTCTCCTGATTTTTCCTGCCTTAGATTTTGTGGTTCTTCAGGATGTATTTGCACAAAAGCAGAAACCATCATCAGAAAATACTGTTTTAGTTTTGTTTTACATTCTTTTAAACTCTTCATGGCATGGATCTAGGTTATTTGAAGGACTGCCTCTCTTTGATAATATCTGCTTCTCTCATCAGATCCACCAAAAGAGACAAACCATGGGCCCCATCCAGGGGTGGGTTCTACTTACCTTTACTACTGGTTTGCAACATTCCTGATGACATCGGGGTCGGTAGGTGGAGCCTCCCACCAGTATTACTACTGGTTCTATAGAACTGGTCTGAACCGGGGGGAACCCATCACTGGTCCCATCTCTTAGGGATTACAATTGGTGGGCCTGAGGAGGTAGGCCTTCCCTGCTGTGGCACTTGCCTTGTGGAAGCCTTTCTCCCTAGAAGTGGAGTCAGCTCCATTTCTTCTTATTTTCTAGAAGTCCCTCAAGACCTGGCTTTGTCATCAGGCCTGGGGGTCTCAGGGGACCCAATAAGATCTGGTGGCTCAATTATTGATTGAATCTCATGTGTATGCAGATTTATATGATTGTGTTTGACATGTTTATTGTTTTTATACTTTTTTAAAACCAAAAGCACCCAAAAGATGGGTGGCTGCGATAGATAGATAGATAGATAGATAGATAGATAGATAGATAGATAGATAGATAGATAGATAGATAGATAGATAGATAGATAGATAGATAGATGATAGATAGATAGATAGATAGATAGATAGATAGATAGATAGATAGATAGATAGATAGATAGATAGATAGATAGATAGATAAAGCTAAATATATTATTCTTCATTTTACCATTCTAGAATCAGAAATTCAGGCAACTCTATAAATTACTCTTCTCTGGTTCACTTATTTCTCCCTCTTGGAGCAATCAACCTCATCACCCCCATCAGACAGCAGTCCATGTGGCAGGTTTTCTCTAACAGCTGCCACATCCCAGCTTTTGAGCTGGTTTTGCTTCTGTGTGGCTTTGAATTTGCAAAACACCACGTGCACCTGGATTCTTCCAAATGGGGAGGGGGAACTGCCCTGCTTGATAGGGTCATGATTCATTCCCTGAGTGGTTGAGAGGGTGAGACTTGCTAGGCAGAAAGAAAGAGGAAGGGCTGGCTAGCGAAGCCTGCCTATTTTGGTTTGATCCAGGGGTCTTCCAGATGGTGTAGCACTTTGGGTTTGTGTTAACTTTGGCATCAACCTAGATGCGGTTGGGGTGGGGGAGGATGACATTAAAAGTATGTATTTGACTACAGCGCCTGTCTTGGCTGAGTCACTGCTCATGCTGCGAGAGGACCAGAAGATGGAGCTTAAAGCGAAAAGACCTTCTGAAGTAGAAAAGGGTGGGACTGTGGAAAGAAAAGGCGGAGGGGAGATGGGGAGAAATACCTAGAAAAATGAAATGCCTGGATAGGAGAGATGGAAGCAGAGGCATTTAAAGGCTAGAAGGAGAAGGGAGGGTGGCGGGGGGAAGCAGAGAGGCACTACAGTCCAAAGCTGTAATTCAAGTTTCTGCATGTGGGTTTAGTGCATATGTTGCTCATTCCATGCAGAAATGTGGAGCAGAGACAAAGGCTGGAAGGAGAGAGAGGTGAGGAAAAGAATCACATCACTTGCTCCATTACAGTCCCTCATATGCCAGAGAGTGGCCAGTTCCCACAATATGAATTCAATACAGAATATCATTTTAGACCATGTGAGAGGTTGTGTAAATATATGGCAAATCCCACCCCTTCTTTATATCTTACGCTCAGCAAAGGAGGGAGTGCTCATCCCCAAGTGTACATTTTCCACCTTGGCTTTTTTGGATGGGGACCATTCTTTGTGGCAGCTGTTTCTGGAATGAAAGACTCCATCTGCCAAAGCTGCTTGGCAAGGTGTGGGGCCTGCAGATGTGGCAGTCACAGACTGAGTTTTTGACATCAGAATGTAAGAATAGCCCTGCTGGATCAAGCCAAGCCCCATCTTTGTTCAATATTTTATTTTCATAGAGCCAAGCGAATTTTTCTAGGAGGCTCACAAGCAGGAGAAGGAGACCCATCCTTCCTTGCTAAAGAAAAGCAAATGCCAAGTAGCCATTCATTAAAGAAAGTTAAACTGGTTAAATTTCCGTGTTTTTAATCACATGAAAAATAATTGAAGGACAACTCTTGCTTTCTTTTGCACCCAAATCCTAAATGGCTGTGGGTTGGGTGTCGCTATTGCACAAAAAGAGATTAACATGCCTAAATCTTTTTTTTAAAAGAAATTTCTAAGGCATTTTTCATAATTATATAAGTGTTGTTAAAAACCATAATATTGGAGGTGGCTGGGGATGCCTTGAATATTTATAGTATTATAAAAATGCATCCCAATGTGTGGATGCAGTCTGGAATAGCTGTCCCTTAAATTGGAGGGGGTTGGGGTAGAACAAATCAGAATTATCAATCTTGTCAAAGATTTTCCATGAAGTTGATATTGCCCCAGCTTGGGGGATGGGGAAATAAGTACTAGGCAAGGCTCTATTATCTCTGGCAGATCCAATAGAAACAGTTATAAAGGTACAGATTCCCATAGGGAGTGATTTTGCACATGCCAGCTGGAGCCCTGCAGATTGAAATATTCTTCCTTAGGTATAAAACAGAAAGTTTGCAAAGAAAATTCTAGGGCCTGTTTGAATGGGTTCCTACTAAGTCACCTTGATCCAGGTTCAACATACTTGAGACTGATATGAAGTCTTTCTTATGAGGACATATCCTCAACCAAATGAGGCAAAACATCATTGAGCCAGGCTAGAAAGATCTATGGATAACATGAAAGAGAGATGGGGGGGGGGGGGGGGAAGAGGGAGGGAGGGAGGAAGGAAGAGAGGGAGGGAGGGAGGAGGAGGAGAGAGGGGAGGAGGGAGAGAGATATGATTGATTGATTGATTGATTGATATGATATGTTTTATATATATATAGAGAGAGAGATAATAGATATAATAAATATACTGTAGATGATAGATGGATAGATAGATAGATAGATAGATAGATAGACAGACAGACAGACAGACAGACAGGTGTGTGTGTGTGTGTGAGTGTGTGGTGTGTGTGTGTGTTGCTGTTAGATAGCTTTTATATGTCCAGACCAGGGTGAAATCCAGTAGCTTCTAATAGGTTCTGGAGAACCAATAGCGGAAATTTTGAGTAGTTCGAGGAACCGGCAAATACCACCTCTGGCTGGCCCCAGAATGGGGTGGGAATGGAGATTTTGCAATATCCTTCTGTTGCCATGCACACCAAGCCACGCCCACAGAGCCAGTAGGGGGAAAATGTGGATTTCATCCCTGGTCCAGACCCCTTCTCGAGATTGTATCACAGACCTTGTAAGCCTGGATCTGGTCCACAAAGGCACATTTGCACTGCAGAAAATCTGCAGTTGCAGAATGTTGAAGGGTATTTTTCTTCTTTTCCAACAAAGTTTCCATAGCCGCTTCGTCCTGCAGTTCTTTTCTGTTGCAGTTGGCCATTCCAGATGTGGGGTAATGCTGTGCCTGGCTTTGCCAATATAAACACCCTGGAGGGGCCTCTGCTTTGCCCCTGATGGCTCCTCTTGTTTTCTTCATCGAAGCGTCTATAAGGCTAACTTCCAAGGCTGCTCTCTGGGCTAAACCATCTTCCAAAATGGAAGGGGAGGAGGGAGAGAGAGAGAGAGAGAGAGAGAGAGAGAGAGAGAACACAATCAGGAAATGCATGAAGCAGGAGATAGAGTGATGAAATAGAAATGTGGATGGAAGGAGAAGCCTTTGCAAGAAGGAATCTCAAAGGGTGGGGCTTTTGTGCTCTCTCTGAAAAAGCAAGGCTATCGTGCATTATTCTAGGCTGTGAGAAGCTATTCACATGAACTAGAAGGGCTTTGAATATCTTAACTTTGTTGGTTTAGATAATTTGGTGCCATCTTTCTTCCACAAATACTTTCCAAGGCTCTTTGATTGCTACAGTGGCTCTCTTCCACTCCTTGATTGTATTTGCTCATAGTAGAACAACCATTCTACAGTTTTACATTGTCAGATCATCGTTATTCACTATGATTGCGGTCATGCCAAATACAGCAACTAAGTAAATCGAGGGTGGGGGAAGTGAGAGACAAAGAAAAAGAGAGATGCCAAGTATTTCGTATTTGTCCAAATATAAAGAAATATTTTGCTTTCTTAGTAGAGGGAAGATGAGAGATTTCTCTGAAGTGGAAAAAGCAGAGAACAGTCAGGACCAATGTGTACTTGTCCAGTTTTTGCTGGGGAAGCAATCCCTAGTTATGGTTTGTGGGGCATGGCTGATGGGAAGTGAAGTTTAGCAGCTTCTAGAACTCCACATTATCTACTTGAGAAATAATCTGCTACTGCTTGGAGTCTGGTCCCAGTTCCTCACCCAAAAGCTGAGAATGAGGCTCCAGCCTAGGAAAAGTTATGATCCTCTGCAAAAGATCTTCCTTCCTTCCTTCCTTCCTTCCTTCCTTCCTTCCTCCCTCCCTCCCTCCCTCCCTCCCTCCTTTTTGTTTTTGTATTTCTTTTTGCTGAGCACCCACAGCTTCCTCAAATAAGGAGGGGTGTGTTTAAATTGGCAGCCGTGAGTCTCCATATTTTGTCTCCTCCTTGTCCTTTCTCTGTCAGATTTTCATTGCAGCACCGCTTGCCAACCATCCGTCTTGGAGATTACAAGTTAGTCTGAAGAGTCTTTTTGGGGATCCTAATTACATGCCATTCTTCTAGATCCTAGAATTAAAACTCCATTCCAGAAAGCTTAAATAGCAGGGCAAGGCAGGTGGGTGCCTCTGCCAAAACGGTCTTTGTGGCCTGTTTACCTGGCACTTCGCCCATAGGGAAATGAATTCTCTCCCAGGCTGAGAGAGGTCTTTGAAGCGGATTCTGGGCCTTGGTGACTCTCTATAATTAGGCAATCTACCTTCTCACCACAAGACTAAACAGCCATGAACAGAACTACGGGTTTGGGGTCTTGTAATGGGAAGTTGGAAAAGAGGGTTGGAACAAAAGAAAACAACCGCCCTTGACATCCTAAAACAATTCACTGCAAAGCTGTGATTTCTGCTTTCTTTCTCCATCTCCTTCTTTGCAAAATATGGCATCCTGGTTAGAAAATCCGATAGTTGTGGATAGAATCCTTCAGTCTGGATGATGTCAAATTTATGTTTTCCAGATCCAACCATTCCTCCTCTTTTGTAATCTGGGGCTGGATTGTTTTGATCAGAGAAGATGGGAAGAAGGAAAAATTTTCAATGGAGAAGTTTTATAAAGTCATATTAAATGAAATCACGACTGTCCATTTTGCTCTGCCGATGTCCCACTTGTGGCCCACTCTTGCTATTTATGATAGAGATCAAGAGGCATCAGTAAGGTGTTATAGTTCACTCCTGAGCAAAATCGGCAGTCCTAGTTTTGTTCAGTTGCTAAGTCATGTCCACCTTTTCGTGATGACTCCCATGGACCACAGCACAGCAAGCCCACATGTCTTCCAATATCTCCCACAGTCTGCATCAGTGACACTATCTATCCACTTAATCCACTCTGCTGTCCCCTTTTGCCTTCAATCTTTCCCTACATCAAGGTTTTTTCCTGTCTTCTCATTTGGTGGCCAAAGTCCCAGTATAGCAACCACAATCGGAACTAGCAACTTGAATGTTAAACAAAGCTGTCTGTGCTTATATATTACTTCAGCTTTCTTTTGTTTTATACACCTGCAAAGGTTGTAAATACAACGATTAGTCACAAGTTATTTTTTCATCACTGCCGTAACTGCGAGCAGTTACTAAACAAGACAGTCAATAAATGAGGACTATCTGTTCTATGTATTAACATCTTATGTGAATATTTGTTTATTTATTTAACGTTAAACTCTAAGTGACATTGAACAGATCGCAATACATGAAACAATAATAAGAACACACAAGAAAAGAAGAGGAGGAGGAGGGCATGTTATAAACTGAAGCCTGCAAAAAATAAACTAAAATAATTTCCATAATTTTAACACAGTTGCATAATTTAAGTATTATGCAACTGTGTATTATGAATAATTTTTATACAAATATTAGTATAAAATATATAATCTCCATTTTGTTTATGAATGTTATCTTTAAAATATGCATTTTCTTTAAGTATGTGTGTTTGTGTGTTGGTATTTGTTAAATTCATTTGCTGCCTATCTTGCCATACCTTGGTGGCTTACAACCATAAAAAGGAAGAAATGAGGAGAGTACAAACAGAACACAACTAAAATAATAGAACAATAAAATAAACAATGAAAAAGAACACAACAGGAATAGATCAATATGATAACTGAAAAGATGGGCGAGTGGAGAGTAGTGAGCAAGGGAGAGGGACTTTAAAGGTGGAACTCCCCCATTTGGCCCCCAGGCCAGCTGGCAGATCCAGGTCTTGGGAGTCTTGTGGCAGGATTGAAGGGTGGGAACAGATCTTACGTTAGAGGAAAAGGTGTTGCAAAGGGAGGGCACTGCAGCAGAAAAGGCTCTTTCGGGTCCCAGCAGTCATAGTTCTTTGACCAATGGGATCCGAAGTTGGCTCTCTCTGCCAGGACAAGTAAAATGGGCTTGTCCTAGCAGGAAGAGGTGGTTCATCAGGTAGTCTTGACCTATGCTATTAAGGGCTTTAAAGGTCATAACCAACACCTTGAACTTTGCTTGGAAGCAAACCAGCAGCCAGTGAAGTTTGCAGAACAGATGAATAATAAGAGCTGTCCTAGGAGCCCGAAAGACAACTCTTGCTGCCTCACTTCACACCAGCTAAAGCTTCCAAATGGATTTTCAAGGGTAGCCCCATGTAGATTGTATTACACTAGTCCAGATGAACGAAGGCCCCCAGGGCTTGAGTAACTGACTGCAAGGATCATAGACATATGATACCTATACCTATACAATGAAATTTTTCTTTCATTACATACATCCTGAAATATAAGTTATATACATGCAATGGCAATGGCTCACAAGTAGTTCTTTCTGGTTGCAACTTGCAACCCATTTATTATTGTTATTTTTAGTGTAATAGTGTACAGCAGGGGTGAAATTCAGCGGGTTCTGACCGGTTTTGCGAGAACCGGAAGCGGAAATTTTGAGTAGTTTGGAGAACCGACAAATGCCACCTCTGGCTGGCCCCAGAGTGGGGTGGGAATGGAGATTGTGCAATATCCTTCCCCTGGAATGGGGAGGGAATGGGGATTTTTCCAGTATCCTTCCCCAGCCACACCCATAAAGCCACACCCATGCCCACCAAGCCACACCCACAGAACTAGTAGTAAAAAAAAATTGGATTTCACCACTGGTGTACAGGCATGATAAATAAACAACAATTTAAATTATACCATTTCAATAAAAGAGGGAGGATCAGAAAACTTGGGAAATTCTCAAATATTTCAGAAGTATGAGTAATTTAGGTAAGTAAGTATCTTTAAATGCAAAAACAAAAAACCCTCCAAACTATCTCAGTGAGAACAGAATATTTTGAGGACATAAAGCTGGTCTTTGAAGGAAGAAATCAGAAGAGAGAGAATAGAGCATCCCTGAGCTTGGCTGTTTGCTTGCGGATGTTTCATTACCCAGCTAGGTAACATCATCAGTGCAAGTACCCAACTCAACCCAGACTCACAATGATGTTACCTAGCCGAGAATTGAAACATCTACAAACAAACAACTAAACACAAGGACAGCCAAGGACTGCACAAATAAACTCTCAGCTATATTTTCAATTAGAATAGAACATCTTGGAAAAATGCTCTCTGACTGATGCCCTGAACAGAGCAATCCCCATCGTGATTTTATAGACCCATTTCTGTGAATGTAGCCACAAAAAAAGGGCCTGGTGGCTCAGCAGACTAAAGCATTGTGATTAACGTTCAGCTGCCTGCAATTACTGTAAGTTAGAATCTCATCAGGCTCAAGGTTGACTCAGCCTTCCATCCTTTCTAAGGTAGGTAAATTGAGGACCCAGTTTGTGGGGGCAATAAGCTGACTTTGTATAAAAATATACAAAGTATGAAGGCTATTGCTTAATGCATTGTAAGCCACCCTGAGTCTCCGGAGAAGGGCAGCATATAAATCAAATTAAAACAAAACGAAAACAAACATACCTATAGGAGCGTCATGTGCCCAATTGTTTGCAATTATCCTCAAGAAACAATGTGTGGTAATTGGGCCTTCGTTTGTGAGAGTGAGTCCACTTGCTGTCTATACGTCAAATACATACAGAAAAAAAATGCTGCAAATATATAGATAGTCCTCGATTTATAACAGTTCATTTAATGACTGTTCAAAGTTACAACGGCACTGAAAAAAGTGACTTATGATCCTTTTTGCACACTTATGACCTCTGTAGCATCTCCATGATCATGTGATCCAAATTTGCATGTTTGGCAAGTGACTCATACTTATATCAGTCGTCATTCCCTTCAAGGTCACCTGTTCACCTTTTGTAACCTTTTGCAGAGCAAAATCAATGGGGCAGCCAGATTCACTTAGCAACCGTGTTACTAACTTATCAACGGTGGTGGCAAGAAAGGTCATAAAATGGGGCAAAATTCATTTAACAAACGTCTTACTTAACAACAGAAATTCTGGGCTCAGTTGTGATTGTAACCTGAGAGCTACTTGTATTACTATCCTAATTTATGGCTTTCAGAATGCTGGTCTTCTGTGATGTCAAATCATGGATCACCTTTTTATGGTAAGTATTATAAGGAAAAGCAGAACAGGGCTTTGAAGGAGTTTTCAGCATTGTTTCTGAGCCTTTGCTTCTTTCTCATTTTGTGACTCCGTCAGTGGAATGACTGAATTTGATCTTCATTTGTTGTCATCTCGCCAACCTCACATTTGCTTTCTATTTCTGGATCTGCCAGCACAGCACAGCACAGCACAGCACATTATAGCTGGAAAGAGAAAGGTGCCAAGGGGTGGGGAAGAGATTTCTCAGCATATTTCTGTCTTCTTTTCCCTAGCCTCTCCTCCTCCTGAAAATAACATATCCATTGCTCCCGCCTTCCTGAATTCTGGATCAGGTTTTGCCACCTCACTAAAAAAAAAAGAAAAAAAAGCCAACCTAGATTTTTTTAAAAATTAGTTTTATTTTTTAAGCATCTCTCTGCATTTTGAGCGTGGAGGGAACAGTTATATGTCTTTGCTAGAACTCATCTGCAAGTCTTGTAAGGGAAGATGGATGAGAAATACCGGTAACTCAGATTTCATAACAGAAGAACAATCTTTGTTGTCTCATAGAATTTGTTTTAGGAAATGAGGTTGATCTGTGTTTCCCTTGAGGATCATTTCAAATCCCCCAAGTACACAACAGATAAATGAGCACAGGCTTCTTTTTGGCAGGAAGGGTGGGCCAGCATTTAGCATAGAGTCCAAAAGAGCTTCACAAGGTACAGAGAGCCAAGGAAGGATAGAATTGGAGACCCTGGGAGCCTACAGGCTTTTCTGATCAACTTCAAGATCTATGTAGGTGTATTGTTCTTTAACCAGGGGAGCCTCATGGAATCTCCTTTGCATGGATTGATGGGTTACTGTATGTTGAGAAAAATTCTCACAATTGATACCTAACAATTATAAGGCCTTGCAGTACAAATAATTAAAATGTTCCAATGAAAATATGAAACTTAAGTGACATTAAGCAAGAAACCCACACAGAGATAATAGTATAGGGCAGTGATGGGTTTCAAATTTTTTTAATACCTGTTCTGTGGGCGTGGCTTGGTGGATATGGCAGGGGAAGGATACTGTAAAATCTCCATTCCCTCTCCCAATCCAATGGAAGGTTATTGCAAAATCCCCATTTCTTCCTGATTAGCTGGGACATGGGAGGCAGAGAATAGATGGGGGCAGGACCAGTCAGAATTTTTACTACCAGTTCTCTGAACTACTCAAAATTTCTGCCACCAATTCTCCAGAACTGATCAGAACCTGCTGAAACCCATCTCTGGTATAGCGTGTCCTTCTTGAGCAGGAGATTAGATGACCTCTAAGGTCCCTTCCATCTCTGTTATTCTGTGTTCTGTAAAATGCTCTCCAGAACAAATGTGTTTTAACTGACTTCTGGAAGACCACAACTGAGGCTACTAATCTAGCTTTCAAGGTGAGGCAATACAGGAGCCATTATCAAAAAGCAACATTTCCTGCTCTTCGGCTTCACAGGTGGACCTCATGGCCAGTTTCTTTTCTAGGAACAGCCCCTCAAAAAAGTTGTAGTTTGAGAAGTTTGTCCTGCAGTTACCTATGTAGATACCAATCCATAATGGGCATTATAGATTACAATAAGCATTTTGAATTGTGCTCCAAAATCGATCAGCAGCCAATACAGAGCCTGAAATCCAGATGTAATATGTTTATGTTGACAAGGCTTAGCCACAAATTAGTCCATTCTAGGCAATAGTTATTAGGTACTCTTCAAAATAGCCCTATGTAGAGATGCTACGGTAATCCAGAGGTGTGGTGATAATGGCATGCACCACTGTAGCAAGTTTTATTCCCCCTATCAAGATAGGGCTGCAACTGGCACACCAGTCAGTCAAAATCCCTCCTGCCCATGGCTTCCACTTCAGTAGTGGTTTCCACTTACCTTCACTACCGGTTCAGAACTGTGAGCGCTCAGGTGTAGCTCTTCTGCATATGCGCAGAACCTTCTGCATATGCGCAGAACCTTCTGCATATGCGCAGAAATTTCTGCGCATGTGCAGAGCATCTGTGATGATGTCCGAGTGGGTGGCCACCCACCACTGCCACTACCGATTCACCAAAACCAGGGTGAATTAATAGAAACCCACCACTGTTCCACTTGTGCATTCAGCAATAGCCATGAATCTAGGAATCCTAAATAATAGATCTATACCTTCAGGGTAGGATTCCCCCTTTAAGGGACAATACCAGAGCCAATATAGTACAACAAATAGAAGCTTGGCTTTGCTTGGGTTCAGTTTAACAGGTTTTGTCCTGAACATCAGGATAGCCTCTGGATATCAGAACAAGGTTTCAACAGCATCTCTTGCTGGACCTGGAGTGGCAATGGAACACTCTTTCTTGCATTCAGATACTTCAGCCTTAACTGACTGGTGATTTCTTCCAGTACTTTTCTGTTAAAAAGTAGGGGGAGAAGATTAAACTTTGTAGCACGTATGAGGAAGTGACCACAAGACTATTCTCCCCTCAACTTCATCCTGACTGGAGGTATCCATTAAGAAAAGAGTGGAACTACTGAAAACAATGCCTCTTATTCTCAAACCCCTCAGGGCAGTACTGAAAAATACTATTATAAGTGTTATAGAAGAGTATCTAGAGGTCCAATAGGTCCATTCTTAAAAGGACCAGGAGGGTCTATCTTGAAAAGATAATCAACCAGAGTAAATAATGCCCTATTGGTTTTTGGTAATGCTTGAAGTCCAACTATAAGGAGAATCCACTTTTCCCAAGACATTCTGCAGCTGAGTCTCTATCAGTCACATAAAAACATTCCTCAGAAAGAGAAACTTGGAGACTGGGCAATCATTATCAAGAAGAGCTGGATCCAAGAAGGGCTATTTGAAGATGGTGCACACCAAAACCTTCTTCAGAAATGTAGACATAATTCTCTCTTAAAATATAGTTGACCAGGTCCTAAACACTTTCCATCATTCAGGCGAACCAATAGCAGCAGTGGCGGGAGGCTCCGCCCACCTGCCTGGACGTCATCAAATATGATCTGCACATGTGCAGAAGTAGCCTGAGTGAAGCGAGCGCCCACGCACGAGTGAACTGGTAGCAAAGGTAAGTGAAACCCACCACTGGTCATCCCCCATGAGTAGCAAAACAGTCACCATTAACAAGGCTACTAATTACATTTGTCAGAAATATATATATGGTACATCTTCAATAATAGTTGCATTAGACAAGTATATATAGAATTGTAACCATGTATTGTCACAATAACATATCATATTTATTTTTGTGGTGTGGTATTTTTTTAATTCTTTTATTGTAGCACCTTACGACCATTGTAGCATCCCCAGGACTTTGTGTGATCAAAATTGAGATGTTTGGCAACAGGTTCTTATTTATAACAGTTGCAGTGTCCTGGGGGATCATATGATCACTTTTTGCAACCTTCTGACAAGCAAAGTCAATGGGGAAACCAGATTCACTTAACAACCATGTTACTAACTTAACAACTGCAGTGATTCACCTAATAACTGGCAAGAAAGGTCGTAAAATGGAGCAAAATTCACTTAACAACTGTTTTGCTCAGCAACAGAAATTTTGAGTTTAACTGTGGTTGTAAGTTGCAGACTACCTTTACATGCGTTTCTTTTTTCTTTTTAACAATGTTAGGTGGTGTGGTGGCTCAATGGTTAAGACACTGGGCCTGTTGGCTGGAAAAACCAGCACCCAGGTTCGAGACCAGAACACCATGCAACAGGGTGAGCTCCTGTTCTTACCCCACTTCCTCCCAACCTAGCAGTTTGAAAGTATGGAAATGTAAGTAGATAAATAAGTACCACTTTGGTGGGAAAGTAACAGCACTCCATGATGTCATGCTGGCCAAATGATTGTTGGAATGTCTTTTGACAGCCCTGGCTTAATGCTTTTGAAACAGAGATGAGCACCAGCCCTTATAATCGGCAACAACTAGCAGAGTAAAAATTTATTTTTTTTAACAATGTATGTATCACTACCATTATTAAGATTGCCAATCACTATCTAGCCAGCACAATAAAGGAAAAATTCAGACAGTTCCCCTCCTTGCAATAAATGAGAGGCACCAAGGAAAGCACCATCTTCTTTACTTTGGGTGACAAATAAATGAAGCTAAATCTGCCAACACATACACACTTCTCAGCTTCACAATGTTCAGATCAAGAACTCTGTGAGCAGGCTGGCAGTGGAAATCTGAATCCCTACTCATCAAAAAATTGCATGTGTGAGGAGAACAGCATGGATACAACACTCTAGGAAAAATTGCTGTGTTTCATCAAGCTGCTGCTTTAATCAAATTCACAGATCCCACCCCCAAGACTTAAAAACTTGCTTTTTAAATCTCAGAAATGGGAAGGGGACCGCTCACAGATTTCCTGCATCACATCTGATTTAAATGTGGGCTTTGCAGCCTCCAATAGAAAGTGCCTGGTTATAGACAGGCCTTCTGTGTTTGAAATTTTACAGTTGGGGTGATTTATTTTAATAAGCAGATGGTTATGGTAGAGTTATAATTTATTTGGCCAGGGTTTTTTTATTTTATTTTAATGTTGAGTATGTACATGTGTTCCAAAATATTGGCTTTTATAGACATTTTACAGATGTTTAAGAGAAAATATGTTTTTGGTGGCTTCTCTCTTTCTAGAATTTAATGGCGTCAACTCAGTTTTGCTAGAAGAAGAAAGTGCTCAGCTTAAAAAAGGAGCACTGCAGACTCCTTTTATTTGCAGATAAACCCATTAAGTCTTTTAACAAAGCTCTCCTCTGCATTCAAAAGTAAATTCCATTATGCATAACACCTTTAGCAAGATCAGTTGAATATCTAAGAACCAGTGGTGGGTTTCAAAATTTTTTACTACCGGTTCTGTGGAGTGTGGCTTGGTGGCCATGGCAGGGGAAGGATACTGTAAAATCTTGACTCCCTCCCCAATCCAGGGGAAGGTTAGCGTAAAATCCCCATTTCCTCCCAATCAGCTGGGACTTGGGAGGCAGAGAATGGATGAGGGCGGGGCCAGTCAGAATTTTTACTACCGGTTCTCTGAAGTACTCAAAATTTCCACTATCAGAACTGGTCAGAATCTGCTGAAACCCACCTCTGCTAAGAACCCATAAGCTTCAATGGCACAACTGCAAAACCTGTCCAGATTTATTTATTTGTTTTCCAATTTTGCACACTTGAGTGAACTCAACCTGTCTGATTAGTTTGCGACCCAATGTACAGTATGTACAAGCATCAAACATGGCTCCATTCCTTAATTTAGTTAAATATGTGGTATGAATGTGGCCATGCCCTCTAACATATGAGTATGCCCATGGGATTGAATTACTCTTGAGTAAGCATGGATTGTGCTACAATTTAATATCTGTGAACAATTTGCATAAAGCACCAAACTAGTTTACTTAAGCATGTTTCATGGCATGAATAACAATCAGCGGAGTTTAAGTCATAAAGCTTGGTTTATAAACCTCAATGAGATTGGTTCAACTATCTTGTTTCACCAAAGCCAAGCAGGGTGTCTCATGATATAGTACAATGAGTTGCTTCCTGATGTAATTATTTTAAGGTTAATGCTTTAAAATCCAAGAGATTAAGATCAGGTCTGAGATTCAAGCCTAGCTTCAAGGGTTTGGGAACTGGTACCAATCCATTCATTCAAAATAAATGGGACAAAGCAGAGCTCTTCTCTGCTTTATATCCTTTTCCAGCTGCTCCCCCCCCCTTTCTTTTCTTCTCTTGATCCTAGACTTCTCTCTTTTTGCTTTCTGCCTCCTTCTCTACCCCATCCCCCTCCTGTCTGAGACATTTGTTTTAAAGCTTTCTGACTTTTAAGCTATTTTTTCCAGTAAGCTTGCCAAAAGCAGCTAATCAGAAACAAGCACAATTCCTCTGTTTCCAGACAGGAGCTCAATCCCACTGCTCTGCTCTCCGGCTCCATTCTGGTGCCTATCTTCTCCATGAGGTCCTGGAGGGGAGGAAGGAACCCTCTTTCCCCAACAACAGATGCTTTGGAGCTTCTGAGTGAAGGGGAGGGGGGATGGGGAGAGAAAGAGCTGCATCAGGATGAGCAACTAGGAAAAATTGAAAATCGCTGCTGGAACAGAAATGCCTTAACCGGCAGACAACTCCTCTCAGGTCTCTGAGTTTGTACAGAGAGCTTTGAGATATCAGCAAACAGTATTTCTAGAATCTTTTTGTCATCCCAGGAACAATAACCCATTACCATGTCAGTTCAGCATCTGGATTCATGCTAAGCTATGGTTTGCATAAACATGGTTATGTCAGAAGTAAGTTTCAATGGGCTGGTCCATAGAACATGGAAACCAAGCAAAACACATCTTATCTTAACCATTGCAATGGCTAAGAGGACCCACAGATAATTGGCAGAGGCCTCTGGCATGTTCTGGTAGAGGTTGAGGGCTTCTGGGTTAGAAACTATAAAAGAGGCCAAGTCTGATTTCTTTTCCTTCAAGGAATTGGCTGAAGTAGACTTTGCTTCAGATGGAATAATGTGGTGCTACTTTCTATTATGCTGCACTTAAAAGGCTAAACAAAATTGGCATACATTTGGGAATCTTTCAATTTTTTTTCTAGAAATTGTCTTCTTATAAAAGAGTATATTTGTAACCCAGGGTTGAACTTGAGGGGTCTGTGGTACTTTCTGACCTTAGTTGCTTTCTTGTAGACATTTCATTACCAAACTAGATAACATCATCAGTGTTAAAAGGGAGTAGGATTTGTTCTCTTTCTGTGATTTATTTACTAGTGACTTGTTGTCAGTGTTGGTGGGAGTGGTCTTGGTGGTTCTTTGATTAGGATGTTGTTTACAGTTAGCTCATTCATCTGAGTTGGTGGTTCCTTGTTTGGAATATTGTTTATTTCTAGCAAATAATACCCCATTGTTTAGGAGTTCTGGTGGGTTTTTATGTCTTCCTGGCAGAGCCACAGTTAGATTCATACAATAAAAAGGTAAAGGTTCCCCTTGCACATATGTGCTAGTTGTTCTTGACTCTAGGGGGCGGTGCTCATCTCTGTTTCAAAGCCGAAGAGCCAGCGCTGTCCGAAGATGTCTCCGTGGTCATGTGGCTGGCATGACTAAACACCAAAGGCACACAGAATGCTGTTACCTTCCCACCAAAGGTGATCCCTATTTTTCTACTTGCATTTTTACATGCTTTCGATCTGCTAGGTTGGCAGAAGCTGGGACAAGTAACGGGAGCTCACCCATTATACAGCACTAGGGATTCGAACCTCTGAACTGCCGACCTTTCTGATTGACAAGCTCAGCGTCTTAACCACTGAGCCACCGAATCACCCTAACTGAGCCACAGTTAGATTCATACAATATACAAAACTAAAACTGAAGAAACCATATTAGTCAAATGTGGGAATTCAAGTATGATATTATTTATTAGATTTTGGGACAGGTAGTTCTGCAAATCCAATCATCCCCTTGGATAATGTGGTGTTTTTCAACCTTAGCAACTATAAAGATGTGTGGACTTCAGCACTCAGAATTCTAAAGCCAGCCAGAATTTTAAGTCCCTCTTATCTGGGAAGCTCCAATGGATAATCTGAGCAAAGAATCTGCTAAGAAATGGCTTTCTCTGTTTTAGTGGCTCCACATTAGGAATGAGAAATAGTGACTTCCATTTGCAAATCAGTATACCAGTACTTCAATGGGCTAAACTTGAGGATTATTTTAAAGCTTGCACTAAAAATATAAGTAGTTTGATATATGATTCTTCAAGCAGATGTAGTTTTTGCAATCTGACTTTATATACATAATTTTTTTGAACAATTTCCTTTTGTATAACGCCAATGTACATATTTTATTATTTAGACCTTTCTCTGATATGGATAAATTGTACTATAGTTTTACATATACGAAAATTCTCCCCTTTCCTTCCTCTCTTCCTCTTCTCACATATTAAATATATATGGCACACAATTCCTAACGATTCTGGGATTCCCATGCAGGTAGTCCTCAACATACAAACTACAATAGGGACCAGAAAAGTCATCATTAAGTGGTGCAGTTGTTGTGAGACATCACATGACTACAACTTGCCACCTCCTTTCAGCTTCCCAATTGACTTTTCTTGTCAGAAGACAGCTTGGAAACTTGCAAGTAGGGATCACACGTGTCTATAGGACACTCTGCAACTGTCCTAATTGTGAGCTGGTTGCCAAGCATCATCGTGGTCCTGTGTCCATAAGGATTGGTTGTAAGTCACTTTTCCCAGGACTGTCTTAACTTCAAATGGTTATTAAACAAATGGTCATAAATCGAGGATATCCTGTATTGGACAACTAGTGCATAGAATGTGGCAACTTCAATCAACAGGAAGCAGCATAGCAGGTTTTCAGAACCACGAATGCACAATTTGCTGCAAAGATTGTCCCACACACTTACTGTTTTCAGCAAGCAATCATTTAGCCATGCCTTTTAGCAACAAAACGGGCAGGACGCACTAGCATTAAAAAATGTTCAAAAAAGGGAAAATGAAGACAGTGAATTCCAGAGTTTAACTATTTGCTGTGTGGAAAAGTCCTCTTAAAAAAAAAATTCTAGAGCAGATACTATTTTCCTCACTAATGAAATTTACCTTGTATTTCTATTCAAATATTATTATGGTCTTTAAAAAAGATATATATGCACAGGAAAATTAATTGGAAAATTGGATTTAATCAGATTAGGTCCTCTGAACCTTAAGTGAACACCTTATTCCTTACAAGCTTTTAAAATGTCTCTTTATCAAGTGTCCATGCCAGCAATGTTTTTCAGCCTCTTCAGCAACTTGAAGATGGGTGCCCCGACTTTTGAACATAACAGGCAAGCTCTATTACAGTTGTAACTTGAGGATTACCTGGTATTTTCTGGATTTCATTAGGCCTCCAGTCATCCATAAATCAGGGGAAGCCCTTTACGACCCATCTCCATAAAGATTTTTGGAAGAGAACTGCTGACTTCTTCCCTCTCTGAACATTCCTTTGGGAGTATTACTCATCTAGAGTTGTCCCTAAAAGGAGAGGCATCCTCTTGAAATGGCGAAGGCAAAAAAGAGTTATGAAGTTAGGATTACAAGGGGTGGGAATGGAGAATTTCCTGCTGCAGTTCTAGTGGATGTACCATGGAGGAAAAAATAGCAATAGACTTATATACAGTTTCACAGTGCTTTACAGCCCTCTCTAAGTGGTTTACAGAGTCAGCATATTGCCCATTTTACCAATCTCAGAAGGATGGAAGGCTGAGTCAATCTTGAGCCACTGAGAATCGAACTCCTAGAGTGAGTAGCGAGTTAGCCTGCAGTACTGCACTCTAACCACTGTGCCACCATGGGGCAGGTCAAGTAAAAGAAAGAGAAACACAGAGAAAAGAAGAGAAAATGAACTAGAAAGTTGTTGAAGAAAAAAAAATTGAAGAACATAATGTTCACGTGTCTCTGTGTTTCTTCTTGTTGTAGATAATTCCAATCCTACTTATAGTTGCCATCAATCATGCACAATTTTTTTTAAGAATTACATAATTACACATATGGTACTTTTGAGGAGTGAATTCTCACACAAGAAGACATTGAATAGATTGAAGATTTTAGTCATTCAGTCAGTTACAGATGACAACAGCATCCAGTTAATGGCAATCGTGGTGAAGGTTGTGATAATATGGTCCAATTAAAACAAAATATGCCAATAGCAAGGCAAGGAAATGAGACCTAATTTTAATTTACAGCAAATAATAAACCTTAACAAAAACAAAGTCATTTTAGCGCCTTCTTCAAAGTTGAAGTCCTGTCAGAACTCTTTTAAAAGTGTGAGATCCATTGGTTTAAAATATTCATGTTGTGGAAGTTGGAATACAGAAAGAACCCTTGCTATTATATTTGTTTGATGATTTCCAATCTTGAATATATTGATCCCTTTGATTGCCTTCAATGTAAGGTGCCTGGGACTATTGTTCCCACCAATCTTTTTTGTTTTTTTAAAATACTAGTTCCTGTATGTACGTTTTGTGCATAAAAACAGCAGTGTTGGTTTGTCTTGTTGCTACCACAAGTTGTGGTTCCTGCATCAATTTTGCATTTAAACTTTTTATTTTCAGTATGGAATCTATGATTTAGGTTGGTGTTTTGCAACTTTAAGATCTATGGAGTTCAACTCCAGAATTCTCCAGCTAGGATTCTAACTGGGGAATTTTGAGAGATGAAGTCCACACATCTTAAAGTTGCCAAGGTTGAGAAACTCTTGCTTAGGGGAATGGGAGTTACTGCTTTGCAGTGGTTTACCTCCTTCCTCTGGGGCTAATTCTAGTTGGTGTTGCAAGGGAAGGTAACAAGCATTCTAGTCCTAAATCAACTCAGATTGGCATTCAGGAAGCAATCACATCAAGGGTCCAGGTTGCCTCCTGTTGTCACAATTAGCTAGGCAATCAATGGTGTAGCCTACTGATTGCTTAGAAAATATGCCTACAGAATCCATACAAATCCATGGGTTGCCTGCTGCAGGCCATCTAAATTAATCAATTTTCCCTGTATTGGTCCTGGTTGACAGTGATCTGACCACAGCAAAGCCTGGATGATATGTCCTACATATCCAGATCATCCACAACTAATTTAAGGTCCATTGGTGATCCTTTAAGTGATAGGTCTGATGAAACCTAAAACAAGGCCAGCGTTGTTGTATTTTTTGCATTTTCTTTTAAAAGCACTTTCTATCTGTGTCTTTCTATGTGTTTTCCTTTAACAATGTATGCATTTTCATCTTTGTTGGAGTCTTTTCAGTGTTTTTTTTTAAGCAATAAAAAAAATAGCATAAATTATGCAACAAAGGCCCATTTAAAAACATCTTAAATGCTCCATAATGGAGGAAAATCCTTCAGAATCCCTATTTTTTGGTCCGTGTTCCTCGCCCTCACCATTTTTAAAAGTCCTCCTAAGATAGGCAAATTCATGAAGGCTGAAAAAAATGCAGACTTTTCAGGGAGAAAAATGTCTTTCTAAAAAAATATTATGAGGGCTGGGGAAGTTATGCAAATATGCAAGAATTCTTTTAAAGAAGAAAATTGCATAAACTTCAGTGAGGAGGGAAAAAGCAGGGAAGATGGACCACATAAAGTTT
The DNA here is from genome assembly GCA_038048745.1 of Coluber constrictor foxii. Taxonomy (NCBI): domain Eukaryota; kingdom Metazoa; phylum Chordata; class Lepidosauria; order Squamata; family Colubridae; genus Coluber; species Coluber constrictor. The sequence goes on from CM075961.1 coordinate 70,236,858, forward strand.
TTTTTTCTCCCATGTGACTCCTTTGCCTGCTGAGCTTTGCAAGCTATTCATACTTGTTAAAGGCCTGGGCAGCATATATACATTTTCTAAATAAATAAAATGCAGCAGTTCAGAAAGTAGAAGTACCAAAATAACTGATTGTCCAGGACTCAAATATCTGCAGATTGCTTTTGTATGCAGATGAGTGCCAAAGATGAAGAAAGAGTTATATCAATCATTTCCCTCCCACTCTTCCCAGGTGGTATATCTACAAAACATTTCTGTTTGTCCTTGGCTCTCATCAACAGGTAGCATTATCTAAAAATCCAAAGGATCAAAATAGAATGTCCATCTTCTGCATGGCCATTGTTTTATGTTTTGGTTGATGTGTCTGAACCAGGATTTTTCTAGATTTCCTTAAAAACTGCAGTTTCTGAGAAAGACCTGGAAAAAAAGTTCCCTTGCTCAAACCATGGAGTTCTATGGCAATATTTCTACAGCTGAATAGAAAAGAGAAATGTCCATGTGGCATTCAGATCTCCACATGGGGGGAGGGGGCAGCATTATACTCACAATGACTTATTACTTTGCCTCTTAATCAGAGGTTTCAGGATTTGTTTCATTTTTTTCCGTTTTCTTTTTCATTTTTTAACCAACAGGCTCCACAGCCTGCAAGTAAATTTCCCTTCTGTCTAGGCCTGCAAACATCTTAAGATCTCCTCGTCTACATACAAAAACAGGAGGAATCATATCTGCCAATGTGGCAGAGCGTCCATAGGAAGGAAAGGTGTGTGTGTGTGTGTGTGTGTGTGTGTGTGTGTGTGTGTGTGTGTGTGTGTGTGGCATGGATGGACATAAGACTGCAAAGTTTCTTTATATAGATCAGGAGGACTGATTTTTTTTTTGGTTCAGTTTTGATTTTTAGCAATGGGCCAACAACTACATGTGTTATGAAACCCAAAAATGCTCTCTTGTAGCTTCTCAAATCTCCCAGGAATTTATTTTTGTTCTCCACAAGCTGATGCTCTCCAGATAAGCTGATCCTGAAACCCCAGATACAATATGCCACTGAGTCCTTCATACTATGATTTCTTGTTGTTGTTTCAGTATTTTCAAATTTTGTTGTATTTACAAACATTCAGAGCCAAATAGCCCACACAGGAAAAGGAAATACTGAGTTCATAAAACACAATAGTTTGTTTGTTTGTATTCAGTTTTTATTTACTTTTTAAAAAGCAACACAAGCCAAAGAATATATCCATCATCTCTCTCTCCTCCTATTTTCCCCACAACAACAATCCTGTGAGGTGGGAGAGAGTGACTGGCCTTCAAGTCTCACAATTTCATGGCTAAGGTTGCACACCTCTTAAATTTGCAAGCCAGACTTAAGCAGGTTGGCTGAAAACTCTGTGCTATTTCTCACTATGCAAATCAGAAATTACGAACTGTTTTCCATATCTGTATCCATCTCCCCACCCCACCCCAATCCCACTTGTCCACCTCAGATTTGCAAGAGGTTATGTTGGGAGGGATTCTCTCATGTACCCCTCCCTCCCTTTCATAAAGTTTTTTATTTAAGCTGCCAAAGAAACTGGATAAGTCCAATCAGCAGGAATTAAGTTTGGATTGAGAATTCCTAACCTACGTCTATCTTCCCCCCAACATTCAGATTTCATGAAGTATTTCAGACAAATACAGTATATATGAAGATTAAAATATTCAGAAAAAATAGTAGACACCACAGGAAACAGATGAAATATGACATAAACATGGAAGGTTTCTTTTTAACCAGTTCCAAATTGACAGCTGCCATGTGACTTTCAAAGCTCTGCTGGGAGGAAGGACTGTTCAAATATCTTCCTTCCAAGGTTATTTTTGCAATCTTGTTAGTGTGCAACAACATGCACAATCCCATTAGAATGCAATGTTGTACTTCAACATTACAATTAATAAATATTATTATAACACTCTGCACTGTTTATGTCATACTTCGTTTCCTGTGGTCCTTTCTTTTCTTCTTTTTTTTTTAAATGAATACCTTAATCTTTCTTTGTCTGAAAATATTCCCTGAAATTTGCAAGGCAAAAAGGAAAGACAAAGGTTAGGAACTCTCAAACCAAGCTTAATGCTTGCTGATTGCACCTATCCAGTTTCTTTGGCAGCTTAAATAAAAACTTTATGCAAGGGAGGGTGGGGTATATGAGAGAATCCCCCCAAACATCCAAATAAAAGCTGAGAATGCTAGCTCACCATGGAATGTTGACTTCTGGCAGCAGGAATTTGGAGGGGGAGGGAGAGATGAATGGAAAACTATGCGGGAAGATGAATGGAAATGTGTATAACGGAAGAGGTCACTAGATGACAACACAATGCGATGCTCGTTTTGTTAATAGATCCACATACAGCAGGAAAACAGGAAAAAGTTGAATGAAAAATGCAGGTAGTGCATGAAGTTTCAATACGCAATTTGAAAAAAACTTGCTTTTCAGAAGGAAGAGAGCACAAGAGGGAAAAGAAATGTGCAAAACTGGAGGATGATGTCATAGGTTTGCTGAAGGATTGTAAATTCTCCAAAAAAATAAAACACCTACGTTGTTACCCATTTGCTAGTTATCGGTCAAGCCTCCATCATCAAAAGGAATCCAAGAAGATTTGAGACTTCTGGAACTCCTCACTCTTATTTTCCCTGTTTTCCTTTGTAATGGCATAGTCTTGTAATTCTGTGGAATAATAGCAGGCTTCACGCATCATGTTAAACCATAGAAGCTCTCCAGATCTACTGGGTTGGAACTCCCATGATTACCTACCAGCATGAATAGAAGTCCAATCCGTGTGTAGAAGACCAAAGCTGGGAAGGCTGAGAGAAACATTTAGACTTAGTGTAAGGAATGATAGTGAGACATGGGAGGCGTTCACTATCTTTCTGACTCATCTGCTCTTGGTAATGAGCCCAGATCACCATCTCTTTGCTTCCTTCATAGATTTGCAAAAGTTTCTATAATGGCCCTCAAGTGTACTTCCTCTCCCCATCCTCTCTAAACAGAGTAAGACACTGATTTTAATAATCACCTGATCTAAATAAACTTCTCCATCTCTGCTTCTAAATTAAAGGGGGAAGAGAATCAGATGATCTCCCCGATTTCACTCTTTTAGTTCATGGAAGAAAGCATTTTTTTCCTTGTTCTTTGCACTTGTCCAGAAACAGATGTTATTTATATATATTTATACATAAATACATATATATGTATACATACATACATACATATATATATATATAGGAATGGGATGAGGTCAGCAGTTAAAGTTGTGGGGGTTTGGGGAAGAAACCACAGAGTCAGGTAGTGCATTCCAGGCATTGACCATTCTGTTACTGAAATTGTATTTTCTGCAATCGAGTTTGGAGCAGTTTACCTTAAGTTTGTATCTGCATCTTGGTGGTGAAGCAGATTAAAGTGCTGTTAAGTAACACCAGCTGCCTGCAATTACTGCAAGTTCAAATCTCACCAGGCTCAAGGTTGACTCAGCCTTCCATCCTTCCGAGCTAGGTAAAATAAGAACCAAGATTGTGGGGGCAATAAGCTGACTTTGTATAAAAAAGAACACCGCTTGGGGGGGGGGCGAAAGCCCTACTAATCAGGTATATACAAAAATATTAAGTTATTGCTTAACGCATAGTAAGCTGCCCTAAGTCTCTGGGGAAGGGCGGCATATAAATTGAACCAATAAATAAATAAATATTGTGTGCTCATGTATTATTGCGGTTGAAGCTGAAGTAGTCATTGACAAGTAGGACGTTGTAGCAGATAATTTTATGTACTACTCTTAGGTCAAACCGAAGGCGGCATAGTTCTAAGTTGTCTAAGCCCAAAATTTCAAGCCTGGTGGTATAAGGCATTTTGTTGCGAGCAGAGGAGTGGAGGACTCTTCTTGTGAAATATCTTTGGACTTGCTCAATTGTATTATTTTGTATCAATTGTACAATTTTGTATCAATTGTCCGATATACATAAAACCCAGTCAAAATTTCATTCTTTTCCACATCAAGAACAAAGTTCAGAAGCGGTTTCCATGTGGAAACAAAAGTACTTCTGTTCTTTTCTTTAATCAAAGCAGTCAATTTTGCCATTTCAGCCAAATCAACTTCTGCAACTATTCTTCCAAAATCAGGGGTTATACTTAGACTTAGGGCCACAGGAAGGAGTTTCACTGAGGATACACAGAGTGTTTTTCCTCATCAGGAAGCAAGGAAGTTGCAAAATAAAAGTTTTCATTTCTGCTCAAAACTTGTTCAAAATTTCAAATGTTTTTAAAAAAAGATTTAATTCAGCAGACATAAGCAATTTCTAGCAAGCTACTTACATAATTTGCAGCAACAATTTATCTCAAATCTCATCATTGAGAAAAGCAACGGAGTTAAATACACATACAGATTGTCCTCAATTTACTATCCATTTAGTGACTAAAGTGACTAACAAGCAAGTATTGGAGGGCATAACACCAGGCATGCCACTAGAAGGCAAAATCATGAAGCTGTGTCTTATTTACTTTGGCCATGTCATGTGGGGGAATTCAATGGAGAAAGCAGTGATGTTTGGAAGAGTTAGTAATAAAAGGAAATCAGCTCATCAGTGAACATGGCGGTTGGACACTATCAAAGCTGATACCAGCCAGAGCATAGAAGAACTCAAGTAGTGCAAGATCAGAAGATGTGGAGAGACCTGGCCTATAGAATTGCCAAGAGTCAGACACAATTGAACGGATAACATCATCATCATCATCATCATCATCATCATTTAACAACTGTTTGGATTTACACTGACCCCAAAAACAGTGACTTATGATTGGTCCTCGCACGAATGACCATTGCAGCATCCTTACAGTCATGTGATCAAAATTCAGGTGCTTGGCAACTGGCATGTATTTACAATGTTTGCAGCATCTTAGGGTCACATGATCCGCCATTTGCAATCTTCCCAGCTGGCCTCCAACAAGCAAAATCAATGGAGGAAGCCAGATTCCCTTAATGACTACATGGCTCACTTAACAACGACAGTGATTTGCTTAAGAACTGTGGCAAAAGAGTTGTAAAATGGGGAGTGACTCATTTAACAACTGCCTTGCTTAACAACAGAAATATGTTATATATCCTGTGAGGAGCTTCTGTTTCATTCTTTTGTAAAAGTTTATTCTCCAAAATACTGAATTTATTCTATTACTTATGGTCCTGAAGAGGAATGAATGCATCTTATGTTTAGAGTTGAGAAGAATAAAGTGAACTGCTTTGCATTGTCTGCTTGAACTTCTGTAAAATCTGAGGAATGTTTTTATTAAAGGTGCATACAATTTACTCGATTAGCCCTGACAATTCTTATGAAGAATTCTGATTTGAAGAATGCTGTGACATGCCTCTGGTGCAAGATTAGAAAATGGTTTGCTGCTTCCTGGCTTGACCCACTTTCAGAAGTGCTGACCTGATCAGCCTTGCTATACAACTGCAACGTGTCAGAGGATTCGCACAACTCATCATCTTGGATCACATGTCACAGAACGTTTGAGGAACCATGTGGTTTTCTCTGGAGGGGATGGGACAAATGAGACTAGCTTGCCAAAGGGATTGATCCAGTCCCCCATCTCCAGGCACACGTCATCTTCTAGCTTCTAGCTTGCTGCCCATTTCTCTCCTCCTCTTGCCACGGTTGCCGACGTGGATAATTCTCCCAGGCACAAATGCTGAGCTGGAATCCTGAGGACGTGTCTGCTCCTCCCAGCTGTAAATTCCAGCAAACCCTCTTCTAAGTTGTTGTTTGTGTGGGAGCCAATGGCATCAGCTCATCTTTGAAGAAGGTAGAAGTGGGGGATTGAGGAGGATGGCCAAGATGAAAGAAAACCTTACACTGGATGCAAGGAAAGAACTGAAGCAAGGGAGGGGGGAGGAAAATTGGGTGAGGGGAAGAAAGTGTGGGGAGGGGAAATAGTCTGGGCACAGGAGCTGACCAAAATTCCTTGTGGCTTGGGTTTCCTTTTTCAGCAGCAACAAAGCATCTGTTTTCAATTATGGGATGTATGGAGGATTTGCTCTGCACAGCACAGTTTGGTGGAGTACTTCAGTAATGGGTCAGATGTAATCAGTCCACTCAAATCCTCTGCTCATGGCGGATGCTTCATACTATTTCATAGAAGAACCTTCACTGGTATCTTTCCTAAAAAAGCAAACTGTTTCCCCCATTGAGGCTCTGTATTCTTGAATCTTGGGGCTTCAGTGAGTGTCCATTCATCTCCTGCAGAGCTTATTCCATTGATGAACTTTCCCCACTGCAGTTAGGATATTTTACTTACAACAAGAATGTACTTATGTGTAGGAGAAGATAAGCTATATTGGCGCTCAAAAATATGCATAGTTTGAACAGGCCCATCTTGGACAGCTGATTTTCCTTCTAAGGAATCATATGGTGATGATCAATGCAGAAAACAGGTTGAGCAAGATGTACATCTCAAAAGATGTACATCTCAAAAGAATGCATGTACATCCCAATTTGCTCAGAAATTTTGATCTAAGGATAGAATCCAGCAGTCATCCAAGTTGAAAAGAAGAACCATGTCATTACTTTGAAAGGAAAACAGAACAGCTTCTGGTAGGAGATAGTGAAGAATTTCAACAGTAGCATTTCTTACTACAGCAATTATCCATATAAAACCTTCTGAAGTGATACATTTAAGCATATTTAGTAATGAGGTGGGAGGGAAGTGTACCATTTTCTCTTCATTGAAATTCAGCACAAGCAATTTGAAGCTGATCATTTGGTACAAAAAATTTCCTCGTTTGCCAACAACAGAACTAAGAACTTTGTACGATCAGTCAGGCCAAAATAAAACTGTAAAAAAACCCTGCTTTATTTGCAATATTTGCATTTTCTAGAATTAAACCAAATAAAATGCAGGACATTGTATGAGCTGGCTTTTTTTTCCCCCTATACAGTTTTAATGAGAATAAGAGACACTGATTTTATTCTCGGATAAAACAGAAGTCATAGCTAAGAATCCAAGAATACTAAAAGTTGTAGCTGATTAGTAGCTGTGCATTTCCAATTACATATGCCCAGGGCTAAATCACCTTATGGTTAAGTTCCATAAGATAGAAAATATATTTAATCAATGGTCAGTAGAAATTGCTGATTACACCAATTTCAAATAATTCTCATTTCTCCTACTTTAAAATTATTATATCCTCTGCCTGCATCAACTCTACATATTTCTTTTTAAACATCAGCACAACAATATAAGCAGACTCCAAATGCAAAAAGTACACTTGCATTTTATTTTCTCTCAATAGACATTCTTTTTTCAAGTACATGCTTCTTTGTGAATATATTTGTTGCATTGAATATAGGATTTGCGGAAGTGAGGATTTCAGGATATAAATCCTATGCATGTGTATTCAAGTGTGCTGCCTGGATAAGATTATCTCAAGGTTTAGTATAATTTCTCTATTATTCATAGTAACTAAAAAAATCACAATTTTGGTCTGAGTAAACTATACTGAGCCCAAATTCTCTAGCACATGGAGGGGAGTTGTTGACTCCCTCTGATAAGGCTCGCAATCTTGGTGTCTTCCTTGATTCACAACTGTCTTTGGCAATTCATCTAATGGCCGTGACAAGGGGGGCTTTTGCACAGGTCCACCTAGTGTGCCAGTTGCGGCCTTTTCTAGACAGGGATGCCCTCCATACAGTCACTCAAGCTCTCATTGTCTCTCGATTGGATTACTGCAATGCCCTCCACATGGGGCTGCCTTTGGGGTGCACCCGGAGGCTCCAGCTGGTCCAAAATGCAGCCATGCGGGTTGTTACAGGAGTCTCCCATTACTCCCAGGTAACACCTCTCCTGCGCGAGTTGCATTGGCTACCGGTGGCCTTCTGGATCCACTTCAAGGTGCTGGTACTTACCTATAAAGCCCTACATGGCAGGGGCCCAACCACCTTGTACCGGCCTCCCACCGCCCTGTGCGCTCTCATAGAGCAGCCCTCCTCTGGGCACTGTCGGCTAGACAATGTTGGCTGTCGGCCCCCAGGATGAGGGCGTTCTCTGTGGCTGCACTGACCCTCTGGAATGGGTTACCCACCGAGCTTTGGACAGCTTCCGATCTCCGCACATTCCTCACTGGCCTTAAGTCATGGCTTTTCCACCAAATTCCCTGACCAATTATGGGGTTTTTAATTGGGGATATTAATTTTTGAATTAGATTTTAATACTGCATTGTCATCATCACTGTTCTTGTTTTTATTGTGTGAGCCACCCTGAGTCCTACGGGAGAAGGGCGGCATATAAATTTTAATAATAAAAATAAATAGTTAAAGTCTGGCAAAATGTTTAACATCTTCATTTTTATAGTTACATTTTTCTGCAAAAATAAAATAATCAGCTTTTTTTTTTACAATAGAAAGCAAAAGTTTTAATGCCTACATTATCCATTGGAAAATTCCTTTATCTAGCGTGAACATGGTTCTGTCAAAGAAGACCAGATTTGCTATTGCTGTATTATTATTTTTTTACAAAGCTTTAAAGCTTTATTATTTTTTTACAAAGCTTCTTTTTATTTTTACATCTCAGCAACGTTATTCCCATCCAAACACCTTGGGAGTTGGACTATCATTCTCTGACTTACTTTACAATATAATAACCTGTGTCTAGACTGTATCACTTCAGAATACCAACTATAGATTGAGACTGATATGATTGAATGTTTTCCCACACAATCCAATTCTTTTTTGGATTGATTGAATTTTGGTAGAAAACTAACATATCAATTAATTCTCTGTGAACTTTCTTCCTGGCAAGCAATCTATCTATCTATGGAAGTTTTGTTTGCATAAAAGAATACCAATTGTATAAGTGCCCACCTATAGACTTGAGTAAAGTAAAAATCAGTTTAACTATTTCTATGACACGTTTATCTTTCTCTCTTTCTCTTGCCATCTTGTTAACTTCAAGCAAATCAGTAAAACGTTGGACTTTTGTGAAAAGCAAGGCACCATTGCTGGCTAAAACCAACGTCATCACAAGCAAAGGATGGGAGGGCACTCACAGAGAGAGAGAATTCCCCCCCCTTTTTTTTGTTAACACAGACAACTTTCTGCCAGACCACAGCTCTCAATCCTTAGGAAACGTGGCAGTTCAAGTCCTTGTCTGGAACGAAGACCTCATGAAGAGTTACAATATGATGCATGTATTGTTCTTGCCAGCCATCTCTTCCTTGAAGGATTTGAAAAGGAGAAGTTCTCTTTCTTTTCTTCTGATCACTGCCCGCCTCTCCTTTAAAAAAAAAAAGCTGAACATTTTACTGTATTGCTCTGTTCCCAATCTCAATCTTTTTCCATTTTGGCCTGGCAAACATTCTTCCTTATTCCAGGACCATTGCTATGAATCAAGGAATCCTGTTTCCTTCTGGTACTGCTTTAATGACGTGGCTGTTAAAATCCACCCCAAACAGGCAACAGCTCAACCCCATACCCACTCCATCTTGCATTTTGCTATATATAGTGTGGATTTAATTATATCCATGGGAGAGCCAAGCAGTTCTGCCAGGTTTTCTCGGGTCTGTGTGCTTGTGGGTGGGTGACTTTATAACGCTCTTTAAGTTCTCTACTGGAGAACTGAAATCAGAATTTCAGGGCCTCCAATGTAATATATTTCATTAGTAAAGTTACTATCTTCATGTATTGGAGAAGAAAAAATATTATGTAATTTTTCTGAAAAGAAAATCCAACTTTTCTTCCCTTAGAATATGAACATACCATTTCTAATTTTCACAGGAATGAAATAGGACTTAGTGAAGTATTTTTACAGGGTCCAAGGAATTTGGTATATATCTAACTATGTATGCATATAGAGCGAGGCAGAAAAGTATATAAAGAATCTGTGAAAGATTTCAATTAGTTTCTCATTCTTCTGAAAGAAGTATGGGGGAAATCATTTGTTCTGCTGTGTTTCCCAGGCTGGAAGGAAGCAGCTAAGAACTATGTTAATTAAAAGTTTTCATCTATGATGATTCGAATGGAAACTGAAGTCAGTGGATGACATTTGCTATGTGAATTGTATGAAGTTCCTAAGGTTCATTTCTACTCACCACAAGAAAAGGATGAATTAATAGGTGAGACCACTGAATGAGATTCAGAATGAGCTTTTCCAGAAATTATTGCATCACAGTTTCCATCATTCCTAGCTATATAAGCAATGCAAATCTCAGAATTCTTAGTATCTATGACTAGGAATCCTGGGAATCACAGTGCCAGTACAGGTAGTCCTTGAGTTATGACCACAATTGAGCCCAACATTTATATTGCTAAATGAAATATTTGTTAAGTGAGTTTTGCCCTATTTTACTTTATTTTTTTATTTTTATTTTTTGTTTAATTTACGTTCACTGAGAGCATATATACCTAAGACAAATTCCTTGTGTATCCAATCACACTTGGCCAATAAAATATTCTATTCTATTCTATTCTATTCTATTCTATTCTATTCTATTCTATTCTATTCTATTCTATTCTATTCTATTCTATTCTATTCTATTCTATTCTATTCTATGCTTGGAACTATTGTAAGTCATGGACTACCTATACTTCTGGAAAATACTAAGTGTAGTATTGTTGCTGCAAAATAAATCTGACATTCAAATTTTGCTTTTGCAACACAATAGATTAAGCCCAGCTAAACTAAAAAAGATTTGGAGTGTTTGGAATTCCATAGATTGTGAGAACACAGACATTATCACATCGATTTGGATGAAATAGACAATCACATTAAATCTTAATGTGGTTTGAGGAAATGAGCTTTGCATGTTATATGAACAGAGCAATTGTGTTTTGTTAAACTTGAATTAAATTTAGGAGAACCCATTTGATAGGATAGGATAGGATAGGATAGGATAGGATAGGATAGGATAGGATAGGATAGGATAGGATAGGATAGGATAGGATAGGATAGGATAGGACAGGACAGGACAGAACAGAACAGAATCTGTTCCAATTAGTAAGCAAGTATTAATTCTTGGTTAAGAGACATGGAAGGTATAATCATATGTGGTTTTTGCATAGTGCACCTCATCAACGTAATCCTACTACTTATGTAGGCATTGTAAGAAATGTTAATGATAAAAAGGCTTGTTTATCATCGAAAATGTGTATGTCAATCTTTGTATCCTCCATATTTGTAGCACTGAATTCTTTTTCTTGGAAAGCTCATTGTTTAATTAATAAATAAGAATGGCTATTGGTGTCAATTTTTATTTGCTTTCATTTTCTTATTTTATTAATGGCAAAAACAATTTGGCCTTATTTAACAAGTTTTATAATGCCTTCATACTTGGAATATTGCAACCAGTTTTGGTCACCCTGATATCAAAAAGATGTTGAGACTCTAGAACAGTGATGATGCCGAATGCCCAAAGTGCACACGTGCCCAAACCTCCAAAATGCAGTGTGAGCGCCCTCCCCCGTGCAGGCATCCCCGTGTCCCATTTTGGCTTCCAGATTGGCGTAGGAGGCTGTCCAGGCCCAAAACGGGGGACAGGGGGGCCTCATGTGGTGCCCCCATGCCCTGTTTTGGCTTCCAGGTTGGTTCAGGACACCTTCCAGTCCCAAAATAGGGCACGGGTGTGTGTGCATGCATACCCCTAAAATGCAATGCAAGCACTTCCGCGCATGCCCCCTGCCCCCTTGTGCGTGGTGTCTCTCACATGCCCCCCCCCCGCAGAGACCCAAAGACCAGCTGGCTGGCGGGTGGTGCAGATGCATGTGCAGTGGAGCTGGCTGGGCTGGGGTGATTGCTGGCGTGCCCACAAAGAGGGCTCTGCATGCCACCTGTGGCATGCATGCCACAGGTTCGCCATCACCGCTCTAGAAATTATACAGAAAAGAGCAATATCAGAGGGGGAATAGAGGTCTGAAAGAAAGATAGAGGCTTGGCTAGAAAGGTTAGAAACTAGGCAGTAGAAAAGGGTAAGAGCCTTGGTGGTACAGCGAACTAAGTGCTGTTAAGTAGCACTTAGCTGCCAGCTGCCTGCAATTAGTGCGAGTTCAAATCTCACCAGGCTCAAGGTTGACTCAACCTTCCATCCTTCCAAGGTAGGTAAATTGAAGACCGGACTGTGGGAGCAATAAGCTGACTTTGTAGAAACACCACTTATGGGGGGCCAAAAGAATGAAGGCTATTGCTATAAGTGCATTGTAACCCGCCCTGAGTCTTCGGAGGAGGGCGGCATATAAATTGAATGAATGAATGAATGAATGAATGAATAAATAAATAAATAAAACTTAGATTAAATATTCAGGAAGCAGATTTAAGAGAGGAATTGGGGAGGCAAGTAAAGCATAACAATTAAAATTGTGAGGCTGGCAAGAGACAATGGAAAGGTGATATTCTTATTATTATTATAATATTGTTGTTTTGATTTGCTCTCCTTTCCTATTTTTCTTGTAAAGCATAGTAAAGAAAGTATGGATGCGGGCAACGGATGATAGATAGATGCTCTTTTGTTGTTGTTGAGTTACTTCTTTTTTTCTCTCTGGCTCTTTGCGTCCTTTTCCTTTTTCCTCTTTTAAGTAGGTGACATGATTAGAAGTTAGATAAGAAAGAAAGGAAAAGCTTTCTTTTATTAAAGGGTGATATGATCAAAAGCTAGAATAAGTGATAGAAATAAGTAGAGGGGGAATATTAGTATAGACTTTTTATATTACAAAATGAAAATAATAACAAGAGAAAATGTGGGATAATTGAATAATGACAGACTACAAATCTATAAGTGTGCATTATTATTAGAAATATATAAGCGGATTGAATGTAAGGATTATTATTAACTTGATTAGGTTTATTTGTATTAGAATGTATGACACCCAGGTGCCACACTGTTCATGCATTGATTTAATATTTTGATTTTTAAAAATTTAAAAAAAAAACTTGGGGAAAAAAGTGGGGGGAGAAAAGAGTAACAAAGGGAAGTTGCTTAAAGCTAAAATATATAAAGAACAATTGCTGGAATTGGGTATGCATAGTTTAATGAAAAGAAGGACTAGGGATGACATAATAGTAGTGTTCCAGAATCTCAGGGGCTGCCACAAAGAAAAGTATGTGTGTGTCAATCTATTCTCTAAAGCACCTGAAGGCAAGAAGCAATGGATGGAAACTAATCAAGGAGAAAACCAACCCAGAATTAAGGAGAAATTTCCTGACAGAGCAATTTATCAGTGGAACAGCTTGCCTCCAGAAATTGTGAATGGTTCAACATTGGAGGTTTTGAAGAAGAGATTGGAAAACCATTTGTCTGAAGTGGTAAAGGTTCTCCTGCTTGAGCAGGGAATTGGAGTAGAAGGCCTCCAAGATCCCTTCCAACTCTATTATTCTGTTATTCTGTTAAATTGTCAAATAATACAGTTTTTCATGCTTACTTCCAATACACAGAATAGAATAGAATAGAATAGAATAGAATAGAATAGAATAGAATAGAATAGAATAGAATAGAATAGAATAGAATAGAATAGAATAGAATAGAATAGAATAGAATTTTATTGACCAAGTGTGATTGGACACACAAGGAATTTGCCTTGGTACATATTCTCTCAGTGTACATAAAAAGAGAAGATACATTTGTCAAGAGTCATAGTACAACACTTAATGATAGTCATAGAGTACAAATAAACAATCAAATCATACTAGGAAACAATCAATATCAATATACATTCTAAGGATACAAGCAACAAAGTTACAGTCATGCAGTCACAAGTGGGAGGAAATGGTGTCACAGGAATATCAAGAAGACTAATAGTAATAGTAGTGCAGACTTAGTGAATAGTTTGACAGCATTGAGGGAATTTTGTTTAGTAGAGTGATGGCATTTGGGAAAAAAATGCTCTTGTTTCTAGTTGTCTTGGTGTGCAGTGATCTATAGTGTCGTTTTGAGAGTAGGAATTGAAACAGTTTATGTCCAGGATGTGAGGGGTCTGTAAATATTTTCACAGACCTCTTTTTGACTCATGCAGTGTACAGGTCCTCCATGGAAGGCAAGTTGGTAGTAATTGTTTTTTTCTGAAGTTCTAATTAAACTCTGAAGTCTGTGTCTGTCTTGCTGGGTTGCAGAATCAAATCAGGCAGTTATAGAGGTGCAGATGACAGACTCAATAATTCCTCTATAGAATTATATCAGCAGCTCCTTTCTGAGTTGGTGCAGAAAGAACATTCTTTGTTGTCCTTTTTTGATGATGCTTTTGATGTTGAGTGTCCATTTTAGATCTTGCGATATGGTAGAACCTAGAAATTTGAAGGTCTCTACTGTTGATATTGTGTTGTCTAATATTGCAAAAGGTGGAAGTATGGAAGGGTTTTTCCTAAAGTCCATCACCGTTTCTACGGTTTTGAGTGTGTTCAGTTCCAGATTGTTCCTGTCACACCACAAGAATAGTTGTTCAACCTCCCATCTGTATGCGGATTCATCATTGTCTCAAATGAGACCGATCACTGTTGTGTCATCTGCAAATTTCAGTAGTTTAACCAATGGATCATTAGAGATGCAGTCATTGGTATACAGAGAGAAGTGGAGAGACCACACAGCCTTGTGGGGGCCCTGTGCTAATTGTACAGGTTTCTGATGTGATTCTGCTTAGCTTCACCTGCTGCTTCCTGTTTGTTAGGAAGCTTATGATCCACTTACAAGTATGTTCAGGTATCTATAGCTGGTTTAGCTTAGTTACAAGAATGTCTGGAATAATGGTATTGAATGCTGAACTAAAGTCTACAAAGAGGCTGTAGGTCTTTGGAGGTTCAAGATGTTGTAGAATGTAGTGCATACCTGCAACACAGGGATTTCAATAAAATACCTATTTAAAGCCATGTTTTTAAACACATCTTCCTCCATATTCCCCAATGTTTCTTTGAAAGAAAGTCTGTTCACTTTTCCCTGCATTAGTACCTCAGGAAAATCCATGCAAATTAATGTATATGTTAGGAAAATATGTCTAAAGATGAATTTATTGGAGAAAAACTTTATAAAAATCACATGTGTGACATGAAAAGTTCATGAAAATGTCATTGCAAAACTACATGCGCTGAATCAACCATAAAAGCTACTTAAAAGTCTGTGCTGACCAATTGGTCCCCATCTTCACCCGAATCTTCAATAAATAAATTTATTTCTAGTGAAATACTTCTAATGATCTCCGGGAGCTGGGAATTATTGTTTTAGTAATTTATCTGTAACAAAACCCCCCACTAAAATCAGTTGGGGATTAAAAATAGTTAAACGAATCCAAATAGTTGGATACACGTTAATCCAAATAGTTGAATACACGTTCCCAACAAAGGACATTTCTAATTACATAAATTTGAGAGTTTTAAATGGGAGTGGTACACAGGTATGGATCAATTTTAGACTACATTAATTTCAACCAGAATAGTTTTAAGTGACTTTGGTGACCATATATGATTACATTAATATTTTTATATTGATACCATAATCTATTTCACATAAAATTATAAGTCAATTTTAATAAATCTCATATAGATTTAACATTAGCAACAAGTAATTTATTGACATTTGATAATAGTTTTGTTTTCCCAAAAATATTGCATGAATTTAAAAAAATGCATTATCTTATTAATATGTTTCACTGCTATTTCCCTGCAATTGTACAACATATGAAAAATTTTAATAAGGCATGTAATTATTATCATCATATAACCATCATTATCACCATATTATTATTTATAAAGAAAAATGAATTAAAGTGATATTTAAAAGTCATTTTTTATTTAAACATTGTTTAAATGCAAGTATATGAAAGTGGAAAGGACATGGCGGTTCAGTGGCTAAGACGCTGAGCTTATCGATCGAAAGGTCGGCAGTTCAGCAGTTTGAATCCCTAGTGCCACGTAACTGGGTGAGCTCCCATTACTTGTCCCAATTTCTGCCAACCTAGCAGTTTGAAAGCACATAAAAATGCAAGTAGAAAAATAGGGACCAAAATAGGGACCACCTTTGGTGGGAAGGTAACAGCATTCCGTGCACCTTTGGCGTTTAGTCATGCCAGCCACATGACCACGGAGACGTCTTCGGACAGTGCTGGCTCTTCAGCTTTGAAGCAGAGATGAGCACTGCCCCCTAGAGTCAGGAACAACTAGCACATATGTGCGAGGAGAACCTTTACCTTGACCTTTATATGAAAGTGGTGAGTAAAACTCTTGCCCATTTGCCAGGCCAGGAAAAGGCTATTTCCTTTACTCTGGGAACCATACTCGGATTTGCCTGGCATTATCAGGGCTGAAGTCTAAAAGTGGCAGGAACATACAGTATTTAAAGGGAGTCTGGGAGAGTTTTGACAAATGAAATGAATGCTTTAGGTCCATATCAATATAAGGTACTAGTTTTGCACTTAAAGTGAAAGGAGAGAGAGAGGGAGGGAGGGAGGGAGGGAGGGAGGGAGGGAGGGAGGAAGGAAGGAAGGAAGGAAGGAAGGAAGGAAGGAAGGAAGGAAGGAAGGAAGGAAGGAAGGAAGGAAGGAAAGGATTGAGTTAATAATGATAAATTGATAATTGTAATCTCTCAAAACAGATTCTGGAGAGCTGTATGTGAGTTTTAAGACTGTCCTAACTAGGCTGTTGTATTATAAACACTAAAATATATTTTATGAATAGTTGACAAGAATCCTTTTATATTGAGAAATATACAATTGCCTCTTGTCTGTTCTCCACTTCCCAAGCACATACACACTCTCAAACATTTTGCTCTCAGAATTTCCTCCTACTAGCTTTGTAATACAACCCTACCCAATGTGCTGTATTTGAAGTTCTTTCACAAAACATTTCCTTTGGGATCGGCTCCCCCAAGGCTCTCTTTTAGGTCTCTGTTAATGGGCCTCATGGCATCTTGGCAAGCAACAGTTCAATTTGAAGCTGGAAATAGCCTCTGAATCCTGTAGGACTGATTGCTGGGTATCACCAGGCCAGCCACAATTAAGGGGAAAGAAAAAGGACGATTGTATGGTGGCCCAGTGGTAGGGCCATAATAAACTGGGTGTTGCCTTCCATGTAGCTTGTGGTTGAACCTCCTGTTGAATGGAAGAGTCAGAAGAAATAAGCTGTCAGCATATAGAGGTTGAAGGGGAGAGATTTCAACTGATCTACTTTGATGAAGACATTATGGAGATGGTTAACAGAATGAGTTAGTATACAAAATGGACACTCTCATAAATGGCTGTCCTTAATCCTGTCTCCATCTGTGCTTTGCCAAATAGTACTGACTCCAGAAAAGTCTCTAGTTGTGCATTTCAAAGAGAGGCTGAACTGGAATCCGGAATTCCAGAAAAAGCTTCATAAATTCTACAACTCATCCAGATTATATCTCTTTTAAACAGCGAAGTTATTCCCATTCAGAATATCCACAGGTATATATAAAAAGGAGACCTGTGTTTTATCATTGTTTGAATGAATCTGTCCTATCTCTATTTCTCTTTTTTAGTTTATTTATCCTGTCTCTAAACCAGTTTGATAAATGATTTTCTCATAAACATCTCCCTTCTTTGAAAAATCTGTAATTTAATTAATTAAATTTATTCAATTTGCATGCCATCTGATTCTCAAGAACTCTGGGCATTCTGTGAATTTTCTTCCAAAATTGTGTATTTTTGTATGTGATGTTTGCCTAACACATTCGTTTTTCATAATTTTCTGTATAATTTTAATATAGCTTGTTTTTGTGTGCAGTTTAATCCAGCATCATCCATAATTCAAAATGATAACAGGTGTCACCACACAAACGGATTGCTTCTATAATGATGCCAATAATGATTTGATGTCTCATGCAGGTATGTTAACCTGATGAGACATTTGCATAATATTATCACATATGAGTTGGCATTTGACTTTCCTTGCCCATAGTACATAGTCCTTTGTTAATGATCATAATTTAGCATGGAATTTCAGTAATAAATTGTACCAGTCATTAAGTGGGTCACCACATGACTGTGCCTGATTTTATGAGTTTTTTGAAGTTAATCACCACAGTTATTAACTAAACAACACAGTTGTTAAGTGAATTCATTGTCTGCAATGGATTTTTTTGTCAGATACTAGAATTAAATGCCAGTTTCCACCAAAAAATTTAATATATTGCAGTCACATGACTGAAGATTACAGTAAACAGACATAAATGTGGATTAGCTGCCAAGTGCTCAAAATGTATTCATGGGGGTGCAGGAGGGTGGGTGGGGAATGAAACTTTGAATTTAAATAGCCTGGGGAAGTCTGTTGTAACTTTGAATGGCCCCTAAGCAACCAGTCATAACTCAACATTCATTTATGTAAGATTTTTTTAATTATGCCACAAAATGAGGGGTACAGTTTCCATTATAACTGAATTATATACAGTTCATGAATACAATATATATGATTCATATCCGCTTGATTTTTGAACAGTATGCCAAGGATCACATTCAAAAACAGGGGACTGGGCCAATATAGAACTAAATTTGATAAAACAAGCTAAATAAATGAGGTTAGGTCACTCTCTATCAGTCCAATTCTCCTCACAGGTTGGTCGGGGAAAAACGCTGAGGAAGAAGGAGTATTATGTATGTTTGCCACCTTGAGTTATTTATAAAGTAATAAAGGAGGGAGAAAATCTAATAAAATAATAAATAAATGAGAAAAATGCAGCCAATGGACAGTTATATGTTCCTCTAGAACAGCACACATTACACCTCTGCTCTGTCAGCTGCAGAAGAGTCATGTGACTGGTCCTGTTTGCTAGGGAGCTACACCAGTGGTGAAATTCAGCCGGTTCTATCTGGATCAGGTGAACCGGTAACACCGGCGGCAGGAGGCACCACCCACCCGCACAGACGTCATCACCAGTGGAAGGTTGCCCCCAGTTCTGACCGGTTTGCAAGAACCGGTAGTAAAACCAGCGAGAGGCCCCGCCCACCGCCCCTGATGTCATCATCAATGATCTGCGCATGCGAAGCGAGGGCACATGCAATCCCATTGCAAACCGGTAATAAAGGTAAGTAGACCCCACCCCAGTCATCACGTCCTGTTTTTGACCCTCTGTGCATGCACAGAAAGCTGTGTGCATGCGTGGAGGTGGCACATGTGAGCATAGTGAGCGCACGTGCGTATGTGCGTGCACTCATATTTGCAAACTGGTAGTGAAGGTAAGTGAATTTCATCCCTGAACTACACTCAGTGGTTCCCAGAAGGGCCTTCTCTGCCATGATGATTGCCTTATACAACACACCCCACATATACCTGCCAAAGTGAGGCTTGCTTTATCTCTGCTGATTTTACAGAAGAATTTGCTTATGCCCTGAGGCCTAGGCCCAAGAGGACCAGTGAAGTATGAGGTGGTTTCAATGTTGTTAACAATTCAATCAATTAATCAGAATAGAGCTGAAAGGGACCTTGAAGGTCTTCTAATTCAAACTCCTGCTGAAGCAGGAGCCCCTATACGATTTCAGACAAGTGACTGTCCAACCTCGTCTTAAAAAAATCTCCATTTTGAAGCACCACAACTTTTGAAGGCAAGCTGTTCCACTGGTTATTTGTTCTCACAATTCTTAGGAAGTTTTTCCTTAATTCCAAGTTGTTTCTCTCCTTGGTTAGTTTCCATCCATTGTTTCTTGTCCTGCCCTCTGGTGCTTTGAAAAATAAATTGACCCCCTCCTCTTTATGGCAGCCTCTGAAATATTGGAATACTGCTATCATGTTCCCCTCTAGTCCTTCTCTAGACTGGCCATACTCAGTTCCTGCCAACAATTTTTTCTTTGTTTTAGTCTCCAGGTCTTTAATCATCCTAATTATTCTTCTCTGCGCTTTTTCTAAAGTCTCAACATCTTTTTTGTAATGTGGTGACCAAAACTGGATGCAGTATTCTATGTGTGGTCTCACTAAAATTTTATAAAGCGGTATTAATACTTCATGTGATTTTAATTCTATGCCTCTATTTATACAACCAAGGATTGTATTAGCTTTTTTAACTGCTGCCACACACTGCTGGCTCATATTTAAGTGATCATTCACTAACATTCCAAGATCCCTCTCACAGTCACTATTTGAGTCAAGTTTTGCCTAATCTATACTTGTACCTTTGGTATTTCCTGCCTAAGTGTAAAATCTCGCTTTTTTCCACATTAATTGTAATTTTGTTGGATAGGGCCCATTGTTCAAGTCTGTCAAGATCTTTCTGGATCCTGAGTTTGTCTTCTGGGATGTTCCTGCTAGCATAATGTCATATGCAAATTTGATGAGTTCTCCTTTTATTCCCTCATCTTACTCATTTATGAAGAGTACTTTGCCTAAAATGGAACCTTATGGAACGCCAGTGTTATTTTTGCTATCATTTGTAGTCTTTGTTTAAAAAGTTTTAATAATTTTATACGTTTTATAATTTTGTTCTATGCCACGCAGAGTCATTTTTTCATTAGGTCATATAAATTTGACAAATTGTGTGTGTCTGGGTATGTGTAAATACATGTGTATATGTGTGTGTATTTATGCATACACACACATAAATACATGTTGATATGTTCAAGGAAACAAAATCTGGCAATATCTACATATAAAATGGATCAGAATTCCCAGGTGTTTTTTTCAAATAAGGATTTAAAAGGCAGGTCCTTAAGTCCTTATAGAGCAGTGTTTCTCAACCTTGGTAGCTTGAAGATGGGTGGACTTCAACTCCCAGGATCCCCCAGCCAGTGATGCTGGCTGGGGGATTCTGGGAGTTGAAGTCCACCCATCTTCAAGCCACCAAGGTTGAGAAACACTGTTATAGAGAGTGAAGTATAGCAGGAGCTGCAATTTCAATAGCCCCTTGCCCATGGGATACACAGTCTTAGCTCATAGCCCAAGCTGCTGTGGAGAGACTGTGGTAAAGTGAGTGCTCTTCAGAATTTAGAAACAGTTGTGGTGGTTGGTTTTAAAAAAAAAAGTGGGGGAGGGGTTTGACTGCACAGAAACATATGTATTTTTTTCAGATTGGACTGATGGGAGTTGAGTGTAGAGTGAAACACAGCATTTGCACTCCTCGTTCTACCTCATTTTTGCAGAGATACCAAGGCTTTCCAAATGGCAATGGAATGAAGTGCTTAAGATATTTTTCCGTCACAGTAAAGGCAAGGGAGAGAGAAGAGAGTTGTTTTAATGCAACTCATGTGTTTACAATATTGAATCAAGTTAACAAATCCCAGATGCCCTTTATCTGCTGCAGTTTTCTCTACAGAAGAAAAAGAAAGAAAGAAAAGAAAAACGCCATCATATATGGAATTAGTGCTGCATTTCACAAATTTCATTTTATATAGAGCCCGTGTTCCTTCCTGCTCTGGCAGCTGCTCATTGTCCACCATCAGGATTGGATTTTCCAGGATTCTGTTGTGTAATCCATACAGTACGTGTAATTATTGAATGTCAGGAATAGGAGCAACTGATAGCCTTGGTATCTGATCTTCCCTGAATCTGCTGGTTCACCATTCTGCAACATTTTTGTACAGGGTAGGAAGTAATAAACCAATGAGATTTATTGCTGTGAAACACCTTTCTAGGAGGAGCAGGAAGAATAATTACATCTCTGTATTGGGCAAGGTACCATCTCCATATGTTCAGTTCCATTTGCATGCAGGAGAATGGCAGGGCCAATTTTTATTATTCCAATGGTCCTCACAATCAATTCCTTTCAAATTAGCCATGCTTCAATGTTTTGCTATATTATTGCTAATTCTGGAAATAAACATTTAACCTGCAGCTTCCATGAGAGGTAGAGTGGATTTGAAGACAGAGCTAGAGAAGGAGTAGGGAATTATGGCCCTTTTATAACCTGTGGACTTCAACTCCCAGAATTCTTGAACCAGCATCATTCAAGTCAGTCAGCAACCATTATTGCCTTGGTATTCTGAAAGCTCCTATCACTCTTTTGAATTACAGAGCCTATCATCACAAATAAATAATAAAGTCTTATTCTTTCTCTGAGGGTCTTAGATTTGGTTGAAATTAGTTGATTGGGATAGAGCCAAAATTTAATTGGTAAGATCAAAGACATGTTCCTTAGTTAATTTGGTGGATCTAAATAGCAGCAACTGAACAGAGTCAAAGAATCAACCTATTTGTCTGTTAATATTCATATGTGGACATATTTTTGGAAAAAAAGACCTATTTGTGATGCATATAGAACATTGCTCAGAAACTAATAGGCTATGGAGCATTTTGGATACAATCTTCAGAAAACGAGTAAGCACTTCAGGAGCATGAATATTATATCTATTTGTTTTCTTAAAACAGCCATATCTTTTCTTGAAATTATAGGCAATCCTAGGGCAGACTCAATTGCTTTTAAGTTTTACCCAGCAGTTCTATTTTTCTTTTGTGCTGCTTCATGTTTCAAACACTTAGAGCAGGGGTATCAAGCTCAAGGCCCATGGGCCGAATCTGGCCTACGGGGTGCTTAGATCTGGCCCGTGGGCCCATCCTGGAAACTGCAAAGGACCAGCCCACGGTGCCCCTTCCAATGAAAAAGAAGCCTGGGTGGGCAGCACGTGGGCCCCCTGAGCTCTGTTTCCACTGGCAGAGGGCTGCAGGAGGCTGTTGTGGCCAAAAACGGAGCCTCGATGAGTAACATTGAGCTGCCCATGCCCCCTGGCCACACTCACCCCCAGCCCCCTGAGGTCAAACACAACCATGATGCAGCCTTCAATGAAATCGAGTTTGACACCCCTAATTTAGAGAGTCCTTTCTCAAACTCAGACTAATGTGTAGGGCAGGAAAGCTTGTAAGCACACTTTTTAATGAGTTTGAACTGCCTCAATTAACAAGAATAGGTTTATCATTCTGGCTTCTGCTCACCAAACCCAGAGACATCAGAAATATAGAAAAAATAGAGAGTCCAATGACCTTTAACAGTCTCTTCCTTCTGCCTTACAACATGACAGTGTAAGGCAGACCTAAGCATTTTACAGCCCTTTGGCCATATCCTGTTCTTTGGCTGTCTCTGTCCAGCCTGTGTTAGATCAACCAAAAATTAAAAATCAAATGTAAATAAGTGGGTACAATACAACAGCACTGCTTTTATTTTGAAGGTGGCTGCTATTCCCCGGCCCCCCAATTTATATATGTGTGTTCATGTGTCACAGGGCTATTGATTCAGTCCTCCACTTTCTCCATTTCTCATGTGGCCCCTTGAGAAAATTAATTGCCCACCCCCGGCTTAAGGTGTGCTTGATCTGATAGAGGTTTGCTTTGTGGCAAAGAAATAATGGTGAATGGGATGAAAATATGAAACACCTTTCTCTCTTTAGGAACTCAACATAAGGAGCTATAATATTTGCACTAGAAAACTATCCAAATCATTTTATTTTCCATATTCTTAAAATATAACCGGAAGTAAGAAAGACAAAGGAAGAATATTACAAAAACACAATTTCTCTCTCTTTCATCCAAACAAAACTTAACTAAACTCAAATGTCGTCCATCCTCAGGAAAAGCAAGGGAAGCATTATGACAATGTATCTCAAGAACAACAACAAGTTTGAGAACTGAAGGGAATTTTTTTTTTTACCGTTTTGCAGAAATCATCTGCTGGTCGCCTTCCATGGTAATCAAACAATCCAGGTTTTGTTTAAATTAAATTTCATTTTTAAACTATGTATTGTGTACTGATCTTCCCATATTGAAATATAATAACTTCACTTTCCTCAATTTTAATAATTCTAAACTTAAAAAATAGCTTTTTGTACTGCTTATAATTATAAAACATTTGGCGATATACAAGAAAAGCACTAATCCTCTGCAATGAAACAGATGTCCGTGGATAATAATAATAATCCACACAAATTCAATTTAAAAATAGATTCATATATAAATGCAACTATTAGTTCAAAATATGCAAAAACTAGACATATTGTAAACATGCATATCTGGTTTAAAATCAATGTGAGTGTGTATTTTTGGAAAAACAGATTGATAGAGAAACAGTACAAAACAGATGTATGAATAAACATTTGCAGAAATGATTATAAATAGAAAAGCTATCAATTCACCCTAATTATAGTGATATTTTATATTATTTGGAAAACTCGTAGAGGCCTTTAAATAATTCACAGTTCACAAGAAGCAACTGATTAGCTTATTTTAATAAATCAGAAAACTATATAAATCAGAAAACTCTATCCATTTCAAAATCTCACATTGATTCTCCCACTATTGGATGTTATGAATGAAGTGATGATAAAGAAGGAAATACCCAAATCATGGACTGAGGCATATATTACGCTGATACATAAAGAAGACACAGACCCACAACAAATCAAAAACTACAAGCCTATATCCTTGCTAAATTTGGACTATAAAATTTTTGCTTCAAAATTGGCAGAAAGACTTAAGAGATACTTGAATAATTTCATACACATAGATCAAAATGATTTCCTCCCAAAAAGACAAATCAGAGATAATATAAGAATAATTTTGGACACATTAGAATATTATGAAGCTCATCTGGAAAAGTAGATGGTTTTGATATTTTTAGATGCTCAAAAAGCCTTTGATAATGTAAATTGGTGATTTATGATGCTTCAAATGGAAGAGATGGGCTTTGGCCGAAAATTTGCCCAAGCAATTGAAGCAATATATTGCAAACAGACTGCAAAAGTAATGATTAATGGAGAATTGACTGATTCTATTGAGATAGAAAAAGATACTAGACAAGGATACCCGCTGTCACCACTTTTGTTTATATTGACATTGGAAGTTTTAAATAGAAATATTAGCGAAGAAAAAGAGATAAATGGTATGAAAATTCGAAAAGAAGAATATAAATTGCAAGCCTTTGGAGATGCCCTGGTCTTCATTATAGAAGAACCATTAACAACAATAAATAAACTGATAGAAACTATTGGTGAATTTGGGAACATTACAGGCTTGAAAATTAATAATAATAAAACGAAGATAATGACAAAAAATATGTTGAAAAAGCAAAAAGAGGAATTGATGGAGATTTCAAAGATGCAGGTTACAAATAAGGTAAAATACTTGGGGATATATTTGACAGCAAGATATAGTTCACTAAAAGAAAATAATTATAATAAGCTCAAACAACAGATAGGGCAAGACTTGATGAAATGGGGAAATTTGCAGTTATCATTAATTGGTAGGATCTCAACTATTAAGGTGAACATTTTACCTAGAATTTTGTATTTACTTCAGACAATTCCAATTTAGTTGGGTTAGGAATTTTTTGAAGACGTGAATAAAATGATGTTGATATATATTTGGCAGGGAAAGAAGACGAGGATAAGATTAAAGTTGTTACAAGATGCTAAAATGAGAGGTGCTTTTGGTCTGCCTAACTTTGAACTTTATTATCAAGCAACAAGTTTAATGTGGATTAAAGAATGGGTAACTTTGAGAAACACCAGATTATTGAATTTGGAGGGACATGATTTGTTGAACTAGAATTTGCAAGAACTAGAAGATCAGGGTTATAAGATGGATTGGTTTTCATATTCTCAAATACATTCTAGATATGAAGAAGATCTCAAACAAGAAGGTTTTTATAATGTCTTGACTAATTTAGATAAGATTTTAATGGGTTCTGATGATCATGTAATTAAAAAACTATATGGATATTTGTTAGAGATGAAACTGGAAGTAGAACAAGTTAAAGAATCAATGATAACCTGGGGGAAAAATTTCGGTAATGGTATTGATTTAGAGAAATGGCAAAAATTGTGGTCACATTATAAGATGACAATGTCTACAGCATATAAGGAGAATTTGTATAAGATGTTTTACAGGTGGCACCTATCCCCAACGAGGATAGCCAGAATGTTAAAGAATAAATTGAAGAAATGTTGGAAATGTCATCAGACTCCAGGATCATACTACCATATGTGGTGGACATGCGTAGAAGCAAAGAGATATTGGATTAAGATATACTCGTGGTTGGAAAAAATGATAAAGAGACATATTGACTTTAAACCAGAGATATTTTTATTAGGGATCTTACCAGAAACATATAATAGAGAATTGCAATATTTAATTGTGAATATTTTAACAACTGTATTTGCTAAAAACTGGAAAGGAGAGAAAATACCTACTGATGAAGAAATTATTAAGAAAATGTTGGACTATGCTGAAATGACTAAACTGACATTTGAAATAAGAGAACAAGAAGACAATCAATATTATTTGATATGGAGTTTATTTTATAATTGGATAGATAATAAAATATGGAGATGAAATATGATACATGAAGTGGAAGTTAAGATAAAAGGTGTAAAAATTTGTCTTCAGGAAAAAGAAGCTTTTGTCATATATGGATATATTGAAGATTTTGTGAGCTCAAAAGGATGCTAACCGATCGATACACTGTCTGTAAATGTTTGAAAGAATGATACTCTTATGTTGTTTTTGTTTGAAATAAAAAATTGTTTTTCAAAAAAAATTCTCACATTGATACCTAGGTAAGTAAAATCTCCAATGACAAAGAAATGTTCATGCAAGACTATGTATTCAAGAATAAGATAGGACAGGCACATAAATGAATGTATTTATAGTACAATAATGGATGGAAAGCATGATAAAAACACACCATACCTTAGTAATTGTTTTCTCAAGAACTAGCAAATAAGTGTCAGAAGATCTCATTTGCAAAATGTTGTTTTTTTACAAGTCTATATCTTCTTCAGGCATTATTGTTATCCTTACAATTCAAGAGGAACACTACAAAAGTGGGTTTCAGCAGGTTCTAACCAGTTCTGGAGAACCGGTAGCGGAAATTTTGAGTAGTTCGGAGAATCGATAGTAAAAATTCTGACTGGCCCGGCTCCCATCCATTCTCTGCCTCCCAAGTCCCAGCTGATAGGGAGGAAATGGGGATTTTGCAGTAATCTTCCCTTAGAGTGGGGTGGGCATGGAGATTTTACAGTATCCTTCCCCTGCCATGCCATGCCCATCAAGCCACGCCCATAGAATTGGGAGTAAAAAAAATTGGAATCCACTATTGGTACAGTATGTCAGAAGAATAATTTAAGGTTCCAACTCGAGTTAGGGTTGCACAAGAATAAATAAAAATGAGATCCAGACAACTGTGAGGAAAGGTGGAGGGGAGCAAAACAGTTTGCTTTTAGGGGCAAGCTGCAGAGAAATGGGATACAGAAGCAGATTATTTTAATAGAGGGAGCTTGTACGTATGTATGTACGTACGTACGTACGTATGTATGTATGTATGTATGTATGTATGTATGTATGTATGTATGTATATTCTTGTGGACATGCAGTTCCTCTGAGAGACATAATTTAATTAACTCTGTGTTGGCAGACCTTATCCTTTGATATGTAGATTAGGTTTGGGTAACTTATTTGGGGGTTTAAAGAAGTTTGAGAAAGGGATTTTCACCTGTTTGCTATTTTTTACTTGATTAATTTAGCTTGCTTGATCATCAATTGTCTAGTGGAGATAATGATTCTCATACCATTGTGGATTTGGCTTATATTTTAAGGGAAGATGGAAACAGTATAAAGAGTAAAATATATTTTATATATAACTTCTCACTGTAGCTCTGTTCTCTCTCTCTCAGTTGCACAGTGGTTTCAATTCTGGTTGTCCTCCACATAAAAATATGCACTTAGTAATAAAATGGACACAATAGGTAAGTAATGGACAAAGTAAAATGTAGATTAAATATAAACACATTGTTTCTCTCACACTACCCTAGAAACTAGTTATATATTTGATTGTTAATTTCATATACTTGCATGCCACAAATGACTTTGGTTATTTGATGTGTGTTTATGCATCAAAAAACATAGAAACCAAACAGCCCTAATTTTTTTTAAAAAATCTAATTCGTGAAGTCCTTGATGCTTTCTGAACTTAATGCTTTTCTTACAGATGTTTCATTACCAAACTGGATAACATCATCAGTGCTAGCACAGTGTTATTAATCACAACAGATTAATGGAACTGCTACAAGTTAAAAGCAGAATATATGGTCAAGAGGAACATATAAGATTAAGCAAATGTCGATCATTTTGATCAGGCTATAGACTCATCAAATTCAGCCTACTGTGGCCATCTAGGTGCATTAAAAAGAACACCGACCTAATTGAAGAACAGTTCCCTTTCACTTCCTAGCAACCAATATTTAAGGCATGTTGTCTAACAGTACATCTTTTAAAACCGTCAGATTGGCTGCTATTGCAATTGCTGGTGAATTTGGCTATTTAATGATGCTCCATGGTTTCTGAGTCTCTGTCTTTGCTTTAAGTGGTGATCTCAAGTTCGATCATTGAGAGAGAGAAGGGATAACTGTGCCAGGCACAGCTAATATCCTCTATTGTGTATCCTCATATGCTCTTCAAAGCTAAGAGGTTTAATTTCTATGGCAGAGTCATTTGGTGAAATGAGCAGTCAAAGAAATTAATTAAATATAAATAAATAAGTACACTGCCAAAAGTTTCTCATATGGAAACTGTTCCAACCCTGAATAGAATAGAATAGAGTAGAGTAGAGTAGAGTAGAGTAGAGTAGAGTAGAGTAGAGTAGAGTAGACTAGACTAGACTAGACTAGACTAGACTAGACTAGACTAGACTAGACTAGACTAGACTAGACTAGACTAGACTAGACTAGAATAGAATAGAATAGAATAGAATAGAATAATAACAGAGTTGGAAGGGATCTTGGAAGTCTTCTAATCCATGGCTCACCAATCTTTTGGACCTCCGGGACCACTAAATTCATAATTTTTAATCCCACGGACCACTAATATGATCTCCTAATGACCGGCTGAGTGAGCGTGGCTAGGTGGTCATGTCACTGGGTGGGTGTGGTCAACTCAATGTCACTCACGTTGAGGGGCACCTCGCTGGCTTCTACTTGCCCCTCCTCTCCCAGTCCCTCCTCGCTTGCCCACCCAGGGTCCTTAGTGCCCCAACAGGAAGCAGTTATTGGAGTTAAGGAGCCACCATGAGAAAGAGTTGGCAAAACAGGTCAGTTTAAATTGGGTCTGACTGAGAAGGAGGCTTAGCAGAAGCACCTCACCGAGGACTAGGAGCATAGGCTTTCTAAGCAAAGGGAAGACCTGCAAGGCCAGGTACTGGCGCTTGGAGGCTCAGTGGGCTGAGATGGTCAGCCAGTTCCAGGCCATGATGCAGGCCCACTGGAACAAGGCCCTCCGGCTCTTCGCCACCAGCGGTGCTTCCCTCCAGCCTTTGCCCAAAGCCCCACACCAGGGGCCTGCTTCACCAGGAAGCTGAAGCAGACCCCATGTTGGAATTTCTGCCCCACTCCGACCCACACAAAAAAACCCAAAAGGGAGAGACTCTGTAGTAACACAAACATTCATTGCATGTATCTGTCCTAGAGGTTGTAGTTTGAGGACCCCTGATTTAGTGCAATATAAAAATTCAAATAATTTTTCTGCGGACCACCAAAATTTTCTCATGGACCACCAGTTGGTGACCGCTGTTCTTGTCCAACCCTCTTCTTAGGCAGGAAACCTTGAGTTTGCTTGTTTTCTTGAAAATGTTTCATTACCCAAACTAAGTAACATCATCCATGCTACTAAGGAGTATTCAATGGTGCCTATTTGGGTAGTGAAAATAAGCAAGCTCAGAGAGCATGAAGGACTCCTCACGTCAACCCTGAGCTACACATATTCACTTTTATTAGTACCTTAGTGTCTTATTAGTGTACAATATGCTATTGGGGAAGAGCAGAGGGCTAGTATTAGTAGTGCCAGAAAGAATGAAGCGACTGGGCCAAAGCCCAGGATGCTCAGCTGTGGATGTATCTAGTAGTGAAAGGAAAGTCTGATGCTGTAAAGATCTATATTCCATAGGAACCAGGAATGTAAGATCCATGAATCAAGGCAAGCTGGACGTGGTCAAACAAGAGATGACAAGACTGAACATCGACATCTTAGGAATCAGTGAACTAAAATGGGCAGGAATGGGTGAATTCAATTTAGATGATCATCAGGTATACTACTGTGGGCAAGAATCCCTCAGACGGAATGGAGTAGCCTTCATAATCAATAAAAGAGTAGGAAAAGCAATACTGGGATATAATCCTCAAAATGACAGAATGATCTCAGTTCGAATCCAAGGCAAACCATTCAACATCACAGTAATCCAAGTCTATGCCCCAACCACTGGTGCTGAAGAGGAGGGAAGTTGACCAGTTCTAGGAAGCCCTATAGCACCTTATAGAATTAACACAAAAAAAATGATGTCCTTATCATCATGGGGGATTGGAATGCTAAAGTAGGCAAATCTAGACAGCATACTAAAAAGCAGAGACATCACTCTGCCAAGAAAAGTGTGAATAGTCAAAGCTATTGTTTTCCCAGGTGCAATTTATGGCTGTGAAAGTTGGACCATAGGAAAGGCTGAACACCAAAGAATTGAGGCCTTTGAACTATGGTCCTGGAGAAGACTCCTGCGAGTCCCTTGGACTGCAAGGCAATCAAACCAGTCATCCTGGAGGTCATCAACCCTGACTGCTCTTTAGAAGGCCAGATCCTGAAGATGAAACTCAAATACTTTAGCCACCAAATGAGAAGGAAGGACTCACTGGAGAAGAGCCTAATGCTGGGAAAGATTGAGGGCAAAAGAAGAAGGGGATGACAGAGAATGAGGTGGCTGGATGGAGTAGGTGTGAGCTTAAATGGACTTTGGTGGATGATAGAGGACAGGAAGGCCTGGAGGAACGTTGCCCATAGG
This sequence comes from Coluber constrictor foxii, assembly GCA_038048745.1. Taxonomy (NCBI): domain Eukaryota; kingdom Metazoa; phylum Chordata; class Lepidosauria; order Squamata; family Colubridae; genus Coluber; species Coluber constrictor. The sequence goes on from CM075961.1 coordinate 70,267,587, forward strand.
ATTGTGATGGGTCAGACATAACTTCGCAACTAACAACAACAAAAGTGATATCAGCCCCAAAACCTTGTTGACTCATTCCTAGCATTACACCATCATAGCAACTGGTCAGCTCTTAAATCATTACCCTGACACAATAGCACTTAGACTTATATACCACTTCATAGTGCTTTACAGTCCTCTCTAAGCAGATTACAGAGTCAGCATGTTATCCTCAACAATCTGGATCCTTATTTTACAGACCTTAGAAGGATGAAAGGCTGAGTCAACCTTTTGCATATGTAACTGTAGCTTATTAATTATTGTCATTCTACCATGTTTCATTCTACCATGTTACCATATAACACTCTTCAGGGACTGGGTGCATTCCAAGATATCATTTTTCTTTCTTTCTTTTATGGAGTGTAACCTTCTACCAAGAGAACTTCATCCTCTGTGTGTGCTGAGACATAATAACTGGAGTGGGGTGCCATTATCTCATCCTTAAGGGTCTCTATTGAAAAACTCTGTTTCTCTTGTCTTCCCCAGTTTAGCTACATTGATTTTTGAGGGTCAAGTGTGTTCCTTGGGAGCTCATTATTGCTAAGGTTTTTGACTTAATGGGAAACAGGCACATAGAGATATTCAATACAATATGTTAGGTAGGTATACTTAAAGCTATGTGTTAGGATTTTACTTAGCTATACAACCGTACAACTTACAGTATCAGTAGGACAGATGATTGAGACCTCTACAACTATAATTTTATCACAGTGTCTTTAGTTGCAGTAACAGTCCATCCTTATGGCTGTATAGTAACTACTCACAAGGAACTCCCTTGATGGCAACACATATGCAATAATTTTATGTAACAGAAATGCCAATGAAATTATATCTTCCTAATGGAAGATTACTTGACTAAATATGCATTGGCTCAGATTGCTTTTAAAAAAATGAATGAATGGTCCCATTTCACTTGGATCATGCTGAAATCCGCAAAAAAGTTATCTAGTGTACCATTTTTTTCCAACAATTCCACCTTGAACTAAATGACAATTAGACAATTCTGCCCCCAAGAAGTTGGATCCAGTGCTTCATCAATATTCCCCAATGCCCATATAAGAAAGTTATCAAAGCAATAAATTTTCCTTTTTTGCAAAAGCAAATTAATTCACAGAACTGAGGAGGAGAAGAAAATACCTTTCACTGGTTTTCTTCATGAGATGCCTATTGAAAATGGGTTCTCAGGGGGCTTTGCTGAGAAATGCAGTGACCCGTAAGATAGACATTAAATACACAATTATGATGAGATGTGGGACCAGAGGCTCCACACCAGGGGTTGGTTCTACTTACCTTTACTACTGGTTCACAATGGAATTGCATGCTCCTGCACATGCGCATGTGCAGATAATTGATGATGGCATCTGGGGCAGTGGGTGGGGCCTCCCGCTGGTTTTACTACTGGGTCTTGCGAATCAGTCCGAACCGGGGGCAACCCAACACTGCTCCACACCCATTAAGACAAGACTTTGGGGCTAATTCCTAGAGCTTGACTCATCCGAATGAGTGGCAGAGGTCTTAATAAAGTTCCAACTTATATTTTGAAGTAGGTGAAGGCTTATTATATACTATATATATCTAGGTATATATTATATACCTAAAAATTACACACATACACAAACACAGTAAGACTATACTTACAGTCATTAACTTACAACCCCAATTGAGCCCCACATTTCTATTTCTAAGCGAGACAGTCATTAAGTGAATTTTGTCCCTCTTCATGACCTTTCTTCCCACAATTGTCAAGTGAATCACTGCAGTTGTTAAGTTAGTAAGACAATTTTCAAGTGGAATCTGGCTTCCCCATTGACTTTGCTTGTCAGGAGATCACAAAAGGTGATCACATGACCCAGAGGCACTGCAACTATCATAATAACGATGAACCAGTTTCTAAGGGTCTGAATTTTGATTGCGTGACCATGGGAATGCTGCAATGGTTGTAAGTGTGAAAAATGGTCATAAGTTGCTTTTTTCAGTGTCATAACTACAAAGGGTTGATAAAAGAATGATTGTAGGTCGAGGACTACCTGTATTAATTCCAGAGTATACTGTTGTAGATCTTTATTGCAATAAAGCATTGTTGCATTGTATCTCTCTCTCTCTCTCTCTCTCTCTCCATTTTCCTCTTAAAACAAGAATGGTTAGTAGTATCCTGCCCCCTCCTTTTGCACTGTATTTTTGTCTTCATTTCTACTTTTCCGGCAAACCCATCACATTCCTGAGCCCAAACTGCTAACAGCAAGTGATGAGGTGGCGTTCCTCCCCCCGCCACTTTTAACCCAGCCTCTTGTTTCTCTTTCTTTCTCTGTCTTGCTCTCTTTCCAAATATATATATAACACACACATATATATGTGATGGCATTCTTTTCTTTTTGGTCATGCTGCAAAAATTAAAGACACATCTACCCTGGAAAGGATCCAGATTTTACAAGTTTCCAAAAAAGCAGTCATGACTTGGAATGGGGGGGGGAGCGGTGTGGTGGTGGTGTCTCCTGCAACGTGTCTGGGGTACGTTGATACAGTCTTGGAAGCCTTCCAGATAGAAGGGAAAAAAAATATTTAGCTGATTTGGTAGAGTTCTCTGTGTGTTTAATTGCAGCCGTGTGTGTGTGAGAGGGAGAGGGAGGGGGGAGGAAGAGAGAGAGAGAGAGAGAGAGAGAGAGAGAGAGAGAGAGAGAGAGAGAGAGAGAGGATTGCATTGGATTTTAAAATCTTAAAAAGTGGGAGTAGAGTACCGTATGGGAGATGAACAATCAGAAGCAACCAAAGGGGACTTGGTCAAAGTCAATTGCCGAGGTTTGTGATCCCATCCTAATACAATTTCCATATTGCACAAAATATCCAAGAGAATAATATAAGAGATCTAAGACTAAAATTCGCCTTAAATAATTTTCAGCTGCCATGCTTTATTGCTTCAACATTGTGAGATCAGGAACCCTGGGGAGATCAGAAACCTGGGAATTAACACTGTTAGTTAATATGTCATTTATGATCTCTTCTTTAAGAACTCTGTGCCACTCAGCCTGCCTAACATAAAAACACAAGCAGATCTCTAGGATTTGAATCAGGTGATGCCAGAACTGAACCTGGAAATCTTTACTGGGAGTACCTAGGCTTGATTACAGAATGCAATGATGCTTTCCTAAAAACCCTTCCTGTTTTTAGGAACTTCCCATTCTAGGAAGTTACAGAGATAGCAGTTTGGCCCAGAAACATAGTATGTTTTATGAGAGGTATACATGGAAATGTGACTGAGATTTGTACATTTTACTCTCATAATAACATTTTGAAGTAGGCTTAATCTACCACAAGGTAGGCTTAGTGAAGACAATATTTTAGATTTCAGTGTCTGAAAAGTTATGTGCTTATTTGCATAAATACTGTGAGCATTTAGCAAATTAATAGAAATATGTAGCACCAGAGTTCTGGGTGATTTTGGTAAAGAAAATATCACTCATGTCTCTTCTCTTTTGTCATGAAAAACAGCAATGTGGAGAGGATAGAGGAATGTTTCTTATACAATTAAGGTTGACCATAAAATTGCTGGGAATGTCCATAAATATACTTAAGAAACTATCCAGAGCCATTAGTTACCTGAGGTGAGCCGTTTAAATTGGCCCATCTCTATTGCAGTGGTTGTGAGGCAACAATAGACAGGTACACTATAGAATGATCTGACTATCACAATATTCTCCCTCAGAAGGTCACCTCACAACTACTGCAAGGCCTAGCATGTAGCACACAAATTGTTCTGCTGTGGGCCAGAAATGACCTGGACTGGGTCAAGTCTCAACAAAATTCACACCCAAGGCATGGAACTGAAGTAACTGAATACTAAAAACTAAGTGATATCAGCACCTGTCAAAATTGCTGCAAGGCAGCACAGGAAGGGGAGGAACACTACACAAGTAGTAATCTTAGTTTAACCCTCAGACCTAATTGCACATACAAACATGTTATAAACTAACTTTGTGTTCACTGAAGAATTTAATTAAAATGGCAATGCACTACAAACCACATCCAAATTATGCTCAGCTAGTAGAAGTAACACCAAGCACATTGTTACCTAGTTGTTCGGTTCATTATTATTATAATTATTATAAGTTGAAAATTATTAATTCATTTTTCTCTAGAAATAATGTGTCATGATAGTTAAGCTATATAATAAATGTATCAGCAAAATGTCCTACTCCTTCTTATTCTTATCGAAATTCTTATTGGCCACAATGAAACATGAAGCCAGATAAAGACATGGTATAAGGTGAAAGTTTGGTTATTTTTATTCCCTAACTGTGAGGAGGATACTCCAAACTTTGGGGAAGATATGTCTGAATTTCGAATGATTTTGCTGTATCAAAGGCTATCCAGAAATATTTTGCATATTGGAGGAAAACTTCAAAGAGAAGCATAAGAGACCAGAGGAGGACCAATTCTGTCCATTGGTACCAAACTTCTTGAAAATGTAACAAAGCTCCCACAACTACAAATCAGCCATTTGATTTGATTTGATTTGATTTGATTTGATTTGATTTGATTTGATTTGATTTGATTTGATTTGATTTGATTTGATTTGATTTGATTTGATTTGATTTGAAGACATATAACCACTCATATTGTAACCACAAACCTGGGCAGTTTATAAAGTAATATTGTCCTATAATTTTTTTTAAAAAATACATTTATATTGTACCAGTGAGCACACCAATAGCAAGTGGAGAGAATGCAGACTGTAGTCCAGGTATCAAATTATAAAAGGTTATAATATTTAAAAAGTATTCTCATTATTAATCTGTTCTGAAATCAACTACTGGAAATATACTTGTAGTTTGATCAAAAAATTTAAAATGTGTTACAACATTTCTTTTTTGTGGGCTTTGTGTTTTAAATATTTTTTGTGGTTTAAGTATTTATTTTAAATCTAGGTCTTAATAATATTTAATATTCATTTCATTTTAGATATAGATCCAAATCTAAAATAGACCTTTTTTAGATATAGGTCTTAGTACTTCTTAAATATTATAAACCATTCTGATTAGCAAGTCTTTATTTTAGGTGTGGTCTTCAGTTGGTTTTAGTGAGTTGTTGTGTTCACTTTGATGTATATTATTATTTTGCATTGTGCATAGTTATAAGCACAGAAAAAGCTAGATCCAGCTCAGTCAGGATACTCAGATTAATGTCATTGATGAAGCTCCATGTTCTATAGAATCTCGTTCAGCTTTTTAGTGTCCCTGATTTTTGGCATATGTTTTCTCCAGAATTTGCCAGCTGAGCATTGGTATTCTCAGGGACAGGCAAGGGAAGGGGGACAAATGACAAAATGAGCTATCATAATGCTTGCATCGTAACATCACAATATACATCGCTTTGTTGTCATGACTAGGATCAAATGCCAGTGCAGCTGAAGCTAATTCATTGATTTATTTATTAAATGTACAAGCTATCTGATCTTCAGCAAGCATGGGGGATTTTTCGTTCTTCCTCTCAAAGAGTGAATTTCAGACCATTGGAATTCCGATATTTTTTGTTGAATGACAGGCATTTATCATGTTTTAGGATGCTAGTAACCTATGTCACAGACCCATCTTAAATCCTAAGTTTCTAAAGCAACATTTTTAAAAATGTATTTAGCTCTCCACTTCTTTAGAGGTACATTCTTTGCATGTTTATTTCTTCATGGGAAGTTGACTCCCCTAATGTCTTTTATTCCAAAATGCTTTGTCTCAGTATGTCCCTCATTTAGAAGCTTCTTGACCCTCATTTTAGAGTCCAGGAGTTGAAAGGTATGGTTTACCATAGCTGGTAAAGATACACACACATTTAAACACACCCGTAATTGCAGCTTCTAAAAATGGTACTGTATCTTATGTGCTGTTGCTACAATGGTGCTTCTTTTTCCAACCAACGTGGCTCTTTGCGCTTTTGAACACTTATGGACCCTTGCCAATAACATTTTTTTTCTTTTGTAACTTAAAAAAAAAAAGAAGATGCCTTAAGAGTTTAAAGAAAAAGCTACAATTGGTTTAATAATAAATCATAAAAACTTGTTCTTATATTTTTCTCTGTGGATTTTGAAATGCTTATTGTTCTTGTTACAAGAAATCTTTGCGACTTATATTTAAACTTTGCAGAAGTGATCAATAAAATAAGGGAAAGGTTGGAGAATCTGAATTTTTTACTATTTTATTCACATTTGTAATAAAATAATGGACCGTGTCATGAGGAACATTTTATTTTTGAAAAAAAAAACAACTTTAACTTTAAAGTACTTTAAAATGTGTTTATTCATGTTACATTCACATGCTGCAAATTCTGACACTCTGACAGGGTTAATCTATATAATACTGTTTAGAGAAACAAAACAGATATGTAGATACCACTCCATATGTACATAGCTGCAATATTTAGAAGCTAAAGAACAGAATATGACAGAGAAATGTTTCAGTACTGATGTATTTTATTTATTTAAATGAAAGTTCCAATTGAGATGATATTTATATCACAATCTTTCCAGATTTATGTATTACTGATTTCTATGGAATTTCCAGGACAATGTGTTGAAGATAAAGTTAAAAAGTTTCCGTTACAATCAGTAATAAATACAGATATTTGGATACTAAGCTTTGTGTGCAGAGCAATTCATACATGCAGTTTCCATCAATAAGAACAAAGAAGAGGATAAGGAACTATTGGCGGGTCAAAGAACTCAATACATACATTAGAGTTCTTCAGCACAGAAGAAGCTGCTAAGTCATAGGAATATCTCATGACTTTTTTATTTTAGTACTTTTTTATTATTAATAATTTTGCAATTCCTCCCGATTTCTTTAGTATGTTCTCCATGCGGGACAAACTGCAGTGGCACCTTTTAATCACTTTCTTTTTTTCACTGTTCCTACATTTATATCTATTTTTTAAAATTAAATAAATTATTCCAACACTCTGAGATGGAGAGAGAAGTGGAGGAAGGGGGGAAAAAACACCATCCAAACTTAAGCAAATCTCAGCATAACTAAAATTAATGGATACTTAATGAAAGTTCTCATGATCTCTAAAACTTTGCTTTGTTCATATTTTAAGAAGAAAAGCTATTTAAAAAGAAATGCATGCTTTGCTCTATATCACCCTCTGGTGCCCCACCTTCACAGATGCTTTATTAGATCATGCAGGAGTTCCAAATTCCAGCGTACAATTTTCTGTAACTGCGTGCCTTTGGATATTCAATTTTTGCAACACTCTTCTTCTGAACTTTTCTGTAGCTCCCACTTTCCCAAGTGGGAACTTGCCTTCCTTTTTCCTCTTCCTTTCCCTCTCATGCACATTCCCTCAGTTCATACCCCTTCTAGTCCTCCCTCTTCTTGAAAAGTGCATTGCCAAATGAAAACTACTTTGGAAACTAACATGGTCCATTCTTTTGAGACTGGATAGAAAGGGGCATGGCTTGGCTTCTCAACTTTTTGGGAGTGGGTGCATGCATGTGTGTGTGCCTGTGTGTGGTGTGCGTGTCTGTGGGTAGGCTGAAATTGCTGATTGGCTGAGAGGCCAGCCCCAAATCTCCCCCTTCAACATTCAGGAGCAAGCGAAGAAGGGATCCACCTCTAGGACATTGGATCATATAAAAAGGGAACCTAAAAACTTGACAGAGTCAGTAGGAAGTTTCTGCTGGGGTCTGGAGTGGAACTAGATAAAGCAGACCGTCCCTGTATGACTGGACACTAAAGCAGAAACCTAGGATACAAAGAGTCTTCATGTCTAATATTTAGACATGTTCAGCTTTGTGGATTCCCGGTTACTGCTTTTGATAGCAGCAACTGTTCTACTCACCAAAGGCCAAGATGAAGAAGATGGTATGTACAGTGTTTTTATTTTCTTGCACTCTCTGTATAAATTAAATGACAGTTTTTATCATATCCAGAGAGGGGAGTGCATTTTCTCTTATTCTTTAACTGTTTTGTGTTGAACATAAAGCTGCCTCCTTCTCTACCCCCCCTTGCAAATCATTTAAAATCAGGAAACACCGAGCAAGAGTCAACCCTGCCTACAAAATAGGACACCAAGCTTGGAGAGAAAGATGTTAACACTGTCATGTTTTACTGCAATTGAAATTATTGTTATATGCTCTAACAATGTATTTGTGTTTCAAGCTATAACTTGAAAGACAAATACTTCTGGACAAAGAAAACACATATGCTAATAAAGTCTGAGACTGCTGTTGTTACTGTTAAGAGGGGAAGATCAGTACATCTCCTTGACCTTCCAGATGTTTTTAAGGTTGCCTTGAATGCAGGGAAAGAACTTTTGGAATGCTGAAAAGTAAAATTTTATTCCACCTGACTTCTTTTATACCCACGATAGTACAGTATCTAACAGAGAACATGAACTTTTTGAAAAGTAAACTTAAGCAGCTATGGAATAGCTTTGGGCATTGTAGGGTCATTTTTTCCTGGTCTCCCTCGTTCTCTTTTTTCCTTGCCTTGGGGAAAAGCAACAAGTTGGATCAATTCAAAGCCTTGCGCTGTCTTGCCAAGTTTAGTAAAGCAGAGGCTGGGAGAGGGAAAGGGGGTGGGCTGTCATTGGGGAGGGACAGAAAGGGGGTATTCAGCAAATGATGGAAAAGTCATTGGCTTAGAGAACTAAGGCACAAAGATCATGAGCCAGAGGAAGTACAAAAAGTAAGCCTGTTGTACTGACTTGCCGAAGAAGCCTGCAGAAGCCATCACCAACCTCTTAAGTGGGTGGGCGGTGGGGGAAGCTTCATAATGATTCATAAGGAAAAATTTTCAGCAATCTATAAAGCATAAAAGTCTAGACATCATTTCACAGACAAAGCCTTTTGGACAATGTTTCAGAGTGACTTACCGCCTCTAGTCAAAAATATCCAGTGGTGACATCTAGTGGCCATGAAGAAATTCTCTTTTGCTTTTGGCTACTGAGCCATTCCGAGGTAGCCTTCCAACTGAGTTGTGGGGGTGGCCTTGAAAGGAATAGATATCAATCAAACTGAGGCTCCTTCTGGAGTCAAGGACTAAATATGCCTATTGAACAACACCCATGCCCACTTTGGAAGGAAAGAAAATTAACATGCCTTAGCAGAGAACTTTGGTGACGTCTGATTTCAAATTGTGGATATTTTGCTGCCATCTTGTGGATAGCTTGCACTTTTATTCCAATGTTCAGGAAAATTTTATTTTCCTAAATCTCTATGGATCTTTTTCTTTTCTTGCTTTAAAAAAAAAATCCCAGAAAGTACTTATTTTCATCTTGTTATTTCCCAACCTTTTGGTGCAAAGTGAAATATTTTTCACTTTGGTTTGGGAAGTCAAGCTTTGAAACTATACACTCTTTTAAAAGGAAGTACTCAATTTCAAAAGCACCTGGCTCTGTATCAAGATTTATAATTATGCTATTCTTTACTTTTTGAAATAACATATAGTCTTTATTTTGGTTTTCTCCTTTAATTACTACTCTTGGCCTAGCTAGGTCTCCTCCATTTATCATGCAAAGAGCTAGCAAAATATTTCATCCATTGCACCTGCCTTGTGGAAATTGCCTTGCACTGGCCGAGGCATGCCATGTCTCCTTACCGAAATTCCTTTGATTCAATTTCCCAAAAGCACACATTATTGATAAGAAACAATTTCTTCCCATTCATGAACCATCTTTTGATGCAGACGCCATTTTTGTTTCTCTTTCTTCTTCTCCCCCATCTCTTTCTTGTTTCAAAAAAATATTAATTTATTTTTCCTTGCCTTGTGTTTGGATTGGCTTCAGTGCCAAAATACTGAGGTTACAAATTGGATGTAACAACTGGCTAGAGGTTTTGTTTAAATTCCAAAGCGACTGAAAAGAGTTACTGTGGAGTGAGCTTGCTTCCTGTGTCATAGAATTGTGCTTGATGAAAAGCAGATGAGGTTTAAAAAGCCCCTCAGAGAATCAAGTCAGAACAGTGCAAGAAAGGAAAGCAAATGCTGAGAAAAACACCAAAACACACATGTGTTGTTCAAATGGCACTGTTCTTAAAATGTCTTCCATTTTACTGTTCTTGCTAGCGCTTGGCCCAAAGAACAGTTGTTCACACCTGCATCTTGCTTCTTTTCCATCTTCTCTTTCTCTTCATCTTCAACTTATCTTTATCTTCTACAGTCGAACCTGGAAGCTGCACATACAAAGGAAAAATCTACCAAGACAAATCACTTTGGAGGCCTGAAAAGTGTGTGTTGTGCCTGTGTGACTATGGTACCCTACAATGTGAAACCATTGTATGTTCAGATGTGTCAGACTGCCCCAATGCTGTAGTCTCTCCAGGCGAATGTTGTGCAGTTTGTCCTGGATCCGGTATGAGCTATAGTTTATCTCCTTCCTGTCGACTCTACCATCCCATCCTTATTGTCCACTTTCTTCTGACAGCTAGAACTGTCATTCATGTATTCTCATACATTCCGGTAGTTATCTATTATTAGTCCATTTTACACAAAACCATCCATCATTTACTTACAGTACTTAAATTTACTTTCAGTTTCTATTATTCTTATTCGCTTGTTTAAAAAAATCTAATTTTAAAACTAATCAGCCACGCCTATATGAAACAATCACCTTTTAAACATTTAACAATTCTCTATTTATCCATCAATCCATTTGTCACCTCTATAGTCACTTAATACTGAGTTTTCATTCTAAACACTAATGGCAAATCATTGTTCTTACCGAAGGCTGCTTTCTGATCTCTTTCCATCTTAATCTATTCATTTGGGTTTAATAATAATATTTATGAAAATCATTTGCAGGAAGGGAGGAAACTGTCAAGGGAGATAATATCTATGGAGTTAGGCAAGATTTGAGGAGAGTAAAGTTTGGAGAAGATGTTTTCAGGCTACAATATCAACGCTTTATTGCATAGCAAAATAGCATATCAGGGAAAGGAAATTGGGTAGAACTGTATCTGTCCGAAATGAGTGCAATTTGAAATCTGCTTGGCATTAACAATCACACATGGCATTTTCTAATTAGGCCACTAATGATAGGAGTTTCAATGTTCTATTATCTTCTGAAAATAAATGGATTCATCCAGCTGAAGACTGTGATAAGCATGTTTAACCCATAAACGTCATTGCATTAAAAAACCTCACGATAGGCAGGAGAAATTTAGAAGCTTATTAACAACAATGAACTATTTGGATGGTCACATTTTCTGGTTCTTAATACTCTTACGTTTTGTATTCAAGATTCTATTCCTGCTTACCCAGATGTCCCCGGTGTAGAGGTAAATCACATTTTTGCAATCCAAATTTCAATTTTTTTAGCTATGTCTTTTTTTTAATATTCCTGTAGCAGTATGAATAATTCCTTTATTTTTTCTTTTATTTGGCAGGGTCCTAAAGGAGAAACAGGCCCCAAAGGAGAGAGAGTAAGTATATACATGACTGTAGTTCAAATTTAAAGATAAAAATATTAAAGCCATGTTCAAAAGCACGGAAAAAAACATTTTGTAATACTGTGATTTAATAAGGGAGATTGGTACTCTATCCTATAATTGCTCATAACACATTTGCTATAATTTTACAATTTGTATTACAAACACACACATTATTCTGCCCATAAAATATTCAATGGCTACATTTATTGCACCTCATCCAATGGGAAGCATACTCCGATTTCATTGATTTGCTGTAACTTTCCAAAATAACAGTAAGATAAAATAGCACCAAAATGAAAACTTACATGTCAGTTTTAATATTTAACTTTTGTTTTTTTTAAAAAAAGATACATGACCCCTTCATCAGAGATACATAATTAATACCTTTAAAAGTTTCCCATCCTAGTTGTAGTTTTTTTTTTTAAGGTTTATGGGGAACATTAAAGTATCCCCCATCCAAATTTTGCAGAGCTGTAGGGAATTTTCAACAAGTTCTAATCTTGCCCATAAATGAGAATATACTTTCATAATAGTAATGTCTGATTTCTTGCTATATTTATTTTCAGGGACTTCCAGGCCCCGCTGGCAGAGATGGCATCCCAGGACAACCCGGTCTCCCTGGACCTCCAGGCCCCCCTGGTCCCATGGGCATCGGGGGTGGAGTAAGCAACATTCATTTGTTTATTCCATCTAGTTATGTGGCATTTGTGTTTAAGTACCTGTTCACATGTCCTCCTTTCACTCTTTCCTTTTCTAGAACTTTGCTTCTCAGATGTCTTACGGTTATGATGAAAAATCTGGTGGTGCTGGCCTTGCTGTTCCTGGCCCAATGGTAAGGGCTGGTGTCCTTGAGGCTTTGGAGAAAATGCTAGTTGAAGGGAAGGGATTGCTGAGGAGAAGGAAGAAGAAGAAGAAGAAGCAAAACACTGAAACCTGCTAATAGATATAAACTTTAAGTTATATGATGTAAATGAGTTGATTCTTCTTGGTTCAATAATTATTAAGACCAGAAGTGAATCTATGGAGATAATAGACACAGGTGTCATCAGAAGAGTTCGGTGAAAAAGCAAAGGCCCACCTGTGTGGTTGGAAAAAGTACTGCAGAAAAGCAGTGGAGCTAGACAGGAAATTCAAGTAATGGGTATTCACTCATTTAATTAAGGCCCATAATGATAACATGTGTGATTTATAATAAAACTTTATACAACTAGCAGAGGCACTTTAGTTACAAAAAGCAGGTCATTGTAATCAGTGGGGTTTAAGACCATAATGTTACAATGGCTTCTTAAAGATTATAATTACATTGTCTTCTTAATTGAATGGAGAATTGCAGTTAAGGACAATAGCTTGACTTTAAACTGTGGTTACTATAGCTACAATTTTTTTTTTGTAATAAAAAGTAATTGAAACGTGGCTTAAATTCATCCTTTAATATGGTTTTAAGTGAAGCAGAAATGGACAATTTACTCTTTGCTTCTGAAAAGAAGAAAGCAATGTTCAGATGTTTTGCTCAAGAGGAAATTATCCATTTTGCCTTTTGCTTCACCTTAAGCAAAAAGGTAATGGCAACTCACCCATCACTAGAGAGATTACAAATTACATGTGACTGTTAACATAGCAATTATAAAATACATTTTGAAAATCAAGGTAGAAATTGAAGTTGGGCCCTGAGATATGAAAAGACTGAAGAAAATTAACCTTGAAAATGATATACAAGGCCAGATTTCCTCAACAAAACAGTTCTACAATATACAGTTAAGGAAGGCTTTGAAATGATCAAACAAGATCAGGGCAATATGATGATTATATAGACTTCAAGAATATAGATATCCACCAAGGTGAAGGAGATATTGTACCAATTCAGTTTAAGATGACTATTTATTTCTTGGTGATGTTTAGGGTCCAGCTGGTCCCCGTGGTCTTCCCGGACCCCCTGGTGCTCCTGTAAGTATTTTCTGTCTTCTTAAGAATGAACTTTATATCACAAAGATATGTAAATTTGGTACTACATTCAAGGGGAACATTTCAAAATCTTTTTATTCCTTCCTCACTTTTAAAGAGCAGAGACTTCATAAAAGTGAGGATTATCATGTTGCAGACAAGAATTTTATGCTCTGCTCAGTTATTAATGAATATCAGTCACACTTATTCAAAATTAGTGCAAAGCTGCTTAAATTGTGCAGAATCCCACACAGAACTGCAGGAGGTTCTTTTAAGCACAAAAGTATTAGTAGCAATTTTTTGTGGAAGGCCTACTATTATTTACAAACTTAGCAGACAACTCAGAGAGTTGAAAACAAGGGAAGAAAGACAAGTTATATTCATTTCCCTCTGTGATATTGGATATGCCACCTTCCTTGTACCATTTTAAATTTAGGAATGCACAATATGCATTCATTCAGAGAAAAAACTAGAGACATCATTTGCTTTGCAGAATTTGCTTATTTTAGATAAATAAATAAATAAACAAGACTCTCTTTTGAATCCATTCCTTCTACTCTAAATCTAACCCTAATATGATAGAAGGATTTAATTCCTCTTTCATCTGCTCTGTATTTTCTCAGAGACATATTTTCCTTCTTTTTATTTGCTGCACAATCAACCAATCAGCCTCAGTGATCTTTGGGTCAACATATCCCAAACAGAGATTTGCAGTCTATATTAGAATAATGAAAATGGAGTGTAGAGAAATTCAGCAAATTAGGTTTGTGGGAAAACAGTCAGCTTCACTGACGAAAGCAATTGTTTCATGCCAGGCAAACTGCAGGGCTAAAGATATGACGGCAGGAGTCAGCAATGGAAATGAAAGACGCATGGCTGAAAATGTCTATGGAGATTCTCAGTCATTCAGGTCATGGCTGTCCCAAAGGTGTTTTTGTAGCTGGACTTTTTTCCTTGGAGATGTTTTGCTTCTCATCCAAGAAGCTGAAGAAACATCTTCAAGGAAAAAACAAGGAAAGTCCAGTTGCCTTTTCAAAAGCATATTTGGGACATGGCAGAAAATGTTTATGGATCCTAAGTAATGCAGCCCAGAACAAATAGGGGTGTTCTTTGGAATTGCTTTCTTTTTAACACGTATGTCCCTTTTTTAAATTTCCAGGGCCCCCAAGGTTTCCAAGGTCCCCCTGGCGAGCCTGGCGAGCCTGGTTCTTCTGTAAGTGTTGTTTGATGGTTTTTTGGGGGTCAATAGGGGAGCTATGTTATGATTATAGCCAGCCAGAACAGTCTTCAGGTATTTTCCCCCTTCCAGTTATCTTTTTTTAATTTAATTTTTATTACCTAGGATAGTCTTTGAACGTAAACGTGCTATAGATAGGCTTCTGTTCGAGTCTGTTCTTTAAGATATCAGCAAGATTATAAATAGGAGAACAGATGTATTTGTTCAAATGTTAATACCTTTGTTTTTTCTCAATAAATCACCTAGGGTCCAATGGGTCCTCGTGGTCCAGCCGGTCCACCTGGCAAGAATGGTGATGATGTGAGTGACTATATCATTTTTTGGGAGAGGGGAGGGAACCCATTTTTTTTTCTCTAATTATCCACAGATAGAATATACATTTCCAAGCGCTCTGACAAATGAAAAGGCTTCTCTGAATCTACAAGTTTGAGGGAACTGATTCACGATGTATCAGCCCTGCCTTGTCTTCTGAAAAAAATGCGAGTCTAGTCGTAGAAAACAATAGGAAAAAAAAATAGTTGGGGGGGCGGGATCTCGCTTCTCTTCTTGGAAACTTTCTCTTGTTCTCTTTGGTCCCCCTATTATACACTGCAGTGAATGGCAGATTTCCAAAAGATAACTATTAATTTTATTACATCCTTGATCTTGCCATAAATCTTATATTTTAAAAAATTACACTATTAAACCATCCAAGGGGCAGTTTAGGAAGCTAATTTCTCAGCTGGTATTTGTAGAGACCAGGTAACTTATTAACAAGCTAGACCTTCTTAATTATTGCACACTATTTTTTTCTTCTAACATTCTGTTTGCATTGTCAAGATCAGAGATCTCAGACTTCAGGCCATAACTTTTGATTGGTTTCTGCAAATGTTAAAGATCTCTTTTGCAGATGAGAGAATTTAGGTCCCTTTAAAAAAAATATTCTCTGATTTCTTAATTATTACTGTTTTAGCTTAGTTTTTTTTTTCTGCCTTCTTTCTCCAAGGGTGAAGCTGGAAAACCTGGCCGTCCTGGTGAGCGTGGTCCTTCTGGCCCACAGGTAAGATGTCTTGCCCAGGTATGGAGGAGGGAATGATGGGTTAGTTAGCCAGAAGTTATTTTATTATGATGAATCCTATATCGTCCATCTGCTGAAACACAGATTTATTTTTGATCATAGAAAGGGTAATACAAAGCTTTAACAGTAAGATGGGTTGTGAAAAAAATGGAATTTCACATATATGTATCAGGACAATTGAAAGATTGGGTTAGAGAAGATAAGATCAACACTGAAATGACTTTGATAGCAATGTTTGATTTCTAAATAAAAAATTAAAAAACACCTTTTTTCAGTTCATTGTCATAGATAAGTGTAGTGGTAGGAGGCTAGTCATGAAATGGGGACCTGGCTAAGGCCACACGCTGAAAAGTGAATTGTCATAATTCTTTTCTTCCTTTATTCTCAAGAATGTCTTGCTCATTTCTTTCAGGGTGCCCGTGGCCTTCCCGGAACTGCTGGCCTCCCAGGCATGAAGGGACACAGAGTAAGCATACTTCAATCATTCAACATCCAACACAATTCACAAATTCTACTATTCAAAAGATTTTTAGGCATTGCACTTTTCAAAATGTTTATAGTCGTTGTCAGAAAGTGTTCACTCCATCATTCCTGGCATTCATTATGGCCACAAATATAGATCACATAGTCAAGTGAATTTAGGAATAAACTACAGCTTCATAATTTCTTATGTCCCCTATTTTAAAAGGCATTCAAAACACAAGAAAACTAGTCCATTAAATATATTCTTTTTTTAAAAAAAAGCATCAAGCTAGTTTCTAAAAATTGGATATTGTATCTTTGTAATTCCTATACATCCTGGGGCTCACGATACCCAAAGTCATTTAGCATTTCGCTCCTGTAACTTGTTTAAATTATATTTCTAATGTAATATAGATAGGTCTTGACTTAAGACCACAATTGAGCCCAAACTATGTGTTGCAAAGGGAAATATTTGTTAAATGAATTTTGCCCCATTTTATGACCTTTCTTTCCACCATTATTAAGTGAATCATTGCAGTTGTTAAGTTAGTAACACGGTTGCTAAGTGAATCTGGCTTTTCCATTAACTTTGCTTGTCAGAAGTTCACAAAAGGTGATCACGTGACACTTGGACATTGCAACCATCATAAATATGAGTCAGTTGCCAAGCATCTGACTTTCGATCACATGACCATGGGGATGCTGCAATAATCATAAGTGTGAAAAACAGTGATAAGTCACGAATGCTGTTGTAATGTTGAACATTTTGGTTTGTTTTCCAATGTCTCTGTTCTCCACTTAATGTTAGTATTAAGTGTTAGTATCCACTTAATAATTAATACACATTACCCCTATCTTCTTTAGGGATTCAGTGGTCTTGATGGTGCTAAAGGTGATGCTGGTCCTGCAGGCCCTAAGGTAAGCATCCATTTTAAATACATGCCTTTATTTGATACAAAATTCCACCTCCTTCCATTTTAACAACTGGCATTGTCATTTCTTCTTTTCTTCCCTTCTAGGGTGAGCCTGGTAGCCCTGGTGAAAATGGTGCTCCCGGACAAGTAGTAAGTATATATCTTGGATCCATTGCTCTAAGAAATATAGGCTATATACCAATGGAGTCATTTAGATGGAGAATAGATTTGTTTAAATTTTACCCTCAACCAAAGCAACTTATTTTGCCTTGGAGGGAAAAAAATCTAATTGTACCATAGTACTTTGATACAATTCATATTTTGCAAATTGGTTGTCTGGGGCAAAATCTATAAGAAATAGTAAAAATATCCGTTGAAACCCCAGAAAACTGATGACCTACTGTGGAAGTGGAAGGGAGTGGAAGGAAGATGGTCTTTACAGAGATATCTGGGAATTGTTAGCTAAGCAAAAGAATCTCAAATATTTTTAAAATCCAGTTCAGTGGGATAACATTCAGAAGTGACTCAGGCAGATGCCTTCCTAAACCACTGGAGTATAAGAAGGAGGAGAGGGGTAGCATAATCAAACTTGTGAGATTCCAAGTACATGCCATCTCAGTGAAAGTAATTTTAGCTTCATGTGGGGTTGATATCCAGGTCTGGCCTATCTAGTGGTGTTGACACCCAGACATAGAAGACAATAGTGGAATAGAAAGTATTATGAGAATTATGGGGCTACCTTATCTAAAGGTGTCCAGTATAGACTTGCTTTTGTACTTTGGCCAAAGGTACCAAATAAGATAAAATAATCTACTTCCACATTACTGTTAATAGAAGGCAAACCTGAAAGAGCAGACAAAAGTCATTTCTAAATCCAACCTTAAATGAGCCTCTTATATAAAGGGAAAACACTTGATATTAAGAATACCAGAGACTATGTCAAGTGGGAGGAATGCTAAATTCCTAATAGAACTGAGTGTTAGTAGTAGTTGAATAGGGCAAATTTTAATAGAGTCTACGGTGACATTTCATTTGCTTTTAAATATATTTATAAGTAAATCCATATCAACAGGAAACATAATAAGGAGAAACATAATAAGGAGAAAGAACGAGTGAGTGGACTTCAGCTCCCAGAATTCCCCAGCTAGTCACACTAGCTGAGGAATTCTGGGAGTTGGAGCCAATGCATCTTAAAGATTGAAAAACAGGTTGTATTTGGAACCATATGATAAATGCTAAATATAATTAAAAATTAATGGAAAGGATAAAGGTATAAGAATGAGATTCAGTCAAAGTACTTTTTAACTGATTCCTTACTCACCACCCCACCCCATTTCTTCTAATTAGGGCCCACGTGGTCTTCCTGGTGAGAGAGGACGTCCAGGCCCTGCTGGCCCAGCTGTAAGTGCATTCCTCTCAATTTTTAAATTGCTAACATATTCATAGTATTGTATGGACTCAATTCAAGTACACTCTTACACACCCTATGTAATTTTGTAGGCCATTCAAATGCCCTTTCTCTTGTCTTGCATTACAGGGTGCTCGTGGTAATGATGGTGCTGCTGGAGCTGCCGGCCCCCCAGTAAGTGTCCCTCTCATTTGCTTTTCTTAGAAAGTCTTCATATTGCATGATTGGAGGTCCTTTTCTCAAGAGAGGGGAGGTCCTTTAATAAATGATGAAGACTAATCTTCCAAGCTTTCTGCCCTTAAATGAAGATATCCTTCTTTTCATTCAAGTTTTCCTTGAATCTATTTTTCTTTTTTCCTTATTTCAAAGGCCAGAATTAATGCAGATCTGGCAGTATTAAGAACTATTAATTTGGGACAATATGAAAATGCTCTATAATCAACCCTTAATCTCTTCTCTTTTTTTAATAGGGTCCCACTGGTCCAGCTGGTCCTCCTGGATTCCCTGGTCCCGCTGGTCCTAAGGTAATTCAATAATTATTATTATTGAATTTATTTGCTGTCCATCCCCTATTTCACGTGGACTCTGACTGGCCTTGAATAACCAACTTGCCATTGCAATGTATTCGTGTTACGAAAGTATTAAAACTGTTCAGTTTGGCTGCTGGTTTTTTAAATTAAGAAATAAATTAAGAAATAACTATTGGGGATAGTTGTCTCTTGGGTTTCTTTACAGAGGAAGGCATCAATCTCTACCATACCTTACTGTTTCTTAGCAAGCAGGGCAACAAAACATTCCCTGGAGGATAAATGTATGGACAGAAATGATATGCCTGAACTTCAAAAAGTTCCTGCTTTAAGCTCCCTCCATTCTAGTTTGCTAAAAATACTGAGAAGCCTCAAGAGTTCCTTGTTTAGGAATCAGGGGGGATATATTTGAAGTTAAATATAAGCCCAGGTTTAAATACAGAAAAAGGATTGCTGGCCTAAGAAAAGATAAGGCTTAGGGACCAAATGTGAGAAGCTGGTATTATTATGGCTTATTTCAGGATATGCCATAAGAAGGAAACAACTTTATAAACTATTATATCAAGCTTTAAATATTACTTGAATAATATAAAATAAAAGCATAATTGAAAATAGCACTGATGTTCAACAATATAAGAAGGAGGTTTAAACTTTATGTAGAGGCCTCCATTACCTTGAACAGGCCTTGAAAGTCTGAAATGTGTGATTCAAGGGTAAGACCTCGTGGTATCTGGATGGGATTGGGAGGACATGAAGTCTGATTAACTAAGATAGTATTATAATACAACCAACTAGGAGATAAAATTGCCTTGGAGAGACCAAGCATAATGCAGTGGGATTGACTAGGGAAAAAGATGTGCATCAACCCAGGGAGGCCTGCACACTTATGAATCTTCATTTTCTTCTTGCACAGGGTGAAACTGGTCCTCAAGGTGCTCGTGGAGGTGAAGGTGCACAAGGTGCTCGTGGAGAGCCTGGCCCAGCTGGTCCTGCTGGCGCAGCCGGCCCTGCTGTAAGAATTACCTTTTTTTTCCCCATCCTTCTGATTATTAAAAAATGATGATTCACTTCTTA
Organism: Coluber constrictor foxii; assembly: GCA_038048745.1. NCBI lineage: Eukaryota > Metazoa > Chordata > Lepidosauria > Squamata > Colubridae > Coluber > Coluber constrictor. The sequence continues at coordinate 70,287,659 of CM075961.1, forward strand.
ATTTTAATAGCACTCTTAAATGCATGTATTCACTTATTTCTTGGACAGTGCTTCAGGGTTCTCAAGATTAATGGTGAAGGTTGAAGATAGTTTATTACATGGTGTGCCAGCACAGAAGACAAGAGATGTGACTTAAACATTCAATGAACTATTATAGTAACTCTTTGTATTTTTTCCTCTGCTTTAGGGAAATCCTGGTACTGATGGCCAACCTGGTGCCAAAGGTGCACCTGTAAGTATCTTCTAATCCCAAGAACTCTCTTTATTCTTGTCATTATCTTCATTTGCCACTTCTCTCAACCCCTCCACTTTCTCTTCTAGGGTGCTCCTGGTATTTCTGGTGCTCCTGGCTTCCCCGGTGCTCGTGGAGCAGCTGGCCCACAAGGTCCCACTGGTGCTCCCGGTCCCAAGGGTAATAGCGTAAGTGCCATCCAATTGCTCTTCACCTTTATATATTATCAACCATCAACTGGTGTCACCTGAATATGTTGAATTATATATTGGCCAAGAATCATAGGCATGACAGTCCAGTCTTCTTGGAGAGCACTAGGTTGGGCCACATGGATTTCAGATGTCTCTGTTTTTAAGGCTATTCTACAGACTAACATCTAGATCCCTCAGGTAGCTATTCTGCAATAAATGGGCAGTAAAACAGTATATTAACAAAAATCTCAACTTCTAAAAGAGATAGAGGATCCATTCTACCATATCATTATTCAATCAGGATACACCCACACAAACACTCACACAAACACACACACAAACATATATATACATTGCTTTTTGACATTTTAAAATGTGCAGCATTTCAGAATCAACTGATATGTTGACCAGATGGGATAGTTATAAAAACATGGAATATGATGGTATGGAAATGTGGGCTTTAAAGATAACCATTTCAAAATTATTGACTAAAGTTTTATTGCTCACAAATCCCATAGCTTTTTTTGGTTCTCATAAGTTGCTTAGATCAACTGAAGCATGATGGGAAGTATCTTCACAGATCCCTAGTTCTCTTCCACACTACCAATTCTTTATAAATATTTTCCAGCTGTTTCCTTATATTGTATAATTAATTAATACTTAATATTGCCTTATTATGTTGCAAGATATAGAATAAGAAAAATCCACTGTTGCAATTTTGTACTGAATGAGATATGTTAATGTATGGTGTTTTTTTTTCTTAATAACTTTAGGGTGAACCTGGTGCTCCTGGAAACAAAGGAGATGCTGGAGCTAAAGGTGAAGCTGTAAGTATTTCACCTAAATGATGTGTGATTTTATTTCTCTTGTGATTTTCTTTTACCACTCCTGCAAACTTATTTATATCCTTCACTTTATCTTCTAGGGTCCCGCTGGTGTCCAAGGCCCCCCTGGTCCACCTGGTGAAGAAGGCAAGAGAGGATCCCGTGGTGAGCCAGGACCTGCTGGATTGCCTGGGCCTGCTGGCGAACGTGTATGTACAATGTTTGTTGTTTCTTAACCTTTGGATACTGAGATGCATTTAGAACAAAGTGTACAGAAAGATATATCTGTCTTACGTGTTCATAATATTTAGTTAGAATGGTGGAGAATTGCTAAGCTAAATTACAGGTGTAATTGAAGCAGGGCACGTGGGAAGATTTAACTAATTTTAATAAGTCAAAGGAATGTTCTCCTGGGGAAAAGCCATCCATAAAGCAAGGTATGTTGTAACATTTCAAAGGAAACTAAATTAAAATAATGCATTACTGTTTCCTCTGGTAATAAATTTGGAAAGATTAAGCTTTCTGTTCTACATGACAGTGGCTTTTTATAACCTTTCTTTTATTTGCAAGGCATATATGCTAATTTAAGGCAAGAGGCAAAATGTCAAATGGGTGCTTTTGACTCTGATCGGGGAATTGAATTTTAGGCAACTAAATTTTAATTCTTGAGAAAAGGATATCATCCTGAATCTGAAGTTGGCATTTAGTAATGTTTCTGGCTTTTAGCTTTTCATTCTTTCTAACAGAATGCAGGTTATTAGAGTTGTTGCAACTGTTTTTTTCCCAGTCACAGAAAAACAAATGACTTCATAATTGGCATTTTGAGAGGACAGACCTCTTTGTAGGTTACTTGTTAGCAATACTGGGTTTTTTTAATCAATAAGCAATAATAATATTTTTAATCCTGTGTCACAGGGTGCTCCTGGAAGCCGTGGTTTCCCTGGTGCTGATGGCATTGCTGGTCCCAAGGTGAGTTGTGTGTCTTGTGGGTAATATATGACTAAACATTCCCTTGATCTCCTAGGGGCTATCCAGACTCATATTTTTATCTATCTATCTATCTATCTATCTATCTATCTATCTATCTATCTATCTATCTATCTATCTATCTATCTATCTATCTATCTATCTATCTATCATCTCTCTCTCTCTCTCTCTCTCTCTCTCTCTCTCTCTCTCTCTCTCTCTCTCTCTCTCTCTCTCTCTCTCTCTCTATCTATCTATCTATCTTAATGTTTGCATATTCTTCTATGTCTAGAGCTGACTTCTGTTTATCAAAATACAGCCTTTGATTATTTTTGACCTGCCCTTCCAAGTTGTATAGGCTAGCAAGAGAAGTCACAACTAAAACAATATTTTTTTAGAAGTATCAATATATAAATATCCACATTTGTGGCTGCTCCATGTTACTCTCATTATTGAGGCAATTTGCTCAAGATCGTGTTCAGTGAGTTTGTAGCGTACAGAAACTCAGATATCTAGGGTTCTTATTGCCTAGGAAACGGGGGTGGGGGGAGAGAGATGAAAGTCTTCCTTGCCGCATCCTTTTTATAGCCTTTCAATTTTGTATGAAGGAGTTGAATAGTACTGTGAGGATTTATAAGAGCTAAGAAGGCTGGTTAGTTTTTTCCCCAGAATTACAGGGTCACCTATCTCACAAAAAAGTGACTCTGGCTAGCACGGAAGAAGATGGTAAAAAATTAATGTGTATAAAAGGCAATTATTGTTTTAAAATGTTTAGAATAAAAATCACAAGACTAAGAGAGAACGGCAGATGCTAATAACAAAGGAGTCACATTAGTATCTCACCCATCCCCTCAGACCCCCAGATCTGATGGCATAATCAGGGTTTGGGGGAATGGGGCCAACCTCACTTAACAAAAATTCATTCCTATGAATGGTATTAGAGCCTGTTTTTCAAATCTTCATGGTTCTTGTATTTAGTAGGACTACTAGCACCTGCTATCACACCTAATTTTGTCTAATAATCCTAGACACTCTGCATATCCTTTCCTTCTTAAATACACTCTTCATAGTCTTAATATCACACAGAGGCCTCTTAAACTGAGGAGAAATGGAAAGCTAGGATTTACCTGCTCTTAGTAGCTTTTCTTGATGCCTTTCCTTCTTCCAGGGGCCTCCTGGTGAACGTGGAGCTCCCGGCCCTGCTGGACCTAAAGGATCTACTGGTGAAGCTGGACGGACTGGTGAGCCTGGTCTTCCTGGAGCCAAGGTAAGCAAATAGCAAGCTTTGGTCAGAAGAGGGGAGCAAATGGGAAATATTCTCGTACTTCCCATTGGCTCCTAGACAGGGGAATGGAGCACATTCTACCACCCATGCCCACCCCTCTACAACATTTAGGCTCTACAATAGTGAAGCACATTGATATATAACCTAGTTTCCTCTTTATTACATTAAACACTATCATAAACAGTAATCAGGGATTTTACCATATGCAAAATAATCCGCTTCCCCCAACTAAGTGAATTAGTAGCAAGGTTATTTTTCACTTGTTCACTCATATCTCATTTCACTCAGAGAACAATGAAGCAGAGAAATAAATAGGAATAGGTTAAAAGGAATTAAGTTCCTTGAAGCGATTTTATTGCTCTATTTTAGTTACGTTTCTGAGCATATGTGAACTGGAGCAAATACTTTCACTCATCAAAATGAAGGCAATGTTAATCCAGAAATATTGGCTCCTTTTGGATTGGTGTTTGATATAATCATGATTGGACTGGCCATTTAGCATTATGATATGAATGTATTTTCCAGACTTTGCTGGTTTGGGGGGCGGGGGGGGGAGTTCAAGTCTTTAAAATAATTAGCAATGAAACAGCAGTGAAAGGACTAAAATGTCATTTTAAAAAAACCCCTTTTCATAATCTTATTTGTTCCCCAAGAGACATAAACTTTAATATAGAAAAGATTATGGAATCAAATATATCAGTTGCAAACTGAATGTAGGCTTTAGAAATCAAATTCAGTTATTCTACCAATGGTTTACATTAGGTTCTTAAATTCTGTTATAGTGAATGAATTGCTTCCTAGCTCTTTCTTTGGGACACAATTGTCACTATAATTTCTTTCTATTGCATGTTGTCCCCATTTCACAGTGAAATATTTTAGGATATTATTACTACCATCATCCCCTCTTAGGAAACCCATATCCTAATCAATTGAGTTCATGCATTAATCCATTCCAACTAACATCAAACCTTAAAGCAACAAACAATTACTGTTAAAAATACTAAGATTTCCACTTGGTGGGGTTTTTTTGTTTTGTTTTTTGTTTTGATCTTCCTTGATCAAAACATTGCTCATTTGGATGACCATGGATTAGATTTATTGATAATTTAAAAGCCTGCACATTTGAAGGTGGTTGAAAGGAAGCAAGAGATAAAGATGGTCAAAACACAATTACACAGAACTGTGCTGCAGAAGAAGAAACCCTTAAAGTACAGGGCATATTTCTTCTACAGAAGAAATGCCCAATCAGGAATTCTTACAAAATACAGTTTTTATATGTTCAGGTGTTTTAAAATAGAAAGCAGAGGTTTTAAAATGTTTAACAGGTACTTTTATTGCCTTAAAAGCCTCCCTATTAGAGAGGACCTGTCTTCACCTTCTTTCTTTCACACATGATATATGGGCAGAGTTAAGTCTTGTTACTCTGGAAGGCAGCCCTCTCTCCCCCTTCGGGATCCATCTCCTCATTACATCCCATCTTTCCCAATTCACACATTTTCTTCCTTTTTTTTCCTTCTTAGGGTCTGACTGGTAGCCCTGGTAGCCCTGGTTCTGATGGCAAGACTGGACCTGCTGTAAGTGTTGAGAGAACTTAACTGGGATCGCCCCTATATTTTGCTTTTTAAAAAAAAAATGGGCTTACTGTTTCCTTTCCCTTGTAGGGCCCTGCTGGTCAAGATGGTCGCCCTGGGCCTGCAGGTCCACCTGGTGCAAGAGGTCAAGCTGGTGTGATGGGATTCCCTGGACCTAAAGGTTCTGCTGTAAGTAACACTTCATATTTACTTCCTGAATGACATGTTTTAAGGGTGAGATACAAGGGTGATGACTACTTCCCTTCCACAAATGACCACCTTATTTAGCACTCAACCCATGAAAATACTATGACACCAGAAGAGCAAAGGAATACCTGCAAGGCTACTTCTGAAATGGTGGCTATATTATAGCTCCTTCTATTTGCCCTTCTGATTTCCTACTTCCTGGTTCACGTCCACATGAATATCTTTCAGATGGTTACTATAAGAGTCAATTTTATTTCAAAATTGATTTCATGAATAATCCACTTGTATATGCTATAGTGACACTATTGAACCAATTTACCACAATTGATTACGTGTCATCAGGTCGTTCTCAATTATTAGTGATCACATAGATGGATTTTTTTTCATGGACTTCCTGTCATTATCAGAACCTCCTATTTAATCAATTTCCTGAGAGGCCTTCATGCTTTTTTTTTTAAATGATTACAATTTTATATTCAATAACCAACTAACTGAAGTATAAATAGATTTATTGAGAGCAGAAGCATTAATTGCACTTGAATACACTTGAAATAGATTGTCTCAAAGTGTATTTGGCTTTGGTTGGTTGTGAAAATCACTCTACACTGTGAACCGGAAAGAGGAAATTGTTGGTAAAATAGGTTGTTTTTTTCCCAAATGAAAATGGAATACTAGAGATACTGAGATTTTCTAAATAATAAAATATGCTGCTTAAGGCCCTTTTAGGTAATCCGGAGAAGAAACACATCCAGAATTAATTGTTCTATCTTTACTGTAAGGTTACAGTAAAGGAATTTTGAAAGTTTTCCCCCTCACTTTAATAGGCCAAGAAACTACAGAAGGTCCCTTCTGATATTTTTGCCATCTCCCATTCCTTCTGTGAACTTAGTTGCCTCTTATCTCACCATTGTCCCAAGCTGTGACTCTTTCTATTGTATCCCAAGGTCATTCTCACATATTTTGATTGTGTGAAAGACGTTCAGTTGTCTTTCAAATATGTATAAGACCATCCTTATGTAATACAAATTGGACCTGAGCATCCTAGATTTGCATGGAGAAATATCAAAGGATCAAATATCAAATATAGCATGGAGAAATACTAAAGGATGAAATGGAAGTTATTGACTCTCTCCCTGAAATAACTCCCATTCTCTATCTATTTTTTCCCCATCCTCTTCTAGGGTGAGCCTGGCAAACCTGGTGAGAGAGGTGCTCCCGGAGCCGCTGGGGCTAATGTAAGTATTTTGTTCCTCACCCTCTGTTATTCACTTCACTGATCTGGATGGGCATATATACAAGGATTTGTTTACATAATTGCTGGCAATAAATAGCTACCCAGAGTTGTTTTATATAACTGGGCAGCTATACACGTCTTTTAAATAAATATATAGAATGCATACATACATAGAGATTCATATACATAGATACATAAATGTTGCCTTTGTTTGGGATCATTAGAGCAAGCTGTGCGGGCTGCTACTTTTTCCCTATCTTAATGAACTAGAGTCCACATATATGTGCTAAGCTTGCTATAGTCAAAGTTCTTTTTTAAGGGGTTTTTGGATCTATATAAGAGAGAGGGGGGCAAGGAATGGAGGCTTGGGAGAGGGGCTGGCTCAAAATCATCTGATAGGTTCTGTGACCGAGGGTGGGCTAAACCCTGGGATGTCCCATGCCAGTCCATCACCTTCACTATTATATCCACAATGAGATGGTTTTGCATGCAATGATAGAGAGAATGCAGGGATATTTTTACAAAGATAAATTATCTGATCATGTGGTAGGTGGGAAGGCATTTGGTCGGAAGATTTTCAATCAACAGATTTCTTATGCAAGATTTATTTTAAAAACATTGGGCTCTGCTTGTTTCGATGCTTACTACTCCTTGGTTTCTCCCAGGGTGCTCCTGGCAAAGATGGTGATGCTGGTGCTCAAGGTCCTCCAGGCCCAGCTGTAAGTATGGGTTTTATCTCTCCTTCTTCAGTATTATGAATATTTATCCCTTTTTGGATTCTGTCAAGGTTTGAATTTTCCTACCTTTTCATTGCAGGGTCCTGCTGGTGAAAGAGGTGAACAAGGTCCATCTGGTGCTCCTGGCTTCCAGGTGAGCAAAAAAACCAAATGTGTATGTTCAAATGATGTACATTTATTTGCTCAGGAGAACTGAACTAAAGGACTCAATATATATGGTTTGTATTGAGTGCAAACCATAAGCGCTGTAAGATTCAGCTAGCTGGAGAATTCTGGGAGTTGAAATCCACAGGTCTTAAAGCTGCCAAGTCGGAAAGCACTGTTGTAAAATATAAGCATGTAAAATTCATGAGGTGCTAGTGAAGTAAACCTGTTAAAGTTAGTCTGTTTAATAAGCTGCATTTGATTGTGAGGCTTATCCAGTCCTATCAAAGCTAATATTTTCTTCACTTCTGACTTTTGTTTTTAGGGTCTTCCCGGTCCCGCTGGTGCCCCTGGTGAATCTGGAAAGCCTGGTGAACAAGTATGTAATGTGTTCCTTTGTGCAGAAGTGTTAAGGAATTGTGGGGTCTGAATATGCTTTAAAGCAGGAAAAAACTAAATTAGGACCCTTGAGTTGCAGACTTCGGAAAAGGCTACTTTGGAAAATATTCTCCAGAATAACCTTACTTTGCACATTAATAATGTCTGCCATTTTCCCCATTGGGACTTTTTGTGCATTTCATTTTCAAATGGATGCATACGCCATCCAACAATTGAAAAGCATCTACTGACGTGGAAAATCAGGCCCATGTTTTTCTGTTTTATAATTACACTCTTTTAGTAGTTGTAGAGAATTTTAGAAGGTGGAGATTTACCTTCTTTTCAGGGCATTATTATGACCAGTTTATGATTTAATACTCTTTTGATGAAACAGTTATTTGATTAGGCAAGTCACTTAAAAATACTTCCACCCCCACCCCCACCCCCCCCAAAAAAGGCTTTTAGTAGTTTTCCATGGTTTGGAACAGACTATCCTGGAAGATGGTGGACCCAGTGAGGGACATTGATAATAACAGATCGTCACTTTTCAGGAGTACTTGATAATTATGTACTAGAGATGTTGTAATAGTGGATTCCTGCATTACTGTAATCTGGGACTACATCTTTCAAATCGCTTTTTCTAAGGGTCTATTTCTGAGATTATGAGTCTATTATAAGACAATAAGTCTATTCTATTTCTATGTGGCATGATCATAATTTCAAATGCAGATTAATACATAACACATATAACTTTTTTTCTGAAGATTTCAGGAGAGTTGAGACTTGAAATTAAATAATAAAGTTTCTGGAGAATTTCATTTTTAACTATCATCAATATGGCAGCAGAACATACAGGGTTTAATTATTTTTTCCATTTTTCTGAAGAAAAAATTAGCAATTTAGGAGAGCCATCTTTAGAATTTATCCAGAGAAATATTTATATTCCAAATAAAACATTTTGAAGGAAACAATCACTTGTTCATGGAAGAAGATAGATATTTCTTTCTTCTACAGTGTATCTTTGTCTTAGAGTTTTTATTTCCATTAGAAAAAATATCTACCTTCTGATATCTATTCGTCTATTGAAAGTTCTCTAGAACTTCATAATTGAAAGAAGCAAAAAAATATAATCCTGCATTCAGACTGTTGTCAGATTGTTCAGAGTGTGAACAATCCATTTCTTGCTGAACTGCATTCCACCTCTCCACCCCCATGTCAAATTAAGTTCATTATCTGCATGCATTCTCAATGGCTCTATCTTTTAACCATATCTGTTTCTCCCTACTCTGACAGGGCGTCCCTGGTGATGTTGGTGCTCCTGGTCCTTCTGGTGCAAGAGTAAGTAAAGATCTTCTCTCTAGGTCCTTGTATGTCTTTATCTGTCCAACAATGCTTCCATAAACAATTTGTAATCAACTCACTCTTTATTTCATTTAGGGCGAGAGAGGTTTCCCTGGTGAACGTGGTGCTCAAGGTCCTGCAGGTCCTCCTGGACCCCGTGGTGCCAATGGTGCTCCTGGTAATGATGGTGCTAAGGTAAAAGATTAATAAAGATTATGATGAAAAAGCTGTCTTAAAGATAAATGAATAGACCTTACTCTTGGGTATTCAGAATGATAGATCACATATCCAAACCCATTATACTGCTGCTAGGAACAATATCATTTTTACTTTTCCTTAATATGCCTTGTGGGGATCAAAAAAATTAAATATTGTGTTAGATATGTGTGTGAAAAATAGAATTCAGAAGATATATATATAAGATTTTTTTAAAGGAAAGAATAGATAGGCATTTCTTTTCTCTCTCTCTCTCTTTCTTTGCGGTTTCCAAATGGTTCCATTTCTGATCAACGCCTTCCTTGTTGCCTTGATTATACAATTCTAGGGTGATGCTGGTGCTCCTGGAGCTCCTGGTGGTCAAGGTCCTCCTGGTCTTCAGGGTATGCCTGGTGAACGTGGTGCTGCTGGTCTGCCTGGTGCCAAGGGAGATAGAGTAAGTACATGATGGTTGAACGTTGTTGTCGTCAAAATGGCAGCCATCATCTTACTATACTTAAAAAGATGGGGAACAAGCAAAAGCATCCTGCCTTTTTCAAAGAACATCCACTCCTTTCCAAATATCATCTACGTTCCAGTTTCATGCATGGCTTAAGTTCCTTCAAAATTGTACCTAGAGATAATCTTAACATTAGTAGATATTCATTACCTGTCCATCAGGTCAGTCTGATTTAAACTTTATAGTAAAATTTTGGATGGGAGTCTGGAATGATATTGAAATATCTGAATGATATCAATTCCCAACATTGTGAATTGGGATTTATTTTCATTGTAGACGAAGTATGACAGTTGATGAATTTACAGTCTTCTGAACCCATGTTCCTCATCTATCAATAAGTTATGGTCGTTCTCTAAAGCCACCATACAAATAAACTGCTGGGAGAATCAAAAAGGCAAAGAAGAATTAATTTCATATTATCTTCAGTTAACTGGCTTTCAGATATTTTTCTGAATACAGCCCGAGCCAAATCAAAAGGTTGATTGATCATTGTTATCTTCCAGCTTGGCCTGAGGCCTTTTAATAAGAAGTAAAACTTAAGAGGATAATTCAGGATCATGATTTTTATATTTAGCTTTCGAGATATATTCGAGAAAATTCCTAATATCAAGTCTGATTGAAATCATCTTATTTCAAGATTTCAAAATATATGAATATTGAAAAAGATATTGAGAAAGAGTGCAGAGAATAACAATAAAGATGATTAGGGGACTGGAATCCAAAACATATGGAGAACAATTGCGGGGAATTGGGTATATCTAGTTTAATTAAAAGAAGAACTAGGAGTGACATGATAGCAGTACTCTAATACTTGAGGGGCTGCCACAAAGAAGAGGGGGTGAGTCTATTCTCCAAAGCATCTGAAGGTAGGACAAGACACAATGGATGGAAATAATAAAGGAGACAATTAACTTAGAACTAAAGAGAACTTCCTCTCAGTTAGAACAATCAATCAATGGAACGACTTGCCTCCAGAAGTTGAGCCTCCAACAGTGGAGGATTTAAGAAGAGATTGGACAACCATTGGAAACCATCTGAATTAGTACAGGGTTTTCTGCTTGAGCAGGATTGGACTACCCCTTACGCCTTTCTGATCTTTTCAGTATTGATAGTCTTGTTTTGTCTTTTCTCTTTTCTAGGGTGACCCAGGTCCCAAAGGCACTGATGGTTCTCCTGGCAAAGATGGACCTAGAGGATTGACTGGACCCATTGGCCCACCTGGACCATCTGGTGCTCCTGGTGACAAGGCAAGTATTCTATCAACTTGTTCTCCCTAAATGCCTACTGATTTATGGTTATTGGAAGTTATGCCATATGTTTTACTTAATATTTGACACTCCCTGGCATTTACACAGATCTGTGCACCAATTAGGAACTAGCTGCCATTCTCAGATCAAACTTGGATTGCCCCCCTTTTTTTTAAAGAAAGCATCAGAGAAAGCAAAATGGCATAAATGAGAAGATGCAAATATTTATCTAGACAAACTGCCTGTAGCAAGTTGTGGACTTTTAAGAAATATCCTCTGCTTAATTTTAATTAGAGCATCTGATCCTAAGGATTGCTTTTTACAAATGCTAGAAACTAAATCAGTGGGATACTCATTGGTTTCATTTATTTCCAGCAAAGTAACCCAATGTGCATCTTCCATTTTAATACAGAGACTAGAATTCAGTTATTCTTTAGGTATTACATTTCTCCCTATTTTATGATGCAGTTCCTGGCTTATAAACATATGTTTTTATGAGAAAATAATGAATCTATTTTATAATTAAATGAATTCAAAATACCTAGATTAAAAATGTCATTGTATGTAGATTTTAAAACTACTTATTTAATGTGCAAATAGATTGAAATATACTTGTAAATGAACAAAGACTAGAAACTGGCTAAACCACCCATCCAAAAGACATGACCAGTTTTCTCACCTCCCATATCTCTTGATACCTATTAACCGTTGCTGTGTTCTTTCAGCTTAATAGTCACAAATAATAGAAAACCTGTATTTTTGTACTGAAACTCAGTGAATCTCTGGTTAGAAATGAAGGCATATTGTCCATTTTTAATTTTTTCTTGTGATTGGAAAAAGAAGCATTTGTGATTTTATCCAAAAATTTTTAACCTAATGCAAGACTGACTTATCAAAAAGACATTTTTCTTATAGTACATTTTTAATGCATAGAACACTATTGCTAGGTCTGGTGCTTAATCTTGTTGCTTTTTCTTCTTCCCAAGGGTGAAGCTGGCCCCGCTGGTCCTTCTGGCCCCACTGGTGCACGTGGTGCTCCTGTAAGTAATTTATCTTCCTAGGTTTGCTTTTTATTTTGCCTTGAGATGACTTGTCTTGAAATGCAGTCTATCCAGCTGTTACATAACTGTGTAGCTCTTAACCCTTTCTTTTTAACTTTGCATTTCTTTCATTCATCATGACATTTTTTGTCTTTTTCTTGTCCTTCCCAGGGAGACCGTGGTGAACCCGGCCCTGCTGGACCTGCTGGATTTGCTGGACCCCCTGTAAGTATGATGGAAAATCTCTCCTGCTTCTCAGGAACCCCATTAAAATCCTTGCATCCTCTTACTGCTATAATGAGGTGAAGGCTTTCTTCACACAATATGCTTAACCTTGGAAATCTAGCAGATACATTCAAACAACGTGTTAAGCCCAATAAGCATTTAATTTGATTGGGTGTTTTTTGAAATTTAGCTTATTATGTGAATCCAGCCCATTAGACAAATGTATGATCTGGTATTAACCAAGATCCTGGATTCAGTAATCAATTTACTGTGTTATATCATTATAGGAATGTAGCAATGAATCAGAAAACAGCCATAGACTACCAGCAAATGACCTTTGGTAGGAAAAGAAAGTTGAACCAATCAATTCCAGAGTTGGGATCATAGTCAATTTGTCCTCACCCATAACCTAATTACAGTGGTTAGATAGATATGAATGAATACAAATAATTTTTCCAGTAATATTTGATACTCTGAACCACTTTGGAACTCACAGAAACCAATAAAGGTCCAGAAAGTAAGTCACTGTGTCCAGCTGGATTTCTGTTAACAATATTTTTCAGAAACAAATTATGTGGACAATAACTGAAAGTAGTTATAGAAGCATTGAGATACTAAGAACATTAGACAAGTTATATTTATTGCAAGTTCTTTAATTTGTGCATCTCAGTTTTTTTGGTTCTACCAACTCCGTGAAGGTGATTGGAAAGGCAAATTATTATTGCCCTTCAAGTAATCAGTTAGCTAGTTACAATTATGCCTATAGTAATAGAGATATAAATCTGCAAGCAAATTTCTCAGAACTTATCAAATCCCCATTCTTAGCCTTCTGTGTTACTTTTCCTTGGTTGATCATCCATGGAAAATCCAGAAAATTGTATACAGTGGTACTTTAGTACTCATTGCTAATTGGTTCCGGGAAGCGGGATAAGTACCAAAAACAATGAATACCAAACACATTTTTCCCATAAAGAATAATGTAGTAAATCACAAGGCAGCTGATACCAATAGGTACTAGTTTGTGCATTGAATGCCAAACAAATGTTGAGTACATGGACAAAATTTTCACATCAAAATGCATTACGTACCAAATTTGATGAGTTTCAAAGCAGTTGAGTGCCAAGGTATGTCTTTAACAGGAAATTAGAAGTTTGTTCAGGGATTGAACAAACCCTAGTTAGATAAATTTAGTTAGTTAGATATATTTGGGGAATGCACAAAAAGGTAGAAATTAAATCCCAAAGAATCACCTGTGACTCTGTCCCCATCTTCCTGATCCTCACCATCTGTTTGTTTCTATTCCAATAGGGAACTGATGGACAACCAGGTGCTAAAGGTGAACCCGGTGATGCTGGTGCTAAAGGTGATGCTGGTCCTCCTGGTCCCGCTGGAGCTACTGGTCCTGCTGGCCCTGCTGTAAGTTCTCCTTCACTGCTTCCCACTCTCTTCCATGAAAATTTGCCCTTCTCTTGGCCTTTAGTTTCATGCTAACCTCTCCCTATTGATTGCAGGGTCCTGTTGGTGCTCCTGGCCCCAAAGGTGCTCGTGGAAATGCTGGTCCCCCTGTGAGTATGGTTCCCACACACACACACATTATTAAATCAGATGCTATGTTATGAAATGGTAGTTCACTAAGGATTCAAATTATTGTTCCTGTTTTCAAAGAATGTGGAATTAAATCTCCAATAAAGAGAATATTTGTGGCTCAGGGTTAGAAAGGAAGGATCCTTGGTGCTCTCTGAGGATTCTTGTTTTCTTGTAGACATTTTGTTATCCAAACTAGATAACACCATCAGTGCTAGAATTCAATCTGCAAAATATAATATTTTTTTTGATCTGATTTCTATTTTTTTTTAATTTTCCTAAATTGATTTAGGAAATTAATAAAACTTTCAGCACTTATGAAGTGCTGAACAGAATACAAAAGACACAACTTTTCTCTAAGAGCCTTTAATTTACAATAAGCATTAAGTGACTAAGGGACTAACACTAAGGGACAGGACCTTAAATAAATATGATATTTAAATATCTTATTAAATAAATATGATGTCCCTATTAAGGTCTCACTGGCCAGCTTAATGCCATGTATGATAGTGAAAGAATCCTATTTTAGATCCTCCCCAGAACATTCTAGCAGATATTATTAGCTGGAACATGGTATATTCGGTGAACTTGTATTAGTCTTCTTTTGTAGGAAAGGAAAATTGAAAATGGAATGTTTCTTTATTTTTATAGGGTGCTACTGGATTCCCTGGAGCTGCTGGAAGAGTTGGACCTCCTGGCCCATCTGTAAGTATCCACACAGTTTCGGCAATAAATTGTTTAAATAAAACTTCAAAATGGTCCTCAGGGGGAGATAATTCACAAGGAGAATTTTTGCCCCCTTTGGCAAATGAGGATCATAATGTTAATTATAAAAAGGAAATGTTACCAATGTGAGAGAAAGCTGAAGAAATTCAGGTCTTAATATTGCATGAGTTAAATGCAGATTAATTTTCCTTTGTCTCTTTCTTGAGACTAAAAATTTATTAATTTCAATGAGTACTCAATCTAATGTTTAACTCTGAAATGGAAGCTTTAAAACATTCTACTTACAAGTCGGCTTTGCAACCAGTTTTTTTTATAAATTGTTGACTGAAAGAGGTCAGCCCCAAAATTAAAACGTTTATAATGGAGTGCAGCTTAGCATTTCAGTGTTGTGGCTATTTCAGTTCAGAAATACACACAAAGTGAAGGACTGAACAAGAAAAGTGTATCAGGAATATATAATATTGATGTGATAGATATACCTTATTTCTCAGGGAATTTTGGGAGTTGTTAGAGAGGGCTGGTTAAAATCTCTAAGAGGATAATATTAAAACCCTCACCATGAATTCCTCAAATTTCATTGAATTGTCGCCTCTCAATTGAAAATGCTGAACTTTTTTCAACATACCTCTTCTTCAAAATGTGGTTAGTCAGTTTCCTTGAACAAGCCTTAAGAAACAAACAACTAATATGATTAGCCAAAGAAGAGAAAATTTTGCTCATCCAGAGTGATCTCTCCGATTTGAAGCATAACTGCATCCCCATCCAGAGCCCCTCATTTAATAAAGATTCATATATAAAAAATATTGTTGCATACAATCTTTTGGCTGGGTGTTGCAGTGGCTGATAGGCCTGTTGCCTCTCTTTTCCCAAAGGGCAACATTGGTCTTCCCGGCCCACCTGGCCCTAGTGGAAAGGAAGGAAGCAAAGGACCCCGTGGTGAGACTGGACCTGCTGGACGCCCTGGTGAAGCTGGACCTGCTGGCCCACCTGGACCTCCTGGTGAGAAGGGATCTCCTGGCTCTGATGGACCTGCTGTAAGTAAATCTAAAATTTACTTCTCTTAAATGAAATGTTTGAGTCAAGTTGGGCATCTCCTCCGTGAGAAATCTCCCTATTACATCTAGCAATAACTTTTTGAATACAAATTTGTCTTAAGCTAATATTGAAAGGTATCCTTCCCTGGTGGTAATGTTACAGTATGCCTTTTCATGCAGCTACCACCCATGACCATTTTCATGGCAATTGGTAATATCTATAACGTTCTGCATCTTTTTCTGGGCAAAGGCTGCTCCTTGTCATAAGAAACCATATATCCCCTGGATATAATCGTCCCCAATCTCAGTATCCTGGAAATGTCCCAGAACAACAGCTAGTTCTGGAAATCTAACTATGTACGACTGGGGATCCCCAAGTTGGAAAAGATATTCAAATTAGTTACATTTTAGTTACTTTAAAAAAAGAATTGGTTTCCTCCCTTTGTATATTTACTAATTTATTTGTTTGCTTATGTTGTTTTGAATAAAAAAGCACGACACATAAAAATCTCAGTAGGAACAGAGTCTTCTGTAGGGAGTTTCACATCTAGCCATCCAGAGAATTGGAACTCCTATTCAGGAAGGATATGGGTTGGAAAATTAGGGAAGCATGATATTACTTGAAAAGTTAAAAAGTATCAGGGCATCCACCAGTTTTCTCCTTCATCTAACCCCCCCCCCCAAATTCTTTCCAGAAGGGACAACACACTGCTTGCTACTTAGTCATTGAGGTCTAGTTCCATCATTTTCTCTAAACTTATGTCCAATGGCGATGTTAGCTGAAGACATGTACAGTCTATAAATCACTGAAGAATCAAGGATGGGAAATCTGGTAGAGCATACTACTCATAAAAAAGAAACCTGATTGTCCACTAAGTCTATGCCTTGTTTCTAAAATCTACGTTGTTTTGTTTTATAGGGCGCCCCTGGTACTCCTGGCCCACAAGGTATTGCCGGACAACGTGGTGTAGTTGGTCTTCCTGGACAACGAGGAGAGAGAGGATTCCCTGGACTTCCTGGCCCCACTGTGAGTACTTTTCTTTCAATTCAATCAACTGACATTTTCAGTAATGCAACATGGATCCATTTTTATTCTTTAACTTTATAAACTTTGATCTCCAAGAAAGAAGCAGAATACTGGAAAAAAATATCCGAGGTTTCCAAGAAGAATTCACACATATATAACAAATGGACTTGATCTGTTTGTTTCCCCATTTGTGATAATATTAATCTGTTTTGCTGCAGAGATACATTTTGTTTTCTACTAGTGGTAGATTTTCCTCCATACTGAGGCTGTTCTAAAAAGATATGTAGCAGTATTTCCTAATGGAGCAATATAGTTTCAGCATTTCACACAGAGCAAAGCATCACTCAATATTTTCACTAATCACGACTCTATAGCTACTTGTTTGACCATGAAGCCCAGATTTTTGCACAATTTACAGCCTTTCCTTTTCCTCCAGCTACAAGTTGGACATCTCAAGTTTGGTTTTTTTTCATCGTAAGAGGCTCCATTGGCCATAACAAAACATGGCCTATTGTAAACCCACAGACTGCTGATTATCTATTCAAGTATTTATCTCAGTCATGTTGCTAGGCCTTCAAAATAGTTGATGGATTTTCTGGGTTTTAAACCCCTTGTTCCTTGTTGAGAGACCAGTCTTTTCTGAGAAATGTACTTCACAAATTCCTGGAATTCTATTTTAAATAATACATTACAATAACATAAAAGGACTCTTCAACTGCAGAAACAGCATCTGGAATTAATTTTGGGAGATATTTGCTTGCAAAAATTCTGACTGTAAATCTTTCAATCAGAGTTTATTTTTTTCCCGTCTTGCATCTAATTTAGAACTTAGGTAAAGTGAGCAATCTTGCCTTGCATTAATCCTTAGAAAAAGCCCCTTTCCCAGAGCTGGTATTCCAACAGGAAGAGTGAGAATTTTGGTTGATCAGATTTGGCTTGTCATGAAAAAGCAGCAAATGCTTAACTCTTTAATATACTAGGAGAAAAAGGGAAGATTTACGATCAAGTTAGCTGGCTGACTATGCATTTTGATTTAAGCAATCCAAATCAGGCAGCAAAATATTGTATCTTACTATATATCTTATGCCTTGAATTTTGAACAGATCCTTTTATTAATATTTTCCCAGATACTAAGTACTAGAGAATATCATCCATAATCTATAAGATTTTATTCTCCTTCCCCTCTTTGGAACAGCAATTCATGTGAATCATAGCATTGCATTCTCTTTTGTGATCCATAGGGTGAACCCGGCAAACAAGGTCCATCTGGTTCTCCTGGTGAACGTGGTCCTCCTG
Source organism: Coluber constrictor foxii (assembly GCA_038048745.1). Classification (NCBI taxonomy): domain Eukaryota; kingdom Metazoa; phylum Chordata; class Lepidosauria; order Squamata; family Colubridae; genus Coluber; species Coluber constrictor. Next base: position 70,305,663 of record CM075961.1, read on the forward strand.
GCCCAGCTGGACCCCCTGGATTGGCTGGACCCCCTGGTGAAGCTGGACGTGAGGTGCGTGTTTGTTTTTCTAAAAGAGTTTGATGCTTCCAGCTCTCCTCAACATTTTCATTCCTCCGTGCAAGTTTAGTATCATCAAATTTGCTACTGTTAATTTCAAAATAGACATCTGTAGCTTTGCCCATCAATAGAGGTAGAACATATTCAGTGTTGCACAGGGTGTCCCCAGTTCAATTCATAAACTCTCTAGTTAAAAGAGCGGTAGGAAATTCATGAAAGATCTGTGTTTGAGACCTTAGAGAGCTTTAAAATATCAGGCAGGTGGAGGCTCAATGAACCAGTGGTTGGATTCAGTACAAGGGAACTTCAGGAAAAAAATAATGATTAAATATAAGAAATGACAATGATTAGATATATTAAAATCTTAAATTCAGTTTTTAGCATTCAAAACTCCTGTTTAAAAGACTTCTGCTGGAGACCTTGGAGGGGTATTCTCGCTAAACACCCTAAGTAATATCCCAAGGTTTGACTTGGGATAGAGCTATTTCATATAGTGATGCATTCATATTAAATACTTCATGGGAGAGCCAGGAATTCTTTGTCAGGATAGGATTCTAAGTTCTCTATTGCACTCAAGTTCAAGTTCTGACTTTCCTTGATCTTGCCATCTTGTTTAATCTGTCTCCCTTCTTTCTTGATTCACAGGGTGCTCCCGGTGCTGAAGGTGCTCCTGGACGTGACGGTGCTGCTGGTCCCAAGGTGAGTTATTCGTTATTGATAGGAATCACATACCAAGTATCAAGAACTTACCAATGCTACGAGATAATCATATTCAAACAAATCATATTCAAATCATATTTGAAATAAAGGCTGGCTTCACATTGATCCTCCCCCTTTGTCTTTCCTAAACAGGGTGATCGTGGTGAGACTGGCCCAGCTGGTGCTCCTGGTGCTCCTGGCGCCCCTGGTGCCCCTGGCCCTGTTGGCCCTGCTGGCAAGAACGGAGAGCGTGGTGAGAGTGTAAGTGACCACTTCTCTTCTTGATAAAATGTCATTGATTCTTCACTAAATGTCCAGTTAGACTCATAGTTCTGGAAACGAAAGAGAATTGAAGCTACTGTCTCAATAATAATAATAATAATAATAATAATAATAATAATAATAATAATAATAATAATAATAATGATGATGATGATTTGTTCCTTGTAAAGTAAAATATAACTCAATTCTAGACGTCTTCTTGCTTGAAAAGAAACAATCGCATAGAATGACTGATTTCCCAAAGAAACAAATAGCGAGTGGAGATAATTAATGATGTGAACTTTTTCTCCTCTTCTTTTCTCCAGGGTCCTGCTGGCCCTGCTGGTCCCGCTGGTCCTGCTGGTGCTCGTGGTCCTGCGGTAAGTTGGAGTTTCAAAATACTTCTTTTTCTCAAAAGAAACCACATAATTTAAAGGATATTCTGGTTGTTATATTATATGTTGTTCCAAGAGTCTTGCCAATCAGCACTCAATGAATGTAGTTGACTTTGTTGTTGTCCACATATATGCTATTTTTGCCTTAGGCTAGCAACCAATATTTTCGGTAGCCGAAATGCCTACAAAGAAATGGTCATCAACAGGTTTTGCTGTTTTTGTTAAAAACTGATTTTTTAAAACATTCTTCCAATCTTTTCCCAGGGCCCACAAGGTCCTCGTGGTGACAAGGGTGAGACTGGTGAACAAGGTGAAAGAGGCATGAAGGGACATAGAGGATTCTCTGGTCTTCAGGGTCCCCCTGGCCCCCCTGTGAGTATCTGTAATTGACCAAGAACAAGATTCAACTTTTTTGTTGTTGTTAGCTTTCTTCGGTTAAAAAAAGAGGAGGGATATGTGTTCTATGTTAGTCCATTAAGTCAGTCAATTTCCATGTCAATTCCATTGTCTTAAAATTTCAGATCTGGATTCATGTGTAATTTATTACAATGTAGACTTTGAAAAATATCACAAATTTTGTAGCTTTTCATGCTCACTGTTTGGAATTAGTATTCCAGTTCAAACAAACTTCCTAATCCAAACATCTTATTAAGGAGTTTAACTCCACGCTGTAGTTTTGTAGAAAATGATTAAATGGGACTTTCAATATTTAAATTGTAGATAGGTTTCTGAGCTATTGATACCAGAACTATCTGCCCTCATCAAACATTTTTCTTTACCAATTGATTTACAAATTAATAAATTCAAATTTACCTCTTTGAAATCAACACCAGTAGGAGTGTTATGTAAACTGACACCAGTATAATGCAGTAGGCCTCAAAACATTTTGCATATTGTGTTTTCTTATAATAGTAGACACAAATTCAAGGCCACCCAATTGGCAAAGAAATACAGACTTTCAAAAACATCAATCTTTGGTTAATATTCTCCTTTCATGCAGAAAAGTATTCTTCCATTGTGTGATATATTCAAACATTTATTTAGGTGATCACAAAAGACTGCATAAAGAAATAAGTACATACCTCCATGTGCACTGCATATGTATTGATTCCCTGAGTCCATGAGAGAAGCCATTTGCCAGAGAGTGAGAGATAATATGGGCAATTAAGAAGCCCAACATTTCATATTAAATATTATCAGACACATTTCACCGATTTTTAAGCCACTATTAAGATTGGGATTTCGGCTTTCTCATTTGTCATTGTATTAAGATAACGAAATATCCATCTAGGTGATTTGGTAATTGACGTTTCTTTTCTGATATAGGGCTCTCCTGGTGAACAAGGTCCCTCTGGTGCTTCTGGCCCTGCTGGTCCAAGAGTAAGTATGATTATTCTTTAACATTATCTGCTGTGTTATAACCATCCAGAATGAATAAAGGAACTCTGAGAGTAACCTGAAATACCTTGAATCTGATCCAGCATGATCCAGCATAACTCGTGGAAAGAATGAGTTATTGCAAGATGAGGATAACATAAAACTCTAATATTCTAAAAAAACCCGACGCTGTAATTTTGTTGAGACAAATGTGAGAAATGTATTTCTATGTTGAATTGGATGCTAATGCTTAGCAAACATATAGTATTATTTTAGAAGAAAAGAGATGTAACCTGTTATAAAATGAGACTTGCTGGATGTGTCTTACCTTAGCTTTTCTTTTTTGCTTTTTTGCTTTTCCATCTTAAGCCAAATGCTCACTAATAATGATTTTTTTCCCTTCTTGACAGGGTCCCCCTGGATCTGCTGGTTCCCCTGGCAAAGATGGTCTGAATGGTCTCCCTGGTCCCATTGGCCCACCTGGACCTCGTGGTCGTACTGGTGATGCTGGCCCTGCTGTATGTAATGATTCTAGAAATATCACAACTTACCTACAATGAGTTGAAAAGATCTTTGCCTTTAATTATTGTTCTCTTCATATTTCTCCTGCAGGGTCCTGCTGGACCTCCTGGACCACCTGGTCCCCCAGGCCCACCTAGCGGTGGCTTTGACTTCAGTTTCCTGCCCCAACCTCCTCAGGAGAAAGCTCATGATGGTGGCCGCTACTATAGAGCTGATGATGCTAATGTAATGCGTGACCGTGACCTGGAAGTTGACACTACCCTCAAGAGCCTTTCTCTTCAGATTGAGAACATCCGTAGCCCTGAAGGTACCCGTAAGAACCCAGCCCGTAGTTGCCGTGACCTGAAGATGTGCCATGGAGATTGGAAGAGTGGTAAGTGGAGAAGCCATATCTGAGTTTCTAGAACAGTATTTACTGCTATGAATGATCTTTGTATCTGAACATGTTGCCTCCTGCTGTCAGAACTGCTGTTCTTTCTTCTTGCATTGCTGATCTTTTTCTTGCATGCTTTCATTAACTGGTTATTCACAACATAGCTATTGATTCAGCAGGATCGAGAAGAACCTTTGAGCAGAATATTCAAAAATTTCACAGAAATATTAATTCTATTAAGAATGTTTTCTTTCTGTAGAATATGATCTGCATAGGTCTTAGTGAGATTCTCTTTGTAAGAGAGTTACAACAAATTAACCACTGTTGCCTGTTCCAACTTTTCCAACTCTTCAAAGAAAAGTAACTTAAGTTAGAAAGTTCTTCTTTTGATTAGTAATATTAGAAAGTGATGAATTGACATCTACTTTTATTGCATATGGTCATGCCCCTGCTAATTATCCTTAGGCCCATTATTTTCATAGGGGCATATCTAAACATCACCACCATTAGAACTATCAAAGGTTGCATATATTTTAGGAGATGGAGAAGCCACTTGGAACAAAGAACCTATAGCATGGGAAAATGCTACAAAAAAGAAGGAACAGAGAAGATAAGCCAACCAGTCCTCTTTAGTGAATGAAATGAGAATTATGTCCCTTTCAAGATCATTGTCTGTCAAATTACTCATTTATTTCCCCCCCCATAAATAGGCATGTATTGGATTGATCCCAACCAAGGCTGCAATCTGGATGCCATCCAAGTCTATTGTAATATGGAGACTGGTGAGAGCTGTATCTTCCCAACTCAGGCCACTATTGCACGGAAGAACTGGTATGTCAGCCCGAACCTCAAGGAGCTGAAACATGTCTGGTTTGGAGAGTCTATGCCCGATGGCTTCCAGGTGAGACAGGAAAGATTAAGCAACACATTGTTTCTGGGTGTTGTGGAGGGATTTCTACAGGAGATGAGGTAAATGCTATTTCACTTTTTCTTTTCTCTTGGTAGTTTGAATATGGTAGTGAGGGATCCAACCCAGCTGATGTTGCCATCCAACTGACCTTCTTGCGCCTGATGTCCACTGAGGCTTCCCAGAACATCACCTACCACTGCAAGAACAGTATAGCTTACATGGATCAACGAACCGGAAACCTGAAGAAATCTCTGCTCCTCCAGGGCTCCAATGACATTGAAATGAGAGGAGAGGGCAACAGCCGTTTCACCTATTCAGTTATTGAGGATGGCTGCACGGTGAGTCTTCATATCTTTTACATCAGGATCCTCAACCCCTAATCCATGGACTGGCACCAGTTGGTGGCATGCCAGCAACTGAGCCATGTAAACAGAGGAAAGCCCATCCGTGGGATGCAGGCAGCAAGTGAAACCACACCCTCTCCAGTCCGTGGAAAAATCTTTCTCCACGGAACCAGTCCCTGGTCCCCAAAAGGTTAGGGGGTCCTGCTTTAGATGGAGCAGCTGGCTTGCAGTAAAACACAGGGACATCATCTGCTTTTTAAAATTGTCCTAGACACAGGCAGAAATATTTGAATATGTTATATACTGCTGTGTATATGGGAAGGCCATTCTTTTTTCTCTCTCTGCATCAAAACATTTTCCATGTTCTGAATCTGGGATTAATACCAGGAAGATCTTAAGATTTAAAACACAGTAAATTTGTAGCAACCAAGTCAAAGACTGGAAAATAATGTCTCTCTTCTAAATAAAAAATGAAGGCTGATTTGCCAATCCAATTAATTCAGTCAGTATAAAGAAATATATCTCTGTACCCATTAGTTTGAATACTTGAATAACAGAAACATCAGTCCATTCAGTGTTGGAGGCCCATGAAACATTAAGAGATCCTGTTCTGCAGACAATTTTTGTTCCTTGATATTTTAACTTTCTACTAGTTTCTAGTGTTGGGTTCAAGTTGAGAATCATAATCTTATGTAACTGATGTTCCTAATTTGCAAGGTAATTTTTAAAGAGACGGTTTGGTCTAGTAACTAAGGCATTAGGCTAGAAACCAGGCGATTGTGAGTTTTTCATCCCGCCTTGGGTGACTTTAGCCCAGTCACTGTCTCTCCACCCAACATACATCACAGGGTTGATATGGTGGGGAAAATAGGAGGAGGAAGGATAAAAGCGAGTATGTTTGCCGCCTTGGATTATTTATAAAAATAATAACTATGAGATAAATAAATAAAGATCTGTTCTACATTTCAATCTGTGCAGAATAGCAAAATATCCATACTTGTAGTTAAGTCTTCACTAAGTTTCTTAGAGGTAGGGGCTGCTGTGCACTTGAAAGATAAGAAATAGAACAAGAGGTGAAGGACTGATGATTCCCCTCACCATTTAGTCAAATTTAAGAGATTTAAATTTCAAAGGTCTAGTTGTTTTCAGGCTGAGGAATGAGGAATCAGGATTAAAGAACACAGATCTCTGATGAATGCCTATTCATCAGAATGAATAGCATCTGTAATTTCATACCATTTTCATTTCCTTTACAGAGTCACACCAACACTTGGGGAAAGACAGTCATTGAATTCAAGACAGCAAAAACTTCCCGGTTGCCCATCATTGATGTGGCTCCAATGGACATTGGTGCTCCAGACCAGGAATTCGGCCTTGATATTGGACCAGCCTGCTACTTGTAAACCCCAAAGGAAACCTGACAGTTTTAAAAATAAAATAAAAAACAGCCAAAAAAGAAGGAAATTTCACATGGACTTGAATTTGTGTCTTTTTCTATCCATCATCTCTAAAACTATTTTCGTTTCCGTTAAAAAAAAACCAAAAAAAGCATTAAACCAAAAAAAATAAAAATAAATGACTTTTGAAAAATAATTAAGGAAATGCATCCACTTGCTTGACTTTTTTTTTTTTAAATTAGAATCACCAAAGACAGAATGGCTTGATTTTACCTTCTTCATTTTTAAAATCATGTAATATCTTGGGATCACAATTTGCACATTCCAAATAAATATATAGAGTTACCATACAAAATGATAAAAATCAGTACCAGTTAAGAAACACCTGAATATTAACTACAATTCTTGGGGGGAGAAAAAAATCTGTTGCTTCCAAAGCAACAAAAAAGCAATGCTAAACTAGTCTTACAGCCTGCCCATAACATCCTCCTAATTATTGTAAACTTACCCTTTAACCTGGAAGTGAAAAAAGACCCCAAAATTTCCTTATAGGCCATCTTTCTCTGCTGGCAATTTTACATTTTTTATTTGTTTTTATACAGAGCAAAACCACAGAAAAGATTATTCTTTCAGCCATTGTAAGTGTATTTTTTTTTTCTGTTTTGTTCAGCCGGCAATAGAAAGGAGTTTAATTACTTCTAAATATAGGTGTGGCAATGGATGGTTTTCAACACAAATACAAATTTGGACAAGTGTTAACAGCTAATAATACTGATATACCTGCAAAGACGGTTAGAGGTTATTTTTTTAAAAAAGCAGAACAAGTGGAGAAAAGAGCTACAAATATGTTGTCGGTGAACAAGTGAAGAAAAATAAATGGCTAATACAAAAAGCAGAGAAATTGCAATGTTAAATGTATGTTATTATTGTAATGGACAGCTACCTCACAATTGTGATTTCCAAGTTCTTTGCGGTAGTTTTGGAGTTTTTTTTCAATGCCATCACCAGGCTGAGGGGGACCAGGGAACAAGGCAGGGTTCCAAGTTTAGCAAAAGGTGCTAACTGTGTCTCTTTATTTTATTTTATTCTTTTAGTCTGCTATGTTAATAATGTTCAGGTCCCATGGGATTATTTTTGAAGTGGTGAAACTTAAAACAACTTTTGCTCCAAGCAAATTCTGTTGCTAGGAGCAGCCTGTTCGGTGCTATAGAAATGGAAGTATTAGAAGAAGGGGGGGAAAAGAATTAGTATGTTGCTGCCCAAGGATACTTGTGAATTTTCAAACGGTGCTAATTTTCTTAACAAGCAAAAAGAAACCAGGATGACAAAAAAATAATAATAATAATTAGACATTGCTGCAAGGGATCAAGGTCTGAAAATTTTCTGTTGTTCTCTTGTAAAGCAGGTGGATTACTTTTTGGCTTGCCTTTTTCCCCATCCATCCAGGTCTTCTCCATCACCATCACTCTTTCTCCCCCCCCCACTTCTTTTTTTTAACCCTGCTAGCAAATTCTTGTGCTGAGTCTCCTTGCTCTTTAATGGTCTTCATTCATTGCTAAAAAAAAAAACACCACAACCTTTTCCTTTCTTCTACCTCTTCTTTTCTCTCAACCTTTGTCACCTTAACTCTTCTTTTTTTTTTCCCCTGTGGGTTCAAGTTCAAGCAAATCCATTCATCTCTGTAACAAGAGGCAGATGTTCTAAGCAGTATGACCGACCGAAGATTCTGTACCTATTTTGTATATGTATAATAATTTGAGATGTTTTTAATTATTTTGACTGCTGAAATAAAGCATGTGAAATGATCCAAATATACCAGTTGTTCTTCAGACTTTTCTGTCATACAAGGCCAAGAGGCCCCACTCCTGGTGGTTGGGGTGCTGGCTGATGGGAGGGATTGGGACCATAATTTATATACATGTTGGAAATGTCCACACTTGCAAGCATAACAGCCTTTAAATAAGGCTATTAGATCCTTCAAGTAATTACCCAGATATTTTACTGCTCAGATCTGGTAGTCTTACCACTGAAGACATAAACCAACTCTGCCCTCTTAGAAGGAATCATGAGACTAGATTTGTAAGGCTGCTGATAAATTTTCACTAGAGATCCTTCCTTTCTATGTATCTCAGTAGAAGAAACCACAACAATTAAATATATATAAATATATTATTCTTAAGAATATATAACTCTAGTCAGAGAAAAGGAGTCCAAAAAGGCTTAATAGTTTTTCTTTATTCCTTTCCTATTGTTTCTCATTTTGCTTGCTCTGTCCTACTTCTCCTTATATGCCAATTATTCTTTCCTCTGCTATTCCCCTAGAGTGACACCTAGATTTTTTCATTATTTCTCTCACCCTACAGCACCACCATGGAGCTTGCCTTTTTTTTTTAACTGGTGGAAGTTAGACACCATTAAAAATCACAATACTAAGCAAAATGGCCCCTTTGTGGATTTCTCTTAGCTCCTTCCCCCAAATAAAAATGCATTTAGTGTGTGGGCATCTCTCCACTTCTTGGGGCCTAGCAGGATACTAACAGTTCATTTCTCCCCTTCTATGTATTGCAGAAGGTACTTTTCACCAACATTTCATTTTAGCTTTATCATTTTCTGTCTCTCTGGACTTTCTCTTATTTTATCATAAAGTCTTCCCCACCACCATCACTCAGTCTCCCTCCCTTCCCCCCTCCCCACATCTCATTCACTCTTTCTCTTTTTAAATCATAAAACTGAAAGGTTTGTTGGGGAAGGGGAACCCCAAATGGGTAAGATATTGGATTATAACCACAGAAAAGTAAAGTGACGGGACAAAGGATCAATGGATGCAAGATTACGAGAAATAAAGTAGTAGACTTACCAAAATGTTTGGTTGGCACTCACATGATCCTGAAAATAAATCCAAGAACTGATACTTTTCTTCCCTGGATCCTGCCACATGGAATTTGTAGTCAGTCTTTGCAGATTCCACAGCCTCCTTTCTTTTCCTCCAGCCTCATGAGATAGATATCCTTGCTTCAACACAAACTTGTGTAGGTTTTTCTTCATCTCTTCTTCTTCATGTTCTTCTAGGATATTCATTCCCATCCTCACCTTTCTCTCCATTTGTGCCCTCTACTTATGATTTTCTTGTGATGTTCTTTTCCCTTCTAACAAGTTCTGTTATAGCTCTTTTGGCTTCCCTGAGAACTTTGCAAATGGGGTTGAGCTTTCCTTCTTCTTGCTTACCTGATATTCTGAGCATGAAAAAAACCTTCCCCATCCAATGGGGCATCCTCTTCCCCCCACCTGCCCAGAAAGTTGAACAAAGTTCAATAGCCCTCATTCAGAAGCTAGCAAGAAGTGGGCTTCTTTGTATGAAAGGCTGCTTTATAAACAGAAGCTGGAGACATCACACATAGCAAATATTTTGCCCTACTAGAAGAAGCCGGATAGAGAAATGCACAGTTGGCCTCCAAAACTCATGAATATTGAACTTATAACACATAACACACACAATGAATAGAGAGAGGATTTTGCATTTAGATCAAGGCTCAGATGCAAGGCATAAAATAACTATTTCAATAACTTTTCCCTCTGATGCTGCCAACACCTCTCTTTCTTCAAGGCTTCTCGGTCTTTTGTTCAAGCTCTTCCATTGTGGTATATCGAGCAAAACTTCATCTTGTCTCTTCTATTGCCATTTGATCTCTCATCCTGCTGTTGTCACACTTTTATTATTCTGGGTCTTTTTTTTTTCCAGTTTCTCAGTAATGGACCCTTTATTCCTTTTAGCATTCAAGATGAATCTGACTAGAAGTAGCCTACCATAGAACATCCATTACTGAAGGAACTCAGTTCTGATAAATAAAGCTTCCCTGGTGACACAGATTCTCTAAATAAGCTAAATAATGTTTTTTGGATGCTTTGAGATCACATATAACATTCCACATATAACATTCCAACATTCCAGGCAGGCTTTCTCCCTCCCTGATGAACAGGTGCTTAGTACTGCTGGTCAGAAGATCCTGAAGAAAGTCAATACTCGGAAAATTGCTGGTCCTGATAATATCCCTGGACGGGTACTTAATGAGTGTGCTGACCAGCTGGCCACTTTTCTCACAGACATCTTCAATCTCTTGTTGCATCAAGCCATGGTCCCATCATGTTTTAAAACTGCAATCATTGTACCAGTGCCCCAAAAAACTATCATCACATGCCTTAATGATTAGTGTCCAGTTGCAGTCACTTCCATTAGGATGAAGTGTTTTGAGAAACTAGTAAAGGACTATATGGTTTCATACCTTTCCCCTACATTTGAACTCATTACAGTTTGCTTATCAGAAGAACCGTTCTATAGAACCTTTCCTTTGTGCTTCATCTTAGCTTGGTGCACCTGGAGAAGAAGAATACTCCCCCAGGTGTATTCTGAATGCTGATGATTGATTTTAATTTGGCGTTCAACACAATAATTCCTCAGCATTTGGTGAACAAACTGGGCTTATCAGGTTTTAATACTCCTTTATGTAATTGAATACTGGATTTCCTTATTGATAGGCCCCAGTTTTTGTGAGCTGGAAGAAAAGTTTCCAACTCCGTCACTTTGAGTACAGGTTCCCCACAGGACTAGGTCTTGAGTCCGATACTGTTCACCTTGATGACTTACGACTGCTGTGCCAAATCTGCTATGAATCATATTGTGAATTATGTGGAAGACACGGCAGTAGTGGGGTGAAGGCTCTGGTGGACTGCAATAAAAGTAACCTGATTCTAAATGTTAATAAAACAAAGGAGGTCATTGTAGATTTTAGAAAGAGCTGGCATAATCATACTCCACTCAGTATTAAGGATGAAGCTGTAGAGGTGGTCAACAATTCGAACTGGTCTCTCCACACATCATCCTTAGTGAAGCGTGCAAACCAGCGTCTGCATTTTCTGTGTTGCTGAGGAGAGCATAACTTCTGTCCTGGCCACTTTTTACAGAGGCACAATTGAAAGTGTTTGAACAAACTGCATCACTGTTTGGTTTGGTGGCTGAAGTGCCTGAGATAGAAAGTCCATAAAGAGAGTGGTAAGGTTAGCCAAGAAGATTATAGGAAGCTATAATTAGCATTGTTAGAGACCCCACACACCCATTTTACAGTCTGTTTCTTTTGCTCCCCTCTGGGAGGATGTTTCAAAGTATTTCTAGGAGAACTACCAGATTCTGTAATAGCTATGTTCCCTATCCCATCCGTTTGGTAAACTCGCAAAATTCATTTTTCTTGCCATGTACATATATACATCCAAACTAGAGTGGGTGATATAATATAGGTGGCTACATGCATAATTTTTATTCATTCATTCATTCATTTATTCATTTGGTCATATTTATGTAATGTATATTGGAGGTGGTGACCCTTTGAGAGCTGTATGCAACGAAATTTCATTTTAATGTATGCCAATTAGTGTACATTCAAAGTGACAATGAAGTTAATATTCTATTATATTTTTTTAAAAAAGCTGAAGTAAAATTTTCCAATGATGCTATGTTCACATTTTTTCTTCGGTTTTTCCAGACATTCTTTTCAATTTGATGGATACGTTTTAAAAGAAGAGCATTTCAATAAGTTTCTAATTGATAGGGCATGAAGTACTTAACTTAGTCCTCTTCCAATGTGAAGTCTTCCTTTATCCCAGTGGCACTGCCAGGGCCGATTCACATTCATCTCAGCTCCTGCTCCAGAGGAAAGGCTGCCAAGGCCATTCTTTTCGAGATGCAAGTACTCAGCTTCCTTTTGCAGGAACTCTCAGCTTCATTTACTGGCTTGTGAAATTTTCCTCATTCATCTAAAGTCCAGGAGTTATAATGTTTTGATTTTTTTTTCTCCTTAGGAATTGATAGCTCCTTCCCCCTACAATTATCAATCCTCTCCCCTCCACCACCACCCCTGGCCATTTATTGCTAAATAAAACACAACAAGGAAACATGGCAAAAGACAAGATGTGGGTGTTAGCTTTGGAAGCCATATTAATACCAGAACCTTCCATGCTGCCATATTCTTGTGCTTGGGAAACTAGGAGGAGGGATTTAGTAGAGGGAATGTCGTTAGACATAATAGCATTCTTCTTTTCAGTCAAGTTCATGGTATGCCTGAATCTGGAGGAGGAGTGGTTGAAGTGGTGTTTCAAGTTGGGAAGGGTTGTAATTGGACAATGTGATGGTCTGATGGGTGCAGGGATTGGGTTTGGGGTTTTGATTTACAGAGGGAAAATCCGGAACTCTCAGATTTGGGTTTTCTCAGATGTGCCAGTATACCTACTCTAATAAATGGGAACTTTGAGAAAATGCCTGTCTCAGAGTTTTAATTGGGGTTGGAATGTCAGCATTCTTCTGGAATGCTGACATTTGAGTCCAGTGCCAGTGGACACCAGCATCACTTTTTTCGGGATCACCATGGGCCCAATGTGCCCCAACCATCCTGGCACAGCAGTGGGGTCTGATCCAGCAGCCGGCTGGAGCCCGCCTGTCCCCTATTGCAGTTCAACAACCAGTGCAGCATCTGGTCCCTGTCCCACTGCCGGCCGCAATCCAGTAGCCAACAGCAGCACTGCTGCAGATTCCAGCTCAGCAGGTGGTGTTCACCACGCTGCATGCCGCAGCACCCCAACAGGTCCCCACCCCACCGCCTGCCGCAGTGCAACAGCAGGTCCCTGCCCCACTGCCAGTTACCATGACAATTCCACTAGCAAATCCACCACCACCCCAGTTTAGAGCAACATTTGATGATAAGCCTACCAAACTGGCTTACCTCCTTAGTCGAATCTGGATTCATATAGATCAGTATGGAGAACAATACGAAACAGATTTCAACTTAGTATCTGTGATTATAGATGGGATGAATGAAGGAGACACTTCTGACTCAATAGCTCAGCTACACAATGAGGGGGCTGCTGAACTAAATGATGCTGAAGGTTTTGTTGAGCTGTTCCGGACCAGATTTGACCAAATCAATTAAAATGAAGCCACAATAAAGGTGATGAAGCAAGGTAATTGACCCATAAAAGACTTTGCATGGGACTTTAGATAGGTCGCACGGAATCTTGGGCATTGGCCGAACAGAATATTTCTACACTATTTTAAAGTCATTGATCAGGAAGTCAGAAAAGCCTGTGACATCCGAGGGGTGCCAGAGTGACTGCAAGACTGGTATACCATGTCAATAGCTCTGGATAGAGAAATTCACCCACACTGCAAACCCTCATCTGAGAGGCCCCTAAGGAAGACTTTGGCTAGATGTCCTCTGATTAAGCCTGCTGAGGCCCCTCCTACTGAACCTACAAGGGTTATCAAATGCTACCATTGTAGACAAGTGGGTCATCGGGCTTCCGAGTGTCTGGCACCTGCGCCGGTTCCAAACAATGTCCCACCACAGCTGCCAGAGGCAGAAGGGCTCCACGAAAGCCTCCAGGTACCAGCCAATTTGCCTGACAAGCCGTAGAGGTTCCCCTCCCCACTGAAGAGAATAAGGAACCTCTGGACAAAGGAACCCCTCACAGCGAGGCTAACAATGAAGATGACCCAATTGTGAGTTCAGCCACCCCCCTTTTTCAGTTAAAGTGAAATTGGTGGTGCCTGAGACTGGGGAGCAAGGAGAAGCAATAATAGATACAGGCTGTACCAGATGTTTAATTGGGCTGCCAATTGTTGAACATTTAGGGATAAAAACTAGACCCCTAAAATGCCCAAATAAGTTCAAAAAGGTAGCTGGAACACTAATTGGACAAGTCCCAGCCACCCAAATTACAGAACTTGTTAGATTAGAAATGGGAAGGCATTGTGAATTTATATGATTTGTAGTAGCGCCAAAGATGTCAGAATCTGTCATATTGGGCCTTGCTTGGCTTGACAAATGGGCCCCTACCATTAAATGGGAAGATGGATACAGAAAGATCATAATTGGCATTGGCCCACTACCCCCTGACTCTCCTCACAAGGGACTGCCAACCAATAGGGGTCAACCGCCAGAAACATCAGCCACTGTTTTAGACTTACCTCCAGGTGAACCGCAAATTCCTAAGGAATATAGAGACTTAGCTGAGGCGATTAGTGAGGAGAAATGTAACATTCTCCCCCCTCATTGAGCCACTGATTGTGTCATCAAATTAGAACCTGTACTCTATGACGCCTGCCAAAATGACCAAGTTGAGAAGGTACATTGATACCAATTTAGCCAGAGGATTCATTGAGATTGCAAAATCTAGAGTATTGTTTAAAGAGAAGATGGCTGCTCAGATTATGTATGCACTTTAGGGGGTGTCAATCCCATATGTATACAAAATACCCCCCCACCCTAATGAAGGACTTGCTGAACCACTTTTAAAAGGCAAGATCTTCACCAAACTAGATCTAAGGAAAGCCTATTGCCAAATCTCCATAAAGGAGGGAGATGAATGGAAAACATCTTTTAACTGTCCGCTGGGCAGTTTCCAATTCTGGGTCATGCCCCACAGCATTTATGCAACTTTTCAATGAGTACTACATGAACACCTATATAAGGGAGTCCCAATTTACTTTACTGACATTCTTGTATTCAGCGAAAATATGAAAGAGCATGTCAAACTAGTCATTCAAGTGATGAAAACATTCTTATCAATCAAACTCTACGCGAAGCTGTCAAAATGCAAATTCCATAATGAGTCTTTGGACTCCCTGGGCTGCTGAGTGTCTAATCAAGGGATCAAAATGGACCCTGGAAAGGCTGTGCTAGATTGGCAGCCCCCACGAACGCGTAAGCAACTTCAAAGCTTCCTGAGTTTTGTAAATTTTTATAGACAATTCATCCCTTCCTTTTTGGGGATCGTGCTCCCTTTAACTGAGTTACTAAAAACTGGTTCATCTCCAACCAAGCCAAAACCTAGCCAATCTCTTGCTTGGACAATGAACTGTCAAAAATCCTTTGAACATTTAAAACACCTGTTTACAGTGGACCGATTCTCCAGCATCCTGATCCAAATAAACTCTTTATAGTCCAAGCTGATACTAGTGGTGTGGCAGTAGCAGCTGTTCTACTTCAAAAGAACATTCAAAACAAATTAATGCCTTGTGCTTATGTGTCAAAAAAAATTAATGGACAATGAACACAGATGGGCGGTATGGGAGAAAGAGGCTTTTGCAACGCGATAGTCTCTCTTATCTAGAGGCACTTTCTAGAGGGGGTTAAGGAGACCACTTCAAAGTGGATTGATCATAAAAACCTCAAGGCACTGAAGACCCCTCAAAGACTTTCCCCCAAACAAGTTCATTGGGCTCAGTATTTTAAACACTTTAACTTCAACCTAAAATACATTCCAGGGGGGAAAAAACCTATTGGCTGATGATTTGCCCAGAAAACCCAATTTGACACCCAATGAGAAGAGATAATACATGCCACGATCTCACTAGAGCACAAACCAGACACTGTTCCAATCTCCCCGAAGACAACCTGACAGCAAAGTTAAAAGCTGTGCTATCAAAAATATGTGGTTTAAGGAAAACCAAATGGATTTAATTTTGAGGGAGGGACTGGCTTGGAAAAGAAGTACGATTTATGTGCCCAATTGCATGAGACTAATGGTGCTAAAATGTAGTTATGATTCTTGACTAGGGAGGCACTTTGGATTTTTAAAAACCCTCCATTTGGTCAGAAGACAATTCTGGTGGCCAAGAATGAAAACCGACATAGAGGACTATGTTAAAAGCTGCTCTATTTGTGCCACCATGAAATTCAGACCTGCAACAGATTACCTTCTGCAGTACATAGAGGCTCAGGATTGAGTCCTTTTTGAATAACTCCTGGCATGGATTTTGTGCCTGTGCATGAATTGCCTAGAGAACCACCCACTTCCATGTCCCTAACAGAATGGATAACCTCATTGCAAAAAGGGTGGGAAAATGCTAAGAAAGCTTTAGTGGAAGCAGCTGAGAAATATAAAAAACAGGCAGACAAGCACAGGTCTCTCCAATCACCTTTTCGAATAGGAGACAAAGTGTATTTGTCAATTAAATACCTAAAGACTGAGGTTACCCAGCAAAAAATTTGAACCTAAATTCCTTGGTCCTTTTCCTATAGTGAAAGTGAGTAACCCTGTATCTGTCCAACTTAGCCTGCCTTGAATACTAGGGAAAGTATATCTAGTATTTCACAGCAGGTTATTGAAACCAGCAGTAGGATCTACTTTAAGACCCTGAGTAGCGTAGGGGAGTAATGCCTCCTACAAAGGCAGCATTTAAGATCCAGCTGCTGCAATTACTTGAGAGTTCAAACCCAGGCAGGCTCAAGGTCGACTCAGCCTTCCATCCTTTATAAGGTGGGTAAATTGAGGACCCAGTTTGTTGGGGGCAATAAGCTGACTTTGTATAAATATAAATATACAAAAGTATGAAGGCTATTGCTTAACGCATTGTAAGCCGCCCTGAGTCTCCGGAGAAGGGCGGCATATAAATCAATTTATTTTTTTAAAAAAAAAAAGACCCATACCTGCTGTTCCCCCCAAACCTATGATAGTACAAAGTGAAACTCATTATGAAGTTAAGAAGATTCTTGACTCTACACTACACCGGGGTTGGTTACAGTATTTAGTACTCTGGACAGGGTAACCTTTGTCAGAAGGTACTTGGGTAAAAAGTTGGGATGTGAAAGCTGATGTGACTAGTGAAGCAGTTTCACATGCTTCATTTAAATTAGGTAACTTATTTCCATAACTCTTTTTCCATCCTTTCAAATTATTCCTTATTTTTTATCTATCCACAATTCAAGGATATTCTGACAATATCTAGGCCTCTGCAGCCGAGAAACAAGCTCTGATTGATGCACTACATGCATCAATCTGGACCTTGTTTATTAGCTGCAGAGGCCTTTCCTGAAGGCCTCTGACAGTGAAACAGAGGCTGGGGGCAACACGCGCAAGCAGCCACAGAAAAAGTGGGCCGGCAAGGCGAGGCAGGTGTTGGGATGTGTGAGGCCTGGCTGCAAGCCTCCCAGGGTAAGCAGCTCCACCACCCCCATCCCCACCCTAGCTTGATTTGTTGCCTTACCCCACCCCGTGAAACCAGGTGCAATGGAGTGGGTGGGGTCTTAACTAGGGCTTATTTTGGAGGTAGGGCTTATATTGAGCGAATGTGTAAAAATCAAGCTAGGGCTTATTTTGGGGAAAACATGAGTTTCCCTATTGACTTTGCTTGTCAGAAGGTTGTAAAAGATAATCCCCTGATCCCGGGACACTGCAATTGCCGTAAATGTGAGTCACTTATCAAGCATCTGAATGTAAATCCCATGACCATGGAGAGGCTGCAATGGTCATAAATGTGAAAAATGGTCACATTTTTCAGTGCTGTTGTAACCTTGAACGGTCACTAAGTGAGCTGTTGTAAGTCAAGGACTACCTGTAACAGGCTGAAATATTGTAGCACTGATTCCCTCTGCCTTCATTTTTCGGCTCCCCACCCCCACCACCCCCGAAACACATTCTAAGTGGCCATTAAGATCGAAAGTGTCAATCCCCTTAAAGAAATTAAGATGCAGTTCAGTTCCATTAAGATCAAAAGTGCATGCAAAGACTTGAAGGTGTGCTATATTGGTGATGCAACTTCAAAAGCACTGACTTTTTGCATTTTTTGATCTCATTAATCACTCATGACATTAGGAGAACAGATGTTTGGAAACTACATCCTAGCAATGGAAGAATTCCGGACAAAGTGCAGGATATTAGTGAGGATGATGATGAAGTCACTGTCTTTTTACTTTTATTTGTCCAAATATTTCTATTCAGCTCTTCTAATATCTTTTGGTCATTGAGGCTGGCTTATATAATTTGTCTCATTCCATGTATCTATCTACAATACATAAGAAGACTATGTTGCACAGATTATTCTTAAATCATACATGTGTGCACTAGAAAAAATAGTTAGAAATATGCATGGATATACTCTTGGATAGGCTGCTAATAACGTTGTTATAAATAAAACTGGATCCTCAAGCTGTTTTGAATGTACAAAATGGGTTAACAATCCAATTCTTTCTTCCCAAGGGGAATTAAATCCAAATAATGCCAGGCATCAAACTTTTTACT
This sequence comes from Coluber constrictor foxii, assembly GCA_038048745.1. NCBI lineage: Eukaryota > Metazoa > Chordata > Lepidosauria > Squamata > Colubridae > Coluber > Coluber constrictor. The sequence goes on from CM075961.1 coordinate 70,324,066, forward strand.
GAATGTGGAAATGGACAGCATTTAATGATATAAATATAAATGCTAATTGCTCCTGAAATATCATATCCACCCATAGAACCATTCTATTTTGTCTCCCACTTCCCACTGAACAGTTGGGTAAGTGAAGAACACTCAGACGGGAAGAACAGCTGTAACAACTCAAATTTATTTATGATGTGCGTCATGCAATCGCTTTTTGTGATCTGCTAAAAAGGAAAGTCAATGGGGAAGCCAGATTCACTTAACAACAATGTCACTAATTTAACAACTTATAGTCCTTGACATTTGACCAGAATTGGGACCAGAATGTATGTTGCTAAGAAAGGTAGTTATTAAATGAGCTATGTCTGATTTTAGGACCTTTCTTTGCCCTAGTTCTTAAGCAAATCACTGCAGTTAAGTGAATCAAGTGACCGTTATGTGATGATTATAACTATGGGGACCATTTCAAAGTCACTTTTTTCAGTGGAGCTGTAACTTCAAACAGTGACTAAACTAAAGTTGTAAATTAAGGTATTCCCTTTTGCAGCGGTAAAGAAATTGTTCTGAACATTCAAAAAGCATGTTGCTCCAGTGATTTTCTTGATATTAATCAGTAAGGATAAACAACACACTTACAGTACAGTGGTGGAATTCAGCCGGTTCTATCCGATTTGGGCGAGCCAGTAGTGGCAGCTGCAGGAGGCTTTGCTCACCCGCCCGGACATCATCACGTCCCCTTTTTGATGCTCTACGCATGCTCACATTTGCGAACCAGTAGTGAAGTTAAGTGAATACCACCCCTGCTACAGTATATATAAAGCTCTGAAAAGAGTTACAGGGACGTATACCCCAGAGGTGGGTTTCAGCAGGTTTTGACCAGTTCTGGAGAACCGGTAGCGGAAATTTTGAGTAGTTCAAGAACCGGTAGTAAAAATTCTGACTGGCCCTGCCCCCTTCTATTCTCTGCCTCCCAAGTCCCAGCTGATCAGGAGGAAATGGGGATTTTGCAATATCTTCCCCTGGATTGGGAAGGAAATGGGGATTTTACAGTATCCTTCCCCTGCCAAACCATGCCATGCCCACCAAGCCACACCCACAGAACCAGTAGTAAAATTTTTTGAAACCCACCACTGGTACACCCACTATGTTGAGCCTTTGAAGACTGAAGTGCAGCTGTTATCTTGACTACCATATTTCTTGCTTAGACAAATTTTAGTAAACTTCTGTATAGTATTTTCCCCCTCAGGTGATATAATATTTCAATATATCTTCCAAACATACCATTGCTCATAGAAAAGGAATGGATAGTATATAATATCAACATTTGTTGAAAGTAGCAAAGATGACTATACATAAGAGCATGCTTCCGCTCACTTTGTTATATGGAAGCTAAAATTTGATATCTCAGGAATGGGTTACTTAAGAAATACACACAGTGGAACAAAATGAGGTTGTTCAAGGATAAGAAGTTATCTTTGGATCAAGGATAACGAGATGTTGAGCAATCTTGAGTTACATATAAAAATGAGATATCAGTATGAAACTAATAATATCAATATGGGGTGATTTGCTTATGCAGAGAGAAAGAATAAGCTGCAAAAGAAATGAATGGACTGAGAGACAGTAGAATAATTAGAAGTGGCTTGGTAAGATTTGATTAGCTGCAGTGGCGCAGTGGTTAAAGTGAAGTACTGCATGCTACTTCTGCTGACTGCTAGCTGCCTACAATTTGGCAGTTCAAATCTAACCAGGCTCAATGTTCACTCAGTCTTCCACCCTTCCGAGGTGGGTAAAATGAGGACCCAATTGTTGGGGGCAATATGCTGACTCTGTAAACTCTTAGAGAGGGCTGTAAAGCACTGTGAAACTGTATATGTGCTATTGCTATTGCCATTGCAATAGACTCCTGAAAAGAGAAAGGAAAGAAGATTCAAGAAAAAAAAGATCGTACATGAATCAGTATGATCTCATGATGGAAATAAGGATAATCTGCATGGATGTATTTTTTATTTAAATCATTTTATACTAATCCCAACTAAAAGATCTCAAAGTAATTTACAATTTGTAAAGAAAGTTCTCAAGGATAGGAAAAAAAAGAGTTTACAATGAATCCTTATTTCCATTAAATTTACTTCTATTTTCATTTCTCTTTTCCTGTCTCATGTCTTTTTTTCTTTTGGCATGGTACTTCTTGTTTTCTGTATTTTGTACGATGTTGTTTACTCAAAACGGTGTAATGTGATGGTTATATAAGTGTGAATGTAAATATTTTTATAAAGAAATCCAGGTTTTGCCAATTTATTCACTGAGGAAAGCAAAATACAGGAAAAAAAACTTTATCTTTTATCATGCCAAGTTACAAAAGGAAGATAGAAGGAAATGATGTAATCTGCAATATCAAACACATATTAACTATGATTGTTTTTGGCAAGAAGTTTAGAAAATACAGTTGTGTGGGAAGGCTAGGCATCTCCAACACACAGCATTACTATATTATAACCTTGAATATCTCTCATCCATTAAATATGTAGAAACAAAAGGACTCAAAACCCACCCTACAAATTTAGACCAACAGTTATTACTGACCACACACACGTCGTTCATTTCCAATATTCACTATTATCAATATAAAACACTGCAATAAACTCAGATCTCTCATGCCAAGGTTTGTCAACAGTTGTCTCAATCCTGAGAAACATCTTTGGTGGAAGAACCCTTCTCAATGAAAATGGGCACAGACTGGCCTGTTGAGAAAAAACAACAACAACCCATAGTTTAAAATACAACTTGATAATACTAAGTTTCCTCTTATTTTATCCAGGGGAAGGGGAGAGTGATAGAATTGCTACATATGGATTTTGCATTCTGCTACCTAGACTGTTACCTAGAATCATAGCTGTACCCCTTCTGTTCTCTCAAATGGCTAGAGTTATGGGCAGGCAGATTCAAAGAGATGATACAAACCTGATCAATTATTCATTGTTGAGCCAAGATAAGAGGCACCTGGGCACTGTCATAGCGGTTATTTTGCATGGGATTTGTTTTCTCACCCGTACGGATATTAAACATGGGTAAAGTAGAGAGGGGACGGGGCACATCCCGAGTACCAGCCATCTGCCTCAGTTCTTCTGTATTGTCATGGATTGTGTGATGATGCACCATCTGGATGCTGCAGGAGAAGAAATAAATGGAACAGAACTAAATCAAATGTATGATGGTCATTAACCAGCAAGAAAGAAGGAAAAGAAAAAAAATAGTTTTTAAATTAACCAGGACATTCAAAACTAAACAAGCCATACACAGAAAAACATGCTTCACTCTTAGGAGTTAAAACTAATTTAAAATGTAGAATTATAGAGCAAATCTCAGACAAATCTGAGGAAGATACATACAGTCACTGACATTAAAAAAAAAAGATCGAGGGAAAAAAAGACCAGCCGGAAACAAAGTTATTCCCTACTCAGACAAGTTCAATTGTTCTTAATTATTCTTTGTCTAGTTATGTATGCCTGGAAATCTTAGGTTGTTTTAGTATTACAGGTAGTCCTCGATTTAGTACTACAATGGAGCCCAAAATTTATGTTGCTAAGTGAGACAGTTGTTAAGTGAGTTTTGCCACATTTTATGACCTTTCTTCCCGGTTATGTGAATCGCTGCAGTCATTAAATTAGTAACGTGTTAACCTTGTTAAGTGAATCCGTCCTTCCCCCATCGACTTTGCTTGTAAGAAGGTTACAAATGATGATCACTTGACTCCAGGACATTGCAACCATCATAAATATGACGCCAAGTGACTGAAATTTTGTCACATGACCATGGGGATACTGCAATGGTCGTAAGTGTGAAAAACAGTTATAAGTCAGTGTCACTGTAACTTTGAATAGTCACTAAACGATTGGTTGTAAGTTGTGGACTACATTTTTTAAAAATTAGATTTATATGCCACCCTTCTCCAGATACTCAGGGTGGCTTACAATGCTTTAAGCAATAGCCTTCATACTTTTGTATATTTTATACAAAGTCAGCTTATTGCCCCCACAAACTGGGTCCTCAATTTACCTACCTTAGAAAGGAGGGAAGGCTGAGTCAACCTTGAGCCTGGGGAGATTTGAACTTACAGTAAGTGCAGACAGCTGAATGTTAATAACAGGCTTTTAGTCTGTTGAGCTATCCAGGCTCTATTTAATTTCAGAAAATAAGAACTGCTTTTACTGCTGGTCATTATATCCTGTTTTTATTACACAGGAGTGGGACAATTAAAAGTGTTTTGGGATGCTGTGTAAAACTGGCAGTACAAAAGAATATGTTTAAATAGTTTCTCCCTGTCCTAAGTCACAAAGGCACACACATAAAGAGTAATGCTATCTTTTTGTATCTTCCAGGTAGGAGTACTGTAGGTAAGGCATTACATCGGACTAAGACAAAAGCCCTTCTCTTGTGGAGAGTATCAAGGTGTGTGAGATACATGGCTGGTGCTAGGATGTATCTCTGACTATCCATCATGGGAAGCTGAATAGTATTACCCACATTTGATGGCTGCAGGTATATATTGACTTCCACTGGTATAATAAAAGAATAGCATCCTAAGTGGGTCCTTAAATCAAGCCAACTTGTAGAGCTTATGTATTGAAATGGGTCCAAGAGTAGCTTTATAAACTATGTAATTATATTTGGAAATTTTTAGCTTCTTGACTCTTTTAAAGTTTGCAAACCACCCCACTCCATCCCCACCCCATCCCAAAGTGGATAGTGATCATTTTCCACTTACTCTATGCTTGAGAGGTCCTTGATGCTCTCTAAAGTTGGTTGCTTTCTCATACACATTTCATTACCCGAACTAAGTGACATTATCAGTGCTAGTAAGAAGTGGGGTTTGTTCTCAGTTTATAGTCTAAGAGTTTTTCTTGTCTGTGATGCTGGGGACAGTCTTGGAGGTTCTTTGGTTGTGCAGTTTACTGTCAGTTTGTTTGGCAGTTCCTTGATTGGGGTATTGTTTAGTTCTTGATTCTTGGTCTAATGTTAATCTTGGAGTTAATCTATGCTCATCTGGGTGCTGATTGTTAGTTTGATCTGAGGTTGCCTGGTCTTTTGATTTACTTAGAATGTTTTGAAGGGCTTGAGTTGGCTTGTGTGCTACGCTGATTCCATGCGGTTGTAGTATTTATTTATTTTATTTTATTGGTTCAATTTATATGCCGCCCTTCTCTGGAGACTCAGGGTGGCTTACAATGCATTAGTAGCCTGTTGGTGTCTTCTGAAATGTTCTTTATGTGTGGCAGTGTTATTTTTATGGTTTAGAATCACATGGAATCAGTGTAGCATACAAGCCAACTAAAGCCCTTCAAAATATTCTAAATAAATTGATTTACAGTTTCAGAAGACAAAGCAGGACTCATCTACAACATACAGTGTAACAACTGCAAAAGCCACTTCCTAGGGCAAACAAGCAGAAGATTGGCAGAACTCTTCAACTTCACAACATATGGACAGACTTAACCATAGTTTCAACTGTGAAACTGTGACCACCCTAGACCAAGCCAAGTCCAAAAACACTAGGGAATTTCTAGAAGCCTGGCACTCCAACAAATTAGCCTCAATACACACATTGAAATAAACAAAATCTATGTACTATGAAAAAAAGACAACTAACAAACCAAAAAGGGAGTAAAAAGACTAAGATATCTCCCCATTGGCAATCAGCACCCAGGTAAGCATAGATTAACTCCAAGATTAACATTAGACTAACAATCAAGAACTAAACAATACCGGAAGTTGACCGCTGTGAAACGGATGGGCGATTTTAGGGTTCCAGAATTGCTGCTGATAGCCTCGCTGCTAGACGGTCCAGCTAGGACCCAACAGTCTAGTTTTGACTGTGGCAGTGGAGGGCACCTTCTATAGATCTCAGAGACTCCACAAAGTTCGTGATTGATCCAGAAAAGCCCTTTTTCCAGCAGCGGGGAAGCAGCCAAGCGGCTGCCAAGGCTGAGACAGCTTCGGAGGGAGAAAGGAATGACAGCCCGATGCGGTGAGAGAGTCTTATTTTAATTGACAAAGTTCACCTTAAGAGGTGAGTGTGTTGATGATTAACTAAAGAAAGCTAAGCGGCGAATTTACTTTGGATAGACTACTTGAAACCCGATTGCTGATTGAAAGGATTTTGAACTAATTGTTTCTTTAAAACTGTGATTGGATTGAAAGAGAAAGAGGGGAAGACATTGTTTTTTTTGGGACTGTGCTTTTTTTGAAAAAAAATTGTCTGATTTGGGATTGATCCATTGTGAAGCCTTTTTTATTTATGCCTTTGTTGTTGTTTTTAAAAAACTTTTTCTCTTTTTTTGGATTATCTTTCAAAGATAATCCAAAAGAAGATTTGGATTTTTAACGTAGGAAAGCTAAGAGAGTGAAAGTGCTGCCATCTGCTGGGGAAAAGAAAAGAAGAGAAGAAATTCTGTTGCAATGTGTATCAAGGTAGAAAGATGAAGGATGCATTGTAGCCAAAATAATAACAAAGTGGCTCTGAGCTTCAGTTTGTTTAGCATAAGTGAAGAGAACATCTGAGACAGTATTTATCTGCATTGTTGATTCAGGTGTTCTTGGTGGCTTTGAAGGAGCCTTGGAAAAGTGGGGACAGGAATTTTCCTTTTTATGATCATTACTTTTTTGGGTTGCCACTGTTATTCTCTCTCTTTGAGGCTTGTATGAGAGAGAATTCTCTGTATTCTTTCCGGATATAAACATAAGTGAAAGATCTTCTTTATTCTGAGTCTTTTTAAGAATCGAATTTGATTAAAGCATTCAAGAGCCAGAAGTTGTTTTTTTTTTCCTATCTTTTCTGGGGGTTTTTTCTATATTGCTCCCTATTGTGGATTTTTGATTTTGGACCTCTGTATTTTTATTATTCACCTTTTTTCTTTTTTCTCACTCTTCGATATTTTGTTTTTATATGATTTTTTTTTCTTTTTTTATGGAATTCTAGGGTATGGAAGAATCTGAAGAGTTGGGTTTTTCTTTTCTTTTTCCATATTTGATTTTTCGCTTTCTTGCTATTCCTTTTCTTTCTTCCTTTTCTTGTTTCCCTCTTTGTTTTTTTTTAAACTTTTTTCTTTTTTTAGCCTTCACACCAGTGGATTATAATGAAATGAGTAAAAAAGCTGCAACAGTGGGAGCTGCAACCACACCCTCTGCATCTCCATCTGGAGGACAAAGTACGATCCAGGCCATGCTCCAACAAGAGAAAGAGAAAGAAGCATCACTACAAGCAATTTTGAACACAGTTCGAAGGATGAAACAATAATTACTTAAGACAGACAAGAATGTCCAAAGGATGGAACAATAACTAATAAAGACAGATGAAAAAGTGATCAGTATCAAACAGACAATGTCAAAATTTGAAGGAAGACTACAAGAGCTGGAGAAGAAGGATGACCAAAAGAGAGAAAAAATGAAAGACTTTGATAACAGACTGAAAGAGATGGAAAGCGAAAGGAGGGGGGTAATGGAACTCGAAATAGATAAAGTGGAATTCTATCTCAGATTTCAAAATGTGGAGGAAGAGAAAGGAGAAAATTTTGTGGATGTCATGATTTCTATGCTTGCTGATGCTTTGGAGATATCTAGAGAGGAGATGACATATGGAGCGGACAAGATTTATCGAGTTTACACTAGATACACTATACACAATAAATTACCAAGAGAAGTCCACATAAGATTTACTAAAAAATCAATTAAAGCACAAATTCTTCAAGTGGCAAAAGAAAAAACATTGAAATTAAAGGAGAAAGAAGTGGTGGTCTTGAAACAAATACCAAGGAAAGTGACAGATATGAGAAAAGAGTATAAATTTCTGACCAAGATACTAATTCAAAAGGGTGTTAATTTTAGATGGCTGATACCAGAAGGATTGATCTTAACATGGCAGCTTCAAAGATAAGGCTAGATATAATTGACAAAGAGAGAGCTTTTTATGAAGATTTTTTAAAGGAAAAGGAAGTAGCAATGGAAACAGAAACAGAAGCTACACTGTTGTCTACAAATCTATAGAAGAGGAAATGGTAATGATTGAACCAACGGAGGGTGCTGTTGGCGGGACTGAGGAATTCAAAGAATAACGGGAAGTAAGATCAACTAGAGCAATAAAACCTACATATAAAATATGAATATCGATGCAATGAAATTAATCTCAATAAATATAAATGGACTTAATTCAGCTGTGAAAAGAAGAAAGGTTTTTCATAAATTAGAGAAGCTAAAATTTGATATAATTTGTTTGCATGAAGTTCATATTAAAAAGCAACATGAACAATTATTGACACAATCTAAACTTGGAAGAATTTTTTCATCATTATCGCAAAATAAAAAGAGAGGTGTTGTTCTATACAACAAAAATTCAATAAAAGCAGAACAAATATATAGAGGGCAGAGTTTTGATGGTGGAGATAATTGATAATAATATGAAGATACTACTAGTTGCAATATATACGCCAAATAACAATCAAAGTGATTTTTATCGAAATTTACATATGAAAATAATTGAAATGGACTATGATAATATATGTATGATGGGAGATTTTAATGGAATAGTAAATGAAAAACTGGATTATAAAACAACAAAAACAGGAAGATATAATAGAAAAAAATTTCGACTTGATTTCGAAAATTGAGCAGGTAGAAATAGACACTAATTTATGAGCTGATCATAATCCAGTGATAGTAACCTGGAAAGGCCAAAAAAAGAAAAGCTAGATGGACTTTGAATAATACAATTTTGAAAGAAAAAGAATTTGTACAGAAAATGCAAAGAGAGCTGGAGTTCTTTAAGGAGAATAAAAAGGAAGATACATTGTTACAAAACCATTGGGATACAATGAAGGCTTCCGCTAGAGGCATAATAATAGATTTTATAAAGAAAAGGAACGTGAAAAAAAGACAAACTTTTATAATATTAAAGGATGATTACAAGAGATTTGAAAAAGAACTCCAGAAAGATTCATATAAGAAAGATGTAAAAATGAAAATGGACACATTGAAACATAAAATGGATTTACTGGAGAAGGAAGAGCTAGCCTAAAAAATAAGAAGTGCTAAACAGAATTATTTTGAAAATGCGAATAAACCAGGAAGATGGCTAGCATATAAATTGAAAAAAGAAAGGGAATAAAAAAAAATGCAACTGACTGATGATCAAGGACAAAGTAAATTTAGAAATAAAGAGATGGGAAAAATAATACAAGAATATTATAGGTACTTTATAAAAGAGAGTTGGTTGAAGAGGGGAAAGTCAAAAAATATCTACAGAATGCAAAATTACCTTCGATTCCCAAGGACATTGAAGAAATGCTAGATGGGCGTATAACAACGATGGAATTAACAGAAGCACTTAAGAAACAAAAAATTGGAAAGACATCAGGACCAGATGGTTTGCCTGTTGAATACTATAAGACATTACAAGAATCTTTATGTCTTCCACTTTTGGATGTTATGAATGAAGTAATGATAAATAAAACAATACCCCAATCATGGACTGAGGCTTATATCACACTGATCCACAAAGAAGACATAGACTGACAGCAAATTAAAAACTATAGGCCTATATCCCTGCTAAATTCGGACTATAAAATTTTTGCTTCAATACTGGCAGAAAGAGATACTTGAATAACTTAAGAGATACTTGAATAACTTTATACATTCATACAATAACTTTATACATTATAAATGGATATCTTCCAAAAAGACAAATTAGAGACAATATAAGAATAATTTTGAATACCCTAGAATATGATGAAGCGCATCCTGAAAAACAAATGGCTTTGATATTCCTAGATGCACAAAAAGCATTTGACAATGTGAATTGGCAATTTATGACGCTATAAATGGAAGAGATAGGCTTCGGAAGGAAATTTATTCAGGCAATTGAAGCTATATATTCGAAACAAATGGCTAAGGTAATGATTAATAGAGAGTTGACTGATGTTATTGAAATAGAAAAAGGTATTCGACAGGGGTGTCCTTTATCCCCATTGCTATTTATATTGACTTTGGAAGCGTTGAATAGAAATGTTGGAAAAGAAAAACAGATAAAAGGAATTAAAATTTGAAAGGAAGAATATAAATTACAAGCCTTTGCTGATGACCTGGTCTTTATTATTGAAGAACCATTAACATCAATAAATAAATAGACAGAAAAAATAGGTGAATTTGGGGAGGATGCCGGTTTGAAAATTAATAAAGAAAAGACAAAAATAATGACTAAAAATATGTTAAAAAAACAAAAAGTAGAACTGAGGGAGATTTCAAGGATGCAGGTCACAAACAAGGTAAAGTACTTGGGGATTCAACTAACAACAAGATGCAGTTCTCTCATTGAAAACAATTACAATAACCTTAAGCAACAGATAAGACAAGATTTGTTGAAATGGGGAAATTTGCAGTTATCTTTGATTGGTAGAATTGCAACTATTAAGATGAATATTTTACCTAGAATTTTATACTTTTTTCAGACAATTCCTATAAAGCTGGGTAAGGAATTCTTTGCAGATTTAAATAAAATGGTTTTGAAATATGTTTGGCAGAGAAAGAAGACAAGAATAAAACTCAAATTGTTACAAGATGCTAAGATGAGGGGTGGCTTTGGTTTACCGAATTTTGAATTATATTACCAAGCGGTTTGTTTAATGTAGATTAAAGAATGGGTAACATTGAAAAACACTATATTATTGAATTTGGAGGGACATGATTTGTTGATGGGATGGCACGTTTTCTTATCGTATAAAGGAACTAAAATTCAGGGGTATTTTAGAAGACATCAGATACATGAAGCTCTGTTTTTGACATGGGAGAGGATTAGAAAATACCATTATTTGAAGATTCCAGTCTGGGTATCTACAATTGAAGCTTTTTCTTATCCAGTGGTATATAGAGGGGAATAAATTATTAGATATAGCGAATTATTGGATGAAAAGGGTGAACTTAAATTGAAACAAGATTTAGATTCAGGGAATTAAGATGGATTGGTTTTCATACATGCAAATAATTTCCAGATATTGAGAAGATTTCAAACAAGAAGGTATTTATAGTATTTTGACTGGTTTAGACATGATATTAATGGGTTCTGATGACCATGTAATTAAAAAGTTATATGGGTACTTACTTCAAGTAAAATTGGAAGAAGGACAAGTTAAAGAATCAATGATAACATGGGGCAAAAATTTTGGTTATAGTATTGATTTAAAGAAATGGCAACAATTGTGGTCACATAATTATAAAATGACAATGTCGACAGCATATAAAGAGAATTTGTATTAGATGATTTACAGGTGGCATTTACCCCTGACGAGGATAGCAAGAATGTTCAAGAATAAATCGGAGAAATGTTGGAAGTGTCATCAAACTCCAGGATCTTATTACCATATGCGCTGGACATGCGAGATTTTGGACTAAAATACATATGAGCTTAGAAAAAATGACAGAGACATATTGACTTTAAACCAGAGATATTTTTATTAGGGATTCTACCAGAGACATTTAATAAATTTAATGTAAATTTAAATTATTAAATGTAATTTAATAATTACAATACTTAATTGTGAACATTTTAACAGCGGCCAGAATTGTATTTGCCAAAAACTGGAGAGAAGATAATTATTGATGAAGAAATTATTAAGAAAATGTTGGACTGTGCTGAAATGAGTAGATTGACATTTGAAATAAGAGAGCAGGAAGATAAACAATATTATTTGATATGGGAGATATTTTATCAATGGTTTGACAAAAAAGTATGGAAATGAGATAGCATATATGAAATGAAACTTCAATGAAATGTTTAAATATTTATCTTCTGTTCAAGTAAAGAATAATTGTTATATGATGAGATTCGGAAAATTGTAAGCACGAAATGATTTTAACCGATCGAGATGCTGTCTATAATTGTTTGCAAGGATGCTATTTTTAAGTTGTTTTTTATTTTAATTTAAAATAAAACTTTTTTCAAAGAACTAAACAATACCCCAGTCAAGGAACTGCCAAACAAGCTGACAGTAAACTGCCCAACCAAAGAATTTCCTAGACCAGGGGTGTCAAACTGGCAGCCCAAGGGCCGAATGTGTCATGCGCATGACATAACCACCCCAGCTCTGCAAAGGGAAAAAACATCATGAAACATTATGTGATGGCAACGTGAGGCCGCATGTTTGACACCCATGACCTAGACCAGTGATGGCTAACCTTTTCCGGATCAAGTGCCCAAAGCGTGTGCGCCTGTAACCCCAAATGCCCCCTGGATGCCCCTGTCCCCCGGTGCATGCATGTGTGCCCCCTGCACGCATGTGACCCCCCTGCATGCATCCGGCTCCCTGCGCATGCGCGGCAGTGACTCAAAGACCAGCTGGCTGGTGGCAGTTGCATATGCCTGCGCAGCAGAGCTAAACTGGGGTGACAGCTCATGTGCCCACAGAGAGGGCACTGCCTGCCACTTCTGGCATGCATGCCATTAGGTTTGCCATCACAGTCCTAGACCATTCCCACCAACACTGACAAGGCAAACTTGGAATATAAATTGAGAACAAACCCCACTTCTTATTAGCACTGATGATATCACCTAGTTTGGGTACTGAAACAGTCAAGTTCAGAGAGCACCAAGGACCTCTCAAGCATTGAATAAATGAGAAATGATCACAGTCAACTTGGGAATCATAGTTTATATGGTTACTCTTGGAGTCATTCCAATACATAAGCTCTGCAAGTTGGTCTGACTTAAGGGATCTATTTAAGATGGAAAAATTCAGCCTGTTAGTTCTTGGGATAAGCATAAGCCTGCAAAATTTGCTTTAAGATCCTTTACTTTTCATGCAAATAGGAAGAAAGTCAATTCTAAACTAAATTGATGAGGATTATATTGTTCATATATACAGTTTCATCGTCAAATCCAAGCCTAGAATCTAAATCTCCCCCATCAATATAATGCAATGGGCATGCATTAAATAGAGTGTTCAAGTAACATTCCATAAGCTGCTGACTGCATATTTTCTACTTAAAGGTAGAAAATGTACCTTGACTATTACTAGAGTGCAGGATCCTAATTAAACCTCTAATGACATGGCATAGTATTCAAATGGCATAGGCCAGTGATAGCTAACCTTTTTGCCATCATGTGCCAAAAGCAGGGGTAGTGGGGGGGGGATTGCTTGCATGCGTGCCCACACCCATAATTCAATGCACCCCGTCCCCCCCATTCCCCCCCCCCGTTTTTGGCATGCAATGACTCGGTGGGCTGGTAGGCCCATTTTTTTGCCCTCCAGAAAGGAGCCTGGGGAGGGCAAAAAAACAGCCTTCCTCATTCCTCCAGAGGCCCTCCGGAGGCCCGGAAACAGCCCGTTTCCTGACTTCCAGTGGGCCTGGAAGGCCCGAAAATCAGTTGCACATGCATGCTGGACTGAGGTAGGGCAACACTCATGTGCCCACAGATATGGCTCCGTGTGTCACCTGTGGCACCCGTACAATAGGTTCGCCATCATGGGCATAGGTTCTTGAGTTGTTATATTCATGCTGGTAGTTAACAATATACCTAGAATTTCCTTTAAGTTCGTCTCTGCTACACATTTGTCCCTGCTACACATTTAGAGAGTAAGCTATATATCCATTTAATGTCAGGGCTGTTGAAAACCAGGTTTCTTGCAGCAAGATGACATCAAATGTAGTTATAAAGCTTATGAAGGTAGTATCTCTGCATTTGGACAACCAATTAGTCACATTCCAACTAATCAGTTACTTTGTTCTGTTGGCTCTCATGTCAGTCCTTTATATGGCCCTGAAAGTGAGACTCATAACCAACTTTCTGATATGATATATTCTGTTTGGAGAACAGTAACCTGCCCCCTCCTTGTAGTTGCATCCCTTGAGATTCAAAGTTACTTCTCTTCTGAATAAGCAACTTCTGAATGTTAAGTGATCCTTTCTTCATATTTTCATGACTACTAGCTTTGTCCAATCCTGACAATGATAATGGGTTTATACAAGCTCGATTAGAAAGGACTAAGCCATTAACAGGTTTTTCTTTTATTAAAGTAGAATCTAAGCCATGATCTAGGGAGGGAGCTAGCAGCTTTCCTCCAAATAGGTGAGATGATGATTCATCATTATCCACCAACGTAGTTTGTGTATCAGAATCCTTATCTAGGCTTGTATTACTCCAGAGGCTCTATCATGATATAGATGTAAATCCACTAGAATAGTTTTTCTCTCTTGGAGTTGCCTTAAGTGGTTAGGGTAGGGAATTATCTCTTGTCCGAGCTGTTCTCACTTAAGTTCAGCCAAGGGATAAGAGATGTGAATGGTGAGTGAGGTTTGTTAGTTTAAAATATTGGTTAAAAAATTGGTTTAAATATGGTTTAAAAATTGCTTAATGCATTGTAAGCAGCCCTGAGTCTCTGGAGAAAGGCGGCATATAAATCAAACTAATAAATAATAAATAAATAAATAAAATATGGAGTCTGTTCTGGAGAGCTATTAGTTGAGCATTATGAGTCACAATGAGAGAGGTAAGAGTAACTGCATTCTCTCTGCACCAAAATAGTGATTTCTGTGATAATTTTCCTCTGCTCTTTGCAGGGAGCTGCATCCATAATCAAATGTGGAGAATGTAGCTGAATCAGGGGGTGAATTGAGGTGTCTAAAAATTCTGGAAATTAAAAAATTAAGTCAAAACCTTTTAAACCCCAAAGAAATAGGTTAAAAAATGATACATATCCACATCTATATGTTTGGGATGACAGTTTAGGGTTAGGGTTAGGTTTGTGCAAGATCCCTAGCAAGCAAGATATTGAAAGGGATAGGCAATGGAACCTGGTTCTTTTGAAACACTCCATAATGTAGGGTTTGTTAAAAAGCAACTTGGGTTTATAGACCTTACAGTAGAGGTTGTTATAGGGCCTGTTAATAAAAACAATACCATCACTACCATCACTAGATATTGTCAGAACCTACATAGGTTTATCAGGTTTGGACTGAATATTATTCAGAGAAGTAAAAATAACTACAACTGTAGAACTTGTGTGTAAACAAAGTTCTCTTAGCGGTTGTATAGCGTGATTGATTGGATAGCTTTTCCTTTGCATTCCTTCCCCACTTCACTTGTGTCTTGTAATTGATGGAAGGCGGGGCTACAAGGAACCTTCCTGAGGTTATAAAGAGGAAGCTGATCCTTTCCTCAACCCTTTTCAGAGAAGAAGCTGAGTCTTCCTTTCTTGAGGTAGCACACTTGTTCTTAAGCAATGGTGTACTTACAACTTGGTGGGAATTACAGGTGGTAGGAAGAGTAGAACGTCTTGTAGTTATTGCTTCCTCAGCTTTCTTTTATACTACTGAGTGAGCTATTTCTTAGTTACGTCTTTCCTTTGGTGGCCTTTCCAAAAATATTCTTGCAAGCAGCTTAATTCAACAAACAGGCTCTCTTGCTGTTTAATATTTGATGTGATAATGTTATCTTCTAAAGTCAAAGTTAGGGGCAGCTCCCTTTGCCACCTTCTTAGTAAGGTAGTCTTTATTGCTTCTTTGACATAAAATTGGCCTGGTCTTCATGCAAGCCATGCTCTCCGCACTGCGAGTTCTAGTCCTGTTTTGGGAATAGAACTTTTTTTTAAGAGAAGCAAATTATTCAATAGGTATTTATTTATAAATTGGACTTTTAATCTCACTACATTCTACAGAGGCTGTAATAATAACTGAGGACTTTTTCCTGCTGCCTTGAAAGTCACCATTAATGTACTTTAGAAATAATGGGATTTGTCCTAGTGGAATTAAAATAGCAACTTTTATCAATATATATTTGTATATGTATTTGTATTTATCCTCCCAATTTGAAGCTACAATAAGTAATGAAAAATAGTCATGTTAAAATGATTTGTTTTGATAATATATTAAAAAAAAATAAGAGGCTAAAGCAAATGAAGCTAAAACATGAAGTTTCCCTATACTTCCACCCCTAATTGTACAAAAATGAGCTGTGTGCAGGTATAGGGAAATCTCCCCCTAAATTTCAATAGTGAATACAGCCAAGCTGGGATAATGAATACAGCCAAGCTAGAGAAGGCTATCTACTCCTATTCCAATAACTCAGAAATTGCTGCACTTCTCAAACAATTTATTCCAGAGCAAACAATTTCATTAGCTGTGTTTGACCTTGGTTACCAAATTAACCCGTTTTCTTTAATAACATGATACACTGAACCATAGTCTAATAAAAAAGGCTTAGTTTGCACAATATATTAAGGCACAAAAAGTCAACATTAAGTTAACCAAGTTCATCAAAACTGGCCTTTGATTACTCTTAACAAACCAAGTTGTGTAACTAAATCTATTACTGCAAAGCAGCAAGGACTGCTCTAAAAATGCAACTCTCTGAATAAATGGATCAGCTGTTCTGGAACTGTCCTCCTTTTTTACTTCCTTCTTTCAAAAGGAAAAAAAAGTAATGCAGATTATTTTAGAGACCATGTCATTTTCCCTTCAGGATGTTGGAAGCCCTTAATTTAGCCCCCAAATTGAACTGTCTTCTTTTGCTTCTGAAAGAATATAGGGGAGATGAGACTTCCCCAACTATCTTCCCCAATTGTGTTTGGCTCCTCAAAGGGACAGCTAGTTGGCAAGAAGGGATAGCAGGTAGTGTGAGGAAAGACATCTGATCTAGACATCCCATTTTCCCAAATCAACCCTGTTTTCAAAATACACATTTTTTTTCTGCTTTAATTATTGTATACTGTGGTAATATTGTCAGGGCGATATTCAATTATTATTTTTAAAAATCCTAAAGGATTTTTAATACTTAAAAACTAAAGAGGAGGATTCAAGGGTGTGTCTGCATTCATGATATCATAGTGCAGAAACGCGACATCATAGAGAACCTACTTGTGTTGTCTTGACAACCAGCTACAGCTAAATACTCAAAAAGTGCCTGTGAGAGATGGACAGGCTTTATTTGCCTTGCAGTTCAACACCATCAGTTTGAGATCCTCTAAGACATACCATTTTTTTAAAAAATATACGTACTAGATGTGCTCATAGAACTTAGAAGAAAAACACTTAAGAAAACGCATCTTTTCTAGAATACCAAGTATCAAGGCAAGAACTGAGTGAGTGAATGAAAAAGTGAAGCTGTGGAAGGGAAAACAGAATCCTCAGATCTAGGAAATTTGCAAATGTATACCCATGAAGTGATAGGCATGTGTGGACAATTTAGGCCAGTAGAAGGAGGGTGGGAAAAGCAACTGAATCTGAAAAGTATGAGGGAAGGAACTGATTTTTTTTTTTGTCTTTTTCAAACAGGGTAAGAGAGCTGTAAACTGCTAAAATCCCCCGGATCTGACAGGAACAGAGAAGTGACAGAAGATCCCTTCTTGAAAAACATGATGGAGTCGAGCGCATTTCCTGAGGCTCCTACTCTAAATACATCTGATGATGTAGCCGAGTCTCCACAAACTGAAAATGCAGATGAAGATCCAGATTCCGAGAATATTCCAGGTTCTTCTGAGGCTGCTGCTGCACAAGATCCTTTACTGCATGATAGCAGAAATCATTCCAAGAAAAGAGCCACCCTGCCTTCTGAAAGACCTGGAAAAAAATTAAATAAAACAAGAGCTGCTGCACCCAAGCCACCTACTTCCAGTCTTTCCTTATTGATCTACAATGCTGTTGCCAACTCCAAGAAGAAGTCTGGTCTTTCCATGCAAGCTCTTAAGAAAATCGTGGCAAACATGGGTTACGACATGGTCAAAAAGAAGCACTACTTCCTAAGATCTATCAGGAATATGGTGGCAAAAGGGCAACTCTGGCAAATAAAGGGCACTGGAGCAACCGGCTCATTCAAGATCAGTCCTGACATTGGAAAGAAGAACCCATCAACAGTGAAAGGAAAAGGTCCAAAGGCCAAACATTCCACCAAGAATAAAAAAAGGTCTGCCATATCCAAGAATGCCCGAGAAACTGCCAAGAAGCAAGTGAAGGCAAATGACAAGAAAGCCTGTAAAAGAGGCAAGATGTCTTCTGTTCAGGCTGCCTCAATCCCAGTCAAGGTGTAAACCAAGATGTCTCACCTATCTTTCACAATGACATCTGAAGCTTTTTGACTAATAAAGCAATCACTGTATTTGAAATTCAACAATGTCCATATCATTTCTTTGAAAAATAAAGCATATTATAGTTATGGGAGGGAGGGAGGTTGTAGGATATATATAGTTATGGAGTATACATAAAAACACAAGATAGTTGCCAATATTCTCCCTTTTGAAATATTTTTATATATCTCCCACAAAACATAAAACTAACTTGAATCAATGGGATCCATCTTGGGAACTACATTAGGAACAAATTTGCTGGTATGCCATTAAATAAATGGCAATATTGTGAATGGTTACACCCACAATGCAGCTATTTTCAAATAGCAGGGAATTTAATTCCCCCAGAGCAATTATTTCATATGAATCGCCCCATAGCATGCTGTCAACTTTACAAATGTGCCAGTTAGTCCCCACCACCACTAAAAAAACCTATCCTTGTCTTAAAATATTGCATTAAAATTATTTCTTTACTTTTCTAATTTTTACACAACTCTTCTTCCAAAGGAGAAATAATAACACTCACTTTTTGGGAAACAAAACCTGATCTATTTTGTAGATCATTTATGTCAGCTCTGCCACATCGGACTTTCCAAAACAACTGCCCTCCTATTCAGATGGGAATATTCCAACCAAAACATAATTTATCTGCACAGTTGTTAAAAAAAAATCAAAATATATATTCAATCAAAGTACATGTTTTTATATGCTTAAATAGATGACTGTCCCAAGCACCCAAAGACAAACCTGTGAGCACTTACGTTCTGATCAGTCAAGTCTTCCCCAACCCATAACTAACCCATTGGGCCATAGTCTTCCCTGACAAAAGGCATAAACATTTCTCTCTGAAAAGTGTAGAACATGTTGTGGCCCAGGTCTCTCAGCCTAATCATATCAGACATCTCTAATATGGTGTTTATTAATTATGGGTTTATTGAATTTGTTTGCTACCCATCTTGCCACAAGGTGACTCTGGCTTACAACATTAAAATGAAACCATAAATATATGAATAAATATATAAAATATTAAAATTACAATAAAATACAGGTTATAACTAAAGATGGGGAGTAAGAGAATCTATGGGGGATTGGGGGGTGGGTGGGAACTGCTATTAGTCAGACAAGCACTTCCAGTGTGATATTCCTCCATTAGGGCCCCAAGCCAATTAGCAGAGTCAGGTCTTCAGGCTCTTACAGAAAGTCAGGAGGGTGGGAGAAAAACTCATGGGGCAAGATGTTCCAAAGGGCTGGGGCTACATCAGAGAAGGCATTTCTCATGGGCCTTGCTAGCCTTGATAGGATCCATAACATTCCTCTCTGCTGGCATAGGTGGTACAGGCCTGTCCCATAGGTCTGGTTCCTCAAATAACCTGGACCCATGCCAGGAAGGGCTTTATTAATTATAACCAACATCTTGAATTGCATCCACAAGCAAACTAGCAGCCAGTGCAGCTCTCAAAGCAGTGCTGTAACATGAGCCACTCTAGGAGCCTCAAAGACTATGAATGCTACCACACTCTGCATCAGGGGCTGTTCCTCTGTCCTGGTCCTATTAGACCTCTCAGTGGCTTTTGATACCATCGACCATGGTATCATGCTACATTGGTTGGAAGACTTAGGGGTGGGGGGCACTGTGCTGCGGTGGTTCTCCTCTTTTCTCTCCGACCAGTTGCAGACTGTGTTGGCAGGGGGACAGAGATCGACCCTGAGGCCCCTCATATTTGGGGTACCATAAGGGTGGGTCCTCTCGCCCCTTCCTTCCTTCCTTCCTTCCTTCCTTCCTTCCTTCCTTCCTTCCTTCCTTTCCTTCCTTCCTTCCCTCCCTCCCTCCCTCCCTCCTTCCTTCCTTCCTTCCTTCCTTCCTTCCTTCCTTCCTTCCTTCCTTCTTTTCTTCCTTGTCTAGAATTTACCATACAATATTTACAGAGAAAAGAAAATTTATTATAGCATACACACACACACACACACACACACACACACACACACACACACACATTCATGCAGATAAAACTCTTAATGTTTCTCCAAGTTTACAATTGAACAGGATAAGCACAGCTTTTATTTCTACATTATTTATAAACCGCACATGTTTGTAATATAAAAGTAACACATACAAAGGATAGAATACATTCAGAGTTCCCTATAGGCTTGCCCATGTTACCTTATTTGTCATTACTCTTCCCTTTTCAAATAATAGGCAGAAAAGACATTTGAATTACGGCACTTTATTTTCTTTTTCCTTACACACAGCTTCAGCTATGGAAACCTCATGTCGTCACTGACTTCTCACTACAACAATTGGATGGATCAGACTGTTCAGGCTTGGCCTTCTCTTTCTTTGACCTTCTCCTCTTCCTCTTCTTATGCTTGGCAAGTTTCTTTTTCTTAAGGATAGCTATTGCCTTTCTCCTCCTCCTTCTCCTCCTCCTTTTTCTCTTTCTTCTTCTCAGTACTTTCAACATTATTTTACTAATCCCATAGGAGCCTGTCAGTCCACGCCCAGTCAACTTCCTCAACAATCCTTTGGCCACCAAAGCCCTCAAGACTCTCTTGAAATGGTTCTTCCGCTTCTCCAGGCTGTAGCCAGTGGCTGCAACACTCTTCTTGAGGGCTTGCAGGGAGACACCACTGCGTTTCTCAGTAGAAGCCACCACTTGGAAAATGAGTTTGGAGACACCACGCTTTGGCTGAAGGAATTTCCAGGGAAAAGAAGGCTTGCCTCTATCTTTTGACTTGTAACTAGGTTTCATGTGCAGGCCTGAAGAAGAGGGTTGAGGTTCATCGAAGTCATTATTTGAAAGTAGATTTGGGGCAAAGATGTTGGCTGATATTGGTTCAGGAATGCTTTCTTCTGAAGATTCAGCATTAGTCAAAGAAAAGGTCATCTGTTTTTCACTTACGGTACCCATTTTCTTCTCAAACTTGGCTTGGCCTGCTATTTCCTCAACATGACCCCACGTTTCAGGGTGGCTTAGCTCACTTCCTGTCTTCCTTTTAGTAGAGGTTCCCTCCTGAGTGCCACGTTAGTTTACTCTGATGTTTCTTCCAGGAATCCCCAAGACTGACTGACTGCCACAGAAAGTAAGATGTTGGATGGGATTCCTGTGCAAGGCCATCCCACTTTGCCACAGTTATGATAGCAGTGGAGGAAGTGCTTGAAACTATTGAAGAGTTGCCATGGGAACAGCTTGGTAGATTGTGGTATCACAGTTACTCTGTGATGCCTTCCTCTCTCTGTATGTTATATGTCTATATGTGTGTCTCTTGGTTAATGGTTTTGCCAGGGGTATCAAACTCATGCCCCATAGGCCGGATGCATCATGTACTGGCCACACCCATATTAGGTTTAGTGAAGGGGGGGCGTTGCAATATGTCACGTGACAACATGACGTTGTGAGTTTGAAATCCATGATTTAGACTGACTCTAAGGACCTATCACAAACTAGGTTTAACTTTAGAAAACTTTAGAAAAAAATTGATTACCTCACTGTTAAGCAAATATAATAGAAGGTACAAATTCATAAAGTTTAGCTAGAATGAAAGGAAATTTTGAAAATACAAACACACTGGAGGTGTGACAAGGGAAATGGTGACAATTGAACAGAACTAATGATTTATTTATGTTTACATTCAAGTATAAATAAAAGCAAAGACAAAGACAGAAAGAAAGCAACTTACTCTGAGGTGCTCAGGTCCCTCTTGTACCTACAATTCAAAAAAACAAAGAGGTATTACATCCAATTAGAAAAAAAAGCAAATCATTTTATTTTTCAGTAATATATTTTTGAGAATTGCAAGCATCCCCTTATGAGAGACAGTATAGCATAGTGGTTTAAAGCCTCATGGTACGAATCAGGAGACTGTAGATTGTTATCCTACCTTAGACACAAAGCCATCTGGGTGACTCTGGGCCAGTCACTCTCTCTCAATCTTAGGGAGAAGGTGAGGATCAACCATATCAAAAATCTTACGAAGAAAATTGCAGGGATGAGCCCAGATAGTCATCAGGCATCCAAAATTATGTGGCGGCCCAACTCCTTACCCCCCACCAACCATCCTTATATTCTCAGTTTACTCTCATACCCAACAAGAGATCCACAGCCTATTAAGTTATTGTTATGTTTTGAAAAATGCTCCTAGACTTAATCCCAGTCAAAAGAGAAAAGAATTTGAGAATATGGGCAGATATTATGCATGGGCAGATATTAACATTTCTTTAGTGCAAAGTGGTTCAATTCTCTCTGCAATGAACTTTAATGCTTCTGGCTTCTTATGCATTAATTAAGCCTCAGTGCAAGACAATTTCCCACTGGATCTTTCCAATATAAATGCTACTGTTATTAATAAGGGGACTGATATGCTCGATAAATTGTTGGAGAACTCTTTCCTTGATTACACTGCTTATTACCAGGATCAATTCAGTTGAGGAAAGTACCCTCTTCCTCCATGTGCATCCTTTCCAAAGCTGTTTACTATGGAGAGGAGCAGAACTATCCCAGATAGGAGGGACCGTTTCTTTAAATTACAGGTATGACTTACAACCATTCATTTAGTAACCATTTGAAGTTACAACTGCACTGAAAAAAGCGACATATAACCATTTTTCACACAACCATGGCATCATTCTCATGGTCACGTGATCAAAATCTGAACTCTTAGAAACTGGTTCATATTTATGACAGTTGCGTGTTTCAGGGACGTATGATCCCTTTTTACAACCTTCTGACAGGCAAAGTCAATGGGGAAGCCAGATTCATTAAACAACAGTGTTACTACTTAACAATCGAAGTGATTCACTTAACAACTGTGGCTGGTGGCTCAGCAGACTAACGCATTGTGATTAACTCCAGCTGTCTGCAATTACTGTAAGTTCGAATCTCCCCAGGCTCAAGGTTGACTCAGCCTTCCATCCTTTCTAAGGTAGGTCAAATGAGGACCCAGTTTGTGGGGGCAATAAGCTGACTTTGTATAAAATATACAAAAGTATGAAGGCTATTGCTTAACGCATTGTAAGACACCCTGAGTCTCCGGAGAAGGGCAGCATATAAATCAAATTTTTTTTTAAAAAAAGAAAGGTGATAAAATGGGTCAAAATTCATTTAACGACTGTCTCACTTAGCAAAAGAAATTTTGGACTCAATTATGGTTATACGTTGATGTAAATATTTTTATTTTTACATATAATTCAGTCCTAAGAGAGGCTGGACATTTATCTTTAATGTTTTAATGTGAATCCTACTCAGAATGAAGGGTTGGACTTGGTACATTCTAATTTATTTTACAGGTAGTCCTCGACTTACGACTGCAAAATTTCTGTCGCTAAACAAGACAGTTGTTAAGTGATTTTTCTTCCATTTTATGGAAGAAAACTTCCATACAACTCTTTACAACTCTTTCTTGCCAGAGTTGTTAAGTGAATCAGTGCAATTGTTAAATTAGTAATATGGCAGTTAAGTGAATCTGGCTTCCCCACTGATTTTGTTTGTCAGAAGCTTACAAAAAATAATCACATTATCTTGGGACACACCAATGATCATAAGTATGAAACAATTGCCAAGCATCTGAATTCTGATCACATGACCATGGGGATGCTGCAATGGTCATAAGTATGAAAACTATGAGTCACTTTTTTCAGTGCCATTATAATTTCTAACAATCAGTAAATTAATTACTGTAAATCAACCCGTATTATGATTTTAAATTCCTGGTTTATGCTCCTGGGAAATATTATTACGCTGGATTATATATCTTGGTAGTTGCACTGTGATATCAAATGGAGAGACCAACCTTCTTCCTGAAACACAACTGAATGCAACCCAACATATTATAAAAGAAAGATGACAAAAGACAGGGGGGAGAGGGGGGAGGAGAAAGGGAAGGAGAGAGAGAGAGGGAGAGAGAGAGGGAGGGAGGAGGAGGGAGAGATAGAGAGGGAGAGAGGGAGAGAGAGAAGGAGAGGGAGAGTGGGAGAGAGAGAGAGAGACGCAGAAATAAGGACTAGCCTTCTGAGTGATTCTGTATTTTGCATTCTTATTTACTTCACATGTATCCAAGTATGTTAATAAACTCAGATGACTTATTTTAGTGGATTCATGCCCAACTTACACGCCCTCTCGTCTACAGCACATGATGTAGGCCAAGATTAGAAAGAGTAGAAAGCCCAAGAGGAATGGAAGAAGGAAAGTAAGTAAGAAATCACTGAAAAATATCCTATCAGGAGCATCATGAGGAGGATTAAATTCAGTCCCTTCTTCAAGCACTCCATCTCCATAAACTGGCACCATTTCTGTATCATTTATAGTTGTAAGATCTATCTGAGGAATATAAGAAAGAAAAATGAGAAAAGGCGTGACACTTTAGATCCCAGGATTCCGTAATTGCTCTCCCTCTCTCTCCATTACACAACTTTCTCCAACATCTTCTCACCAAAGTAAGGTTACACCAATCAACTTGAAATTGAGGACTGAAGTGATCATAACAGGTAATGATAGGCTGTTGCTCCAATCTGCATCGGTAAAGATTGTCAGGTGACTTTGCCTCTGTTAAGCATGTAGTGAATGGATCCTTAGATCCCACTTTAACATAAACCCTGAGGGACAAACATAGAACATATTAATGATTACAGACCTCGGAGAGTGCATTCTTTTGTTTTAACTTGAAATCCATTCTTGGTCACTGAGTGATATACCGAGGACCACACACCAATAAATAGATAAGACCAGAATGAAGAATTGGGCAGAGTCAGGATAGAAAGAAAAATATACTTGAATTAAATGTAATTGTAATAAAATTTAACTTCTTCATAGTTGGATTACTCAATTATATTTAATAATTCACCACTTCAATGATTACAATTTAATGGCAAATTTTAGAGGGGCTCTAGAGGCTAAAACCAAGGAGAGAGCATACAGGTTACAATCTGTATGCTTCAGATTGTATAGGAGAGAAACCTACACAATGAAGTAAATTAAGTCCTTCCAATCAAAGATCTTAATTCTGCTATAATCTTACCTCAGTTTCATGAGCAATTGCCACTCAAAACTTTAACAACTGTGCTTTGATTGTCATTTCCAGGGTCACTTTTCTTACCCTTCTTTCCTGTTTTCAATTGGCAAAGGTACACGGCCTCCCCGGTCTAACGCTGAGGTAATATTAATGACAGTCAAGCCTTCTTGATCCCACATGCTACCTACAGCTTCTTGGAAAAGTTCTTGGACATCTTTTGGAAGCATTTCCTCAACATCCCAGTTCTTCACAAAGAAATCGGCTTGGTATGGCATATCTCCATCTTCAGGTAAAGGACAGAAAAAAGGGAGGTGGGGAAAGGCAAGTGAGAACTACCCATTTCTGAGGGATTCATGGCATGCTTCTTAAAATAAAGTTTGGACATTGCCTACTTTAAGCAAGCAGACAACCTGCCTTCTTACAAAGAGACATTAATATTGTAATGTTAACTAAGGGATTTTCTATGACTCAAAGCTAGAAGTTAGAAGCCAAGTTAATCAAAGATCACATCCATGTTAAAGCTATCAGGTATTTTTTATTACGAACCATTTACCTGGAGATAATGAAATGCGTATTTCCATTGTTTGCCTCACCGTCTCAAATGTATATCTGTTATAGGCCATCACCTACAACAGAGAAGCAACAGATTACTGGGTTATTGTATGGGTGTTTGTTTTTCTCTCTCTTTTTATATATCTATTTGGGGCCAAAGTATTTAATTTTTTAAAAATTGTTTTTAAATTTTGTATTCTATGTTATTTTACTGTGGCTGTATACTGCCCTGAGTCCTTGGGGAGAAGGGCGATATAGAAATTTAATAAATAAATAAATAAATAAATAAATAAATAAATAAATAAATAAATAAATAAATAAATAAATAAATAATAACCATCATCATCATCATCATCATCTATTGCCTGAAAAGAAAGAAAATTCTTCCTCCTCGTTTTCTAAAAAATACAGTTATTAAAGCCAAATAATTGTCTCAGAACACAAATGCCGGAAGGCAAATCTTTCTTCCATCAATTTGGAAATCTGAGATGCGGCATCCCAGTATAGCGAACATTTCAGAATCAGAAAGCCAAACCTTACAATGTTTACAAACAAGAAGGTTAGATTCTCACATCTTATTAACCAGGTTTATTGAAAAGGAAAAAAAAAATAGGTTACCAAATCTTGAAAACTGTATACAGGTAATCCTCAAATTACAATAGTTCATTTAGTGAGCATTTGAAGTTACAACACTGAAAAAAGTAACTTATGATCATTTTTCACATAAATTCATATCCTTGGCAACTGACTCATATTTATGATGGTCGCAGTGTCCTGGGGTCATGTGATCAACTTTTGCAACCTCCTGACAAGCAGAGTCAATGGGGAAATTTGACTTAACAACTGAAGTGACACTTAACAACTCTGGCAAGAAAGTTTGTAAAGTCTTGACAAAACTTACTTATCAAATGTCTTGCTTAGCAATAAAATTTTGGCCTTAATTGTGGTTGAGGACTCCTTGTATATATACATTAGCATGATTTTCATCAGTAAACTCACTAGGACTGGGATTCTTTGATCTTCTTGCTGATTGCCTTTGAAATAACTGGAAGGTAACTATTTACCTCCCTGATATGGAAGGCATATGTAGCTGTCCTAGTCTTGTGATATTTTGAAAACTATCATTCCCTTTCCAGATTCAGAGAAATCCATTACACAGAAATATTCCTGTATTATAACTGATAGCTGAGAGCCCATTTGATGCAGTGGTTAAGGCATCAGGCTAGAAATCAGGAAACTATGCTTACTAGGCCTGAAGCCAGATGGAAGATCTCGAGTCAATCACTCTTTCTCAGCCCTATGAAGCAGATAATGGCACAGCACTCTTGAAATTGCAACCTTTGTGATTTCCATCCTAGTGGTGCCCAACCCCAGCCCCATTGAGCTTCCAAACCCAGACACATTCAACCAAATACACCTGCTGAAGCTTAATCTAAACTGTACTGTGGCGCCCAAAACCTTTCACAGAATGCAGTTATAAAGTTTTCAAGCCCCTGCTGTAAAAGGTAATACAATGCAGTGTTGAGAAAGCTTCACTTGAGACGCAGGCAAACAAATATAACATTCTGAAAAACCTCAATGGTCTGTTTGCCGATGTCCTTATCTGTGGGAGCTCCGTAAAGGTATCCTGTGTCAAAAGGAGTACGTTGAATGTAGCGTATCCAGCGAGGCAGATCAGGGTGATGGAGAAGATTAGCATGGAAAGTGATGGGAGGGTCAAACGGGGATTCTTCTGAAAAATTTTAAATGTAGTCCAAGTTAAATGCGGTTTCCTCCCACAATAAAGGAGATGCTATTGCGAAGTTCCGAACTCAAATGATACAATACTTGTACAAAATGAAGATTTGTTTTTTCACCTAAATAATTTTAATTTAAAATGGGCAGAATTTTCTTTAAAAGGCTATTATGATAATAGCATCAGACTCCATTAACAACTAACTACATATTTGTTTTTTTATTTCCACAATCCCCATCTCAGACACACCAACAACAGCCAAGCCTCCTACAACTGACCACATCCCATTGGGGCCATCTCTAGTGATTACAGGTCTATTTTACAGACAAAGGCCAGGAAAAGCACCAGGCCCAGACAAGATAACTCCTTCTTGCTTAAAAGCTTGTGCTGACCAACTGAGCCTCATCTTCACCTGCAACTTTAATAAATCACTAGAGATGTGCTATGTTCCTTCTTGCTTCAAATGCTCTACTATTATCCCAGTCAGGGGTGAAATCTACTTACCTTCCTTACCAGTTCGGAAGGGCACACAGCGCATGCGCATCACATGCGTACAAAGACCCTCTGCCCATGCACAAAACCTGTGCATGCACAGAGGGTAAAAAACACATTACTTCCTGGTTAAAACCAGGAAGTAATGACACCCAGGCAGGTGGGCGGAGCCTCACACCGCCAAAGCTATCAGTTTTCTGAACCACCTGCCACAATTGCTACCGGATCACCTGATCTTGTCCGAACCAGGAGCATTTCACCCCTGATCCCAGTCCCAAAGAAACCCTCCATCAAAGAACTGAATGACTTCAAACCGGTTGCTCTGTAGTTATGAAAACCTTTGAAAGGCTGATTCTGGCCCACCTGAAAACCATCATGGATCCACCTTGCAATTTGCCTACAGAGGTAATAGATCGATAGATGATGCTATTAATATGGTGCAGGGCCATATTTATTTAACTACTTAACAACTGGTTCTACTGAACCACTGCAAACTGGTAGAATCCACTACCAGTTTGCAGTGGTTCGGTAGAACCGGTTGTTAAATAGTTAAGTATTTAAGCATTTTACAGAGTTAATCTTGTTAGGAATTGCAACATTTGGTGTTGTTTCCTAGCCTAATCTTTATTGCCCTGCTTACAGAAACTGCCTCTCCCGCAGTACGCCTAGACTTACTGTCGCTTCTGGTTCCGGAGGTTCTCGGAGGGTTTTTTTGGTTGCCTTTCTTAAAGGAGAAGGGCTGTTTTAAGCTTTTTACACTGCTGTTGGGAGGAAACAGTCCCCTGTTGGAGTTCTTCCAGCCAGGGTGCAATGATCAGCACTTTGAAGAAATAATTGAATAACAAAGCAAAAGCTTTTAATGACAAGGAATCAAGATGAGTGACATTCAGCAAAGCTTATTGGCTAGTTAGAAAGATTGACATTCAAACATGAGTTTATATACCCTTTCCAACTTTTGGTTGAAAACTGGTTTTTGGTGAAGTTTAATTCTGTGCTTGGTGATGTTTAATCCTGAGTTTAGTGATGAGATGATTTTCCCTATTCAGCTTTGTTTGGAAGGAAACAAGTTAATCTCTGTTCCTGAAAAGGAGCAGCTCCGGAAATCTGACAAGTTCTGTGTCTATTTGTTCTGGTAATTGGTTTAACAAACAACAGATACTCTGTTTGCTCCTTTGCTTCATTCTTAAATGACCTCTCTGCTAAAGCGTTTCACCTTAGAGGAAGAGTTGGTTGCTGATAGTTAACATTGCATTTTAACTATTTTAATTCCTCAAGGTGCTCTGGCACCCTGTCTGATTTATAACTCCAGTTTGCAGGTATCTCTAATCTAATGATTGGTATTTAGGGCAGCTTTTTGTATTTTTGTACAGGTAATCCTTGATTTACAACAGTTACAATGGTACTGGAAAAAGTGACTTATGACCATTTTTCACAGTTACGACCATTGCAGCGAACTGTCATTAGGGCAAAGAAGTAATGTCACATGACCACCTGGCCACAGCTACCCAGTCACATGAAGCACTGCAGTTGTGAAATAAGTGACATGTTTGTTAAGAATGCTGCAACGGGCATAAGTGATGACCAATCATAAGTGTGAGGAACTGGTCAAAAGTGTGAGGACCTGTCAAAAATCACTTTTTTCAGCCCTTTGGATAGTCCTTTTGTGCATATGGACTACTCAGAGGGCTGAAAAAGTTATTTTTGATCACTGCTCGCACTTTTGACCGGTCCTCGCACTTACGACTGTCCTCACATTTTATGTTTTTCACCCTATCTTGTCACCATGGTGAAAAGGAGTAGTTGTGAAATGAGTGACACAATTGTTAAGAATGCTGCAATGGACAAAGATGTGAGGATGGTCGTAAGTGTGAGGACCAGTCAAAAGTACGAGGACCAGTCAGAAATGACTTTTTTCAGCCCTCTGAGTAGTCCCTATACACATAGCCACAGCCACCAAGCCACATGATCAGCTAGCCACACCCATCCGGTCACATGACCACCAAGCCATGCCCACCCAAATAAGCCACGCCTACAGAATCAGTTGTTAAAAAAATTGAATCCCACCACTGCTCTGCACTACATCCTACATCTTGAATCTCCAAAGACCTATGTAAGGGTCCTCTTTATAGACTTCACCTCAGCATTCAATACCATCATTCCAGATATTCTTTTAACTAAACTAAATCAGCTAGCTGTTGCTCACCACACTTGTAAATGGATCATAAGCTCCCTAACAAACAGGAAGCAGCAGGTGAAGCTAAGCAAAATCACATCAGTTACCTGTACAATTAGCACAGCGCCCCCCTGCCCCCACTCCGGGCTGTGTGCTCTCTCCACTTCTCTCTATATACCAATGACTGCATCTCAACAAATCCCTCTGTTAAAGTACTGAATTTTGCAGATGATACAATATTGATTGGTCTAATTTGAGACAACGATGAGTCTGCATACAGACAGGAGGTTGAACAACTAATCTTTTTTTTTTCCAAAAGGTTTTTTTTCCCCCAACACACAAACTACATCTTTTCGGAACAGAGCCCTGATCCAGTCATCAATTTATACAGTCCCCCCCCCTCCCCATCTTTAACAAGATTTTGTATATTCTATTTTGCCATAACACTTATTTCTTAATCTTAACTCACCTATCTCAACTAATACCATCTTTAAAAAATTAAGTCAAATTTACTTAATCAAAACATTTACCCATCTATTAACTCCCCTTAAATCTTAATTCAGTTAATACTTCATAGTACATTTCACAATTCTTACCCAAAATCTTCACTATTAACAATACTTAATCTTAACACACCTATCTCCCCCATTACCATCTTGCAAAAAGTTTACTCTTATTTATTTAATCAAAACAATTACTCTTCTATTAATCCTATTTTAAATCTCAATTCAATTAATACCTCATAATACATTTCACAATTCTTAACCTAAATCCTCACTATTAAGAATACAGGTCAAACATGTTTATGTTTCAAAATCTTATTTCCCCTCCTAAAACTTCCCCACATTTTTTACTTTGTATAATGCTCAATAAATCTTTATTTCCTTATTACTTCACCAAATTTAGATCCTATCTCTAATCCCCAAAATATAGCAATTTAACACTGAAACACAGCCCTTAATTCAAATAAAACTACAATACTACTTTTTAACCATACCATTTGTATAAAAACCAGTTTGAGTAATTCTTATTTGTAATTCATAGTCTTATATTATTTCAATCTTCTTTTCTTTTTTGCTTAGATATATTATCAAAAATATAGAAAATATTAAAATATTAAAGTTATTGAAAATATTCAAATTATTGCAATTGTTATAGGTCAGTGATGGCTAACCTTCATGTGCCAAAAGTGGGGGGAACGCAAGGGGGTCGCAAGCATGAGTGCCCACATCCATAATTCAATGTGCCCTGCTCCCACACATGCACGTGTGATCCCCGTTTGACCCCTGCTTTTCACATGTGATGGCCTGTTGGACCCATTTGGTCCATTTTTCATCCTCCCCAGGCTCCAGAGGCTTTTTTGGAACCTGAGGAGGGTGAAAACGGCTTTCCCCACCACCACGGAGGCCAGAAATGGCCTGTTTCCCAACTTCTGGTGGACCTGGAAGGCCCAAAAATTAGCTGGCCGGTGCGCACATGCGTGCTGGAGCTGAGCTAGGGCAACGCTTGCGTGCCCACAGATATGGCTCCACGTGCCACCTGTGGCATGCGTGCCATAGGTTCGCCATCATGGTTATAGGTATTTAAATAATATCCCAGTTTTTATAGTCATCAATTATTCTCAAGTAATACCATGTAATATATTTTAATAAAAATTGATTCATTATGTCCATTGATATATTTTCTTTTAAACATAGTCTATTTCTCATATATTATAGCTTCCGTCCATATTTCAATTTTAAGTATCTGTAACATATTCTTCTCATATTTTTGTTAATCATTATTAATCTCAATATAGTTATTTTATAAATCAAAGTCCTGGACTTTTCTATCTTACCCCATATTTCCCAATTCTTTCACTGTTAATTCCAGTGTAATCATCTTTATAACTATTGTTTTTCACAATATAGTCTCTAAAAATCTCCTTTTTATTATTATTATCCACCTGTGCATTACTTATTCATATTTAATCACGTTCTTTTTGTCTTCTTTATTTCTAGCCGTTATGTCTTGTTTCTTCATTTTTTGTCTCCTTGCACATACTTCATTTCAGCTTCAATGTCCTCAAATTTTGTCCTCCATGTGGCATTTTAATTATTTTTCTTATTTCCATTCCAAATCAAATACATCTATTTGTTCCTTCTCTAATTCCTGCGCCATTTTATTCTTTTTAAATTGGTGTTATCCCAGTTATAAGAATTCCATTGTGAGTCCTCTTTTCTTTCCCCACTCCCAAAGTCAAGCTGCCTGCAAACAAAGAAATCATTCTCCACTAATTCTCATGGTTGTTATCTGTAAAGTTCACGATTTTCCAAAACAAAAACCAAGTTGCAATGTTCCTTTTTACTCCAGAAGGTGTCTCTCTGCAATCCACAATTTCCAATTGTTTAACAAGTATCCATCTTGTTTCAGTTACATAACAATCTTACTTGGCTTCCCTTTTTCTTTTTAGTTTTAAAAGTATAAATTTTTTTTTAAAGTCCAGTCCGAATTTAAACTCTTCCAATCCTTTGACTATGTCTCAATGTTTAGCATTTCCAATTAGTTTTAGTCAATTTTCTATCTGTTTTTTTTTTTGTCTCTTTAAAGTTACATTTTAAAATCTTCTTTGCCCCCATGCTCCTTAGTCGCTATTTTATCGCTAGGGGTCTTGTAGTTAAAAGATGTTTTTCTTGGTGTTATTACAAGCCTGGGTTGGCTGTCACTCACCCGGCTTTGAAAAACTCCATTCTGCTCCACTTTCTTCCTGCTCAATACTTGATCCAGTTGTCCCAGCTTCATGGCATCCACCATGGCTGCCACCCCTCGTTGCTGAGTCACAGAGAGTTCCCTCTGACCTCCGAGGAACTTGCCTATTCCTCTTGGTCATCCGAGGTGCCTTTCTTTCTTCCCCGTTCCTGCAGGACGGTTCTGGTCCGAAGACCCATTGGGGCAGTTCATCAGCCAGGGTTTTCGTGAAGCTTGTCGAAGCCTGCTAATTCCCCGTCTCGCTGCGATGCCAAACTGGAAGTCCTGAACAACTAGCCTTGTGGTGGAACTGGAGCAATCTTGAACTAAACACACTCAAAATTGTAGAAATAGTGGAGATTTTAGGAGAAACCCTCCTATACTGCCTCCTCTTAAGATACTAGGCAACACAGAATTAACAGTAGAGGCCTTCAAGTTTCTAGGTTCTATCATATCTCAAGACTTAAAATGGACACCTAACATCAAAAAGTCATCAAAAAAGCACAAGAAAGAATGTTCATTGTGCACCAACTCAGAAAGCTCAGATTGCCCAAAGAGCTGATGATTCAGTTCTACAGAGGAATTATTGAGTCTGTCATCTACACCTCTGTAACTCTCTGGTTTGGCTCTGCAACTAAACAAGACAGACACAGATTTCAGAGGATGATTAGAACTTTTTTTAAAAAAAAACAGTTACTACCAACCTGCCTTCCATTGTATATTGCACGAGTCAAAAAAAGGGCTGTGAAAATATCTACAGACCCCTCACATTCTGGACATAAATTGTTTCAAGTTCTACCCTTAAAACGACGTTATAGAGCATTGCACACCAGAACAACTACACACAAGGACAGTTTTTCCCCACATGCCATCACTCTGCTAAACAACTAATTCCCACAACACTGTCCAATTATTCACTAAGCCTGTTTTACTATTATTCTTTTCATCCTTCCTATTACCTATCTCCTCCTACTTATGACTATAATCTTGTTGCTTGTATCTTTACAATTTATATTGTTTTATTTAAGTTTCATAGTGTAATTTGATTGCTTATTTAGTATCCTATGACTATCACTAAGTGTTGTATCTTACGATTCTTGATGAATGCATTTTTATGTACATTGACCGCTTATGCACTGAAGACAAATTCCTTGTGTGTCCAATCACACTTGGCCAATAAAGAATTCTATAAATACAATAAAATCTGTCTTTTGGAAATCAAGAATAGGGCTAGAATTATTAGGGCAACATTAGTAGAAGGCTTTTTTTTTTTCTTCTATTATCAGTTACCCAGTGTTGGGACAGGGAGTGGTTTCCTAGAATAACTGGCAGAAAACAGAAGACATGACATTGTCAACAGGCTACTAATTTTGGAAATTTCACCAAAACATTCTTTTATTTTGCATTAATCTAGTGACACAAAGTATTCTCCTGCTTCTTACGATAAAGCTCTAAATTTGTGTTTTTTTCAGATTTTGCACTTTAAGTTGTGTGGACTTTAACTCCCAGAATTCTAGACTCTAGGACTGTGATGGCGAACCTATGGCACGGTGGCACCCGGAACCATATTGGTGGGCACACGAGTGTTGCCCTAGCTCAGCTCCAGCATGCATACATATGCCAGCCAGCTGATTTTCAGGCCTTCTGGGGGTGTGGGTAATAGGCTATTTCCGGCCTCCGGGGATGTGGGGAAGACCATTTCCATCCTCCCAAGGCTCCAAGAAAGCCTCTGGAGCCTGGGGAGGGCAAAAAACAGGCCTACCAAGCTCACTGGGCCATTACATGCCAAAAGTGGGGGGAGCGCGGAGGAGTCACATCCGCAGGGACGGGACACAGTAAATTATGAGTGTGGGCACGTGTCCGCGTGACTCCTCCGTGCTCCCCCTGCTTTTGGCACACGATGGCAAAAAGGTTAGCCATCACTGCTCTAGGGAATTCTCAAAGCTAAAGTCCACACAACTTAAAATTTGTCAAGTTTCAGAAATGCTACTTTAAATCATGCAGAACCTTTGTATCTCATTGTAACCTGCAGCATTCTGAACTTCTACTGCTAAAACCTGGCAGCAAAATGGCCAGTTGGTAGGCTGGTTTCTCATTTTTTTTAAAAAAAAACAGTATAGTAGGGAAACTATTCTCATTCTGCTTTTAAAACCCCTCAGATATCCCAAAATTACTTCACCAAAATTCTGCTAATTTGCCATCAAATATTGGCTGCTTTGGGGCTTTCTTTTTTTAGGGGTAAGCGGTAACTTTAAAGGTCAAAACAGAAGCAATTTGTCCCAGTCATTCCACTGACATTCTGTTATCAACCTAAGGTTTTAAGAAATTGAACTATATTAAATATATATAACTCAAGCAACCTTACATTCATTAAAATTTCAAAAACTATTATTAATATTGATGTAATTGTTTCCTTATTATCTAAGTGATCATAGTGTTAACAATTTCTAGTTAATATAGTATAAAAACCACTTATACCTTGATAATATAACATTATTAGCAACCTATAATACAAGAAAGCAATAAATTTGGGAGAAAAAAAAATAAAGTTTAGGATCCCTCAAAGGTTTTATGGTTTGAGCTCCAGGAAAAACAAGACCTTAGAAAAAATGAATGGCTCAGTTCAGGCAAAGTTCTGTCCCATTGCTACCAGCTTTATAATTTGATCACATTAGGAACAGCTGGGTAGCAACCATGCTCTTATCTTACAGACCGGCAGGAAGGCAAGAGAGAAGGTAAGATAAGTTTTACTTGTGTGTGTGCATGAGAGTGAGAGAGAAAAGTAGGAAGGTAGGTAGGTAAATAGGCAGATGATAGAAGGTGTGTGTGCGTGTGTGTGCATGAATGATACCAACAATAATAGTGACAAATATATGGCAAAACTCAAAGAGGGCAGAACGAAAACAAAATAAAAGAATATGTTTGAATTGCTTACCATTGTCCTCCATGGAGAAAGGGAAAGTATCCTTAAAGTCCTCTCTGTCCAGCTCATGGATGAAAATTACTCCAACCTCTGCATGGAGATTGAGAACAGGAAGGCTGGCTGCCAAACCCCCAATGAAAATAACCCCTAGCAGCAAGTAGAGAAAATAGCAATTTAGAAACAAAATCTCTTTTGATATAAAGTTTATTTTATCTTCCTTACTTTCAGTAGATTGAGCTTCAGGAAAATGTACAGAACTGGTAGTCCCTGATTTACAACTGTAAATCAGCTGTAAACTGTTAAATGAATCACTGCAGTTGTTAAATTAGTAAGATGACTGTTAAGTGAATCTGGCTTCCCCATTGACTTTGCTTGTCAGAAGGTCACAAAAAGTGATCACATGGCCCCGGGATACTACAAACTGTCATAAATATGAGTCAGTTGCCAAGCATATTCTGTAAGCAACACTGAGTTACTATGGGTGAATAGGCAGCAATATAAATTCAATTAATAAATAAAATAAATAAATATGAATTTTGATCACATGACCGTGGAGATGCTGCAATGGTTGGTAAAAAACAGTCTTACTTTTTTCAATGTCATTGTAACTTCAAACAGTCACTAAATGAACTGTTGTAAGTCAAGGACTATTTGTATATCCAGTTGAAGCAAGATTTTTGCATTATCTGCAAAAAACTGCACATTTGTACTCTAGCTAAAAATGAAACAGAAATTTGAAATCATGTGGCCTGGAAATAGATTAAACAGAATGTGCCTTAAACACAGATAATACATACAATTTCCTTGGGTTTAAATCCTTTTAAATTGAATTAAGTCATTTTCATCATGATAATGATGTTCTTGTAGAGATTGTGTTTTTTTTATTATCTAATAGATTTCTGTAGGTTATTTATAGGCTCCATTGGTTGGTTTTCTCACTGATTTAACTTTTTTGGATAATTACAAAGAGAACCTCTTGAAGAAGAGTTACAAAATCACATTATAAAATATTATTATAATGTAAACAGGACTGGAAATGCAAACTTTAAATGAGATTTTGCATTTATTTATTTATTTAGCATACAACATGAAATATATGCAATAGTAGCAATAGTAAGGATATATAGAAGGAAACACAAAATAAATATAATATACATACAGTGGAGATGTGTGGCCAATTTTGTAAGGCATAAGAAATTCAAGAAGTCGAATATTAATTTATAAACTACATTTTAAAATTTGTTAGTTCATGTAAATAAAAAAGTGTTCTTTATGTTGATATCTAGGCCATTTTTTTAATTAAGTGTGATATTTGTTAATTGGAGAAAGTTTGTTTTTCTGCTTGTAAGCTCTCAGACACCAGTAATCACTATGAGAACCAGCGCGTGCTGGACAGCCCCATAGTCGCATTCAGGGAGGATACTCTTCCCCATTTAAACAGAGTTATTCATACCATGTAAAGTATGAATTTGATTCAAACTTTTCCAGTACTAATGGGTAGTATCAAAACCTGCTTTCTGTTGGGTTAGTTCAGTATATTTTTGGGGGGATGTGGGAGGGTTTTGGATTCTGGTGGTAATAAAGTTTGATGAGTACTTAATTCAGATAAGTAGAGATGGAGACTTGTAATATTAGTACACAGAGATATTTATACCTGTTTCCTTTTAAAGGAATTCTGGGAATTGAAGTCTACACATTTTAATATTATCCAGACTGAGAAACACTGGTACATATTAAATATGCATTTAATACTGTTTCAGAAGGAATGGGAAAGCTTCTCAATTTTATCATAGGTCTTCATGTGCCATCACTTCAGTGGTGAGTTGCTACCAGTTTGCCCCGGATTGGTACCAGCAGTGGTAGGAGGGCCCGCCCATCCGGCCTGACGTCTCTGCGCCCACGAGCAAGAGGGTAGTGGCCAAAATTGAAACCCGCTACTGCATCACTTCCAATGTTAGTCTTTATTTGAGAGTGAAGAAACAGCAGTAGGAGGGTTTCAACATTTTGATTTCTCCTTCCAAGTTGTATTTCAAATAAATCTTTATCTGCTGTAATGTCAGTTATTAAATCACCAACCTTTCTTTGACTTCAGAGAAAAATCCATTCTATGTTCCCTAAGTTACTCCCCTATCATTTCTTCTTTTATTCATTTATTCCTAATTATTAGTGCTGTTCAATATTTATTTATTTATTTATTTATTTATTTATTTATTTATTTATTTATTTATTTATTTATTTATTTATTTATTTATTTATTTATTTATTTATTTATTTATTTATTTATTTATTTATTTATTTATTTATTTATTTATTTATTTATTTATTTATTTATTTATTTATTTATTTATTTATTTATTTATTTATTTATTTATTATACTGCCCTTCTCCCAGAGAACTCAGGGCGGTGCACAGTCAACCATAAAACACACCCAAATACAAAATTTAAAAGCAGTTTAAAAACATATTAAATAATTTGGCCCAATTATTAAATAAACCCCAATTAAAATTCATGTTTAGGCCAGCCCAGCTTTTTGTAACAATAACATCTTGAGGGCATGGAGAAAGGTGCATAGGTCAGGGATCAACCGTCTCTTTGGGGGCAATTTGTTCCAGAGGGCAGGTGCCCTCACAGAGAAGGCTCTTCCCCTGAGGACTGCCAGTTGACATTGTTTGACCAACGCACCCTGGGGAGTCCCTCTCTGTGGGAGTGTATTGGCCAGTGGGAGGCTATCGGCAGCAGAAGGCGGTCTTGTAAATACTCAGGTCCTAAGCCATGGAGCGCTTTAAAGATGGTCACCAACATCTTGAATTGCACCCGGAAGACCACCAGAAGCCAGTGCAGCTCACACAGGAAGGGTGTTACATGGGTGTACCATGTCACTCCCATAATGGCCCACATGGCCGCATTCTGGACCAGTTGGAGCCTCCGAGTGCTTTTTAAGGGGAGCCCCATGTAGAGAGCATTATAGTAGTTCAGACAGGAAGTGACGAGGGTATGAGTGACTGTGCGCAAGGAGTCCCGGTCCAGAAAGGGGTGCAACTGGTGAATCAGGTGAACCTGATAATAAGCTCCCCTAGCTGCAGCCGTCACATGCTCTTCTAGCGACAACCGCACATCCAGGAGGACACCCAAGTTGCAGGCCCTCTCTGTGGGGGTCTCACCCCCAATAGTCAGTGATGGAATCAGCTGGCTATACCGGGATGCCGGGAACCACAGCCACTCAGTCTTGGAGGAGATGTGCCAGGGTTGGCTTCTTTAATTGTGGTTCCAAATTGTTTTGGATTGAATGGGAAATCTTGGTACTAAACAGAATATAAATATTTATATTGATTATCTGCCCCTAACTTGGTTTTTCAGGTCGTCCAATGGAGCCTCCATCACCATTGTAATTGACTTTATTCAGTTTGCTGCTGGATGCCCTCTTCTTCATCTTCCTTCCACCTTTCCCTGTATTACAATTGTCTCCACAGAGCTAGGTCTTTGCATAATGTGTCTGAAGTATAATAATTTTAATTTGGTAATTTGTGCCTTGAGTGAGAACTTCGATTTATTTGATGATCTATTTGTTTGGTTTTGCAGTTATCTATGGACTTCTCATGAATCTTCAAAGTTCAAAGAAGTCAATATTTTTCCCACTCTGCTTCTTCAAAGTCCAATAGTCATTGCTTTTATGCAAGTAAGAATTTATATATTGAAACCCAACTTCTAAATGTGCAAAAGTCCAACCAAACTGAATTTATCGTCTTTTTTTTTACTTTATGTTCTTCTAATCATTAGTTTTGATGGAGGGATGATGTTTTATCTGCCCTCTAGCTTCAATTTTCTTCTTCTTGCCTTTGTTGTGGTATTTAAACAATGTTAATGTTACAGACTTTTCTCACCTCTGCTTGATTTATTTCCAGACAGGATTAGGTCTTTTTACCTTAGTTAGAATATATTATTTTCTCACATCAGCAAGATTCACAAAGAAGTTCCTGATACACCTATTGAATAAAAAAATCCTTTTCCCATTCCCTGAATATCTTGTGGGCACCAATAAGGCCCCTGTCGCCCCCAAGAGGATAGATGAAAATACTATTTCATCTTCTTGGAATCCTCCCAGCAGAATTCCTTCAATTCTTTATAATTTCCTTATTCTCATTCATTTAGAGATCCATATTGATATCATGGGATGCTTTCAGGAGAAGGAGAATGTCAGGAGGAGGAGAGTAAATCAGAAAGTGTATCATAGCCAGATCAGAAGTTTGACTCTGCTGGATTCAAACCCCCCCCCCCCCCCCGGTTCCTATTTTTCCTGACTGGGCAGGAAATATAAAGAGAATCAAAAATATCAAATTCCTCTCCTCTTGATTCTAATAAAAGGGAAATTATCCAGGGAAAGGAGAAGGAATCACTCTTCATTGCTAGTGAAAGCAATGTAGGATTTACAGTATATTTACAGCATACAGTATAGATAGACCTCAATTTATGATTACAATTAAGCCAAAATTTCTGTTGCTAAAATGAGGCAGTTGTTAAATGAGTTTTGCCTCATGTTATGACCTTTCTTGTCATAGTTGTTAAATGAATCACTGCAATTGTTAAGTTAGTAACACAGTTGTTAAATGAATCTGGCTTCCCCATTGACTTTACTTGACAAAGGTTTCAAAAAGTGATCATATGATCCCAGGACACACTACAACCATCATAACTAATATGAGCCAGTTGCCAAGCATCCAAATTTTAATGTGACCATTGGGTTGCTGCAATGGTCATAAGTATCAAAAACAGTCATAAGTCACTTTTTTCAGTGCAGTTATATAACTTTGAATGGTCTCTAAACAAATGATTATAAGTTGTGGACTATTTATATTCGACCACCTATCTCACATAAAAATTCTAGACATCTCACAAAAATAAATAAAAACAGAGATTATAAACAAAGCCACCTTTCCCAGCAGGTACCACATCCAACAGCTTCCTGCTTCATCCCCCATCCTGCTGCTTGGAGGAACAGCCAGGTTTTCAGGCTAAAGGGGTAATTATATACTTTATACCAGGGGATAAAAATTTCAAGTAGGGAAATTTAGTGTAATGAAACAGGGCAGGGAAGGACTTAACTACAAATACACATGCGCGCACACACATACTGCATAATTATTGAGGGACCATCTTCTTCTGCCTGCCCAGTAAGATCAGGCAAAATGGATGCACTCCAGGACATTTTTAATCAAAATGTCATTTTGTGGGACAATGGAAGTTGTGCTCTTTGTCACAGTAACCTGGGTCTTTTTCCTAGCCCTGCAGATGAGCTGTTGGTTGCTCCCCCTCCCCCTTCCTCCCTCTCCCTCTCCCTCTTCTCCTCCTTCTCCCTCTCCGCGGTAGCTCAGTGGTTAAGATGCTAAGCTTATTGGCTGGAAAGCTGACAGTCCAGATTCAGAACCCAAGCATCACATGTCCAGGTTAGCGCCTATCCTTGCCCCAGTTTCTGCCAAACTAGCAGTTTGGAAGCATTCAAGGGCAAGTACATAAATGGGTACCACTTTAGTGGGAAGGTAACAATGCTCTGTGATGTCATGCTGGCCACTTGACCATGGAAATGCCTTCCAACAGCGTTGGCTTAATGGCCTTGAAATGGAGATGAGTACTGCCCCTTATAGTCAGTAGCAACTAATGCCGTAAAATTCACAGGGATGCCTTTACTTTCTTTCTCACTCTTTTTAATAATTTTATGAAAGTGTTATAAAAGGAGATAAAAACTAATGCAAAATAATAGTAAGTAAAGCAAGAAAAACGCAAATTAAAGAAATTAACAAAAAATGGTAAAAGTGGAAGAAAGGAAAAAATAGAAAAAAGATATAGAAAAAAATGGTGTTTGATTTTCTTTACACCAGTTTTATCTTTTTTTCATTTCATTGTCATTGCTTTTTAGTATGAGCCACACAGAATTGCTGGGAATCCAGTGGCCTCTAAACCTAAGCAAACAAATAAATAAGCCTAAGCAAACAAATAAATAAATACTTGGATCAAGTTCAGTTATCCTACTCATTGCTAAAAATAAAAACATCTAGAAATAATGGGTCCTGCTTTAAAAAAAAAAACCCTATCCACCCCCCCCCCCCCCCCCATCACCACCAAAGATACTTTCCTGAATTTTAGGTCCATGTCTTATTGAATTTTTTCCCCCTATTTTGACCAGAGTTCTATGTAACTCAAAAGCCAGCACTTTAACCTATTGAATTTTGGGCCCCCTTTATATATGCCACCACCCATTCTATGTTCCTCTATTTTCTTCAGCAAACAGGGAAGCAACCATCTCTGCTCCAAACCACAAAAGGAACTGCAGCTCACTAAAATTAGAAGGTGCCTGATAGAGACCGTGAGAAAGCAGATAAAACACTATCTCCATGAAATTTTGACAATGCATACAATTCCTGAGTAGTTGGGAAGGTACAAAAGACAAGAAAATTCATACATGAATTTTCTCTTGAGCAAGTTTGAAACAACTTTCACAATAGCTTCCTTCTCCAATCTTCACTCGCGGCTTCTTGAAGCCTTATAAACAGCCCCTGTGCAAAACTGCACCTTTATACAAAAAGACAGAGTTGAGCCACAGGGAAGAACACACAAGCACACCCAGGGTGCTGCACATTTCTATCCTCCCATATACAGAAGAAAACTAGGAACAAACTTGCCTGTGAGGAAACAGCTCGCAATTAATCCTGCCATCTTGCAAGTGGAAAACTTTGATTGACAAGGGCAGGCTGGTGTGAAAATGGGGAGGTGTGCTGTCGCCAACCAAGGTTAAAATAATATATGCCAACTGGGGGGCATGTTTTAGGCCCCATAACTGCCACAAGGAGGCAGCATCAACCTATTCCAGGAATAGATACTCCATGGAGAAACAGCATAAATATGTTAAGCATAAATTTGTCCTTCACTCCAAAATGTGCTTGCATTTAAATAGCATAGGTAAGATAATACAAAGAGGCGGTGCACTGAAGCATTCAGACAACATACATATTATGTTAGGACATCTGCACAAGGTGCTAAATGTAGTTATATTAATCAATGTTGGGGTAGAGTAGGGGGTTTACTGTGCTGTGCAAAGTAATTTAAAACCTCAAATCCAGAAAATGGATAATTCAATAACCAAATGATGTTATACAATGCTACCAAATAGTATTATTTCTGGGGGTGGAAGTGGGGAAGAAGAAGGCTAGCCAAAGTCTCTGATAATAATATTAATAACAAAGTACATAGGGCACTAAATATTAAAGAATTAAAGGAAAAGGTAATGACAAGTAATAACCTGATGTATAATATAATTATTAGCTATATAACTGAACTAAATATGAAAGGATGATATTAAATAATGATACACTATTGGCAAAGAAGTATGACATATTAAGACCCATGAAAAAGGGTAATTTATAATGTCTAATAAAAAACAAAGTAATGCCATACACCAACAGTGGAATTCAATAGATTCTAAGCATTCAGTCCAGATTTCATTCTGGACAGAAGACTGAATTAGAATTCATTTCTAAGGACCTATGATACTAAAAATTGAGGCACATCAGTGTTTGTTTGTATGTTTGTTTTTCTAAGTCCCATCGCTAGACTATGGGCCTTTGAACATATGTATTCAACATTTATTTACCAAGTACTGTCTTCTTCTAATCCCAGCCCAGTACTGAGGCAGACTTAAATCACCCTTAGCTTTATCACTGTTAAAGTGATGGCTTCCTCCTTGAGCTGCTAAGCATCCAATAACTGTCACAAGATGTTATGCTTTGTTATCTAAAGGTGATCCTCAACTTAAAGTTGTTCATTTAATGATGTTTCAAAGTTACAACACCCTTGTAAAAAATGACTTAGGATACATCCTCAAAGTTATAACCATTGCACTATTCCTTTGGTCATATGATTGCAATCTGGGCACAAGGCTCACATTTACGATATTTGCAGGTTATGCGATCATAATTTGCAACCTTACCAGCCAGCTTTCCACCAGGCAGTCAAGTGGAAAGCTGGATTCACTTAACAACTGTGGTGATTTCTTAATGACCATAGTAAAAGGGTCTGATCACATTATGACTGGCTTAATGAACATATTGCTTGGAGACTGAAATTCTGGAAGCATCTGTTTTACACTGGAGATGAAATGAGGGAACTGATAGCGGATAGAAGAGGAATGGTCTTACTGACCGTGTCATACAGATGGTAACTCAT
This sequence comes from Coluber constrictor foxii, assembly GCA_038048745.1. NCBI lineage: Eukaryota > Metazoa > Chordata > Lepidosauria > Squamata > Colubridae > Coluber > Coluber constrictor. Next base: position 70,367,974 of record CM075961.1, read on the forward strand.
GCCTTCCTTCTGGTCATGCATCAATTTTATCTATAAACATCAACTCCACGATGTCTCTCTATTCTGACGAGGAGATGGAGAAATGATGGTACATGTGTCATGACGTGATGATACAACAACTGCATGGTGAGCTGGCATCTTTTACAACATCAGAGTTTACTCTGGATACCACTGGCCTCATCTGCTGCCATTCTGCTGTGCTCTCCTAAAGCAGTTAAATGTACCATCACTATTCCAGGCCCATCAGGCTTGTATTTTCGCATTAGTCTGTTCAGCCAGCAGTATTGTCAGGGTTTTAACTTTAAGCCCCTTCTCAAGGTTAAAATAGCATAGAAGTTGAATTGGCTAACAATGAAAAATGTAGGCTGAAAGAATAAAACAGTGGAACACCTAACCCTCTGCCTCTCCTTGCCCCCTTGACACAGAGGAATCTGGAAATCAGCATTTATTGATTTTTATATAAGGGAAGGGAAGGAAAGGAGGGAGAGAGAAACCCTAAGTAAAAAAATGTTGCTTGTAACTCAACTCTCTTCAAGACTCCCATCTTCTTCTTAAAGCATTATTCAGTGCCACATGGGTGGCCTTGAGCTCCGGAGGAAAGGCAACTAATCAGTCTAACAAATAATAAAATCTGTATCCTCTATGTCCATGTAAGTCTCACATTGGGCTACAACAGAATGAGTTGCAGGACACATATTCCTTAGATTGATATCAGCCTTTCCTCAGGAGCTCAAGGCTGCATATCAAGCATTCCCTCCCCAGTTTTCCCCACAACAACCTTCTGAGAAAGACTGGGTTGAATGAGAGATTCTGGTTCAAAATCACCCAGGGAGCTTCTTTAGCAGGAGGTGAATTAGAAGCTGGGTCTCCCTTTTCTTGGTCCAGCATTTTCATCACTGCACTCCATTGGCAGTTGGCTAAAAGCAAGACAACAGCCCAATGTCAACCATGGAGCTTCCATGACTAATGGTAGATTACACTACAGTGTAATCTACCATTAGTCATTAATTGACACTATCAGTATCCTCCACCTTTTAAAAATTAAATTTATTTTTTTTATTTGTTTTCATTTGTATCCCAAACACTTGCCAAGTCTGGACTTATGCAAACCCAACCACTGTGTTACTGCATTAGCTATGGAGGAGTAGAGACTAATCATTCATTTTAGTTAGTTTGGTTTAGTTCTAGTCCATAAATCTTATGTCATAATATATTCACCATAATATCATTATGGAATCCTCATGCAAACTATGCAGTTCTATCTAATTCGTATCCTTTGTCTTGCTTTTGTGAAGTTTATAACGTTAATTAATATAACTGTTAATTTGGGTTTAGCATGTCACATGAATTTAATCACTAGATCTGAAGATGCTAACATATCTTTTAATCAATAAATAAGGAACTTGCCTAGTTATCAATCTGTATTTTTATTTAATTAAATCCACTTTTCTGAAATTATTAGCAGTACCAATGAAGCAATGCATGCTTTAACATAACTAAAGGTCTGAAAGCCAGTAAATAAAACCATACTTTTATTTTACATTAAAATTAAAATTAAAGAATGTGACATCATATATATACAAGTAGTCCTTGACTCATGACCACAATTTAGACCCAAATTTTCATTACTAAGTGAAAAGTTTATTAAATGAATTTGGGTCCATTTTACAACTTTTCATGCCACAGTTGGTAAATGAATCACTGCAGTTGTTAAAGTTAGTAACACGATTGTTAAATGAATCTGGCTTCCCTCATTGACTTTGCTTGTCAGATGGTCCCAAAAGGTGATCACATGACCCCGGGACATAGTAACTGTCATAAATCTGAGTCAATTGCCAAGCATATGAATTTTAATCACCTGGCCATGGGAATATTGCAATGGTTGTAAGTGTGAAAAATGGTCATGTCACTTTTTCAGTGCCGATGTAACTTTGAATAGTCACTAAATGAATTGATGTATGTCGAGGACTGCCTGCATATCATGCATACATACTCCAACTCTCATAATACTTACCGCTTAATAAGCCAATGTTTGTACCAGATATTAATCTTCAAAGTTCCCAAATATTTGCTCCTGAAATGCATCTCCATCATCTCATCTTACAGTGAGGAAAATTATTGGAGAGACAATAAATAGCTTGGAGAAAAATCTTGTCTCTGTCAAAGCTTTCCTTTCTGTTAGATTCGTCCAGAAAGTGTGAAAAAAGTACTTCCACTTTGCACATAATATATTCACACGTCCTCCTGTTAAGGCCAACAAAAGGATATATTTTTAAAAAGAGGAAAATTATAAGGCTTTCACCCCGTTTTATTGTATTATAAAGACAACAGTACATTATATTTCCAGTGGCATTTTAACAATGTTGATTGGGGATTATCAATACTGCTGTTTAGATTAACTTTAAAGAAAAAGAGAAAGTTAATGTCAATATTGACCATGAGTTTAAAAATGTTAATATAGATAAGTAAGAGATTCCTAAAGCTGGATGTGGCATTGATAAACAACTGCAAAATAGATTATTTAGATATTTAATAAAGCTTTCTACCTTAAGCTTAATGGTTAATACTAAAGTCTCCCCTATATTGTTATATATTGTTGTTTATGCATGTAAAACAAAGAAAGAATAAACAGGAAAAAAATTTAAGCTATTTGGTTTTTAATTTCCCCATGGTACCTTCACCAGCTTTTGATGCCTATAGTATAAGCCTATAGAAAGTAAATTGTAAACCAGTGTTTCTTCCTATTTTAGGTAGAATCTCTGTAATTAAAATGAACATCTTGCCAAAGATACTGTTTTTATTTCATAATTTACTGATATTGACCACTGACATTCTAATTAAACAATAGCAAAAGGACATTTGTAAATTCATACGGCAAGGGAAAAAAAGCCCAAGTTTAGATGCAAACTTCTGCAAGATGCTAAAGACAGAGGAAGTTTGGACTTACCAGATTTGAAAGAGTGGGTAACTCTCTAAAACAAGGGAATACTTGACTTAGAGGGCCATGAACTAAGATTTGGATGGCATGCCTTCTTAGGCTGTGACAAGGTTAAAACAAATGTTGATTTTAACAATCGTTTTGTTAGGCATGCCATCCTAGGGGCCTGGAATAAATGTAAAATTGTTCTCTATGAAGGTACCTCTTTATGTGTCACCTCAGGAAGTTTGTTTTAGAAAAGAAACAATGGCAAGGTCAAACAGGTGGGCTTATGGTCAAACAATATTTTTTAATCAAGGAGAACCTCCTCTCAAATCCAAAGAGTTAAGGTCAGAAGGACATGTCTGTTGTTGGTTTAATTATAATAGAAAGAAAGATTCAACCTATACAAAAGTTATGATTTTATAAAAAAATGAATTTGAAATGATATTTTGTGGCAATGATTCACATGTTATTGTGAAGCTTTATAAATTGTTCCTGAAATTGAATTTGGAGAATGAATATGTGAAGCACTGTGTTTCAGTCAGAACTGAAGAAGCTTCATAGATGAGAAGCAAAACATGTTCAAGGAAAAACAACGAAAGTCCAGTTGCCTTTTGAAAAAGGAGCTTTGGGATATCCATGAACTGGATGACTGAGAATCTCCATAGACATTCTTGTCTCCGTATTAATTCAAGGCACATGACTCCAGAAGATTTAAGCAACTGGTTGTAAAGGAGAAACTCTGCAAAGGATCCTGAACACACAGCTTAAATGATTCAATGAAGTGGTGGTGGTGGTGGTGGGGAATAGAACTGTCTAGCTTAGACAGGTTAAGACAATGAATTGTCAGGCAACTATTTTTATGGTTAGTTTGCTTTTGTTCTTTCCCCACCAGACCTTCTGTGGAAGTGATTCATTTGGATGCTGAAATGTACACAAATTGTGGGTGTGTCTCCAAAGAGTGCTTCATTTATGCAAGTCATGTAGAAAAAAAAATAGCTGTGATAACTACTGTCCTCACAAATAATATTCAGAGAAGTAGAGCTAACACTTTAAAAGAATTGGGTTTTAGTATGCCTTTCACTCAAATCAAGTGACTGACAAAATTAAGATGTTTTGAACAAGCATGTACCTTAAATTCTAGAGTTCCTAACATCTGAACATGACTCTGAGAGGTAACACACAAGCTTCCATGCACCATTAGAGATGGTTAAGGGAAAACCCACCTGAACAAAATTAGATGATGCTGCAAGCATAGAGACCTGAAACAAAGTCATTCTCTAGGACATCTCTGAGCAATCAAAACAAGATGCCTGCAAGAACTGGTTTTAGTCTGATGTCTTAAACTAAGCATGCTTGAATCATGCAGGTCACTGAGGATTACTTATAAAACTTCTTGCAAAATGAATAGTCTGTCCTACTGGGAAAGCTGCCCCTGCTTTCCATAAGGATAGATTTGAGTCTTACAATCATCTCAGAAGTCATAACCCCTTAGGTTCAAACAATGGAACTTGGCAACAAGCCAGCCTCTAGATGAAAAAAAAAAAGCTAAAACCTACATAGACACAGACCTACATTTTGTGATTGGAGATCTGTCACCCAATCCAATATGTATTCACCACTCTGCTCCAACTGCAGTTCTATGATCACTGAGCATGGCAGTTGACAGAATTAAACATCATGTTTAGTTAGTTAGTTATAAAGTACTTTTTTTAAAAAAAAGGAAATAATGAAGTTATAAAGCAACCTGTGAGATCCAGTTGCTGAAAACGGTGGTGTGGCTTTTTGCCAGTTTGAGCAGGAAATCCCTTGAAATCTGTAACAGGGACCCTTAAGCGGATTGAACATCGTTTAAAAGAATGACCGGCTTGCTGGAGGTGGGGGGGGGGGGAATCTTTGGAGGTGACATTAGAAATATTAAAGGCAAACTCCGCAGAATGAACGGCTGCTCGCGCTTTGTCTTTTAGCCTAAAAAGACTACAGTAATGACGTGCATCTAAATAGCTGGAGAAAGGGGGTTGCTAAGCTAACCCAAAGCCTATTAGAGTAAAACAGTTCGACTCCGCGCTCACAACTACAGTTGTTGCAGCTGCGGGCACGATCTCACACACACACATACCACATACAGAGAGAGGAGGGAGGGAGGGAGGGAGAGAGAGAGAGAGAGAGAGAGAGAGAGAAGGTGGGGGGGGAGAGAGAGGGAGTATATATATCTACATACGCGTACATACCCCCGTCTGCTCTACGCCCTCCGTTACCATGATCCGTCTATATTTAGGTCAGCGAGCCTCTCCTGCCCCCGTCTCTTAAGGAGGAATGCAGCGGGGCAGAAGTACACCCAGGGCGCAGTCAAAGAGACTAATCCACCTTTATAGGAAAAGAGAAAGAGAGAAGGGGTCGCTGATTTCCTTCTGCTTTCTGGAAGCGATTGAAAAGGTCCAACAGCAAGCTAAAGAAGGAGAAGAAAAAATGATGCAGTATCTTTTTGGCATCACAGGGTATTTTGTTTTGCTAGAGTTGACACCAGAATAAGAATAGCACAAAGCGAATTAGCCATTTAGTAGTGCTTCCAGACTGTAGTGAGGTGTAAGAAAAGTAGGCAGGCATTTCCCAGTATTATTGAGATCAGCCAGTATGGTTCAGTGGGGATGGGAGACACAGAAAGAAGGATATAGAAGGAGGAAGTAGCATCACCAGTTTTTTGGCTCCAATAGGACCAATTCTCAGCACAAGCAGGGCAGGCTGGGGGACCTGAGAATCCCTTATCAGCTGCCAGAGCACCCTCCCCATTAATTTACTTTATTATGATTGTTTTGCTGGAATGATAGAGGTTCAACTCTCATATGAAAGTTGTGAATTAAGGGGAAACAGCTCTATATCATGGAAGATCAAGGATATAAATTAGCTGGGAAATTTTGAGAATTGTTGATCCAATTTATCTAGATAACATAAAACCTCTTCACCAGTAGCCATGACAGGAGTTATAGTCTAATACATCTGGACAGCAATGAATTGGGAGAAGCTGAGATGAAGGAAGCTGAGTATCACAGTTCACCAGCCTCTTGCCCTTCTGATGGACTGTGTTATAGTTTGCCTTGTCTGCAGCTTTATGACTAAAGATAATCCCATGTGAACTGCATTAGTTCACTTTTGAAATGTTTCCATATCAGCTGAGACCAAAGATTCAATCAATCAATCAATCAATCAATCAGAATAGAGCTGGAAAAGTCATTGGAGGTCTTCTAATCCAACTCCCTGCACAGTCAGGAGACCTTATACCATTTCCAACAAGTGGTGTCCAGTTTCTTCTTAAAAACCTGCAGTAATGAAGCACCCACATCTTCTGAAGGCTGGTTCAACTGGTTGAAGGTTTGTAGGTCTCAAAATCCTTTTCCCGTACTCTCCTTGGCCTGTGTTTCCTAGCTTCAGCTACCTCTGCTAAACTGGATTTGAACCTACTATGACTGCTGCCAATATTGGAAATATAAATAGGGGCTAGCTGATAATTCTAAATGTGGACACGTCCCACAAATTTCAGAAGGTTTCCAGAATTCCTGCATGAAATACATCATCTTGAAGGCAATGCTGTCCAAGGGCTAAATAATCTAGATATCCGGCCATAGCCACCCCAGTAACTGTTCATACATAATTTAATTTTATTTTATTCATAATTTTATTCATCACTTACACTGTTTTTAAAATAATCCATTGCCCTGATGTTTTATGATGCTCATTTTATATGCTGTTTTGTGAATTTTATTTATTAATGTGATATTCTATAATGGAGAGAGAGGAGTGGGGAGAGGGAGGAAGAGGAAGAGGGAGAAAGAGTGGGGGAGAGAGGGCGGGAGAGGGAGAGGGAGAGATCTTGCCTTGTTTTAGCAGTTTCATAGATTTTACACCACCTAACATACTCCCCCCAAGCCTGTGTAGGATAAGCCTCGCACAGGTTACGGGGTTTGAAAAAAGGGCATTTTGAAGCACCTCTTTCTGGCCCAAAAACATTGAGCAGTATAGCAAATGAAATCAGATCCTTCCTGCTTTTGGGGGAATACATTAATCTCATAAGAGACTGAATAGAAATAGAGTTTATTTTTAAAAGGAAGAAGATAAAAGATAATAATCTTCTTTAACTCTACATAGTTACAGGAAGAATAACAAAAGCTGGATGAAATAAAAACATAGCCCAACCTACTTTGCAGAGTTGCTGATGTGGGATAAATAGGAGAAGGAAAGAATATAAGACTGTGGTGGCGAACCTGTGGCACGTCGAGCCCTCTCTGTTGGCACACCAATCGTTGCCCCAGCCAAGCTCTACTGCCCATGCACATGCCCCTCCTGCCGGACAACTGGTCTTCAGGTTTCTGCCATGCATGCACAGGGGACGGGGCACATTGCTGGGAGGGGCAGAGTGCATGTGCAGGGGGCGCATGCACAGGGGGTAGGGCGAATGCACGGTGGGGTGCTCGCATTGCATTTTGGCAGTTCGTGCCAGTGGTGGGTTGCTCCCAGTTCAGTCTGGTTCTATAGAACCAGTAGTAAATCCAGTGGGAGGCGCTGCCATAATCTCATCATGGGTGAACTGTGCATGCGCAGAAGCTTCTGTGCATGTGCAGAAGTGCATGTGCACTCCCGCTATGAACCGGTAGTAAAGGTAAGTGGAACCCACTCATGGTTTGCGTGCTTGCTTTTGACACTCGGTGTCAAGAAGGTTAACCATCACTGGTATAAGATACCTATGCCACTTTGAATTGTTTATAAAAATAATAAATGTGGGATATAAATAAAGAAGGCTATTAAAAAACACAAACAGCATTTTAAAGGAACTTCTAATACAGACATATATCAGACTTCAGGTTCTGAACAAATCACAAATTATGCTAGCTTGTTCTTTAGAACTAACTTGGATCATAGGTTCTACATCATAGAAAAGACAGTTATTGAATTGAATTGAAGAGACAGTATTGGACATCCCGGAAACAATCAATTAGACTTAAACATACAGAGATAAATAAATAAAGTTTAGTGTAGTTCTTAGCTAGTGGTTTCCTAATTCCTCTAGGCTAGAAAACAGATTCTTAAGATGTATATTATCCTGTCTTAATTTGTTACCTGGAGAAAGCTGGAAAATCCTTCCCTCAGATTCTAATTTTAATCAGAAGAAATCTTAACTCCTCCATCTACCTCATCACAAAACTTGTTTTTTTTTAAAAAAAAATCTGCCTGTGTTTTTTCAAAGATAAAAGTTCTTCCTTTTTAGAAGAAATGGGAAATTTCAGGCAATCTGACTTTGTACATGACATACAGGACATATAACTGCACCTTGTGCTGGCATAAATTTCATTTCTAAGATGAGTGTGGATAGAAACTGTGATAAATCTTCATGTCAGAGAGGGTGCAATAGGAGCTCGGCTACCCATGCACAACTGCCTCAGTCTAAGTTTTTCTCCTTGGAAAGTAAGCACTAGGAAGTCAGCATTAGGGTAGCTCTATAGTGGATCCAGAGAGCCCCTTTCCACAAGCCATGGCTGCAGTCCAATGAATTACTGCCTGCATCAGCCTATAAAACATATTTCTTCATCCAGCATTCAAGACCAAACTAGTTATCCCTCTTTGTTTTTTTACAAATTAACATATTACATGAGATAATTTAACAGGACCATTTGTAGAACTATTTGTAGGCTTGGATGAAACACAGGCCAGGTTTGTACTACATGAGTGGCTAAATGGCCTACAACAGAGCTGTCAAACTCCCGGCCCGCGGGCCGGATGCATCACCTGCTGGCCATGGCCACACTCAGTTTAGCAAAGGAGAAAAAACTCTCGATACATCACGTGACTCCATCTTGATGACGTGAGTTTGACAGCCCTGGCCTAAAGGAACTCTATCATTGTCTTTCTATGTATGCATCAAGCTATTCCAATACTCCATAATGCAGTTTATTGGTCTGGGCACTGCAAAAATGACTATGGGTATTATCCAAGTTTGTTTGTACCCAACATACTCCTAGTTAATTCTTACACCCAGACAAAGCACACAGACCATTCAGTTCACTTAGCAAAAAAAAAAAAAAACCCCAAAAAACAGTTTAATGTTCTCAGCAAACATCATACCAATAAATTGGTACAGTGAATAAAAGCCAGACTAATGCAGGGTGAGAAGGACAGGAAAAATAATGAGAAGTTTATGTGATGTATTGGTATCTTTATATATCAAAAAGGGGGGGAAACTGTCCATGTTTGAAAAAACATTGTGGATAATTTACATGGATCATCCCAAAGAGAGAAGCATTTGGTGTTACTGGCCTTAAGCCTTTCCTCCACATATAACAGCAGCAGAAAAGAGCTGTAAAGTAGGACATTTTTGTCTCTTCTGCCCCATTAAAGAAACAATCTGGTGAATAGGGGTGATGTCTCCAACACATATTATGTAACCACAGCAATTAAGTTTTATTCACCTGGGTTTCAGTGTAGCTTATTTTGTGAATCCAGCCATTGGGAAAATATGTTCTGACAATCTGTGAAAAGAATAAAAACTTCACTTTTGAACATTTTACAAGAAGAGGAGAGGGCACAGGAAGGAAGGAAGGAAGGAAGGAAGGAAGGAAGGAAGGAAGGAAGGAAGGAAGGAAGGAAGGAAGGAAGGAAGGAAGGAAGGAAGGAAGGAAGGAAGGAAGGAAGAAGGAAGGAAGGAAGGAAGGCATTTATACTCAAGTAGTAATTTACTGTCATATCAGTTAGTTATTATTTTTTTCATGATTGCCTTGTTCTTAATTTTCTTTCTATCCCACTGTCCAAAATTCTCTGGGGGCTCTGTGACCCTACTTCTATTGGATCCACAATAAAGCAAAATATAAAAAATTGACTGAATGGAAGCATAGCTAATTCTCTCTCATATAAGTAGAGAAAATATTTCAAGCTGCTTCAAAGAAAAAGAAGCAGAATGGCCTTGCTTCTTGAATGCCCATAAAGCTTATATCATTCCTATTTTATTTTAATTGCATCTCATAATATACTTGAAGATTCCTTTGTCCCTGTTTTATTTTCCCTGCTCTATCTACTTTAAAAATAAAGTTAGTTGGAGAAAGAACAATTGGGAAATGAAGCATTCCTTAAAGCAATTCTTTTTGGAGGAAGAATTTCAGCAAGATACAAGCTGAGGTCTAACTGCCCTCTCCCTCCAAAAAATAGATGAGAAAATAAATTAGTATCGGCTATTATCTCCATAGGGTGCATGTGAATGACTGTAGGACTGAAAACCTTGCATTACCGTTTCTACTGTTGTTTCATAAATATGTTGTGGTAATGCAGAATATTAGATCCTGGACAAACTGTTTCATTTCCATTTTTCTGATGGCTTATGGTTACATTTGTTTTCAATCACATGAACTCAAAAGTGAACAGTACAGAAAGCATAGGGGCCTGAATTTTAAAGAGTTTAAAGGAGAGTCTCAATTATTTCTCAAGTACTTAGAGAATGATAGAGAAGGGCACAAATTAGATAACTTTGGGGAAACTAAAAGGCGATCCTTTGATTTAGATCCAAATGTCCATTACTAACTACCAGGACAGAAAAAACAAGATATGAGCTGTGATAAACATATATGTAATACAGTATCTGTTGTGATGTCACAATGTACCATATATTTTGACATTTGCCCCTCATTCCTCTCCCTACTCTTCTGATACCAAAGACACACACTATGCATTGTATAGGATTCATATATGACGCTTTATGTAAGCGTATATACTGATCTTTTTTTTAACCAAAACTATGCAGGAAAACTCTCTGCAGAAATCTTCAGAGATAATCCAACAATTATATAAATGTTATTTGTGTGTGTGTGTGTGTGTGTGTCTGTGTCTGTGTGTGTTTGTGTCTGTGTCTGTATGTAGGAAAACACTCTTTTCTGCTGCCTAAAGGGGATACCGCTTAGGTGGTATATTAAAAATGGGTATTTGAATTACAGAGCTTTGAGGGAAGGAAGGAGTTTGCATGAGCAGCAAAGCAGAAATTTCACTGTTGAGTGGGCGCGAAATGCTGGCAGCTACAAGCAAGAATTGAGAAAGAAGAAAGAATTTCCCCCATGTTTCTTAAAATGAGACACACTCCTAAACCATTGGTCAGAAAGGAAAGACTTGAAAGGTGGATAACAGGCCCAAAGTGAGATAGTATCAACCTTCCATGTTGTATTGTTCTGCTCTCAGTCATGTTTGCAATGGCAGCATTGCAATTCCTTTTCCATTATCCTCACCCCCATTTGCTGAACCAGGCAAACTTTGTACAGAACTCACCATTGTCTTCCAAGCATGAGTTATTAAATAATGCATTTAAGATTGTCTTCTGCCTTCCGTGTTATGAGAATTAGCTTTCTAGGCCAACAGAAGATCAGATCCAGTAAGTTAAAGAACAGCATTGTTAGAGAGCAGTGACCATAAACTCAACTATGGATGGGGCCCACCCAAGGTATGTCTCAGTATGTGAAACAAACCCAGAGACTGTTAGGTTTTCAAGATAATAAAACGAATCAGAGTTGCAGCAGTATTTGAAGTTTCTACCACATGTTCATCTACTAGGTACATGTGGTTAGTCAAACACAGAAACAAATTTCATTAGTGTACATGGCAGAATTCAGAATTCAGTGCTTCATAAACATTCTGCCAAGCCCTGTTGAGGATCCTGAACCCAGACAAATTACCCAGATAACAACACCTAAAAAATATCAAGGCTCTAGGCAGGACTGGGAAGTTGAAAACACTTTTTTTTATAAAAGGCAGGAGAAAGCCATTTCTTTCATTTTGCAAAGCAGACTTTAGGCTCATGATGTAGAGACTGATATTTCCATAGTTTGGGGTCCACAGAATTCTTTCTGATAATACACATCTTCCTAGCATTTATAGATAGGCAGTGTAAAAAAACCTGTTGTGTATATCCTGTACTGCAATTTAATACAAGAAACAACAATAGTAAAAATTACCCTTCCTCAGAAAGATAAGGGGGGCGGGAATGAGGATTTTGCAGTATCCTTACCCTGCCTACCAAGCCATGCCCACCAAGCCACACCACACCTACCAAGCCATATCCATAGAACCCGTAGTAAAAATTTTTGAAATCCACCACTGCCCTGCAGCCCTTTGTTCCCTCCCAAAAATTAATTATACCCAAAAGATATTCTGCAATAAATATGATGATGGGATTTAAGTCACAATGACTGATCAGAAAAGGAATCGTAGGGCTTGTGGTAAGTTGCTTAATAAAAATTTGCAGCAGTTGTTTTTTTCAAGGAAAGGCCCTAGGTCAGAAAAGGAATTGGAATAAAAGTGACAGTAATGCACCAATATTTGGGATATTGTGTAAATTCCTAACCACCACTTTTCCAAAAGGGAATTGTTGAACTGAAAAAGAAATAGAAAAAAATGCTATACAAATTATCAGATAGCTTGAATAACACCCCACTAATAAAAATTGCAATACATGTTTTTACTGTTTAGACAAAAGGCAAATAAAAGCAGCTGTGATACCAGGATATAAAATTCTATACTATATAATGTGGAGAAACATTGTGGAAGTGCTTGATTGTATTACTTGTTCTAGTGCACATTTTTTGCCTTTCCCATCAGGCGACCCTGGTAAAATAGGCTTTGCACAGGCAACATGTCCAAGAGATTTATGAAGACTAGGAACCATTAACTGAAAAAAAGGGTTAGTTCAGGGTCTTCCCGATGCAACCCAATTCATTGCCCTGAGAGTTGTAATTTTAATGCTGTCAATGGAACTCTTTTGGGGTTATATTTCAAAAAGCTTCAGTGATTTAAAAACGCTCCAAAATCTAAAATGCATTCGCTTTCCACTGGCTTGGAAAACTCACTGTTATCAGAATTGGGGCTTCCTTTCTTCCTAAATCTACAGGGTTAGGAGCAGAATGAGTTTGGTTTGGAAAGGAGTGTGATTATTTGAAAAGAAGCTTTCCTGTTTCCCAAGACTCGGGTGGGTGGGATCGTTGTGGTAAAGGAACAACTGCAACTATTAATAACTTGATGAATAATTAATTGTAGGCCGCTGCCGTTTATCTTGGCCCTTTCATCTTGACATCCCACTCAAGCTGTCTCAGCACATTCTTTTGCCATCAGCTGTTCAATCTGAATACCCCCCCGCCCCAATTTCTCTTTTTCCATTTTAGTTTATTCAGTTAGTTTATTCAATTTGTATACCACCCTTTTCCTAATGAACTCAGGGCAGTGCACAGCCAAGACTAAAACACATACCAATACAAAATTTAAAATTTTAAAAGAATTACATAACTTTGGCCCAAAATTTAAAACATTTGAACTAAAACCCGTTGACAATTTTAAAAAGCTAAAACTAAAAGGGGGGGGGAGTTTACACCAGCCCTGCTTGATGGAAAAGAAAAGTTTTTAGGACACGGCGAAAGGCCTGGAGATCTGATATCCTTCGTATCTCCGGGGGCAAATCGTTCCAGAGGGCAGGAGCTGCCACAGAGAAGACCCTCCCCCTGGGGGTTGCCAGCTGACATTGCCTGGCTGACAGCACCCTGAGGAATCCCTCTCTGTGGGAGCGTACTGGTCAGTGGGCGGGTATTGGCGGCAGAAGACAGTCCACAATACTTTTTCTAAAGTATCGATATCCTGTAGGACCTTTCATGGTTGCTCCATGGAATGTCTTGGAAATACAAATAATCCTCCACTAAACAACGGTACATTTAGTGAAGACTCAAAGTTACAATGACAATGAAAAAAATGACTTATGACCATTTTTCACATTTACAGCCATTGCAGCATCCCCATGATCATGTGATCAAACTTTAGATGATTGTCAACTGGTTCATATTTATGACCATTGCAGTATCCCAAGAACATGTGATCCCTTTTGCGACCTTCTGACAATCAGGCAACTTAGCTGAGATCATCAGAGCCTTTTAAAAGCATTTTTTAAAACTACCGCTTCGGCCAAAGAGATTGTAGAAAAAATGCTTTTAAAAGCTCTGACAATTCCAGCTCAGCCGCATGATCATCAAAGGCTTTTTTTTTTAACTTTTAAAAGCATTTTTTCGGCCGAAGAAATGGGGTGGGGGAGGGGGGACAGGGATTTTTGCTACCAGTTCTCCAAACCACTCACTGCCATTGCTATCGGATCAGGCGATATGGTCTTAAACCGGGAGCATTTCACCTCTGAGTTATTTGCCCTTTATTATAACATTAGATGTATCCTGGGGCAATGCCTGTACCTAAAGTAGGCAGATGACTTTCTTTCTTATATTTTTTTTTCCTACTTCCAACCTAAGTTCTAGAAAAATAAACCCATAGGTTTTGCATTATGTCCTGTGATTTTACACATGCCACATAATATTAAAATGGACAGTGAGGGTTCAGTGGATAGTTTGAAAGATGTAACTTTATTCAATAAATTTTTGCGGCTCAGAATAAACTTCTCCACATAATACTTTATCTCACCTAATATACCAGGAATAGCAAGTATTGTGTCTCCTTTTTATTCCTTCCTGTAGTTATAGAGCAGCAGTTCTTAAACATTGTGATCTTAGAACCCTTTTAGATACTTAAAAATGATTGATGGCCCCAAAGAGCTTTTGTTTATGTGAATTATATCTACTGATATTTATTAGCAATTAAAATAGAGAAGTTTTAATATGTTTCTTTATTTGACTTTGCAGACCTCCTGAAAGGATCTTGGGGACCCCTTCCTTAGTCCTCATTTTGCGAAGAATTGCTGTAGGGAATAGAGAGTAAGAGAGTGATAGAAGTGGGATTCCTAGAGGAGCCTGTTTAATGGATTTTCTCTAGGGTTTCAACTCTCTCTTCAAATCAGAGAGGGGCAATAAAACCTCAGTACGGAACTTATACAACATGGGAGAAGTTAGGTTAGGTCCAGATAATATTTGGGCTATTTCCGGTTATTATATAATTAGTTAAGGGCACTTATATAATTAGTTAAAGCAGTGCCCCTGCCTTTTAAAGCATACTGTGTGGATGAACTGTACGGATAAATGTTTTCTTGGGGCCATTGTATTTTTTTAACATTTTAAGTATCTCCTGTTAAAGAGAAGAAAATGGAACTGAACACAAACTATAGAGAGCAGCAAAGTGAGACCACTTCTCTGGCCTTCAGACTTTGGGATTCACAGCTCAAATGCATGATCCATTACAATCCCCATTCAAAGAATTCATCATACAAGAGCCACTGTAGGGGACAGTGCATCTGCATATATACATTTGGAAACCCAAATGAAATTGCCCTTTCTCTTTAAAACAATAAAGGCAAATGTGTGTGTCACAAAATTTTGGGTGAGATGCCAGCATTTTCCAACATCTAACAAGGCAGAAAGAGCAGTGTTCTCACACAGCCTCTGGAGCCTCTGAAAATTAGTTTGTTTTATTTCTATTTCATTTTTATAATTATTTAACATATTTTATATAATACATAGTACCACACATAATTGGAGTGTATTGTTTTAAAAGAAATGTGAATGTAAAGAATTGTTTCTTTTTTGTTCCTGGGGGAAGGGCAGTGATATGCCAGAAGTGTCAGGCATTTTCCAGATTTTTGACATATCAAGCTCAAAGCTTGATACTATAGCTTCTCTAAACCCATTTACCGCCAGTGGATTTTGAGAACACCTGTTTCTAATTTATAAAACAAGCATCTGGGAATGATTGCGAGATGGTTTAAAAGCTGACAAATAGATTTCCTTTATTTAAAAAATCATCTGCAATAATCGTATCGGTGGCTAAAAACACTTGAATTTGAATGTAGCCACACATTAGCTCTATTCAAAGGACACATTTATAAAGGCATTTGATAACCTCACAGCTGGGTAATTCTGGGAACTGACAGGCATCCATCTTAAAATGGCCAAATTGAAAAACATGGATTTGATGTACTGTGTAAGCCCAGAAAAAGGACTGATTCAATAGCTAAGTTGAGTGTGTTATATCATTGCAATCTCAAGACTCTTCCTTACAACAACATGAATGTACATTCCTTCAGCCTTTGGGGTGGCAGAAAACTCTACCAGAATACTTTTTCCCACTTCTGTTCAATTTCCTGGACCAGTCCTTGCAATTTTCTTGGCAAGTTTTTTTCAGGAGTGGTTTGCCATTGCCTCGTATCTAGGGCTGAGAGAAGGTAACTGACCCAAGGTCACCCAGTTGGCTTTGTGCCTCAGTTTGAACTAGAATTCATAGTCTCCTAGTTTCTATCCTAAAGCTTTTACCAGTATGCCACACTGGGCTCTCACCTGTATAATTAGTGTTGTCCTAACAGCTAAGATCTAATCTGCTTCCCTAATGAGGCTTGAAGGGCACCTGTCATTACATCTTAGTTGTGGAACCATACAAATATAGGGACTAGTGGATTCTCTGACTTAGAATCTTCACCTGCAGTGGAAACAACATAACCAAACATTTTCTTTAATAAGTGTGACTGGTCATCAGCATGGAGATATTCTGCATTGATAACTTGTAATCAGTCTATTTCTAAACATGAGACTAGTAATCTTCTGAAAAACCAATAAAGTTGTGTCCAAATAACCTGGCTAAAAAGCTGATGGGCAGGAGGAGTATTGCAGTGAGAAACTTGAAGGGATGTATTAGAAGAGCTTCTTTCTGCTTCAGCCTGGGTCTGTGTTCTGAAACATTGACATGTCACCTGGCTACTTTGTTTGCAGATATACAGAACTGATCTTGCAAAAGACCATTGTAGTAGATGTATGTGCAGAAATAGCCCAAATATCAATCACAAGGACAGAGGAAAGTCCTTCATTTGAACACCAGTCAGGAGTCTGATGTTTTCTGCAGCTCATGGAACAATGTACCCAGGGACTTAAAGGAGAAGGGGGTGACTGTCTGCAACAAACTGTAGTTAGTCATTGGGAGATGGGCAGATCCCTGGCCCCTGACTTTATCATCACCTGTCTTGTCAGTGAGACATTACAGAATGTTTGCATGACTGAACTTGTGTCAGGAGAAGAGAAGGAGGAAAAAACAGAACTCCTAAAGATGAACATAAGCTGCCACAGCAGTGGGTTGAAAATGAGGCAAAGGCTAGGACATGGAAGTACATTCTGTAAAACTGGCTGGTGGGACATTAGGATAAGCAGTTCAAATACATTCACTGAAAAACTGAATTTGAATTTAGTTGAACTGAATTTATCCTACCATTTTCAATGAACTTACTATAATTTTGACTAACTCGTTATCTAAGCAAGGACTTAAAAAGTGTTTGTGTGCGTTGATTATATTAATATTTTTGTCCCGTGCCACTGAGTTCTCCAAACAGAAGATCATTTTCTAATGTAAGAGGGTTCCTTCATCATTTGATTGTATTATCACTTGCAATAAAGAGAGTTTAGGTGACTCTTCATTAATCCTGCAACAATTTCCACTTTGTTCATACTATCTTATCAGACACAACTTAAAAGGATCCCCAGTTTCTTTAATTTTCCCCTTGCAAGTTAGTGGACATAGAAAGGAGTGACATGACCCAACATCTCAAAAAGCCTTGAGTCACCATTACTAGGCCTCTTTGCATGTTGGAAATCTTCCAGCTCATGATGAAATCAAGAGCAATCCTTGGCTTTTCTTTAGTTTCTTCAAATAGTGACATTTTCATGGCACAATTCTGCTGAAAGCTCCATGGAGATTTAATTTATGTGTGTGTGTGTTTTTTTAAGAATAATCTGTCCTTATCACAGATGGTTGAGTGATTGTATGTGAACAATGTGTCCTCTTTTTGAGAGAACCTGGATGGTGGGTGAAGCTGGGATGACTGCATTCATTCCCCCTTCCTGCTGTTCACTGGAAATGTAAACAGTACAAACCTCCATTCCCACCCAGGCATATCAGCTTATATTGTGCTGCATCACCATTTCCTTTGGAATGGAAAGGAAGAAGCTGTTCTGTGACAATAAATTCTGTCTGCAGATTTTTAACAGGAAAAAATAGCCTTTTTTAGGATAATACAATCTGGTTTTTCTAATGATGTTTTGGAGGTTGAAACCTAAATAACATTAATTACAATAGTAGCTAAAAGAAAAAGCTTGCTTTTGGAGAAGTTATATTCTTTGCAATGGCAATTTTAAAAGTAATTGTAACCTCTACTTTCCAACTTAGTTTTTAAAACCTGGACACGATTTCAAGGAAGCAAGAGTGAAGTATGAGGTTATGTACAGGTAGTTGTCGACTTAACAACAAGTTTGTTTAGTGACCATTTGAAGTTACAATGGCACTGAAAAAAATGATTTATGAACATTTTTCACACAATTGTTACAGCATTCTCTATGGTCATGAGATTTACATTCAAAGGCTTGGCAACTGGTTCATATTTATGATGGTTGCAGTGTCCCAGGGTAATGTGATCACCTTTTCCAAACTTTTGACCAGCAAAATCCATGGGGAATCCTGATTCAGTTAACCACTAATTTAACAGCTGCAATGATTCACTTAACAACAAGAAAAGTCGTAAAATGGGACAAAATTCAATCAACAAATTTCTCACCTAGCAAAATAAATTTTGGGCCCAGTTGGGTAAGTTGAGGACTACCTGTATTCTTTGTAATTCAGGTGATGATATGAAAAAAATCCACAATAGTTGCTGCTAATTTTTTTTTTAAATTTGATTTATATGCCTCCCTTCTCTGGAGACTCAGGGCAGCTTACAATGCGTTAAGCAATAGTCTTCATAGTTTTGTATATTTTATACAAAGTCATCTTATTGCCCCCACAAACTGGGTCCTCAATTTACCTACCTTAGAAAGGATGGAAGGCTGAGTCAACCTTGAGCCTGGTGAGATTCGAACTTACAGTAATTACAGACAGCTGGAGTTAATCACAATGCACAATGCATTAGTCTGCTGAGCTATCCAGGCTCTTTTAATACTGGAAACTGTGTAAAGATGCTGAACAGCCCGGCTGTTTTCTTGGGCAATAATATGGAAATACTTTGCTATTGTTTTCTATGATTTTTTTTTAATCTTCCCAGTCTAGCCCATAGTTCTGAAATTTCTTTACAGTCTCTAATCTAAATATGAACCAGTCTGACTTCTTTAGCTTTTTCAAGGACAGTCAGGGGTGTGAAGATGCAGGCACTTGGTGTAAAAAGTTCAAACCAAAAAACAGATTCAAATGAGGAGTAAAAGCTGATGCCCTTTGAATTTTCTGAAAGGCCATTCCCTGCTGGTGATAAATTATTTTGCATTAAAAAGCTGTGGAAAAGTAATTTTGTGCTTAGTGGATGTGCAAAAAAGCTAGAAAATTTTGCATTCAAATACATACAATGATTCAGAGGTTTTTAAAATCCTTCTTCTTTGGGCTGAAAATAAACATTTGAAAAAAGGGCGTGGAACTTTGTTTTTGTGTATGATAACCACAGGAGGGTTACTATATGCACAAAATGGAAAGATTTGGCAATATCTACAATGGAGGACTGGTTGGTGAAGCTGAAACAGCTAAATTGACTTGTTTGATTAAAGATACATTTATCGGTGACTGGAAAACCCTTATGGATCTTCTGTGTATACAGAAAGAAATGAATTTATGGTTCACAGTTTGATAGTTTACATTATAGAAAGAAAAAAGTTGTGATTTAACTTTAGATAAAAAGATAAATTTATAATTTACTTATATCTGCTGTAAAGAGGATCAGAAGCCAATTTGTATCGTTTTTTCTTTTCTTCCGTTCTTGCACTTTAGCTTCTTCTTTGATTTCTTTTTTGTTCCTTACTCTATATTTGTTTGTATTAGTTTTTACCTTTCAAACTTTCAATAAAAGTTGTATATATAAAAAGAAGTAACTCTCTGTTTGCTGTCTGTCTGTCATTGGGTTGTGAATTGGACCAAGACCCCAACCAAGTGTGAGAGGATTTTATTCTTACTGACTTTCCACATTTTTTATGCACTTATCATAGCCACGTGCACCTTTCTATCATTTTTATCTTCCCATGAGATATTCATGAGATGTCACAAGCACATATTCAAAAAAGGCACATGTTTTTCATTTCTAGATAACTCTATAGCTCCTTTGCTTCCTGCAGAATATGAAAAACTAAATGCTGGTTCACAAAGTTTTGGTTTTAATTTCTGACTAGCCATAGTGTTTATTGTTATTTTAAAAACAGAACTCTGTTCTGTATCTGAAAAGCTTGGGATTGGAACAGTGGTGGGTTTCAAAAAATTTTTACTACCGGTTCTGTGGGTGTGGCTTGGTGGGCGTGGCATGATTTGGTGGATATGGCAGGGGAAAGATACTGTAAAAACTCCATTCCATCCCCAATCCAAGGGAAGGTTATTGCAAAATCCGCCTGATCAGCTGGGATTTAGGAGGCAGAGAATAGATGGGGGTGGGGCCAGTCAGAATTTTTACTACCGGTTCTCCAAACTACTCAAAATTTCCGCTACGGTTCTCCAGAACTGGTCAGAACCTGCTGAAGCCACCTCTAGATTGGAGCAATAAGCTGTATTTATAAGAAGTATCTTCAACCTTCGATGTGCTTCACCATCATTACAATAGCAAATGGTTGGGATTATGATACATATCTAAGGTATCATTTGGTGATCACCGAGTGAACATGGGGAATGTTCTAGTGACACTAGGTTGGTTGGCATGGAACAGGAATCCCTTTGAAATCCATACAATATTGATCCTCGGATGTTCATAAAACCTTTGAGACTTGGCTTTTCCAGCAGACTCTGAAATGGTTACGATACCGCTCTCTCATATAGGTAGTTCTCGATTTAGGATCACAACTGAGTCCAAAATTTCTGTTGCTAAGTGAGACATTTGTTAAGTGAATTTTGCCCTATTTTATATCCTTTCTTGCCACAGTTGTTAAGCGACTCACAGCAGGTGTTAAGTTAATAACATGATTATTAAGTGAATCTGGCTTCTCCATTGATTTTGCTCGTCAGAAGCTACAAAAGGCGATCATATGACCACACGACACGGAAACTATCATAAATGCATGCCAATTGCCAGCAACTGGATTTTGATCATGTGACCATGGGGATGTTGCAATAATCATAAGTCAGGGGTGAAATCCAAAATTTTTTCCTACTGGTTCTGTGGGTGTGGCTTGGTGGGCGTGGCAGGGGAAGGATATTGCAAAACCTCCACTCCCACCCCAATCTGGGGCCAGCCAGACATGGTATTTGCCAGTTCTCTGAACTACACAAAATTTCCGCTACCGGTTCTCCAAAACTTGTTAGAACCTGCTGGATTTCATCCCTGTCATAAGTGTGAATAACTATTAAAAGCCACCTTTTTCAGTGCTGTTGTAACTTAGCAGGGTCACTAAAGTAAACGAACTGTTGTAAATCAACAGCAATATCCTGCTGTATACAGCAGGATATTGCATTACATTTGAAATGTTATAATTGGTTTCATTTTTATCCTTGATGCACTTAGTAATTTTTTTTTAATCATAAGACATTTTTAAATTTATTTACATTTGGAAGCCACGTATAATTGCAACCGTGACATATGCAGCCTACAAATTTGATGGAATGAATAAATTACTTCCCTCACTCAGATTTTGCTATTTTTCTTTACATGCAAATGCCTATACTGAGTTTGGCTGGTGGTGACAAGGATTGGGTCTTTTCAGTAACAGCACCCAAGCTGTGAGTGAGCTTATTTCATTTTTCAGTCATTTGGTTGGATATCTGTTTCATTCACATAAGGAAAGAAAATAGAAACTAACAAAAACTAGGGAAAAAAATCAAAGAAAGAGCCAAAAGTCCAAAAATAAAGGAGGAAAAAGGATACAAAGAAACAGCTTTCAATTTTCTTTACAGTAATTAGAAATACAACTATACATTTATCTCTCCCTCTCTGATTATTAAATAACTCTTTTTCTGCAATCTATTCTTTCTAGATACCTGTTTTATTTTTCAAAGTCATTGGTCTAAAATGGTTCTAGTTCCTCTGACTCCTCAAGTAATGACTCTCAATATTTCATCACTTCATTTTTCTTATGAAGAATATGTATTTTAATATTGTGGATGTTGCTGATGTTACCATTTATGCTGCTGCAACAATGAAAATAGAAGTAAAAATTAAAATAGAAAATAAAATGTACTAAGGCTAACTATGGATATGTTAATTTTGGTTTTAAAGTTCGGGTTTTTTTTAAACAATACTTTCCTAGTTTTCGTTTCAACTCTGTTTGAAAATAGGAGAGAAGCATCAGTGAAAACAGAGCCTCACACTCCTAGTCTTTTCAAACTGTGCTGGAAACCAGTCATCATGTAATTGTAATCAGCAAGATCTTGCTATTAAATCTTATCCCTCCTTTTTACTGCAAATCCCATGGTGGGTGGAAGAGAAGGGGAGCTGATATGAATCAGAGCTGACTCAACTCTTTGATGCAACTCTTTCCTACCACATCCTGAAATGTTTCTCCTTGTAGCAGTGTTACTACTCTGGACGATACAGAGATGAAATCTCCTTCAGCCAAATTTGACTTCTAGAGAAGACAGTGGTGAAACAGCCAGCTTGATGGCAGAGGTAGGTGGATGTCTTTTCTGCACCTTCATACAGCATCATTCTAATCCAGACCTCGATTAATACACTCAAATCCTAACTCATATTGCTGATTTGGAAGGTTCATGTAAAAACAACTTATCGATGACCTACAAGCCTACTGACCTACTGATGACCTACAATCCAGAATTAAAAATTCAGCCAGGTGAGCAAGATTGTGATCACACGTCCAAGAAATGGGATTATGAGAAAAAAATAACATCTGAATTTTTCTGGAATAATACAGACAATTTATATATAAATGCCTTTCTGATATTTCATACTTCCCTCTCCCAGATTGAGAATATTTTGCAGGTTTTGTGGAGAAGGAAACTTATCTTTGGCACTAAGAATGTATTTGCTTAATGAAGATCCAGAGTTGTCAATTCTATGAACTAGTACAGGAAGTATCAAGATTTTGGAAGCTGATTTTGTCCGTTTAGCTCAGGATTGTCTTAAGCAGCCTTGCCCAATGTTGGGTCCACAAGTTGTGATGAAACTACAAATTCCAGAATTTCTAGCTAACAAAGCCTTCTCAATGTTCTGATCACCAGATATGTCAGCTATGGAAGTTGGAATCCAGTGCTTCTAATGACCACCACTGTGAGCATAAATGAACAACAAGAGCCAACCATTCTCCAAGGTCCCTGAAGTGAACTGATCTCTGGAAACTCAGTTGAATGTGTAAACAAGATCATTCCTTATGTCAAAAGATATGATAAGACAAGTCCACCTGCCATTAAGATTTTTTTTTCAGGCTTTTTATCTTGTAGTGGTCTAGTAGTGGTTTCTACTAATGTTTGGAGCCACTTTACTGGAAAACACACACAGATCCTGCACTCTACTAGTTGCTGGCTAATTTTGTAGGTAGAATAATTGAGAGGAGTTGGAAGATCAGTGATACTGGAGCTACTGACACAGGCCATCATTTTTGCTTTACCAGTCTTCCACTTGCACAACTTTTTCAAATAGACTAGGTAAAGATATAAAAAATGTCACACATTGCATTATAAGCTGCAGTTTATAAGCCACAATGGTTGGATCCAAATCATAATATTTTAAGGCTAACCCTAATACATCATTGAACAGTCTACCTCCAGCTGCCCTTGGATCATTGTAACAGCAATGAAGACTAGCTTTACATTGCATCAGTAGTGGCTGGATGAAGAAGACTGAGGCATTAGTAGGAAAATGATGAAATTTAGAATCAAACCACAGAGCCATCTGAGTTGGGCAACTAATCAATCAATCAATCAATCAATCAGGTTTTGTGATTTATAAGTTTAGCTAGTGATTGCCCACAATTCATTTACTGAGTAACACCTACTGAGTAACACCTACTGAGTGACATACATTTAGTCAAGACAAAATAAATGCACAGGAATAGAATAGCTGATACCTGGCTCA
This sequence comes from Coluber constrictor foxii, assembly GCA_038048745.1. Lineage (NCBI taxonomy): Eukaryota > Metazoa > Chordata > Lepidosauria > Squamata > Colubridae > Coluber > Coluber constrictor. The sequence continues at coordinate 70,391,853 of CM075961.1, forward strand.
AAGGTAGTAACTGGGAGAGGGATCTTGGGGTTCTAATGGACAATCTCTTAAAGATGAGTCAGCAGGTGCCAAAAAGCCAATGCAATCCTAGGCTGCATTAATAGAGGGATAGAATGTAGATCATGTGAAATGTTAATACCACTTTATAATGATTTGGAATATTGCATCCAGTTTTGATTGCCACAATATATAGAAGATGTTGAGACACTAGAAAGGGTACAGAGAAGAGCAACAAAGATGATTAGGGGACTGGAGGATAAAAGGTACAAAGAACAGTTGCAGTAATTGGGTATAGCTTAATGAAAAGTAGGACTAGAGATGATATGATAGCACTCTTCCAATATCTCAGGGGTTGCCACAAGGAAGAGAAGATCAACCTATTCACCAAAGCATTTGAAGGCAGAACAAGAAGCAATGGATGGAAACTAATCAAAGAGAACCAACCTAGAACTGTTTCCTAACAGTTAGAACAATTAATCACTGGAATAATTTGCCTCCAGAAGTTGTGGGTGCTCTAACATATTTTTATGTTTTAAAAAAGAAATTTGACAACCATTTATCTGAAATAGTATAGCAGAGTTGAGCAGAGTTGAGGGTTGGACTAGAAGACCTCCAAGGTCCCGTCTAACTCTGTTATTTTGTTATCCTGAGTTTCATCTATTCCATTGCTACAGAGAATACTTATAAGCCTGATCTGCAGCCATGGGCTGAAGAAAGGGTAAGGTTTTTGTCCCAAAAGTGCTTTTTCAAGAGGCAACTGGACTTTCTGGTTTTTCTTTGAAGACATTTTGCTTCTCATCCAAGAAGCTTCTCTGGCTCTGGATTCTTAACACTTCTTAGGTGAGAAGCGAAATGTCTTCAAAGAAAAACCAGAAAGTCCAGTTGCCTCTTGAAAAATGGATAACCATGACCTGGATGACTAAGAATGTCCATAGACAGTATGGTTTTTGAGTTTGCTGTTTCACCAGATTCTGCTAATGGGTAGGGCTAAAGTAGGGAGATCTTAAATGATTAGTCCACAGCTTAAAATAAACAGGGCTATTTTAAAAAATTGTCCCCAGCCTAACAAAATATTAGAAATGAGGCAAAGGGCTTCCGAATTCTGTCATCACGATAATTGGACAGAATAAGATCAAAATTGAGGTGTGCATGGTAATGGCTGTGGATGGGAAAAGCCAGCAAAAGAAAGTTCAAATGTGAAAATTAAACCAGATCAGGATGGAGTCAATGGAAAAATAAATAAAATGCCTTTCCTGTATCTTTATAGGCTGGAAAGAATACCAGATATCATCCCTAATTAACATAGCCCACAAATTTTAAATGTTGAGCGCCAGAATTCATAATAAGGTCTTTATTCCCTTTGATATGGCAACAGTAAAACATCCCTAATTGTTTCTTCTGTCACATGTTCTTTGTACAATTAGTTATATTCAGACTAGGAGTAGCAGAAGAGTCTCCAGTAAAAGTATAAGGGGTTTTCACTTCCTCTTTCACAGTTCCTGTTAATGCAAGAATTTGTTGGGATGGTGAAACGTTAGGGTTTAACACTCTCTCATCTTGAATTTTTTTTAAAAGCAGTTTCCCTTAGAATACTACTTTATGAATTGGTTGAAAAACAAATCCCATTACTGCCAATTTGTCTGAGATTAACAAAGTCATAGCTTCTACTGTTTAAAAGGTACAGGTTGCAAGAAGTTAACTTTAGGCTGCTGCTTTCATTATCTCTCCCACCCACCCACCCTCCCACCTTTCTGCTTTTTGAATAAATTTCAGTGTAAACAAATAAACTCAGCTGAAAGGAAAGCGTGGAAATAAAGTGAAAGTGAACTTTGCTAAAAGGAAAGAATGGGATATACCGGTATAATGGAAGAATATAATTTGAAATCATTAGGTTGAAAAGAAATTTTCCAAGTTATGAAAGCTGTATTTGCTACCCATTCAATTTTCTCATCAATTAGCATCAGGGTACATTTTCTGAACTTCAGGTTTCAGGATTCAAACTGAGGATTTGAAAGAGCTTCCGGTCATATGCAGAGGATTTCCCCTTTGTTACAGGAGTCATCTAGAAGCATCACACCGCCTCCACGTTTCTAAAAAATTATAGCCTTTTCCTGGGATTAAAATAATTTGCAATCATGAGTTCCTCCACAAGATCTCTTGCTGTAATGACTGAAGCCAATGTTTGAACTGAGGCGCACAATGAAGAAGCTAGAATAGGATTTTTTTTTCTGGCAAGGATGCATGAAGGAAACCATAAACATAAAAGGGAAGTTAGCCTCCTGCTCCTCAGGGTCCTGATGCTCCCCCTTTTCATCTTCCTTCTCTGTCTCTCTTTACCCTTCCTTTCCTCCCAAACCTAGGCTCAAGGACAGATGGATGAGCTAAGGTGCAAAATATCTCCTTGATGTTCAGTCCTTTTCTGAGTCTCAGCAATTATTTTCTTTACAATGCCTGTCTCAACAGAGACCCAAAGGCCATAGCCATGTGTCAAGCAGAAAGAGGCAACAAAGCACATGCTATTCAGGTGAAGAGGGTGTGCCTAACCAAGAAGCTTAACCTACATGTGATCCCTCAGACTAATGCATTAATGTCTTCCCTCCTCCCCTTCTAAAACAGCCTCTTTTGCAACTAGGATGTTCCCCTGTTGTCTGATGTGGCCAGTTACTTATGTCTATCTATGGATTTCATTCTTCATATGCATGATGATAAATGGGTGTGAACTATAAGAGGACTGACAGATATGAAACATTTGTGGTTAGGCAGGAACTCCCAGAAAGAGCATAATATGAAAACTTTTGAGGAAACCAAGCACTTTGTCAGTGCAACCAATATGCATTTGTTAATGTCTTTGTGATGGTACAGCAAGTTCAATAAAGCTGGGTTCATATTAAGTTCACATTGTTAAACTTTTTTTTTACAACTTATAATGGCTTGGCTCAAATAGAATGCTTAGCCATTATGGGAAAGTTCATTTATCACACTAAGCAAAAGTCCCCCTTATGGATACAGACTTGTTATGTATAGATCAGGAAATTGGCAAACTAAATTCGCTACTGAATAATATGACAAAGGGCAATGAAGTGGAAAGGGTGCAAAACATAGCATCTGGCCAATCAGATGACCTAGGGAACTAAACAGAGCTGGCTCAGGTTACCATTCAAATGGGAATCTGTTTGGAAAGACCAGGACTGCAGGTTAGGCTAGGTTAGGCTACCCTTGAAAGAAGCCATTGACTGAGACAAACTACTAGGAACCTGTGTCCATGTAAGGCAATTTTACTTATACTGTATTAGTTCAAAAGTTATCTTTTCCTCATTTTGTATCATTGTTCACAGATGACACATTTCAGCTGAAAAAAAAAAGCTTTGGGTTCTCTGAAATGGTTACATGAGAATTAATTTAGATTTTATATGTAATTTCTGTAATATTAGCAATATTCCCCAGAAAGGGTAAAAGTATTTGTAATCCAGCTATACTTATAACAAGCCAAAAATGAGCACCATATCTCCAGTTTAGATAACCTAAATTCACAATAAAAATATATATTAGGACAGTGATCAGTGCTTTTCAAAGTTGGTAACTTTCAGATGTGTAAACTTCAACTCTCAGAATTTCCTGGCTGGGGAATTCTGTCAGTTGAAGTCCACATATCTTAAAGTTCCTGATACTGAAAAACTCTGCTACACATCATAAGGAAATCAAAAGAATATTGGTAGTAGCTCTTCTAAAATATGTATACTTCAATGTAATTGAAAATGTATAGCCACAGGAAATCTTAAATACAGTCTTAATAAAACAATACTACATTTAAAAAGGACATTATCCATGAGTGTTTGCTAAGGTTTATTTTGTAAATACCGATTGCCATATGAATACCGTTGAGATTATCCTGTTTTGCAGTCTCCGTACTATGCAATGAATAATTTTAGAACAGTCATCTGGTTATAGCCTTTAGGAGTAAAATGAAGGAACTTTCATAAAATGAACAATAATCTCCAAATTGTCCCAGTTTTATGCAAATCACAAACCTATAGTATTTTTCTTTAATGGATCACAAGAAAGAGGCATCACAAAAATAATACTTTCTGCTTTGTATGATTCAAATGATGGTATCAGTTCATCACAAAAATTGATGATGGATCAGCAGTAGTCCTCTTTGTTGCCATTTTACAGGTTTGTTGATAAGAATTGAATGAATTCCCAGACCCCAGACCACCCCAACGATGCCCTGAAATGATGTCCCAGTGCCTGGAGGCTGTGCGGATCTGGATGGGGAGAAACAGACTCATACTCAACCCATCCAAGACCGAGTGGCTGTGGTTTCCAATGTCCCGATATAGTCAGCTGGTGCCATTGCTGACTATTGTGGGCGAATTATTGGCTCCCACGGAAAGGGATCGCAACTTGGGCGTCCTCCTGGATTCACGGCTGTCTTTAGAAGAGCACTTGATGGCTGTGACCGGGAGGATTTTTCATCAGGTTCGCCTGATCCGCCAGTTGCGTCCCTTTCTAGATCGGGACTCTTTACACACAATCACTCATGCCCTTGTCACTTCCTGTCTGGACTATTGTAACGCTCTCTACATGGGGCCCCCCTTGAAGAGCACTTGGAGGCTCCAGTTGGCACAGTGTGCTACCGCGCGGTGGTGATGGGAGCGACGTGGCGCTCCCATGTAACACCTCTCCTGCGCAAACTGCACTGGCTCCCAGTGGCCTTCCAGGTGCGCTTCAAGGTTTTGGTTATCACCTTTAGAGCGCTCCATGGCTTAGGACCTGGTTATCTTCGGGACCACCTGCTACTACCAATAGCCTCCCCCCGGCCAGTACGCTCCCATAGAGAGAGGCTCCTCTGGGTGCCATCGGCCAAACAATGTCGACTGGCGGCCCCCAGGGGGAGAGCCTTCTCTGTGGGAGCACCTACCATCTGGAATGAGCTCCCCCCGGAGATACGGAGGATCCCGGATCTGCACACCTTCCGTCGCGCGCTCAAGACTCATTTGTTCCATCCAACTGGCCTGACCTAAGTCCGTCCCCTTTTTAAATGGAAATTTTAATTTGTTTTAAATTATGAGGGTTTTAAATTTGTCTTAGCCAAATTATTTAATTCGTTTTTATTTTATTTTAATTTTTGTATTTATGTGTTATCTTAAGGCTGTTCACTGCCCTGAGTCCTTCGGGAGTAGGGCGGTATATAAATCTAATAAAATGAAATGAAATAGAAAATGAAAATGAATGACTCTATAAATAAATGAATTATTCAGTAATCAAAATGTTAGAAAGCAATCAAGGGTTGTTCAGAAGTTTATAGTTAATACAGTATTTGTCAATGTTCAAATGATAACCTTAACCAAAACTTAGTAATTATATTTGTACAACATATTGAGACTAGCTACATTTTTCTCATATGTTTGGGCTCTTTCTCATTTTCTCCTGGCTATGGCAGATACATGGTATCTTGGTAACTGTTTTTTAATGCCATATCATCATATTATCTTCATCTTTTACTCACCACCAGCTACACTGACATTTCTCCAGTTAGAGTCATGTTTAGCTGCTCCAGATTTAAAACAGTATTTTCCTCTTTTCCCAATACAATTTTTTTCATAGATACGTTCTGACACAGATATGTTCTGCTTCAGATATGCTCCTTCCCATCTAGTTCTTGGGATATCCCTTCCATGACCAGGTTGTCTTGGATAATAAAAAAAAGGGACAATGTTTATCTAGCATTTTTCTAAGAGTTTGCAAGCTCTGAATTGGCTCTTATAAATATAGGTTTAGTGGTCTTTTTCAAACAAGCTAGACCCAACCTGTATAAGTTGATTTAAACTAGGAAAAAGAGCCATATTCTGCCAGCTATGTTTTGTTCATTTGTTACTGTTGCATCAATTTCAGCTTTCCATTGTTTTTGCCAAAGAGAAATTGTACACAACTATACTGTTTTTATTAATTGGGGGATAGATTTTGCTTTATCTACATGGTTTTTGGTAGGGCTAGATGCCATAGTGATAATTTTTGTAATTACTACATGCAGATCAGTCACTATTCTGTGTGCCATATAGCTATCTAATGGGTTTTTTTCCCTGGATGCTGCTAGCAATGAAGTCAGAACTGAACTCTTTGGTTACTCACTGCCAGCAGCACTAGTTGAGAACAGAGCTTGTTCATTATCATTGCCTCCTGCTTTATTCGGGACTCCGCTTTTGTGCTCTTACACTATTTTTATATGAGTTTAGCACTCTTTCAGTGTGCTAGATCCATGTTTAGCCTGACTAGTAGGTCACACATGAAGAGATGAGTTTGAACTGAACAGGTTCGCTTGGGGTGCACAGCCTGCTTCACCATATTCACTTCTCCACATCAGTCTTGTAGGTCAAACACTCGACAGCTGGCTAAATGTATTGTTCTAAGCACACACTTACATATGCCTCACCCTGCCCCACTTTACATTAAGATTAAATCAGTACAAGGGTGGATGCATCATGTCAGTTATGCACTACTTATGACAAAATTAGCACCTTTAGTTGGGAAAAAAAACCTTTTAGGAGTCCCATTGCCAGTCACCCTTGGCAGTTTGGAATCTAGATAATCTCTTGGCCTGATTCTGTCTTTATTCCTAATTTAGAACATGTTCATTTCATTATCTATTAATTATTTCTGAAAGCATAGGAAATTGTACTGAATGCTTTTGCTTCATATTTTAAGATGGAAAATTCTAATCTATAGTTTCATTACCAATAATATTTTGAATAACTGTTAAGGATTATCAGATCATCCTACTGTACATTTTCCTTTATCAAATGAAGAAATTTAGCAAATGCCAGTTTGTGCATACAGGCTAACAATGGCACCAGGAAAAAGATTTGTAATTTATTTTCTCTAGTTCTCAATGAAGGGAGTATTGTTGAGGTAGTGATATTCATTCTATGTGCCCATATTCAGGAGCAGAATCAATGTTCAAGCCTTTCCTCTTTTATAAACTTAGAACCTTCTCCTTGGAGTTAAATATACTGAGTGGATTTTTTTTTACAGCCATATTCACAAAGCACTTTTTTCCCTAGCCCCCACATATTCCATTTGTAAGCTCATTTACAATCCTTAAATGCACTGTATTTATCCAAGCACACTTTGTAATACTGTAAAAAGAGCATAAACAAATATGTTTGTCTGAAACAAAGATACCAGTAAAATACACAGACATGGTGGCAATTCCTTTATTAGAGTCAAAAAAGATTTTACTAGAAAATAATAGTGGCATCTTGATTGGTTATTTATGTACTTTTTTTTTCATCGGCCCAAATAAATTCATTGTGTTGGGCAGAGGTTTTGGCTATGTTCAGTTAACATGTTGGCAGCTGTTTTGCACAACTTTAAGTGTATTGTGGGACCCAGCAAATGGATTATTCATGTCCATCCAGATTAAAAGTTGTATGATGTTTATAAATGAATAAAATTAGAAATAAAGGGATGATAATGACAATAAAGGACGGGGAAAATGGGGAATGTATACAGTAGAAAGCAAGGGGAACAAAACTGACATGTTAAAAGAAATACGTATTATGTGTTTGTGTTGAGTTGTTGTAAAATCAATATTTAAAAAAAATAAAAAATAAAAGAATTGTATGAATATAAACAATCTTTGTGAATCTTTTAGGTGTTCAACCTTTTGGCTTGCGTAGGCCACATTGAGTGAAGCAGAATTGTCTTGTGCCAAATATATAATCACATAGTTAATGTATACAAATCACATAATAATATTCTAAGTTTCTGATCTTGCGGAGCCACATTATTAGCTGTCCAAGGCTGCACGAAGCCCATGGGCCAAGTGTTAGACACCCCGGGGTGGAAGGGTCAGATAAAAGTGTTCCCCTTCTACAGATTCAATAAGACAACTCAGCCTTAAAATGGAGGTGGATCCCCACAGCATCACTGTCACCGCCAGCGATTCGGAGATAACACTGTCCCCAAAGAGCTGGAAAATATCAGGGTGGGCCAATGTCTGGGAAGGGCGTCCACGGCTAATCCAATTTTGGAGCAAGGACACGTGAGGTGGATGCATATGTGTGCGTAGACACGAGTGTTTAAACCGCGCCTCCTCCTCCCTCCCCCCCCCCCCCCCGCTCTACACACAACGCCAGTAAGGCGTGAAACAGACGACACGCGGAAGGAATTGGATTACATTGTCATGATTATTATTATTATTATTTTTAAATAATTCATCGGCGAGGTAAATCCAAAAGCTGGCGTAGCCGAGGTTCCCTCCCCACCGCATCTCCTCCTTCCTCTTAACAATTGGGATTGATGGACTCATTTTCGCTTATTCGGTAAAGAGAAAGCAACGGGGGGTTGTGCGGGGGGGGGCGGAGAAAAAGAGAGGAAGAACGCGTCGCTGCCCTTTTTTTTTTTTGTGCTTCCTTTCCTGCCATAGCAGAAAACGAGGGAGGTGCAAGGAGTGTGATCACTTTAAGACCCAGAGGTTTTTTTTTTCCCCTCTCTCTCCTCTTTCTCTTCATTTCCCCTCTTCTGCTCTCTCCCCCCCCTCCACTTTTTTTTCTTTTTTTTTTTTAAGGAGCGACAGGCTGTGGCGTTTGCAGAAGGGTTTGGTCTCCGTCATCGCGCTGCAAAAGCGAGCGAGCGAAAGCGACAAGGAGGGAGAGGAAGAGGAGGAGGAGGAGGAGGCGGTGGGGGGGAGATGAAGGGGAGGTGTAACACATCCGACGAGCCGGCTGCAATGGGCCTCAGCTAATCCAGACCCTCCGGAGGATCTGCCTTCCCGCTGCCACCGCCGTGGGTCAGAAGCTCCTTGGATTCGGTTCTCCTCGCCGCCACCGCCGGTTGACCACATTTTTCCTTTGACACACAATGAGCGCCGCCTGGTAGAGAAGAAGCGGCGTGCCGTGCCGCCTTGCCCCTTTCGGGTTCTCGCGATGTGATTCTATTGCGGCTGCTGGAGGTGAAGGAGGAGGAAGAGGCAGCGTGGCCCAGGGGGTGGGGTGGAAGAAGCCTGAGGCTATGTGGTGTCAGCGACACCAGAAGATTTGGTGAACCATGATGAAGACTGAGTCTCATAATACTCCTGGCGGCAGTGGCACCAGCAGCAGTGGGGGCAGCACCAGCGGTGGCAATGGGGCTGGAGGCAGCCTGAGGAGTGCCTCACCTCACCGGAATGCCTACGAAGCTGGCATCCAAGCTTTGAAAGCCTCCAAAGATGCCCTGGGCCAAGCTGACAGTGAAGAGGCCAAAAAAGCCAGGAACAAAAAATATGGGTCCAATGTCCATCGGATCAAAAATATGTTCCTGCAAATGGGCACTGCGCCTCCACCAGGGGAGGGAGCAGTTGATCTGGCCAAGATGAAGGAGAAGCCGGTCCGGTTGTCCTTGCCCCGGGCCAGCAGTCTGAACGAGAATGTAGACCATAGTGCGTTGTTGAAACTGGGCACCAGCGTATCCGAGAGGGTGAGCCGGTTTGACTCCAAAACAGATAAGCCATTGTCCAAGCTCCAGGAGACACGGAAGATCTTCGAGAGGAGTCTCCAGGAGAAGGAGACCACCAACAAACTGCTTCTGAGGAAAGAGAGAGCTGGCTTCCAAGACCGGAAGTTGGATGTGGTGGTGAGGTTCAACGGCAGCACAGAATCCCTGGACAAGCTAGACACAGAGGCTGTGTCTCCTACTGTAAGTCAACTCAGTGCTGTCTTTGAGAAAGCTGACCTGAGGAATAACCTCCACAAAGCCCCTGGCAAAGTTGGGCCTCTCAACTCCAAAATTGTTAGCAAAAGGTCCAGGGTTTTCCTCCAGGCTCCAGAAGGAGGTGCCAAGGTGGAAACCAGGAATAGTGATGGGCCTGCGCTCCAAGTGAGAGCAAGGTTGCCTGAGACTGACAAAACCCAAAACAAGCTGGTGCCCAGTGGGTCAGTAGCAGCAAAGCCAGGAGATAAGGACTCCAACATGGGGCTGCGTCCTCAGAAGGTCCAAGAAGTGCGCAAGATCAAGCCTGTGGAAGTGGAAGAGAGTGGAGACTCTGAACAGGAGTTTGAGGCAGCTGAGGTGGCAGTGGCAGCAGCAGCAGTGGCAGATGAGAACAGCAAGGCCTCTAAGGGGTCTGACCCTCTCAGGGCAGAGGTGATTCAAGCTGAGGTCACAGTGCATGCGGCCTTGGAAAATGGCCAGCTGGGTGGTGAAAGATACCTAGAAACTCCAGGCCCATTGGCAGACACTTACTGTGAGGAGGTGGCCAAGGCCGAGGGACCAGAGGAGAATGACCTGGGTGATGAGTCTAAGAAGGAGGACTTCTCTGAGGCTGACCTGGTGGACATTAGTGCCTACAGTGGACTGGGGGAGGATTCAGGAGGGAGTGGGCTGGATGAAGACGAGGATGGTGATGGACTGTATGCACCGGAATCTAGCTGCGTCGAGATCCCTGGGCTGTCAGAAGAGGATGAGGCTGCCCCTAATCGCAAGATCCACTTCAGCACAGCCCCAATACAGGTAGGCCTTTGAATCTAGTATTTATTGTGACTATAAAAGACACCTGGATTCTGGGAAGTCTGGTGGTCCTTGGACATGGTTGTTATTATCAACATGAAAGATCCAAGGATCTGCTCTGGGGCCTAGTTTTCACAAAATAGCAATTGACACTAAAAACCTATGTTCTGACCACAATAAACCTGTTCAAGATTTCTAAATAAGGATAATTGGGAAGACTTCTTTTTCATATAGAATTGCTGTTCATTCATTAAGTACAGTTCTCTGTATGTAAGGAACTAGCCTATCCAGAAGACATTTTAAAACCACAGATTCTCCCTGGTGCACTCTAGATGGGGAAGTTTGTGCAAGGGAGATTTTGCAGGGAGGATCCTTCAGATGTGCAAATCTCCATCTTCCATCTGAAATAGCTCCCAAGTTACAGATTTACTTCTTAATTTTGGGAAGGCCTACATCTCTTAGGTAAAGAGGACCGTTTCACCTGACCCTCACTGATGTCTATTCTTGCAAGGCCTTGATTTTTCAATGCTTAAAACAAATGTCCCCTTAATTCATTAAAACCTGTTAGGAAAGTGTTTATATTGGCTTTTGTTTCTACATTTAAATTTTGAAGAGAGAATGTAGTAAAACTCTTCTATTTTAGAGGTAATGGAACAGGGATACTTTTGATGGGATTAGCCTTTCACTTGAGTTCATTGAATTAGTGAATTGCCTTTGTAGGTTATATATCAACAAAGGTGATTTTAGAAAAATTGTACCAATGTCATGATTGAAAGTGCCATCATGGATCTCACCAATGTTCCCCCCCCCCCTCTGTTTTATGTGCAAAAACCAGGAATGGAAGCAGGGAAGGGATGGTGACTTCAAACAGCATTTTCTTGTTTGACAATCCAACAGACTTAGAGATGCAGAAGAGACTTGATTTTACAAAGGAGTGGGAAGACAAATACAGTTCTTCATCTTCTTTTTTTGCAAAGCATGGCTTTTATGAAACATTGAAGTAGGAAAGGTATATAAATGGACCCGTTTGCAGCAGGCTGCTGGTAGTAAGAATAACACATTTGATGTGAAATCTCAGTTTCTCACATTTCATCTACTGCGTTGGGGCTGTGCATTTGCCTCTCTCCCTCCCTCCCTCTCCCCCCCCTCTCGGATTAAGTCACTGACACAAATCAAGGAACATGCACCATTGCAATCTGTTTCTCCCCCCCCCCCTCCTTCCCCTTTAGACTCTTTGATTAGCTATATTCCCACCCCATGCCAAACAAATTGGAAAAATAAAAGGCATACGAGGCATAATTTTTCAGATTGAACTGGGTTTCATTTGACACATTTTGCCAAGGTAGATCACAGATGGGTGGGCTTTTGCTTTTACACAGGAAGAGGCAATTGAATTGAGAGAAAAATGGACTCCCATCCAGATAAAAAATAGTACATGCAGGGACGTAACTTGTGATGAAATCTAAGGTGAGATTTCTCAGGTTTACACAAGCAGGAGGCCATAATAAGGTTTGTTTGGTTTCAGCTCAATGTGATGAACTGAGTGACTGTAATTTGTAAATCATGATTTACAATTTGTAATCCTAGGTTAATGCAATACAAATGTCTACAACATATAGTGCCCAAATAAACTATGCTGGCTCATTGTGGATGATCTAACTCATATAATATACTAAAATAATGTTTGGGTTTCCAAAACATGCTGAAATACCAGTTACCCAACATCATATTGGCCTAGTCTAGCATATATATATATATATATATATAGAAGCCATAGATAAGAATCTGGGAGTTGTGAGTTGTTTCTGCAAGTTAGAAATGGGCATGGATAAGTACTTCACTTATCAAAGGTAACTTGTCTCCTGTCAGTATAAGCTTAGATGCACCCTGAAAAAGTCCAATGTCTCTCAGTTAAGAGGTGGCATAAATATTGGATCTTTGGAAGATGATTTGTTGTTTATTGTTTGGTGAATGTCATGGAAGAAGGGACATTTCTGACAGGCAAGCTTTTGTGAACAATAAATCCATTCAAGTTTCCAGGGGATGCAGAACAACAAAAATGGATTCCATATGTGAGCCTATTAATCAAGAAGGTTGAGCAGTTGTAGTTCAACACGTTTGAACAATAAAAGCTGGCCACTGTAATCTTTAGTTTCAGAATACATCTTTCTTGGCACCCATTCACAGCTCCAATAACTTACATTAAATTACATATAATTTTTAAAGTAAGATTTTTTTTTAAAAAAATGGAAAGTTGGCATACTGCAAAGCAAAGGAAGTATCCTTATCTAACATCAGTATCATCTTAATTTCAAAAATGTATCTTGATTTTATAAGGGTTTGATATAATTCATGACTTAGGGATATATCTCCTTGTATACAAAAAATGAAATCAGGCAACATGCATGTAAATCAGTGCTTTATAACTGGTTATGTTCTTCCATTACAGCCATTTTGTGAATGGACAAGTATTCCAAACAGCACAAAACTTTTAGCGACCTTTGATGTAGAAAACTGAGGACTGCCAGCACCAGGTTGCTTGATGATGTGTGTTCTTTCTGTAGTGACTCTGGAAGGTTGTGACGTTAAGCATGTAAGGTATTGGAGATTGGAAAGAATTTTGCCAAATTATATTAAGGGACCCTACATTAGAAATTTTATTTGTTTGTGCTTTCACAAGTTTGCAAAATACTAGTTCGTAAAAAAGAAAATGAAAGGGAGATACGGTAGCAATTTAAATATTTGAAAGCCATACACATCCAGGTAGAAATTGCCCAATTCTATACTGAAACTGAGAATAAAATAGAGATCAACAGACCAAAATTAAAAAGTTCAGACTGGGTATTAGGAAGAATTTCCTAATGATTAAAGCTGTTAAAAGAAGTGAAACAGCCTACCTTGAATAATGATGGTGGTCTGTCATTGCCCATTGGAGGTTCTTAAGCTAGAACTAGATGGCCACCAATTTAGTAGATTTCAACTCTTATATCCCATAGTTCTATGAGCATTTCTGTTAGGCGAGTATCTTGGATTGTCAAATATGCTGGTCCTTGATCCACTCTTGCTGTATAGCAATAGCACTTAGACCAGTGATGGTGAACCTTTTTGGCACAGAGTGCCCAAACCGGAATGTATGTGTCCACATGCGCGTGCTGGAAACCCGAAGACCAGCTGGCCAGTGCACATGCATGCACCAGCCATCTAGTCTTTGGGTTTCTGATGCATGCTGGCCATCTGGTCTTCGAGTTTCCAGCACTCCGACCCATGCAAAGACCAGCTAGTCGGTGTGCACATGAATGCTGGAAATCCGAAGACCAGCTGGTGATGGTGCATGTGCCCACAGAGAGGGCTCTGTGTGCCACCTCTTGCACGCATGCCATAGGTTCACCATCACGGACTTAGACTTATATACCACTTTACAATGCTTAGCCCTCTCTAAGCAGTTTACAGAGTCAGCATATTGCCCCCAACAATCTGGGTCTTCATTTTACCCACCTCGGAAGGATCGAAGGCTGAGTCAACCTTGAGTCTGGTGAGATTTGAACTGCCAAGTTGCGGCAGCCAGCAATCAGCAAAAGTAGCCTGCAGTACTGCACTCTAACCACTGCACCACCATGGCTCATATTCATGCAGGTTGGTTGTTTATGGATGGACTTTGCTTCATGGAGAAGTCTAGCTCAGAAAAAAAGTATGTGATCCCAAACTCTTAGAATGCTAGAATGTTTTTTGTTCTGTTCTGTGCTCATCCAAACACTTTATGATGTTAGAATGTTTCTGCCATGTAGCTAAATGTGGGCATAAGGAGAATTTGAGGACAAAGTTAGTAGTTGTCCTACCTTTCACATATTCAGTCAGTGTGTATCCTGTCTTTCTATTTGTTTCAATAGCATTGGGGAGGGTGATGCAACCATCTCAACTGGCAGATTGTTGTAGGTGGTAGCAAGGTATCAGAGCAGAAAGCAGTGTTCAAGCACACGTCTTTCAGGTATATTGGAAAACATTGTTCCATCCCACTCTTTCTTTTCATTCTGGGTAAAGCGGTCAGGGGTACTTGCCAATCTCCATTACATATGACCCAAATCCCATGGAACTGAATCGTGATATGTGAAATCAAAGGCCAGCCCTATAATAAGAGTGGCAGCCTTTCATGCTCCATTTGCCAGCTACTGTCTAACATTTAGCATCAATTCTAGGTTACAAGGACAGACCCTAGGGGAAGAGGACTCACTGACTAATGCTCCCTTTCACCTTTCCCTCACTTGCCATTTACTTTAAATCAGAGGTTAGCATATAGTGGATATAGAGAACTATGTAATCTCACCCAAGATATAGCTTAATTCGGACAATCTGCATGGAGTAGAATTTAGAGTGCAGTACAAGAATATAAAAAAATGCAGTTGATTCAGAACAAATCATGCATAGCCCCTTGTTTACAATAGTGACTGTCCAGAGCCGGGGTGTCAAACTCAAGGCCTGGGGGCCGGATCTGCCCTATGGGGTGCTTAGATCTGGCCTGTGGGGCCGGCCTGGAAACAGCAAAGGATTGGCCCACGGTACCTCTGCTAGTGAAAATGGAGCTTGGGTGGGCCATGCATTTTTGCTGGTAGAGGATCATCAAAACAAACTAAAAATGAAACAAAAGGAGAAATGTCTCCTCTTTTGCATTTCAGCATCCAAGAAGGGACAGGAAAGGAGAAAGGGAAAGAGGAAAGAAAAAGAAAAAGATGGGAAGATGGGAAGAGAGCAAGGAAGGAAAAAGAAGGAAAGAGGGGAAGGAAGAAAAGAGAATGAAGATGGAACGAAAAAGAAAAGGAAAGAAGGAAGGAGATTATAATGTTAGTAAGGGAAGGTCTCAGGGAAGTTCTACCTTAGCACTTGGCCATCACAGGTGCCCCCAACAAGAGTTCTGTGTCACGCCCACCATGGCCACCCCATGCTCCCCCCCCCCGGCCCTCCAAGGTCAAACACAACCCTGATAGGCCCTCAGTGAAATCAAGTTTGACACCCCTGGTCTAGAGGCTGCTACGAAATAAAGCATACAGGTAATACAAGTCCTCGACTTGCAGCCATTCATTTAGCAGCCATTTGAAGTTGCAATGGCACTGAAAAAAGTGACTTACGATCAGTTCTCCCATATATTACCTTTGCAGCATTCTCACAGTCATGTGATCAAAATTTGGATGCTTGTCAACCAGCATGCATTTATGATGTTGCAATAACCTGGGGCCTGTGATTGCCATTTGTGACTTCTCAACCGGCTTCCAATAAGCTGGATCAATGGCGGAAGCCAGATTTGCTTAATGACCAAATTATGACCAGGCTTTAGCAGTTACAGTGATTCTCTTAACAATGGTGGCAAAAGGGTCATAAAATTAGGCATGACTCACTTAGCCCAGCAACTCTAGTCCCGGTTACGGTAATGGATGAAGTATTATTTTTACTGTTATGTGGCTCCACCAGCCAAATGTATAAATATACATTGCTGCTGCATATGATGATTCTAGTTACAAATTTCTTACATGCCTTTTCAAGCCATCTAAGACGCTGCCCATCATGTCATTTTTGGCACTGAATTCTACAAATATATCAGCCCAAAAGGGGAGAGAATCTAAGTATATGGGAGACTTAAAGCTATTGTTTATTATAACTAGGGGAAAAATTATACTGACAGGGAAATTTTTAAATTCAAACTGGCAGTCCAATGGATTTCTGGAATAAAAGTGCACAATTGTGCATGAACTCTACTGGACATACGTGGCTTGAGTCAAATGCTGTAGTACAAACTTCACTGATATTGGGACCACAAGGAATCCTGAACTAATAAAAAAAAAGATTACCATGTCATAACCTATCTGTGAATCATGGACAAATTCTGTTAGTCTAACAGGTATCAACAAGGAATGAAATCCAGGAAATGCAATCCTAGCATGAACCAAATGAATTTCCACTCAGTGGGCGGGGAAATGTGGATAGTGCAGTATGGATGGAAGGAATATTATCAAGCGAAGTATGAGTTCATTTACTACATAAACAAAGTTAGACTTTGAAAGGGAATAGCTATTTATTTATTTATTTATTCATTTTTATTAAATTTATATCCACCTTTCTCCAGGAACTCAAAGTGGTGTACATAGTAGTGTTTCCTTTATCCCCCCTCCCCTCAATTGCCCTATGGGATAGGTGTGGCAAAAAGAGAATTTATACAACATGCTTATATTGGTCAATTCAGCCATTCAGACTTAATCCAATTGACTACAGTTGTACAGTATGTTGAGCTGAGCCACACAAAAAAGAGCATATTATGTGGGTGCACTACTAAGTCTTAATGAACCTAGTTAAACATGTGTGAATGTAGCTAATGGATGGCCTAAAGCTGAGGATGGATTTGAACTGATATCTCTCTACTCCTAATGCAACATCTTGTCCATTAAAGATGGGATTACTTAAACCTTTTATATCAGTCCCCCACTGCTGTCAGGACTGGTTTATAAATTAAAACTATGTTAAGGCCTATTAAAATCGTAAGCTAGCATTAATTCCATACCAAAAGAGAAACTTGCTATTTGCTGCCCAGGGAATCCTTGACTTACAACCATTTGTTTAGTGACTGTTTGAAGCTACTATTTGGCACTAAAAAAGGAACTTATGACTATTTTTCTCATTTATGACCATTGCACCATCGCCATGGGCATGTGATTAAAATTCAGGCACGTGGCAAGGGGCATGAATTTATGACGGATTGCAGTGTCCCATGGTCATGTGATCACCTTTTGCGACCTGATGAGCAAAATTAATAAGGAAGACAACAATCGTGTTATGAAGTTAATAAGTGCAGTAATTCACTTAACTCTGCCAAGAAAGGTTGTAAAATGGGGAAGAACTGTCTTGCATGGTAATGGACATTTTTGGGCTCAGCTATGGTCATAAATCGAGGACTACCATATTTGAGAGTCAATTAAAATGAAAAAACAAATACATTTTATGACACATTTGACAGAAGAAAATTGCTGTATGTAGCACTGTAGTCAATCTAGTGATCATTTGGGGTGTGCTAAATGCATGGATTTTCATTTCTGATTAAAATTTGGGTTGAAGTGTAGTGGTAATGACAAGAAGCTGAAAGAATTCCTCCAAGCAGTAATACTTACAATGTTTGGTCTTTCTTGGTTCAAAAAAAAGGCAAGGAAGACAGCGATTTGATGCATAAATGTAAATGGATGCACAATGTACAGAAAATACAAGGAGATAATTCTCTCTTACCTTGGACATTTAGTGAAGGTAGGATGGAATCCAGGATAGAATGGACCCTTACTACTTTTGTGATTTCACTCCTGAAATCACAAGGAAGAGTCACTATTATTTTTGTTTTTGAATTCTAGGTGAAACTTCATATTGTGTTTACCTATCACAAAGAAATGCATTGTTTACAACTCTCATACAACTAAATTTGGGTGTCCTTGCTTTTCCTCTGATTTTTGACTTTTTGCAATATTTAACTGATGGAAACATTTAGAGGCCTTGAACCCAAATATAGGTAGTCCTTGCTTAACAACCCCAATTTGGACTAGCAACTTTGTTGCTCAGGGCGCAATTCCTAAGCAGAAAATCACATGACTGCAATGGAGCTATAACATCCTTTCACTTTTGGTTGCTAAGCAAATTATTATGATTGCTAGCAGAAAAATTACATGACTGCAACTTACGATTTTATTTCCACTTTTCCTGTTAACTCTGTGTTGCAAATCATTGGTGAAACATACAAATGACAATCACATGGTCACATGATGTTGTGACAATTATAAATGAGCAACAATGGCAAAACATCCACATCGCAATCTGTCACTGTGCAATTTGGGATAGTCATAAATATGAGGATTTAGGTATTATAGATTCAAATGATCACTAAACAAGGAATTTGGTAAGCAAGGTCTACACACTACATTCTTCTATGTCACTGTGGTTGGTCTTAATAAAAGCATTATCTGACTATGGAATTTGATTTTGTTTTTGATAGAACTGTTAACGTTATTTTAGTTAAGTTGTGAAATTTGTTACTTTAATCGGTCAAACAATCTTTTTTATGATTATAGACTGGCACAAATACCATAAATTGGCTGCTGAAATGGCTTTAAAGGAGGTCCAGTTGATGCATGCATACACATACAAACAGACTCTGTGTGTGTCTGTGTGTGTGTGTGTGTGTGTGTGTGTGTGCGCGCGCGCGCGCGCGTGCGTGCACATGTATCTTCAAGAATGCATTTAGATACCAGTTGCTGGGATATTTTAGTGAGAAGATAGCTGTTCATTCATGCTCTGCTTCTAAAGTGTCATGGGATATTGGTAATTAGGTTGGACACCATGGTAAGAAAAAACTGGGCACATGGGCCTTTGTTCTTGCCTAAGGCCTGCCAAGGAATTTCATATTACAGTAGAATAACTCTATCAGAACCCAATCATTACATCACACTGGCTAATTATTTAAGTCAAGAGTGAGCACCTAGAGCCATTGTCCTAATTTCTAAATGATTGAAATTTCACAAAACTGCTGAATCTTGCAACTTGCAAGTTATTGGCATTTCCACCAAAGATTTTGCAAAATAGCATGATTCCCAAAATCCTGGAAATACTCTGTATCTAGAATATTATATTAAGAAGATGCCAAACCTTAGATGTATTATTCCATGTCGATTTTTTTCTCCCTTTATATCATAGAGGGATGTTTTAAAAATGGGATTTGCCATATAGAGTAGAAAATGGAGCAGTCCACTCTGAAGTCTAGTACTCCATCTTGGTACTGCCAGATTGTTGATTGGAGACCAGATACCGATGTTGCAGGGTATTCTATTTTGTTTGAAGGACATCTCAATCAATGGTCAGAAGAAGATTCTACTTGAATCTGCTAAAACATAAATAAAAATAAGGCACCAGAGGATTAAAACTTTTAATGGGAGCTCGTTGCAAGAGAATAGCGTACTAATATATATGAATATATCAGAGAACACACATCACAGAGAGAGATAGAGGAGAAATTTTGAACTAGTCAGATTTTATACCTGAGTGTTGGCTGTATTAATATTTTCTATTAAAGCAAAATATATTGTAGTAAAAAGGAAAACTATTTTTGGCCCTTAGATAAGTTTGTGAAAATGTATGCCACAAATCTTTTTTGTGGGACAAGACCATTTTTTTTATTCTTCTTTTCAAGTAGCATTATTGTCTAGCATATCCCAGGATATGCCCTTTCACCATTACAATACAATACTGTAGATTTCTGAACCACATTCTTAATGGGAGAATGGTAACAAGCTGTTTAGAAATATGTGGTCCTTTGGTCC
The DNA here is from genome assembly GCA_038048745.1 of Coluber constrictor foxii. Lineage (NCBI taxonomy): Eukaryota > Metazoa > Chordata > Lepidosauria > Squamata > Colubridae > Coluber > Coluber constrictor. The sequence continues at coordinate 70,411,673 of CM075961.1, forward strand.
TTTCTATATGTAATATCAGATTCTACCTCCAATTTCTTTTTCTGTTTTCACTGCTTCAGTGCCCCCACTCCTGTGACTAGCATATGTCCCCTTAGTTACTTTTTCATACACCAAAGGCTTTATCATTTACTCCCATAAAAAATTAAAAGCAGTTACATTGGCCTCTACTCCTCCAGCTCTGACCTCCCAAAAAAAGCTTAAAAGGTTTTCTCTCACAAGAACTGAAATAATACTTTATAACAGAACCCACTATGTATTATGCTGACATGGTTTCATCAGCCAGGATAATAGTATGACAGTAGGTAAAGTGCATTAAACTCTTTTGCAGAATTGTACATCATTCTATTAGTAGAGCCCAAACAGTTGCTGCCATCCTAGCGCAGGGATCTTTTTTCTTTTTTTGTTCAGGGTACAATCAGTTAAGGGATGCATTCTAATGGTTGGCAGAACTGAAGGATACATGAGGGGACCAGAATCAGAAGTAGATGAGGGCATTAATTCTCTTTTCCAGGTATCCTATTTTCCCCTCTAAACCTCTTCTCTCTCCCTCTCTCTCTTTGTCCTTCTCTCTCATTCTCCTTCTACATATTGGACTGTTAAAAAAAAATAAAGACAGAAATTAGAATCATTAGTTTTAGAATGCTTTTGAAATTAGGCCAATGGTTTCATTAAATAAAGTGTAATAGCTGCTTGGAACTAACTGGTTGCAAGTTGGCCATCCATATCTTAGAGCAGTGATTCTTAACATGGGCCATATGCAGCGGTGGGTTGCTTCCGATTCGCACCAGTTCGCAAGAACCGGTAGTAAAAAATTTTAATAGTTCGGAGAACTGGTAATAAGATTGGCTGGTCATGCTCCCGAACCGGTTCCCGGCCCGCTGACTCCCAATCTATTGCTGCCTCCTGAGTCCCAGCTGATGGCTAGAGGAAACTATTTAAACTCTTGCCACGGGGCTTCAAAGAGCCACCCTACAGCTGATCAGTGTTAAAAGAAAACAAATGAGTAGACCGGTGCCTGCAAAAATAGAAAAAACAGCCCCTTTCAGCTTCAGGATAGATCAATTAGCACAAGTTGAATAGATTAGCCTCCCGACTCTCAACTGATTTGCTCTCAGTTGTTTTGGAAGGACTCTGTTGCAAGCTGCAAAGAGTGCTGGAGCAGATTTTTTCCCCCCTAGCTATGCTTAAAAGTGAAACTGAAAGTAAAGTAGGGTCTTTGCTGCAATGTGACAAAATGAGGCAGAGAGAGATTTCTTTTTCCTCACCAAACAATGAGGAAAGGTAGGTGTAAAACTGCAAACAATGGGAAGGTAGGTAGGTGCAAAACTGCAAAAAAGGTAGGTGCAAAACTGCAAACAATGGGAAATTTAGGACAAAAGAGAAGATTTCAAGATTTTAAAACACAAAAGAAAAAAAGCTCTATTAAACTAGGGAATTGTAATAATTGTGATACTATTAATTGTATATTGTGTTGAAAGCAGAGAAGTTGTGGTTTGGAGGAATGTAGGGGGGAAATTATTTGGTTTATTATTATTGGTAAATATAATTAATTGATTTGTAAGAAATTGGATTGCATGGAAATAATTGGAATATTCATGTTCATATTGATTAATATACAAAAAAGTTAGTTACATAACTAATTGATTTATATTAAAATGTTGAATTTGTATTAAACGACTGTAATATTAAATAATTAACCAATGTGAGGATGGATATAAAAATAGATGACAATGGGAAGGGGTATAATATAGAATAGAAGGGAAAAATTGAATTTGATTAAGATTAGAGATGAGGATGAAGGGTAATATTTGTTTTTTTAAAAATAGATGAAGAATAAATATGGCAAAAAGGAAATATAGAAATTGTAAATTTAATTGAAATGACTAAACACTGTTTAAATTTGTGAACTGGCCAAATACTCTGCTCAAAGAAAATACATTGTATGTTTTATGTGTGTTTCTAATTAATGCTGTTTATTCATATTTGTTCTCTTTTATTCTTTAAAGTTTAACAATTCATTCTTTATCTTAATATCGTTATATTTGTTTGAGGTTGGCTTTCTTCCCTTTCATCTTTTTATTGTACAGCAATCTTTCTCCTCAAACCTACCACCTCTCTCTTTTCCTTCCTTCTTACTTTCTCTTTCCCCCCTTCTTTTCCCTACTTCCTCTTCCTTTCTCCTTCTCCTCCTCTCTTCCTCCCTCTCTTACCCTCACTCCTACTCTAATTTCCCTTCCCTTCCTTCGTCCCTCTCTATTGCTGTATCCTTTTGTGCATATGGACTACTCAGAGGACTGAAAAAATTATTTTTGACTGGTCCTCGCACTTTTGACCAGTTCTCAAACTTACAATTGTCCTCACATTTTACGTTTTTTGCCCTATCTTATCACCGTGGTGAAGAGAAGCAGGTTGTGAAATGAGTGACATGGTTGTTAAGAATGCTACAATGGGCATAAATGATGACCAGTCATAAGTGTGAGGACCAGTCAAAAGTGCGAGGACCTGTCAGAAATGACTTTTTTTCAGCCCTCTGAGTAGTCTTTATACACATAGCCATGGCCACTCAGTCACATGACCAGCTAGCCACATCCACCAGTCACATGACCTCCAAGCCACGCCCACAAAATAAGTCACGCCCACAGAACCGGTAGTAAAAAAAATTAGAACCCATCCCTGGCCATATGCCTCCCCACTTGAGGGGCCATGGTTTTTTTTCTAGTGGGGCATGGTCTTTATATGATACACTTTGGATTAATAAGCATTATTAATGATAAAGTACAATTTTTTTAGCTAACAGTGATTATGATGGAGGTCACAGAAGTAAATGAAGTTCAGGAGATCACAAACAAAGAAACAAAAAAGATTGAGAATCCCTGTCTTCAAGTATAATCTGAACAAAATTCACTATACAGATAGGCCTCAACATCAATTTGTGAATCAGTACTGGAAGTTCCATTACTAAGTGATGTGATTGTTGTGAGTCATACTCAATTTTATGATTTTTTAAATGTCAGTTGTTAAGAGAATTTGGCTTCTCCCATTAATTATAAGTCCTCTGGGAAGTTTATAAACAGGATCATGTGATCCTGGACATGGCAACCGTTGTAAATAAATGCCAGGTGCCAAATAACCAGATTTTGATCATGTGACCATGAAATGCTGTGACAGTTGTAAGTGTGGGGACCAATCATAAAAAACTTTTTTCAACACTATCATAACTTGGAATGGATGTTAAAACAAATAGGTGTAAGTCGAACTTAGCTTGTTCCAGCCAGAGTATCTGCCAGTTTGATTGTACAGTATGATGCTTTGTCATGGGATATCCTGTGAGATTTTGTTCGATTTGGTTTATATTCACAGGAGGCTGATGCTTCTGTACTTGTAACTCTGGACTTACATTTTTAAAATTCAGTGTTCTATCTGTGTTTGTTTTCTAAACAAAACTCTATCGAAGAAAAAAAATCTTGTGCTATGAAAGCAAGTTACCTTTGCACATCAGTGTCCTTGCATATATAATAACGACTTTCTTCAAATGTTCCATTTCTTGATGTTCCATGCTACTTATCACAAATGAAGTAAATGATTCTATAAAGCTGGTTACCTATATCATTTAAGAATCCAGAATCCAAAATCGTTCAGTGACTGATATTGTTCAATTACTGAGGTTTGGATTAATGGTGTGGTCTTGCCTAAATTTAGTAAAGTTTATCTTTCTCTGGTTTGGTACCTTCCAAGCTGCAGTGTTGACTTGGAATTTTGAGGCTTGCAGTTCCCAAAGCAGCTGGAAGCCTTCAAGCTGGGAATAGCTGGCATGAACTACAGTATCAAGATGATTTAATCCTGATTTAATACAACACAAAATAATAGTAGATGTTGTTGTGAGGCAGACATTCATGCATTGGAATTGCCTAGAAGAAAATGGCATTTCAAATGAATGTGAAACAGCTTTTCTTTAGATTTTTATCCCATCCTTATTACTTTTTTATAAATAACTCAAGACGGAGAACATACCCAATACTCCTTCCTCCACTTATTTCCCTCACAACCGCCCTGTAAGGTAAGTTGAGCTGAGAAAGAGTGACTGGCCCAAAGTCACTCAGCCGGATTTTATGTCTATGGTGGTTTCTAGCCTATTGTCTTAACCATTACATGAACTAGCTGTCTTCTGTCAGGCATTTGAAAAACTGATTTTATGAACATATAAAGTGGCCTAATGCTGCAACTGGGCACTGGTTGAGTCTAACTCACCATGATTGACCCTGATCCAATTTATCTAGGATCTAGGTTTTTCTTCCCTAATTGGCTTTGGGAAAAAAACATCCTGTAGGAAAATATATTCTACATTCAGTGCTACGGTGCCTCTCTAAATTTAGCTTAGAGAAGGACCTTTCATTCAAATCACATGAAAGTAGTACACAAAAAAATTAACAAGCTAACAAGCTATTCATCTTTCTGTCTGACTTTCTGTTGACCTGGCTTTATTTCTAAGACTACATGAAGTGATTTCCCAGTGGTGATAACAAGTTAATAAATAGGGATCCACTTGAAATTAATGTACTTGAGGGTTTTCTATGCAAGGCCAATCTCTTTGGCCATCCCTGTTTGGAGTGGATTTCCCAGTACAATAATCCTTAATGTGCATCTGTCTGCTCCAGATAGCTTTAGGCAGGCTTAAGACTAATACACACAAAAAAGGTGCCCTTAAGCCTGCACAAAATTTCACGACTGTGAAGCTGTAAGCTGCCATCACAACTTCACTAGAAATCAAAACCAGGGCTTTCTCAAGAGAAGGAAAGGACTATGCTTTAACATGCCCATATCTTCTTAGGAATGAGCTTCCTTTTGATCTGTCCAGATCCCATCAGAAAACCTCACATTTAGAGATAAAATAAATATACTCAAGCTTTCCAAACTTGCTCTGTCTGGAAATGTTCAGCGGAAGGTTTTATGGTAGAAAAACATCTTGTATTTTAAGACTTGAATTACTTATTTTTACACTGTTTCAGCAAGCTTCAAATTCAGTCATCTGTTAAATCAAAATTCAGCAACCTATAGCTTTTCAGAAGTTGGGGAAATCCAACTCCCAGCAGTCAAGCCCAGAATTTCCAGTGGTGGAAAATGCAGCAAAATCAAGTTTAACTACATGGGGAGAATCATAGATTTGCCATCTTTGCATTAAATTCTGTCAAATTCTGATTACTGTAGTATAATAGACATCAAACATTATTTGATTCTAAAATGTACAAACAATTAAATTCCATTGAGTATGAAATCTTGTTCTCACTAACAATCTAAACAGCAAAATGTGTTATCAGTAGTTTTCACCTGGCCACCTGGGGAAGCCTGGCTATTTTAGGATTTTTTTTCTCTCCAAAAGAAACAACAGAAATGGTAGATTAGCTTTTCTAAACTGAAAAAAAATATCTTTATAGTATGACATGTCAGGGTTGCCTGTGTATTTAGCTTGCAATGAGTCACAGATACAGTGGATTTTAAAACAATGACTCTTTAATGTGCGGGAACAGCTTGAATTTGGGAAAAGAATTTGGAAGAGTGCCACCTAATGAGCCATCCAGCCATAGGGCTCCTATCATTGAAGCAGCTCAAAACCTCCCTTTAATATTTCCTCACATTTTAAAATGTGTGTTTGGAACATTGTGAGAAATAAACATTTGAAGCCTTTTAAAGAAATATTAAATGGTTTATAGATCTTGGGTAACCATGGAACTCTATCAGGCGCCCAAATATTGTATATGCTAGCACCAGCCTAATAGGTGGCAGGAGTTCTTTGTCAGAGGAGCCAAACTTGAAAGCATTCCCCGAAATAGAACATTTTAAAAAGCCACCTACACATCAGTTATTAGTAAGATTGATATAGTTAAATACCCAAATAATCCTCCATTTTAATGATCAGTGCCAGTAGAGATAGCAACTATCATGATAGCAACCTGTAAAGCAAATAAATTGGAATATCAAATACAATTTGTCTATTTCGAAAATAGCCAGAGAATATTCACCTGCAGGTTTTACAAATGAGAATCCAGATAATAATTTTAGGGAAGACATTTGCCTTGGCTCTCTAGTGTCTGGAGCAACAGGTCTATGGGAACTTAATCTTTGAGCCATAGGGTCTTTTGAGTGATGTTGCTGTCTTCTGTCTTTAACCCCTGCTGTTATAATCCTTTCCCACCCCCTCCTTAAGAGATAGCCTGCTTTATCCCTTTGGTTAGTAGCTTCTATTTGCTGGCTGAGAAGCCATCTGTTCAGTTTTGTTCCTGAACGTGAGATGGACATCAAAGGAAGGGAAACAATTATGAGACCATCCCTTTAAAAACAATTAAAACATAGAATGCCATGTTCTGAGTTTTGTCAAGCTTTCCTACTATTTCTGCAGCCAAAAGAAAAGTAACAATAGGGATATTTGATGTGTTATAGGGATATGTTTTGAACTCCAGAGTATATTATTACATAGGTAAGTGAATAACATTTTCTATTATTTTGTTCCTTAAACACATTTGTGTTCAAAGCAAGTTTCACTAATTTTGTGAGCTATTGTATATATCTGGAGATTGAGAAAAAAACTCTTTATAATAACTAGACTCAAATCAGTATAAATGTCACATCAAGCCAGAACAACAACAATGCTGGCTGGAGAATTCTGAGAGTTGGAGTCCACACATCTTAAAGTTGTCAAGATTGAAAAACACTGTCACAGAGGATAGCCTGATATTTGAATTGCCATAGCATGATTTGACATTATACAGCAAACCAAAATTAAGAACCAGTCTTTGAAATATATTTGTATTAATGATATATAGATATGTAATATCTTACCGCTGTTGCCCTCTGCATAAAAGTCTATCAAAGCAATGTCTCCTACCTTCATACCCTCCGTATGTATTGGACTAAATGCTCATCATTTCCAGGCATAATGCTTACAGGCCCTATTGTTTTGGAAATAGGGTGTTGAATTCCAGCATAATGTGTATTTCTAGTTTAGTGAGCAGGTCATGAGAAAAAGGGAAGGACTACTTCTGATAACTGTTCTGCTGCTTAGACTCAAATACCATTTTCCTTCCCATAGTGACTAAAAATGTGCATCCAGGAAGCCTTCAACATTAGTGTGAAAGCAATCTAACTCTCCCCATTAATTCAGGGATTGCATATAGCCACTGCATCTAATTGCCACTAGCGGTCTGATGAATCTAATTACTTTTAAAAAAATATTTGACCTAGTGGCTGTTATTGCATCCCACAGCAAGCAATGCCATGGATTGCCTAACTGAAATCATCTGCTAATCACTGTTATTGGGAACTGAAGCTTAAGTATTATGGAAGGATGGGGGAGCTTTTTCTGCTTACTCTCTCCACACATCATTTTTATAAAGTATTAAAGACATCTTAACCTGGTGCTTTCCACTTATGTTTGGCCTACTAATTTCAGAATTCACTGCCAAGTTAGATTACAACTCCTATGGTCTATGGTTTATTGAAGACTCTATCATTACGACCATAGAAATAAGCCTAAGCAAGAAGATGTGCTTGCTATATTTTGATTTATATTTTAGGATCAGTTTCTTTAGCACATGGCAAAGCAGCTCTCATCCTATTCAGAGAAGTGTGAAAACTGTTTCTTAGCATTTAAAAGGGGAATTCAGTGCTATCACTTTATTGCGTTCTCATCTGGCTTTGAAATCAAGCTTCTCTCGAGACATTTCCTGGGGGAGGGGGAAGAGGGTGAAAGAAAGAAGGATTTTGGTTTATATCCCAGTGGTTTGGAAGAGATTTAGCATCCTCCCCAACCCAGATCTGCTGACAGGAATGGCAGATTTTTTTCCTAGCCATTACAGAGGTGAAGGACATCTTCACAATGTTCTCTTCATGTAGCTTCTAAAACTCCCAGCATTTCTACTTAGTGTATCTGGTGGCTATGGCAGCTTGACTTGTAATCCAATATATTGAGGTTGGAAGGACGTGGGTTGCTTATTTCTGACCAAGGAAGAAATATTTTATTACTTCTTTGTCATTTTATGCATTTTCTTCAGATCTCAAGATAGTGGAAGTTGAAGAGGGAAAGTTGTTACTGATACTAAGAGTTCTGTCTGGTTCAGAGGAGAGGAAGGGTTTTAATGCTTGAAACAGCAGATGTTTGTAGAATTAATCTTTCTGCTCCTTTTCCTCTGCAATTTCCCTCCCCACTGGTTTTTAGGGTTTTTTGTTTTTTTATTTTGATCAATTCTGATTGTAGCTGTTCTGCAGAGGTTCTACAGCTCAGAAAAATGCAGAAGATCTCAGCATCTAAAGCTCACAGTTCTGGGTAGGACAGATTCATGTAAAATATTTCTGTATTATAAGGCTTCATTTATTTGAAGAGCTGTCCTGCCTAGTATTGGTTTACAGATAAAGGGAACTATGAGATTATATTCAATTAACATTATGTCCACTGGTTAATATCTCAATAACAAATTAAATCAATATAATTCCACTACGTATCTTCACAGGCATATTCAGCTGAGAATTCTGAATAATGGGAGAGAAGTGAGTTAAGAATGCCTAATTCTTTACTGCCAGCTCCCTTTTGTATACAAGTGCTCTTAATTCTTTTTATGTCAAAAAAAACCTTTCATTTTATTTTGGGAAATTCCTATTTTGTCTTTCTTTTCAGCCCTTATTTTGAAAGTCCAAGCAATGTTGAATCAAGCCCAGTTACAATATGAATTGTGTTTTGGTATGATTCTCTTATGTGACTCTCCCATGTGAGCTAATGTTCCGCCTGGTTTAACCAGTACTTTAATTCTGTTATTAATCATCATTCCGGCAATAATAACTTTCAGTTTGCTAACTGGTGTGGTAGCTGATGCAGTCCAGCAGCATTTAGTTGAAAACAAGCTCTTTCCACCTGAGCAGAAAGGAATCTGTCCAAATAGCACAGGAACAAAAGATCAACTTCTAATTGACAAGATGATTTTGGAAAACTGCAAGAGGAAGAAGACCAACTTGAATGTAGTTTGGATTTATTACAAGAAGGCATTTGACTCCCTGCCACATGATTGGATAATTAAGTACCTAGAAATAACAGGAGTTAGTAGAAACATCTGAAGCTTTGTGCAACAATCAATGTCTCAATGGAAGACATGGTTGCTTATCAATGGTGATAGGTTGGGGGAGGCTAATATCAAGAGAAATCTTTCAAGGAGACTCACTATCACCACTATTGTTTGTCATTGCACTGATTGCTCTGTCAACAATACTGAACAAATCATGCCATGGCTGTAAAACATCAAAAACATCTGCCATGCTATCCCATCTCCTTCACCTGGACAATCTGAAGCTGTATGAAAAGAATCTGACCATCTGAAATAGAATTACTCTTGGTCTATATAGCTAAGATATGGCAATGGAGTTTGGAGTAAACAAATGTGTCACCATTGCATCAGTAGGGGATAAATAGTGAAAAACTGAAAGAATTACGAAGCCCTATGAAAATAAGATCAGGAGTCTGGATGAAGACAATCACTACAAATACATAGGCATCATGCAGGCTAATAAATTAAGCACACTGAAGTCAGGAAGGTTATAAATGTATTCATCATGAAAGTGAAGAAGATCTTAAAGGCCAAACTCAGTGGAAGAAATACATCAAGACAATTAACACATGGGCAATTCTAGTCATTAGATAACAGCTGGAATAATGGACTGGACTCAGGCAGAATTAAAATCCCTGGATAGAAAGACCAGAAAAATAGTGACAATGAATCATGCTCTTCTTCCACACAGTGATGCTGGCAGGCTCTACTTACTAAAGAAAATAGGTGGGTGAGGATTGTTGCAAGAACACCAGACAGTTGAAGAAGAAAAAGAGGGCATTAGGAAAATATGTAAAGGACAATGAAGAAGACTCATCGAGACTAGAACACCATAAAGACATACTAAGTACTGAGAGACCAAATTGGTCTACAAGAAAAAAATATGGCAAGACAAAGTATTATATAATTGTAGCAATAATAGCCATTGTTGGAATATAAAAAGTAAAAGCTTGGCACTGATAACAGTAGCTGCCCTAGATCATCCCTTGCCCTATGGTAAATGAATGACCATTAGGAATCTCTTGGAAATGAGCTTTTTGACTGTCACTTAGTTGGAAGTTAGAGAACTTCCAACTAAGCTGCCTGTTTGCTTTTTTTTTAAAGTAGCAGCTAATTATTGTGTGGTAAGTGATAACGTTTCTTAATATGTTTGTGGACATGCTTCTGTCCAAGACCCATCAAGGATTTTATTAGATTTATCAGCAATACTTTGGCTTCTCGGCTTTTGTACCATTCTCCAGAATACTCAATGATTGCCTTAGTTTGTATGACCAGATAATAAAACAATACATGAACATAATCCCTGAATGCAATGCAAAATTCATTTCTAGATTCCCTTTTATCAAAACTGAGAAATTAGTTATCAGCACTAGAAAAAAAACAAGACATTAAAATGTGATATGAGCCAGTCTGGCTCATACCAAAGAAAAAAATTGTATATTGATTTTTTTTCATTATTTCCAAACAAGTAAGCTACATTTTTTTGCCATACTAAGAAATTTTGTTTACCTGAATAGGAACAAGATATTTCCAATATTCCTATATAGAAAGAGTGAAATGTGTATGTCTATAATGCTGATCATCTACCTTATTAAGCCATAGAAATGTGATTGTTTTGAGACTACTAGCAATCATTCACATCAGCATGTAACTAAGCAACAGTGAATTAGCTTAGCCCCTTCATATTTGGAGTTCTCTACAGTTGTACCTAAACTCAAATAGTTTTCCACAATTAGACCAGAAGAACGCCATCAGTGATGCAAACCATGTTAGCAGAAAAATGTCTAAGTAGGTTTCAGATATAGACCAAATGATAGCTAATTACAACTAATTGCCAATTACTCATCTTTTGTCCCATACCTTATATTAAATAGAAGGAAGTTTCTGGGCTTGACTGAATCATATATTCAACAGTAGAAGAGAGAATATAAATGAAATATTGAGAGCTATAATATAATTTGAAAATATCTCCATATAAATATAAAATATAAATCACAGCTCTCAATATAAAAACACAGCTATTCCATCCCTCCTTTTATGTTTGCTATAGGTATCATTTGGAAAGAGAAGGCTAAGTATATGTAAAACGCTTTTCTTATTTACTAGTGCTTATATATCAAGAATGAACTTTTCCCAAATTCAGGAGTATTTTTATAATGGTTTTTGTTATGCAAGTGGATTTGGGTATGTGAAATAGGAAGAGCACACTTATTTATACCCATGCTAGTCTAAATTAAAACAAATTTGAAAGTGTAGCCAATCTAGATTTATTTGGTCAACAATATCATAATTTATTCTAACTTCATTTTGGGGATCTGTAAAAAATTGCATTAAAATCAGTTTTGACTTCTGGCAACTACCCCCTAGGGTTTTCTTGGCAGCATTTTTCAGAACTGATTTACCTTTACCTCCTTCCTAGTACTGAGAAAAAGTCAGCGTCCCCATCTCAAAATGGTATGTGTAGGGGTTTTTATGATGAACTCCCCTTTTGTTGGTTGCTCATTTTGTAGTATAGGATTGTGGGAAGGTTACTGAAAGGATCAGTTGACTTTGGACAACAAATATGTTATTTAATCATTGGTGTGTGTTCATGCGGGATATAAATTAATTTTGTGTCGAATATTTAAGAAACTCCTGGATGCTTAATTATAGAACTATTATCAGAAGAAGCTATCAATGTTTTTCTCTTTTTTAAAAAAAAAACACAGGTTATTTGTTTTTCCTTTTTTATTCTGTCATCTGCCCTTCATATCCTAACATTAAAATCTCTCAGTTTTTTGCCTTTTGAATAATGAAATTATTAACTCTGTCCTTCCTTTGATGCAGTAACTACAGCCCATCATTTTATCGTAGTTTTGATACACAAGTAAAAGGCAAAGCTGAATCAAAATTCACATTGTAGGGTCTCTATTAAAAGAGATTGCAGAGTTCTATAATTAATATTTCATATCAAATTTAGAATTTGGCTTAACTCTGAACTTGGGCAAACGTAACACAATTGCTGTACTCACATAAATCGCTGTCCCCAAGCAGTAAATAGTTGTTGTTTTTAACTATTTAGTTGTATATGACTCTCGGTGACTTTATAGGCAAGTGCTCTCCATGCTACCTAGTCAAGCACAGATTCTTTCAATTGTTGTATATTCAACTTTGCATTAACAAGCCAGTGTGTTCTTTGCTTGTCAATTCTTCTTTGTCCGCTAACCATTCCTAGCATCATTGCCCTCTCCAATGAATTTGCACACATAACTTGACCAGAGTAAGTCAGACATAGCCTTATGATTTTAGCTTCCAGTGATGTGTCTGGTTTCATATGATTTAACACCTCTCTGTCAGTTATTGTGGCTGTCCATGTATATGTAGTAATTTACGCCAGCACCACGGTTCAAAGGCATCAATTCTTCTTCGATTAGCAAGCAGTAAACTACATTATGGTTTGTACCTAGTTCACATAAGATGCTAAGAGAATAACTGGTTTCCTGTAACATTCTAAATCACTAATTACCCAAACAGGCCTTATGTCAGTCTGTTATTCTTATAATCATAGATGAGTTTATAAAAAACTGGCATTTTGATGTGGGTATCTGCAGGCTGGAGGAGCTGCCATTTTAATTTTCTAAAATTCTTAGCTTATAATGGTTCTCTGGGTATTGTGGAAGTTTAATAATGGCAGCCAGTGGGATCTTCATTCTTATTTTCCATAAAATCCCTTATCTTGTATAACTCCAGAGAACAGAGCAGTGTGTCATTTATGACAAATATACCTCTGTTTCTGATAGTCCCAAGTTTTGAGCTGCTGTTACGTTTCATTTTTTAAATATTACTAATATGTTGATACCTTTAACTTTGTGGACTATAAAAGTAATTCTAAAGAGCTGGTATAACATATCAGTTGTGAGACTGATCTATGAAGATCTATGTCTTGATCTTGATCTATGAACATCTATGATCTATGATATTGAAGGTTCTAATTTCACCTTTATCATGAATTTGCCAGCTGAGCTTTCAGCCTCATTTCCTTATTTGCAGAGTGGGGTTCAAAATGGTGGTTATTGTACAGTAGAGTAGTATGTGTTACTATATCATTTTAAATAAAGAACCTCCACTTCAGATAACCCCTTTGGTCTTCCTGATTTCCAACAGTGGATCTGTTTCCTTCAAAGAAAAGGAAACAGGATGACCAAGGGAAAAAATGCAATCCACATTACTTACTAGAGCAGTGATGGTGATGTGTGTCAAAGGTGACATGCCACAATGTTTGAGGTGACACACCAGCCATTCAGCAACTTCCAAAAACAATTATGATAGAAAGCAGTGCCCTCACACAAGTTTCTGGGGAGCACTGGGCCATGGGTCAATTGCATTGTTCTCCAAGGTTCATACCCCTTGAGGAATGGCATGAAGCAGCCTTTTTAAGTGGCAGCAGTAGAACTAAGGCTGAAATTGAGTCTCTGCCCTGTACTTCAGGCCCAGATTCAGCGCTGTTGCCGAGTGCCTCCTGCCTAGGTAAGGGGGAAGATAGAGGATTGTTTCTTCTTTACTGGGGAGAGGACACACCAACAGAACCAAGTTAGGCATTTTTCAAATTTTTGACATGCCAAAAGGTTTCACCATCACTATACTAGAACCACCTCCATGGAGGAATTTGTTCAAGACCAATGAATATTTGCAGAGATGCAAGAACTGAGGAGCTTTCAGCATGTTTAAACTCATTTCTTTTTGTCATTAGAAGAAGGGAAGGAGTAGGTACTGGGTACTGGGCCTGAATAAAATGATGAAGGTCATCTGGAAACTGGGGCAAAGAAGAATTGCAACAACTTAAATATTCAAAAAAGAAAGATAAGGAAGAAGAAATGGGTAAGGAAGAAACAAAAAGTGGGAGTGAGGCCAGGAGAAAGAAGAGCTTTCTTTCATGAAATTAAGTATCTATAACTACATGCTATAGCTTTATTAGAGGCACAAGTAGATGCTTAAGGTAAAATGTACCTGTTTGTTTCTCACTCCCCACCTGGAACCATATATGCAATTACACAAAAGACAGCTTATATGTGTAAAGAAAAATAGCTAGAGCTTTGTCTACATTAGCAGGATTAGTTTTGTGGGATTTATGTGGCTCCCGTGGCATGTTTAGAACTGTTCCAGACCCACAATTTCAAGTTGCCCATTTTTCAGATAAGTTTTTTTTTAAAGGTGTTCAGCATATGATTGAAATTTTTGTAAAAAAGCTTAAGTCATCTGTTTTACTTGTTACGGCGCTCCCCAAAGTCTGAAGAAGGAAAGGCTTCATGGGAAATCTGAGGGCCACAGAAGAGTTTTTTTGCAAGCCCCTTTTTGTAGCTTTACTCCTTATATCCAGGGAAATTGCATCATGTTGATAAACTCCATCTAAACAGACTAAAACACACAGAGCTGGAGAAATGAAGGTAGAAATCTGCCCATTCTCAGAAGTGTTCTTGATCATGATCTCCACTTCATGAACTCTAATATTTTAGAACAGCTTCTTCATCCAATTAAGAGACTAATTCTTTTATAGAGATATGCTAGAATGCAGTATATTCACCTATTACCTCTAACTTTGCACAGTCCCTCAGCCTTTGTTTGTTACTCCCTAGAGCATCTGAAGATCATGCCACTGAAAGTAAGGTCCAACCTGCAAACCTATTTTTTTTCTTTTTAAACAGATGAAATTCCAAACCAATATGCCTTGAGTCGCAACCACCACCACCAACCCCACTCCCCAAAACAGATTTTTTTTTAAAAAAAGAAACGTCCCCTCCTAATAGCAGATGTATATGATTATCTAAAGCAGTGTTTCCTAAAATGTGATCCTAGTAATCCTGCCCCAACACAAGGCTCTCGGAGAGGTCCATGAAATGAAAATTATTTGCCAGCCCATGTTAAGAAACAACACAATATTAAAATCCCACAAAACAATTATGAAAAATAGCAATAGTGAATTTTATTTTTAATATAATGAATTTCTGTAGATATCACCCATACAAAAAAAGCTCTTATGGGATCCTCCATAATTTTTAATAGTGCAAAAGGGGTCCTGAGGGGGGGGGGAAGTTTAGAAAACACTGAAACAAAGGATTGTACTTATTTATTCAGAGCAACTAAGGAATTCACAAAAATAATTTGTGATAGTGGCTTCCATTATCTCTCTGTAAAAACACATAGTGCACCAAGCCAGGTCTTATCCCAAAGCTGAATCTAATGATCTCTGATTCAAACAAAGTCTTAATTAGCAGCCTTAAAAATATTCTGTACAATCTGTCCTGCCATGTGTTAGAATATTCTGGGCAATTTTACAAGGATTCTTTTTTTTTTCTATAGAGGAGCAATCGCTAGGGGGAATTCCTCTTGTGAGTTTAATGTCTGTTTTTGGGGGGTTGTTTTGGGGAAGTTTTTTCCTTTTCAAATCTACTGCTATTCCTATGAACTGACAAAATGTAGGTGTAAGATTCAGAGCAGAATCATCCTACAGCATTTTGTGTTGGTGATAAGGGAAGTGGGGTGGAATAGTTCTATTATTGGAGCATATGCCCATTAACAGCTAGATTAAAGCAGTCCCCCCCCCTCCTCTTTCAGTCTTTTGTTTGGGTTATGTGCAATGTATCTTATCAAATACAAAACCCTGGAGCCCCATCTTACTTTTTCAGTAATAACATATATCCAGTCCTAACTCAGCTGGTTCAGTTGGGAAACCCTCTCCCCAAGAACAAAAGAAAGTATACAAAAAAAAAAATTGGAGGGGGGGGATAATGAGGAAGGTCATCTATAGGTCACCCAGATGGAATATAAAAAAGACTTTTGAAGTATCAAAGTGTAAGGCCAGTTGATGTCCTATTGAGGTAGGCAGTGCAAGCAGAATGGCTGCTGCTTCTTTCTAGTACTTCATTGATCCTTGATAAAAAATGAACTACAACTTGTAAGTTGCAACATCTTCCTCTTGCTGATGAGCAGGTGACCATCAAAACGTTGCACCTTAATGTTGTACATTACTGTGGGAAAACCTATAGAAGGATTGTCAGCATCATGTAACAAGCACAAACACATGGAAGAGGGAAGGCCAAATGTAAGGCTTTATTGTTTGGGCACATGTAAATATGTATGGTTTCATGGAGTCTTTTAGTTTAGTATACAATTTCTCTTTGAAATATTTAATGCTTTCAAGGCAGAAAATCATAAGATCCATTCCTAGCATCCCCGGGCATACATTGAAAAGAACTGTTTAAAATTCAGAAAATTATTGCCAATCAGCACAGGTCAGCTTCACAGAAAGTGCTGCATTTGGCTGCTTTGGACTGATTGTTCTTGAAGTCAGAAATCTCAAAGGAAATGATGTGAGTAGTACTGATCAAGATAGCAGAGTGATAATGCTATTTCAATGTAAATGGCATGAATATAGCTATTACAGAAGGATCAGAACTTATCAGGGTTTTTTCCCATACATAATTGATCTAACCAATAGCTTTTCCAAATAATATAACATGCACCTTTGTGCTTTTATCTTACTACTAAATTTGTACTCATGGAAATTTTGGATGAGGGTGTATACATCTTCATAATAGAAGTAGTATCTGTTGGAAGCTCAGCATGCCGGTTCTCTTTTTTATTTATACATACATGTCCCTTCCAAACATATTTCTTAAAATTAAGCCATCAGATTCCTACAATATAATCAGGGAGACTTTGGCAGCCACAAAAATGGAACATGGGCTGCCCAAAGATGCGTACCTGTGCCATGGAAGACAAAACAAGCTGCAATGTAGAATTTTGCAAAATACGTGTTTTATGTATGCGTGTAGTCAGATTTTAATCTTTCATGCACACTTGAAGTGAACTTGCATGGGAAAACTTGATTTCACTATTTAATATTTTTGCTTTTCATGCAACCATTGGAAATTCCAGTCAGAACACCAATGCACACAAGGGCCTGTTTTTTAAATCCTTTCCTCTATGTGTACTTTTCCCAAATTAAATTACTTACCCAAATTGCGAAATCCACGATGAAAAATTTATATGCACCTCTTGGTTCAAAATGTGACAATTTCCACTAACAATATCTTGAAAAATAACCAGTAGATGCAGATAGTTTAGGAACTTCTTGCTTCCAAACATCCCAGTCAACTGCTTATAGTCCAAGCACTGAGGATGTCTGCAGAAGCAGTTTTGGATATTTCTTCCTAACTTTGGAATTTTCTTTCTTTTTTATCAGTAAAAACCTGATTTGCTTTCACTTAGGGATATTAGGATGCCTCCATATATATGCAATTCCAATTTTACAAGCCTTCCTGGAAAACTAGACAGTTTTCCAACTAACATAAAGTTCAAGGAGCATCTGTTACTGCATTCATAATTGTCAGTCCCATAAAATAGATCAAAACAGGAAACTCATCCTTACCAGGATTTGTGGAATACTTCTGTTCTTTTTGTAAATGTAACAGTTTCGGAATATGTATTTCAAGGCCATTTCCATATACTTGTACAATAATCTGTCTAACAACCAGCATAATATAGGTTTAATATACTGGATTTGATAGATTCAAGTTCAAATCTCCACTTGATCGTAAAGTTCACTTGGTAACTTTAAGCTAGCTATTCTCTTGTTGTATAGGAACAAGCTACAGTACTTAAAGCAGAATATTCTAGAGTTTGTCATTCAAAATAAATAATCTCAAAAGATGAGGGAAAGTTACAACAAAATAGAAGAGAGGCAACTCTTGACATTTGCTCCAGAGCTGAGTATATTCTTTGACCAAGCAGAAAATGGAGAAAAAATCTAGTTAATATCGTGCTCCTAATTTCACTTCACCTGAAGTACTGCTCCAGTGTTCTTCCATCTTGTTTTTGTGCAGCATTTCAGAAATCTTCTCTGTCAGGAAAATGATGATGAAGTTTGAAAAAGCAATTCTTTATTAAAACTGAGCAAATGATTTTTAAAGGCAACAGATACAGTATAGCAGTTTGTTTTTATTTTATTTTTTTATGTGATTCTCTCTTGACATTTATCCTGCATAGACAAGGCTAACCATTCAGGTAATTAGCAGAACTATTTCAGGTATTTACTCATTTGGCACTGCATGTCTATTGAAAAAGTAACCCATGTCAAGGTAAGTGAAATATATTATCAAATAAGCATGCATAAATTATCTGATATTACTGAATTATAATTTGCTACAGCCCAACCAGCATAGTCAGCTGTGAGACATGCAAAAAACAGTACTGTAGTTTGGCTAATTTATGGAGGGTTACAAGTTCACTATTTTGATGTCAGTGAAATTATCAAATAGATAAAATGGTGCAATAGATAATGGACAATTGTGTATATGTAGTGAAGTTTAGCACACTTTCATGCACCACAATGCAGAACGTGCAAGTAAAGTACAATAAAAAAAAAGCCAACATTTTAATCACTTGAACATAAATCGGAGATTTCTCAAATTATTAATTGACCAAACATTCAAAAGTGAAATATGCCTCTCTTTCACTGGGAAAATAACCAAGAATGTGTCCTAATTGCTGCTTTCCATTCTTTTATCGGTTTTGCCATCAAAATTTAGCACAGCATCTATACTAGAGCCCTTTTTTTAAAAGGCTTATCACAACAGCTGTAACTTTCCAAATCGCAATTGCTGCTTTTGGATGTGTACAATAATGCACCTTTTTTGTTTAGAATTTAAACATCAAGCACACGTAAAAATTACTGGTATGTGTGTTTGCATGTGTGTTTTAACATCATCCAATTTTCTCAATAATAAGCTGAAACCACCAATTCTACACTTGAATGTATTTCAGGTAACTTCTCATATTTGCTGTTGAAAGAAAGTAAAATCAAGAGGGAACATATGGCTTCACTTTGGATACTATTTAGTACTTTGTCTTTTCCTTAATCAATTTCATAAAATATAATTTTGTATAGGAGTTGAGCAATATTCCATCTATGAGATTTATGGCAGAGGACAGGACATATTTCATTATTCTAAATACAAGTAAATCTATTGATTTTGATGGAAATAAATTCCAAATAAGCATGCTTAGAGTTTCACTTTAATTTTTTATTGTGATTTGAATATGAAACGTGCCTTTCCTTCAGGAAACCACAGGAGAGTATTTTGGGTTTATGATTGAACTAAGTCACTTATTATACATATAGGCCAAAAGGATAAAACAATAAAATAACCCACTTTCCCCCACCTGGAAGTCTTCCAGATGTGCTAAACCACAGTCTCATCACTTCTAGCCTACATGATAATTGGTTTATAGGATTTTAATCTAACACATTTGGAAAGCAAGGCTGGGACAAAAAATTAATAATAAACCAAATAAATAAACATTATTTCCTGTATAAATAAGTAGAGAGCAATTACAAATGTAAGGTCCAAAACTAGGTTTCAAAATAAAGTGCATGAATGTGACCCAAATAATTACTAAGAAAAGATATGTGAACCTTAAAGATGAAATCATATATTATAGGTAAGATAGGAAAAAACCTTCTTTGTCCCTCTCCTCTAATACATAGAAATGAATTTGATTAGTATTAAATTCAACAGAGATAAAAAGGAATACTTTGTTATACAAGGCTATATATAAGAACTGTTTTTTTCTTTGAATCAGTCTGATAAGTCCCTGTATTTTATGGAAGTGGTTTGCTGTTGCCCTTTCCTGGAGCCAAGTTCACCCAGGTGGCTTTGTGTCTATGGTTCGACTAAAATTCCTGGTTTCTTGCCTGATGCCTTAATCATTGCACAAAGTGGGCTCTCTTTAAGCTGCCATATCATCTAGAACTGTGATGGCAAACCTATGGCACGTGAGAGTTGCCCTAGCTCAGCTCCGGCATCCATGTGCATGCTGGCCAGCTGATTTTTGAGTTTTCCGGGCCCACCGGAAGTCAGGAAACAGGCTGTTTCTGGCCTGTGGAGGGCCTCCGGGGGGGAGGGGTGAAGGCCCATTTTTCGTTCTCCCCAGGCTCCAGAGGCTTTCTAAGTCCCATCAGAAATCGGCAAATAAACCATTTCTGGCCTCCGGAAGGCCTCGGCGGGTGTAGGAAAGGATGTTTTTGCCCTCCCCAGGCTCCTAAAAAGGCTCTGGAGCCTGGGGAGAGTGAAAAACTGGCCTTCCAGTCCCCCCAGAAGTCGGCAAACAGGCCATTTCTGGCCTCAGGGGGGAGCTGTTTTCACCCTCCCCAATCTCCAGGAAAGTCTCTGGAGCCTGGGGAGGGTAAAAAATGGGCCTACCGGCCCATCATGTGCCAAAAATGGGGGAGCAGGGGGTTCTGCACGCATGCATGGGGGCAGGACGAATTGAATTATAGGTGTGGGTACACACATGCACAACCCCCCCCCCCGTGCTCGCCCTACTTTTGGCACAGGACAGCAAAAAGGTTAGCCATCACTTATCTAGAATATTAACTAAAAGTAAGGTTTGTTAAGTAAAAGATTAATCCAGATTTTCCCAACCTCTTCAAATGAGATGCAAACTGGAACTGCTAAAATTTGTCAACCAGCATAGATGATTATTAGTCAAAGAAAAAACTTTGGCAAGGCTCAGATCTGCCTGTAAGAGTATAAGAGTAAAGGAGAATATTTGTAGGTCAGTTTTGAAATGATAGTTCCTTGGTGCTCTCTGAGCTTGGTTGCTTTCTTGCTGATGTTTCATTACCCAAACTATATAACATCATCAATGCTGGTAATCACCAGTAATCTCTAGCACTGATGATGTTATATACTGATGATGTGATGATGTTGTACAGGAGTGTTGCTTATACAAGATAGAGAACTTCATTGTAGTTACTCTGTAGTGAAGGAAATCTTTCTCTTCTTATTTAACAGATAACCCAGTACTGCACTGTACTGGAAAAGATTGAAGGACTCAGGCTTTTCTCCAAGTATTCTGGATTTTTGTTCCTGAATCCAACAGTCATTGTGGAAAAGCATACTATAGGACAGGGGTGTCATACTTGCAGCCCGCAGGCCAGATGCGTCATCTGCTGGCCCCGTCTCCGCCTGGTTTAGCAAAGGGGGAAAAAGTCCTGATACATCACATACTACTGCCATGACAACGCAGGTTTGACACCCCTGATATAGGAGATGAATGCTTTCTGGGTGGTACAGTTGTTTCCTCTGAAGGCTGCAGTTTTGTTTTGCCCCGTACTTATAACTAGGTGGAAATCCTATTGAATTATAACTGATATCCTGGCCTTGGCTAGTTTGCATGCGTGACTTCCACCTTATGCATGCCAGCTGAGTCATATACTGCTTGGTAGGTTGACATGCTCATTGGTAGAACTTGGCAGCTTGGATGTAGGCAGAATTTTCTTTGGTACAGCTTGGTTTGATTCTTATCTTTATCTGTGTAAATCAAAATAAATCTACTGTTGGGGTGGAGGTGGAAGACAGAAGGTAAAGGCTGAGCATTAACCAAATGGTTTCAAGTATTTTGACCAGGCATCCGAATCTCAGGTCTTTAACTCCAAGGGTTTTGAAACAACTACTTAGACAAGTTCCACCAGAATGACAAGCTATTCCTAAGAATTTTAATAGAACGGGGTGGATTTTGTGCTTTAAGTTCATGGCTTCAACAGAATTCATGTGTCATCTGATCAGTAAAGGGGACTGTATTTTTATTTTAGGTAACCCTGTCCCAACTGGAAAATGCTGAATTTTGAGTTAATCTTTAGAACAATAGAGTTCGTAGCCATGCTGTTTGGGAATTAAAGGGTGTTAGAGCCCATTTGGAGATCACTTGGTTGGAAAAGGCTGCTATAACCACTGCAGTTATCTTATCTTTTGTCTCTGCTGCTAGCACACATTACTGGGGTCAGGGTAAAATATGGAAGAAAATGTTTAAAGGATATGTGATTGTACCAATTAAGGGAGTATTTATTTTAGATGTTACATTTTTTTAAAAAAAGTTTAAATATCACATCAGTTTATACATTGCATAAGAACCCTAGTTTGTTTAATCTTTCTCAACAAGCTATGTTGGCTGGATTCAGTGGTCACATTTTTCAACCACAGTATCAGAATCTACCCAGTGCAATCCATTTTTCTGCTAAAGATGCCTACATTTTGGCAAATCTCCTTAACTGCCTATTAAGTCTAAACATCCTTATTTAATTATTTCATTTTCCTGAAGAAATAGCCCGGGTTTCTTCAGTAGTGAGGGGAACCTTCCAGGTACATTGGAAATATAGCTCTGAGATTTCCCATTTAGCATAGCTAAGGGATTGTAGTCTCAACACTGCTAGACGGCTGACACCAAGTTGGGAAAGCTAGGTTTAAAATATGAGCTGATACCTCAAAAATCTCAACAGAGTTAACATGGTTAGTATGGGAGGGGGAGAGATACTAGAATACACGTCTCATTGAAGAAGGAAGGGAACACATACAGAGCATGGCTCCTGGTATTCTTTGCAATCTCTTAATTGCTTTGCAGATTGAGATGGGTGGCATATAAATTAAATAAGTAAAAACTCTATTCTGTGTCATATGATCAGGAAGGAAGAATGCTTAAGAATAGAACAGTCACCAACCTCCTGACTCCCTGCCCTATTGCTTGTCCCCTAGGAATAATGATGGGCCTTCAACAGTGTATGTGTGTGTGTGCGTGCGCCTGTGCCTTCAAGTTAGTAATGACTCCCAGGGGAATGCCTGGACTAATCCCTGCAGGTTTCTTGACAAGATTTCAGAAGTGGTTTGCTCTTATCGGTTCTTCCTAGAGCTGAGCGAGTAACTTGCCCAAGCTTGTGTCTAAGGCAGAACTAGAATTCATTGTGCTCCCAGTACCTAGCCTGGTGCCTTATTCACTACATTGAACGCTATTCATGAAGAATACCATGATAGCAGATCCAGCAGAGCAAGTGTAGATGAGCAAGATTCCATCAAATAGAGAAGAGAGTCCATTAGGTTTTGGACTTTGTTTCTACTATGGCTTCTTGAATCACCACAGTTGCTAAAAAAAATTTCTGGTAAATTTGTTTCTCACTATGTTCAATAAAAGATTCTTATTCTCACCTTGGACATTCTGCATTCGTTCCTATTCCCAGTTGGGAATGCGTTGGGATTTTTTTTCTTCTCTCTTTCCACATCTCAGCCAAATCTGGCCCATTTCTCTGTTCAGTCTCTGAGCTTCTGAGGTCGACTATCTCAGACTTGGAGGATTTATTTAACTTTAATTGCTCTGTCAGTCAGTTTATTTATTTATTTTATTTATTTATTTAATATAATTTGTATGCTGCCCTATCTCCATAGGACTCAGAGCGGCTCACCACAACTTTATGCTCCATGACTGTTCCTCTGTGTCTTTAGTGAGTTCACATCTGGGATCTATTTATATGAGTTGTATACAGTTATGGGTAAAAGGGAGTTCAGTGTGTGAGGCAGGCCACCTTATACAATATTACAGAGCAAGGAAGCATATGTTGTTTAGAGAAGAACTGATATTGAATAGACTCCATTTTCATTTGTTGTCCTGCAACGAGTAGAATGTTTATGCATGTAAAATATGTATTTCAAACAAGTAATATGTAAAAAAGAGAGGTCCCAACTAATTGCAAGCCAGTCTAGGAGTCACATGGATTCATTCTGATGGTTGAAAAGGAAGGAGCTGTCATTACCACATGCCATCGTATAGCAGTTACCAATTGCCCAGAGTCCACAGCTGCAACTAAATCCCAGCCTGGCTTTCCACTCCTCAGTATCACTGCACATTTTTGACCTTTTAAATATTCCTCAAAATGCCTCAGTGTAGCATTGCTGCAGGGCTCCGTGAGAAATTGCTATTTTAAATGCTTACAGTTCCAGGGAATGATTTAAATGGTGGCTTTAGGCTGCTCAGAACCGAATATAAAGCAACTGCTTTCCTCATGCTGCTGGTGCTTGATACATCCCCCCAGAAGATTATCAACATAAGAAGAACTTCATTTAGAAGGAATTTTGCTGATGTCCTCTCAGAATTTGTCTGGGTTACATGGAAACAATATTTTCCTTTGCTCAGCCAATATCAGTAGATTAAATCAATTGAGAATTTACAGAATCCCTGAATTTGGGTAGCTGTAGAAAAGCAAACAGAATCTACATGAGGCTTCCTAATTCCAGGTTCTCAATCCCTGCCAAATCACATTGGTCAGGGTCACACATCATGTTAGGCCAAAAGAAAACAAGTGGTGGCTTAGTACCCTTTGTGGACCCATCTCTTCTGGTTAGAGGAAATATTCTCTTCCTAACCACATACGTATAAAGAGGAGGATGTTGTGGGAGGATGGGGGATGGGGATTGGAAGGCTTTTGTTAAGAAATAATAATTTTCAGCAGAGTAGAAAGAAAAGAACTATGGAAATCATACCTAAATATATTTATCTCCCCACTGCTAAGACCTTTCTTATTGTTTCTCTCTCCGTGCAGATGAATTTTTTTCTTGGCAGGTCCGCTTGGTATAGTACTTCTGCATTCAAGAGATGTGAAAAAGGTTTTGTTAAATCTAGGGTGGCTGTGGTGGGGAGATGAACATTTCCCCAAACTTCTGTGTCTTCCCACACACAAGTCAGGCCTTGGAGGTGGTGCAAAGATGCACTGGAACGGCAGGGTGAAGGCAAGCAGGTGGCTACCCTGGCAACTTAATTAATGCTGTAGCAGTTTGGAGGAAGGGAGAGGGGTGCTGTTCTCTTGCTTTTCTTCACTGGCTGTGACAGCCTGTGTGGCTCAATTACAGGATAAGAGATTGAGGATGGGGGCGTCAGAGAATTGAACCTGCTGCTGTGAATGCTGGTGGAAAGAGCTAGGAATGATTTTCTCCAGCAGGAAAAATTAAAATAAGGGAATCAGTTAAGTCAAGATTTTGTGAAGAATTGAAAGTGGGGAAAGAGAAGTGCATTATATCTAAAATAGAAAAAGAAAACTGTTTTTCAGAGGATGTATCTTCAACAATATATGCCAGTAGTGGGTGGAGTTGAAAACATGAATAGGTGGAGCTAAAGATAACCAACCTTTTCCCCGTTTTCTACTATCTCTCTTCTTTCCATCTTTCTGCCATCCCATTCTCTCTGACTCTTCCTCTCTTTCTCTTTCTCCTTTCTTCCCTCTTTATTCTTCTTCTTCCTTGCTAGGCAATGTTGTAAGAGGAACACATTGCTCTTGCTAAAGGTCTAAACCAATGGCTTCCAAAAGACAGCTGAAATTGGGCCAAAGATCACAAGCATTTCTAAGAGTGGCAAATTGCCCACTTCTGGCTTAGAATAGGAAGAGTAAAAGGAAGAATAAAGAATCAGAGCAAGAAAAGGCAAGAAAAAGGAATATTTTCCTCTTTATTTAAGAAGAGAAGGGGAAAGCAAAAGGAAGAATATCTCATCTGGATCAGATCCAGAAGTCTGGATCATTACTGATCCCTTGGAGCAAGAAAGTATAAAACAGTGTCTGAAAGAAGAAGAGAAAGAAAAGTAGCAGAGCGCTTTAGGCACACTGTGTTTGGAGTAATTCAGGAACTGCTTTTGAAGAGGGATAGACCTCTGTATGAATTCTTATAGAGTCAATGTATATGTTTTTGTGCACATATGTATGTGTTTTATAAGCTGATCCAGTGGTGGGTTGCTCCCGGTTCTGTATGGTTCTTGAGAACTGGTAGTAAAAGCGGAAGGAGTCTCCGCCCACCCGCCTGGAAGTCAGGTACGATATGCGCAGAAGCGCGTAAGCACGCACGCTCCCATTGCGAACCAGTAGTAAAGGTAAGTAGAACCCACCCCTGTGCTGATTCATCACATTATGTTTGTTTGTTTATTTGTTTGTTTGTTCGATTTATATGCCGCCCTTCTCCAGAGACTCAGGGCGGCTTACAATGCGTCAAGCAATAGCCTTCATACTTTTGTATATACCTGCCCATAGGGCTTTCGCCCTCCACCCCCCAAGCGGTGTTTTTTTTATACAAAGTCAGCTTATTGCCCCCACAATCGGGTCCTCATTTTACCTACCTCGAAAGGATGGAAGGCTGAGTCAACCTTGATATCTATTGTTGTTGTATATCGCAGAATGAGGAAATACAAATCAGCAGAAATTTATTTTACTATTTATTATTAAATGTATTGACACTCCCCCCCCCCATCTTACCACAATATGACTGTGGGTTGCTTACAATATTAAATAATGTCTATACAGAATATCCTCACAAACTATGTTGGAGAAGCCATTGATCCTAGATTTAGTTATATGTAAAATAGACTCGTTTAAATCAAAGATACTTACAAACTGTAAACAGATTCCTTCAACAAGTCCATTAGCTTTAAGTATAAACTTGGATATAATTCCATTTACTTTTAGATATAAAGTCATCTAATTAAGCAGAGGGAATTCACATAAGAGAGAGAAACATGGATTATCTTGTCCATGTCCTTCCTTGCAACATTACAACTCCACAACTTTCCTTATAACAATAGGCAATGTTGGTAGCTGATGAAGAAAATGATGGAGAAAATAATGAGGCAGTGTTAATTTCAACATTATATTTATAGGTAGGGGGCCGCTGGCAAAGGCAGAAGAAATGTCTTATCATTTATTCAGGTAACACAAGGCTTTTGGGGTATATAAAACTCTTCAAATGGCAAAAAAAGAAACCAATGATGGATACTCAAGAGTTTTGGAGATGGACTCCTTATCATTGTAGGCTAGCTTTCTATTATATGAAACCAGAAACTGGTGAACCATTACAAGGTTTGCCAAAGGATGTATGTCTAGTCCTGCTGAGGATTACAGTCACATAGAAAAATACTACTGTGTTTCCCCAAAAATAAGATCCTGTCTTATATTTTTTTGAACCCTGAAATAAGCACTTGGCCTTATTGCCGTGTGCCAGGGGATGTCTTATTTTGGGGGAAACAGGGTATCAAGTGCTTAAGAGTATCTATAGAGTAACTATTATTATTTTTTCCCATTAGGTGTTCAAGATAGTAGTATCTTTTGCCACCTCCATGTGTTCTTTATAACAACATTGAGATGGATTGGTCTCAGAGGCTTAAAGCTACATTCCATAGTTATTTCACTGCTGAAAGCAGTTTTAAACCCAAGTCCTCATCATTCACATCTGGCACCTTAAACGTTTTACCATGTATTTTGTCATAGAAAAATGGTCAAAGGGTAAAGGGAAGAAGTAAGATAAGAATTGGGAAAGAATTGGAAACAATTGAAAGCAAACATTATCAAGGATGCATTAGGTTGATTACAGAATTGATTCATTTTCTGGGTTTTTGCAATACACTAGTCTCTAAGTCTCTTGAAATGGACATTTAACGTTAGAACCATCATTAAAAAGGTACAACAAAGAATGTTCTTTCTGTATCAACTCAGAAAGTTCAGACTTCCTCAGGAGCTGTTGATACAGTTTTCCAGAGGAATTATTGAATATGTTATTTGTGCTTCTTTCTATAACTGTCTGATTTGGTACAGCAACCAAACAGGACAGATACAGACTTCAGTTAGGACTTCAGAAAAAACAATTGCAACCAGCCTGCCTTGCACTGAGGACCTGTATATTGTGTGGGTCAGAAAGAGGGCTGAGAAGATACGTGAGACCTTTCACATCTTGGCCATAAACTGTTTCAATTCCTCCCCTTGGAAAGTGCTACAGGGCATTGCATTCCAAAACAACTAGTCACAAGGACAGTTTTTTTTCTTTATGCCATCACTCTGCTGAACGCCTAATTCTCAATGCAATGTCTATGTACATTTATCCGTGTAATACGGAAGTAGTATTATTTATCCTTATTATCTTTTTTACTCTCGCCTTTTATTGGTATTATAATTATGATTATTCAGTTTCTTTCCATGTATATTGAGAGCTTCTGCACTGGAGACAAATTCCTTATGTGTCACACTTGGCCACATTCAATTCAGTTCAATTCAATTCAGTTCAATTGGACTCACTCAACAGATTAAGATACAAAATAGGTTTTAAAAAACAAGTTTAACATTCTGGGTAGTTGCAGCTGCTAAGTCTTTGACCAAATTAGACACGTATTTATGAATTTTGATACATCCCAAATGTGGGCAGTTCACAAAAAATGTCATAGAAATATAGGAAAGAATTCTAGCTTTGCCCCCTCCTTTAATGTAAGGCAAATACATATGTACGTACATATATAGATAATCTCTCAGAAATGCTGGGCACATAATTACAATGTTATGTAGCCATTCAATTTTTGCAATAAGCCCACAGATTTTTCTTGTAAGAATTGTTATGACTAGTTAAAAGCAAGTGAAGTGACAGAAGACAGACAGAGTAATCCTTGCATTTCTCACCAACCTCTTGATGCATTTCTATTGAAGTCCTTGTTACCTCAACATTTTTGTGAATACAAATTACTCTATCTATTTTGCTAGATCAATTTATGATGCTTTGTTTGTTTATCACATGAAACTGATTGTCCCCATCTACATCTGTCAAAAAAGGATGGTCTTTTACAGTTTAGTAAATTACTTAATTTATACCATCCTCTTTAATATTTCAGAATCCCAAAGTAGCCTACTGGGGAAACAAAATATTATGAAAAATATATTCAAAGGACGATCCTGGCATAAAAGTTTAAACTTCAGAGATGCATGATAAATTCCTCCTGGCAACAAAGTCTTGTCTCCTATAAACATGAGAAAATGTCTAAATATGGCTTCTGAGTTGAAGTAAGAACTGAGAATTGAAACTGATCACACAAAAAGTAAAGCTAGATATCACTTCTTAGTCCTTCGTATTGCTGACAGCCTTTGTAACAATGAATTCTAACTCACCAATGTGATATCAAGGTGACCCATCTATTCTAGAAAATACTTGGCAAGAGATTTTAAGCACTCTTTGTTTTAGCTGTTAACTGGGAACTTTTACCTAATCTTATCCAAATACATTGAAATAAATTCCATTGTTTGGTGACTAAAATGAGAGATACTGAAATTTAACCCTATGAGTTAACAAGTTTCTGTAATTTTGACATACAATTTTAGACAGAAATGCAAGGAAGGAAATTAAATTCTTCAGTATTCAGGAGTATTAAATATTTTCATTCCTAGATATCCAATCATCTGGAATTCTATCAGTTTTATCAAAAAGTTAGTAGATTAGTTTGGGAGTGACACTTAATGACCAAATTGCTGGTCGTAGTTGTGGTCACTAAATATTCTGCTAAATAAGGGAAACTGTATATCGGAGATCTAATTATGGTTTGCAGCCTATCAGATGGCTACATTGATTGATCAGTGACGTCCACTTGCCTGTTTTTCTGTTTCTTAGTTGTAATTTGGTTTTTAATGGGGCTTTTGGTTTTAAAGAGGATTATTATATTTTTACTAATTTTTGGATTTTGTTTATTGGTTGCTTTAATTGGTGGTTTTTAGTTGTGTGAGTCATCCAAAATCACAAATGTGAAATGGGCAGTCATACAAATTGATTGAATATATAAATAAACATAATCAGAAGCATTAAATTCCATGGCCCATGAGCCAGGTTTTAAGTTAACGAATTCCACAGTAATCATTAATAATTTACTAAAAATCAGAGCATTTTCACATCTGTATTATTCATTCTTGTCTTTTAAAATCTATTTCCAGGTTTTCAGCACTTATTCCAATGAGGAATATGACCGTCGAAATGAAGATGTTGATCCTATGGCTGCCTCAGCAGAGTATGAACTTGAAAAAAGAGTGGAAAGGCTGGATCTCTTTCCTGTGGAACTGGAAAAAGGTAATGGGAAAAATGTGTTTAGTGATGAATTTTCCTTTTCAGAACTGGTAGAAATGGGATGCTGTTTACATGAATCAGGAAAGAACGTAAGGCATTTTGATCGGATTTTCCTGAGCATGAGTCCTTCTTTTGTATTTTCTACGCATATTTTAAGAATAGGTCGCTGTAAACTGGTTTGTCTCTGAGAAGGGCCTTATTTTCAACTTGCTGTATATTTTGCTTATCACCGTTAATTTCTTCCCCCCCAATCATTTCCTTTTATCTTCTTGCCCTTTTCCTATCAGTTATTTTCCCCTTAGGAAAGGCATAGGAAAAGCAACAAGAAAAAGAAACTGCTATGGCAGATATAGGCTACTTTTGTTCATAAGGCTGTAAGGGCCCTCAGCCTAATTTTTTAAAACGTGTTCAGCAAGAAATCAGTTTAGATCTTTGATAAGACATATCTGTCTTTTCCTGCAGTCTGCTGCATAGGAGAAAAAGAAGAGAATAACCAAAAGAAAGAGAGAGAGAGAGAGAGAACACTGGGTTTAAAATACAATGTAGCTGGAATCATAACCTTGCTAAACCCTAAATCAAAGTGAATAAAGTTCTCTTTCTGTGTTCATGTTACATACTATGCTCAGAAAATTTAAGTAGAATTATGGCATATCATGATATCCTGGTTTATATACCATGGTAAGAGAAGGCTGGCTTTCCACAATAAGCTGAATCACAAACTATGCATTTTCATCTAGTCCCCACTAAGTTTGTCTATGGTTTACCCAGTGCTTGCTTTAGTTTGACCCACCATGTGCCCTGCAATGTTACCACTGAGTAGTCCTGGATAGATAAAGGTACCCGTCTTTATATTATGGATTATTATCAATTTAAGAATGATTGGGTTCCCCCCCCCCATTAGTTTGGACTTCTTTGTATTTAAATGTAGGCCCATTTTTGCACCGTATTCCTTGACTTTTGTAACTAAAATTTTCAATTCAGTTGCATTTTCAGCTATCATAATAGTGTCACCAGCATAGTATAGATTGATGTTTTTTCCCCCTCCAGTATTAAAACCTAACTGATCTTCTTCCAGTCAGCTTCTCTTAATATAGGTTGCCCTTCACTTATGACTGGATGCTTAGAGACTGTTCAGAATTGCAATGAACATTCCCTCCCCCCAAAAAAGTTAATTACAACCCAGTTTTGAGATTCTGATATCTCCCCCCTCCCCATGCAATCATTTGAATGTATTTTGGGCATTTACAGCACCTTACAGTCACATGACATGCCATAAACCAGTAGTATAAACACACAGTGAGCAATGATTCATTTAACAACCATCCTGTTTGCTTTCTTTCACAGTCATTTTTTATTTTATTTAGAAAGTTAAAATACAAGTCCCAAAAAAAGAAAAACAAAGAAATTTTACAAAAAGAAAACAAAATTAGACATTAAAAATGTACATTATAAAAACACATATACATATATTGTGCCCCCCAATTGAACACTGATAAATATATTGCAGCAATAATAGTTTCGCTTCCTTGCAAAGCACCTATAATTTATTCTACACAGCTATTTGCAACCAATTTAACCTGTCATCTATCTATTATATAAAAGAAAATGTAATTAACAGGTAAACTAACAGCAAAGTTAAACTTCAAAGCCCTTTGTTAATAATCTATTATTATATTTAATTCATAGAAAGTCTACAATTGCTTCTTATCTACCACAAATCACTGCAATCATTATCTCTTATTTGTCCATTTTGATTGTTACCTTTGTTTGATTCTTAATAATAAACATTTTCCTTAAAATTTTGTTTGGGAGTTTTCTCAACAATTGCATCTCATTTTCACTTGGAGAATGGGTTTATTATGTTCAACCAAAAAACAATTGACAAGAGATGCTGTGTTTTTATTTACAAGGAAACTTTCTGAAGAATGGCTACACCATGTTTGCTTTCGGTCACATTTGTTTAACGACCATTGCAAAAAATATTGTAAAATTGGATCTGGTCACACGGTGGTGACCTGCTTTATAATCAACATAACCTACCATTGTAATTGCCAAACTCAGTTACAGTCATAAACTGAGGACTACCTGAATTTATCCAGCATATAGACTGACTGAATAAATAAAGGAAGAGTCTATAGACTTGTCTCATCCTTCGCCAACCTGGAGCCTGTCTGTTTCACCATATTCTATCCATACTGCTTTCTGATCTATGGATTGGGTTTTCATGAGGACAATGAAATGTCCTGAGAATCCCGTTTTCTGAGCATATTCCACAGCTTGATATGGTTGGCACAATCAGTGGCTTTTTTATAATCAATGAAGCACATATTGGATTCTTTTTTATATTCTTTAGCTTTCTCAATTATCCAGAGTGCATCAGCAATAATGTTGCATGTTCCTTTTCCTTCTCTAAAGCCAGTTTGAACATCTGGCATTTCTTTTTCTTCACATAGAGCTCTAATTTGTGTTGGATATTCTAAGCATTATTTTGCTAGCTTGTGAAATTAAGAATATTGTATAATAGTGTGCATAGTCTTTTAAGTCCCCTTTTTCGTAATGTAATGTAGATTTACCACTTCTAATTTGTTAGCTACTATGTCATTCTCTAATTTTCTAAGATACTATAGTTGGAACCTTTATTTCTGTTGCCTGCCATATCCCTGTATCCTGTAGTCTTATGACTTAGTAATGACTGAAGTGCTGATCTCACTTCATCTTCTAGTACTAGAAGTTCTTCTAAGTAGGAAATAACTACTAAGTTATATTGGATGTTATCTGGCCCAAACCCAAAAATGACGCAGCGGAATCCAATCAAGCCCAATTGTTTATTTGCTTGTACCCAATCGACAGGATCTTGTCAAACTAAAACTATAACCTTGTAACTTACTAGATATATTCTGAGATAATCTAGAATGTGGCTACCCTAAATTTTTTGCCTTCTCACCCATCCATTTTGGGACTGCACAGTGTCTTACTCTTGACCTTTCTCTAATGATATTTTCTGACTTCTCTCTGAAAAAGATCTGTGTTGCCAAAACTTCTATCCACTAATTCTCCTGGTGCACATTCCCTCACATGTTGGCATCTCTACTGTACAGTATTTCAGTATAATCCTTCCATCTTTGTCTCCTTTGAATTTGTTATTGTTGATTGGTGTTCTTTAATGTACCATATTGAGATTGAAATCTTCTAGGTTTAGACATCTTTAGAAACACGTTCTTTATTTTTCCATGTTTCTTTCCATCTTTAGTGTCTTTATAAATGTTATTGTAATACTGCTTCTTGTCTCTTCTGACAGCTCTCGGAAACTCTTTCTAAAGCTTCTTCCTGAGATTTTTATCTTTTTTAGTTTAGTTTCTCTTCTCTTGCTAATTGCAAATTTGTTCTGGCATCTAGTTTGCTCTCTTCTGTTTCTCCATCTTTGCCAATCCCTTTTCACATTCATTCTTCTTTCAGTTCATTTCCTAATTCTTTGGTTCTCTAATGAAGCTCAGGACTTCAAAGAAAGTCCTATTGTTTTCCTTAAAAGATTAGTGTAGTTTTACTACATGT
This sequence comes from Coluber constrictor foxii, assembly GCA_038048745.1. Classification (NCBI taxonomy): domain Eukaryota; kingdom Metazoa; phylum Chordata; class Lepidosauria; order Squamata; family Colubridae; genus Coluber; species Coluber constrictor. Next base: position 70,445,022 of record CM075961.1, read on the forward strand.
TGTGGAAACTGGTTGGCTTTCTTCTTTCTTACATATGAGTTTTTGTGATCTGTTCCAATCAGCTCCTGTTCATGTCTTTAATGCTATAATTGAGCTTCTCCACTTTCTTTTAACAATAATATAGTCAATTTCACTTCTGTATTCTCCATCTAGAGAGGTTGAATCAGGGGTGAAATCTAAAATTTTTCCCTACCAGTTCTGTGGGCATGGATTGGTGGGGGGGTGTCCTGTGATTGAGTGGGCATGGCCAACTCGATGTCACTCACAGCCACGCCCACTCAGTCACAAGACCCCCTCCCATCAAGCCACGCCCACAGAACCCAGTAGGAAAACTTTTTAAATTTCTATTCTGCTGGCATGTCCTTACCTTTCTCCCATGGCTCGGCCCATCCGCCCCATTCCCCGGAGTCAGGGAATGCAAAATTCCCTGACACCGGCCTTGCTGTGGAGCTGCTGCCAGATTGCCCTTCGCCACGCGGCTCCGCCCACTCGCCCCATTCTACGGAGTCGGGGAATGGTACTCCTACTGCTCACCTTTCTCCCGCAGCTGGCTGTCAGGGAAGGCAAGTGCCCGAAAGAGACTGGAGTCACTCACTCCTTCTTGAATGAGCCACTCTGGTCCACGTGGCGGCTGCACAAGCGCACACCCAATCTGCCGCTGAATTAAATAAATGGTGTGTGACAGCCAGCCGCGGGAGAAAGGTGAGCAGTAGGATACACCATGTGGCGAAGGGCGAGCAGGCAGCGGCTCCACGGCAAGGCTGGAGTCAGAGAATGGTGCATTTCCCGACTCCGGGGAATGGAGCGGGTGAGCAGAGCCTCCAGCTGCCATTGCTACTGGTTCTTCGAACCACCAGCCATCATCGCTACCTACTCTCCCGAACCGGTCCTAACCAGGAGCATTTCATCCCTGGGTTGTATTCAGAGCAATTGTTTTGGTTCTTTGAAGACAGTATTAGCTATGAAGAAGTAATTGGAATATCTGAAATTAATAAGTCAATGTCATGCTTTTCAATTTCATAACCATATAGCGCAACTAATAACCCAACAAAACCCTTTTCTTTAATATTTTCAACTTATGCTTTCCATCTCTTGATTGGATGTTCTATCAATTTCAAATTGAACTTGATCTTAAACACATTGGCCACCTCTGTTCTGCATGAACATTTGGACCATAATGTTGAAAGGTCATCATATAAAGGGCTGCCCCTAAATTCTGGTTTATAGTATTTAGCCATTGATTGCTTTGTAGCCAAGTATTGTTCTTGCTATACTTTTCCTAGCTATTAAAACAAAGTCACTTTGTTTTTAATATCCTGAATAATAAATAGCATGAGCTTCTGACTCTATTAATTGATGCCTAAGATGTCAATTTCATTTCATCTTTCATTGTATGGCCTTGATGAATGAGATTCTGCCTAGGAAACAATTAGAAAAGAGAGGCAAGATTCCCAAGGGACTTAATGGTCAGAGAACGAAATTTAGGAAGGACCCATCCTAATGGATCCAGCAATTAAAAGTGATGGCGGGAAATTTCTACTTTCAGACTTGCAAGTAGACAAGATTCTGTTAATGTAAATTTACAGTAAAGTAGATTCTGTTAATATAGCCTTACAATAAAGTAGAATTAGCTCATCTAGTCACGTTTCCTGTCTGATTTTCCTGGGAGGGCTAATATTCACTGAGTTGAGGTTTCCAATATTCATGCTTCATATGTTCCATGTTCACAAAGTAATTCTGACTTTGCAGCTTCTGATTTTCTTTTCCTGTATGGCAACATCGGAAACTCAATATCCCAAAGGCTTTAATCTAGCCACATTATAAACACCATTAGAATTCTGAAAGTTCCTTGGCCATTCCTAAGTAGCATGTTGAATATAATCTGACCTGAGGGGAAGATCATTTAGCATTATATCATTTTATATTTTCTATTCATGTGGTTTTCATGATAAAAATATAGAGATGGTTTACAATTACCACAGTATGAATTGATACTTTTGCAATTGCACTGAAGTGATCATCTCTCTCCAGCTTCTTCCTATATAACTGCTGCCTGATATAGGTGCCTGCTTGTTTTAGCTGAGCAAGATGTAGTGGCCTTCATGCCTTGGGTGATGTTGCTGGAAATACATATTTTAAACTCTGTTTGTGGATTTTATGCTGAAAATGGACAAAAATGAACTGATGATTTCTCAATTTGCTGATTAAGAAGGGGTGAATATGGAAAAGGGCAACTATAATATAACTCTAAAGGGAAGAAATGATAAAGTAATAAGGAAAATTAGAAGAAGCATCTCTTTTTTTCTTTAACTGTACTATTTTCTTATCTGCACTTTTTCATTTTTTTCTTTATATACACTTTATTATTTATCTTTTAATTATGTAAAAACTTTATAAGGAATAAACAAACTCTTTCTCCCTTTCCTCTTTCCCCTTCCATGATAATGAGCCAGCACAGCAGGAATTGGGGTGTAAGGATTGAACCATAAGCAAAAGAAATGAGCTGATATTGCACAACACACTAACCCCACTATCCCCTCCCCCATCAATTAATCAATGAGAGTTACCATAAAGCTTAGCATGTTGTACATATATATAGCTGCTAGGTTTTTTACTGACCTGATTAAACATGTTGAATAATGTAGTCAATTTCTCTTTAAAGAGCCAGGAAGGATTCCCTTCTAACTGATGAGGAAATTTGCAGTAGCAGGTTTCATTGGATTTATTACCAGATTCTGGTAATCTTCAGACTTGGAATCTCATATTTTAATTCAATTCACCTCTTCCTTGTCTCATGCAGATTCTGAGGGTCTTGGGATCAGTATTATTGGAATGGGGGCTGGAGCTGATATGGGTCTAGAAAAGCTTGGCATATTTGTCAAGACTGTGACAGAAGGAGGAGCAGCTCATCGAGATGGCAGGTCAGTAGGACTGATATTACATTGGGAATGAAGCTTATCTTGGAACAAGAATTTACCAAAACAAGAACTCTTACTTTATTTATCATAGTCAATCTCTGTTTGCAGTAGAAAGATGGTTAAAATCCTAGATTTCTTCATTGTTTTCTGTGAAAATTTTGACAAAAGTACATATCTTTTCCTCCCTAAAAGCTCAGGATCATAAGATGGCACAACATAAGATTAAAAACTCACACACACACCCCCAAATATTATATTTGCACCATCATTGTCAATGTAGCTTTTGGTTAACATGACACCAGAGTGAAATTCAAACTTTTCTCTTCGATGGATAGTGAAAAGTCGTACCAACTCTAATTGAGGACCATTAGGCTCTCTTTTTCCAATCATGATTTATTTTTGGCTGTTTTCTCCTCAAAGGGTGAAAAGGGAAACTCATAAAAATAAACTCCCTTTTTATTATGTCTATGTGAATCTACTTTTTATTTTGCTACTGTGCAAGCAAACATTTCAGGTGCTGGGGATATTCTTGTGAATATAAGTACTTTACAGTACTTATTTACAGAGAAATTTACTCAGAAATAGGGTTCATTAAGTTTACTAGTAGTTAGGCTTTAATCCTTTGTTCATTTGCATAGGATCAGTCAGTAGGATGTATGTCCGAATAAGCACATAGAATTGTATTCTATGTTTTAATAAATTGCCAAGTTTAAGAGCACTAGTTTGCGTGTAATATTTCCTAATGAAGTACATGGAAGCTAGCATAAAAAGCAATAGTTGCTTCTAAGATTAGAAGAAGCTTTTAGTCAGTTTTTTTTATTTTACAGGTAGTCCTCAACTTACGACCACAATTGAGCCCAAAATTTCTGTTAAGTTGTTTTGCTCCACTTTATGACCTTTCTTGCCATGGTTATTAAATAAACAATTGCAGTTGTTAAGTTAGTAACACAGTTGTAAAATGAATCTGACTTCCCCATTGATGTTGCATGTCAGAAGGCTGCAATACACACTGTAACTGGCATAAATATGAGCCAGTTGTCAGGAGTCCAAATTTTGATCATGTGACCATGAGGATGCTACAGTGGTCGGAAGTGTGAAAAATTATCATAAGTCATTTTTTTATTGCCATTGTAACTTTGAATGGTCATTTAACCAATTGTTGTAAGTCGAGGACTATCTGTATATGCATATTATAGCACTAAGAGAAATAGCTCAAAAGGTGACAGGATTTGTTTTATATTGACCTTTTTGACATGTCATTCCAATCCTTTTTAAAAAATAAGTTTGTAATTAAGCATAGGATTACTTTCCTCTTAATCTATATCAGTTGTGGCTGTTTCTCTCCCTTATATGCACATGCAAATATTAGATGTGTGGTTCAGATTTGTAAAAGATGCTCTGGAATGCATCTTTTGAATATAGAATATTCAGATATAGAATGCATCTATATCTGGAAGTCCAGATATAGAACCTCTTTGTGCTTCATTAGAAGAGCTGAAGCAGTAAAAGAGCTGAAGCAAAACAGCTCTATAAAATGTAATAAGAGGTTATATTTGCCACTTAGAACAGCAGGCAGGAGTGCCAGCATTCAAGTAATTTCGTTATAAAGTCACTACCGGTATATTTCACAAAGCAAGCCAAAAGATGTTTCTCATCTCTCTCCACACATTGGTACGAAAATCATGAGAAATTTAGACATTTTTAGATGTGGTTCTAATTTACCAAGGACAAAAGCACATAATAGTAACTAATAAATTGAATGTGATCAATTGTGGATCATATGGGAAATCCCTTAGAATTTTATTTAAAAACCCAGATTGCATAGAAATACCTTCAGATGTGGTCCTCCAAAGCGATCTAACTCATTTATTTATTATTTGTTATATTTTATAGGAGAAACTGTATTTAAGCCATCTGTGTTCCCATCCTCATAACAGATCATGAACATGTCAAAAACAAATTATAAATGGAAACATTAAATGGAAACAGTGTTATGCAACAAAAGGCAGCCTTTGTTCCTAAAAAATTGTTAGGAAGACTAGATACATCTTATTGCAGCTGTAGTTTCAGCAGCTCATTTTCCACTGCAAACAGTCCTTGCAGTTTACATTGGAAAAAATATGCTTTAACCCTTTACTTGACAGTTGATTTGCCCATAAACATTTTGTCCAAATGCTTCTCATTGACAATATTTTAGTCTCAATCACATTGAAAACTGTCTGGAACCCCCATGGTTGGAAAGAGCAAAGGAAATATTCAGCAAGGAAGTAGCAGTCAGAAGAAGGATTAAACACTTCTTGCCCCTGCCCCAATTTCTGAACTCAAATTGCCTCTAACCAAAGTAGCAGTGGAAAAAAGAAGGAATTATTACGTATGATTTTGATGTAATATGTCACTTGTCTCTGAGATTTGTTCTCACTCTCAGGATATTAAAATTAGAAACTTCAGAATCAAAAATTGTATTGTGGGAATTAAAATGTCTAATTTTGCTTATTTTCTAAAAGTTAAAAGTGTTTTTTTTTAATTATTATTCTGCAGTATGTTAACTTGCTAAGGCAGTGCTGTAAATCAGGTGGGGAGCTTATGGTGTTCTAGGTGTAAAGGAACTTCCATCAGTCAATGATGAGAGATTGAAGTTTAAATTCAATATTTTGAGGACCACCAGTCATTCATTCTTGCTGTCTAGGTTTTTGTATTATGAAATCTAACTGGTCTTGCCATGCTCATTACACTAATTTTTGAATGTGTATCCACTGCTGTACTCATTTTATTTAATTGCTACATTTTAAGCTTATTATAGAAGATTGTAGCTTCCATTCATCCAAAATAATCTGATTTAACATTATTATTTGATGACAATTGTAAATAGGAATTAAAATGCTTAAGGAAGAAAGAAAGATAAAAAAATACCAGTATCAACTTCGGGTACATACAACTGAGTAATAAATTATGTGAATGAGAAGAGAAGAGAAGAGAAGAGAAGAGAAGAGAAGAGAAGAGAAGAGAAGAGAAGAGAAGAGAACTATGGCATTCTTGGTATTCTCTGAGCTGGGTTTTTTGTTTCATTACCCAACTAGGGAATATCAAGAGCATGAGGTATGCGGGACCAAGGGGCAACCATAATGAGGGATGAAAAAAACAGGGTGATGATCCCTGCAGCAAAAGAAATGAAAGCTCACCTCTTTTCTATGTGTCTGTGATGTGATGTCCATGTATGAGTTGAATTTAATTACACTATCTATGGCTGCCATCTTCAGGTTTTTTGATACAGACACAAATCCTGCACATGTGGTAGGTTGGATTGGACAGCATAGAAATGTTCTTCAGAACATTGGCTATTTTCCAGAACAATGACTACAGACTGTTTCAAATTAAACTACTTAATTTTAGCTAATAGTTAAGGAGAAGAATTATCAAAGAAACTGTTTACTTGCTAGCATTTCATTCCACTGTAGTCATCAGCTCTGTTTTTTGTGGAGGCATCTTCAGTCCATCATTCCCACCCACCCGCCCGAAGTTATGAACTTACACATTCTTGTACAAACTTCAAAGCTTCAATGCTTGCAAGGTTGTGATAAACACCTGAGCTTCAGTATGTTAGGGATTGTGAGAAGAAGTTTATTTTTATCTTTTAAACAGAATGCTCATCAGCTAGTCTAAATACTGATGGACAACAAATATATTTCTAAGTTTCCATGTGCTCTGTTTACTGTAGGTACTGCGAACCTATTGCACGCGTGCCCAAAATGGCACATGAAGCCATGTCGCCTGGCATGCATGGCCTTGCCTGTTTGTGTTCCAGGTTTCTGGCGCGCATGCGCATACAACAATCAGTTATCTGCACCCATGGCAGTGCTGAAAACTGGTATCCGCTTGCGCGCCGGCCAGCTGATTGTCAGGTGCACATGTGCTCCAGAAGTCAGAAGTTTGGCTTTTCTGGAGTGCCGAAAACCAGTGTGCACATGCATACTAGCCAGCTGATCATCAGGTGTACATGTGCACTAGAATCCAGAAGTTTGGCTTTTCCGGAGTGAGGCTCCGGTGAGCGAGCACAAGTGCACATGACATTTCCTTGTAAAGGTTCGCCATCACTGCTGTAGGAGAAAAACAGGCAGTAAAAATACTACAAAATACAGCAGAAGGAAATGGATTAAATGAAGACATAGTGGAGGAAACAGTAGTAGAAATAATACAAGTAATTGTACAGTACAGTAAGAAAAAAGAGATAGTTTCACCTAGTACAGTAGTCCAGCACCATTCCTGTGTTTTCCTTTTCACAGAATGTAGTGTTGAGAAGAATTAAAATATTATGTCACTACCATCAAAAATATAGCTGAATAAGGAAATAACTATGTTAATTTTTAATGTAGTGTTTCAAAACATGATAAAAAATTATCAGTAATTTTTTTCTTTCTATGGGTCTTTTAAAGGATCATTGTATAAATATTTTCAGTGATTTAAAAAAAAGTCATCTAGTTTTCTTTTGTGTGCCCTGTAGTTGCAACTGTTGCTGTATATTAACTTAATTGAGATTGACTTTGAGAAGCAATCATTCAGATGCTCTAGAGCTGACCTTTAAGGATTGTTTTGGATTGTTTGAGCTGCCTTAGTTTTACGAGTATTATACCATTATTCTTCATGTACTTCATTTACCCAGGATGAAGCATTGTGAAGGAATAGAATATAAGCTGGATTCAATACATTTTAAAGGTCCTATTAGTCTCCTAAGCGATTGACCTCTGAATTTGGCAGACCATTAATTTAAATAAAGAAGGAACTGCTATCTCTTTGCTGAACTGGAATGCTTCATTGTTGCCTGTGTATTTTCATGGAACTGAACTATTCAGAAAGGAAGACAGGATAGGGGAGAAAAGCAGTCCTGGTACTAAATGCCAGCAGGGCTCCTGCATGCTGTCATGGCAACCAACATGGCTCCTTGCCCAGTACCAGAACACCAGGAAAATATAAACAGAGGCCTTCATGGGTGAAAGCTCAGTAGAATCTTAGAAATCGCTCTGCACATTGTACCCACCAAAAATTCTTTGTGCATTTCTTCTGTACCTGATGTTCCTTTTAATTTTATAAAAAGGCTACAAGTTTTCTTCAGAATCTATCAAAGGTTATTCCAGTAGTATTTTTTACCCTGGTCCAGAGTGATACAAATAAAAATAACATTGTATATCCTTTCATTGTCACAATCTTGTATAGAAAGACTTGCATACTTAGTGGATGAAATTTGGATGGAAGAGTCCAAAAATAATGTTCCCAATTAGCCATAAAGTTTATTGTGTAGCCCTGCAGAAAACCAAACTGCAGTTTAAACCTGATAAAGCTAAAGATAATATTTAACAGTTAATGACTGTTCAGCGTTACAATGAACTTAAAAAAAGCTATGCTCCATCCTTGGTTAGAACTCCTACATACCATTACTGCAGGGGTGAGTTCCACTTATCTTTGCTACCGGTTTGCAACAGAAGTGTGCTGGCGCAGATCATCCATGATGACGTCCGAGTGGTTGGGCGGAGCCTCCCGCCGCCGTTACCGGTTTGCAAATCCGGACCGAACTGGTAGCAACCCACCACTGGACTACCCAATCTCAATCTCAAGTATCATGTGATTACATTTTGGGCATTTGGCAGTCAGCTTACATTTATTGTTGCTATGGTCACATGATCACAATTTGCCATACTTTTTGCTATTTTCTAGCAAAAAAAAAATGCCCATTTGAAAGAATGGATCATCTTAATCATGTGATTTACTTAATGACTATGATGGCTCACTTTCTGACCATCATAAAAGGAGTAAAAAAAAAAGCCAATCAGGTCACATGGTGACCCACTTAATGACTTCAGTGACTTACGATGAAAATTCCAGGCTTAATTGTGGTTATTAAATAAATGCTACCTGAATTAAAAAGGCTTGTGGTAATTATTGATAAATGTGATGCCAAAAATCAGCCATTTTTTCCCATTTCTCCCGAAATGCAAATATAGTCATCACTTTTAATATGAAATTTAAAATTACAAACTTGATAAAATGATGCTGTTAGTTCACTACTGAATTCATAAACTTGATATCCTTTGACTTTGCAATAATGCAGTTGGATAGGTAATCTATGTCTAACTTTCTCTTTTTCCTTTCTTAGGATCCAGGTGAATGATCTTATCGTTGAGGTGGATGGCACCAGTTTGGTGGGCGTGACTCAAAGCTTTGCAGCTTCTGTGTTGAGGAATACCAAGGGTAGAGTCCGGTAGGGGAACAATGTGCAGCCTAGTTTTCTGGTGGGAGCAGAATATGTAGCTAGTTTATCTGTGTAAAAAATTCAGAAAAGGAAACGTATGATCTCATTGAGAGTTGTACTGCAGATAGGAAAAAGTTCTATAAGCAGATACTTTTGTTTCCTGTGTTACCATTGTAGGAGTAAGAGGGCCACTGATAGGTTTTCCTGCCAGCCATGGTTTTGCTTCTTCTGTTTATATGTCAAGCAGATAGATAATATCAGCTTAGAAAATTTATTACATCATGAGGCAATCAAAAGGCCGTAGTTTTCATGCTTTTAAACAATACTTTTGGTTTTCATTTGCTGTCAATAGAACCTTTATTTGCAAATCAAGAACAATGGAGACACACAGGAATTCACATGAAAAACAGCATGAATCAGATAAGGATAAAGATTCCCTTTATCGCAGTACTTTTTTACTGATCAGACAAAAGAGAGAAAAAGAGCTAGATGATTAGATATGTTTATGGCAGAGTTTATATCTTTCATCCTGGCAGGACATAAAGATTTTAGCTACTTCTTATCAGACACAAATTCAACTATTTGGATGTGCAGTGGTAGAAGCTCACTTACTGAATTAAGTGATGTATCACTTTTTTTAAGACACAAGCGTTTTTATTGCAGTGCTTTGGAATAGAAACAATGCTGAAGATGCAGATGAAGCTTAGTAAGTGTAATCCTTCCCCATCGTGGAAATCTAGTGCCTGTTACCCCCAATTGAAGGCCAACATTATATACATCAAGTCATATATTATGTTCTGGTATTACATATTACAGTAGATTATCAATTGGTGTTTGAATTTGATAGCATTACCTAAATAGAGACTTGGTCAGATGCATTTTAAAAATATAACTCTTGTTTATTAAGAGAACATTATAGGATCATGGCAGCTCTTTAATTTCTATATTCTCTCCTGCCCTTACTCCACCATCGTTACCCTTTTGTTCTTCAAAACCTACAGTGCATCTGGTAAAAAAGCAAATGGGAGAAATAGAGGGTGCTGATACTGCTGGATTTTAGAGCATAGGCAAAAGAGGAAAAATCATCTCAACCCCACCAGATTAATGATGATGAAGTTTGTGGTTTTCATGTGAGTGTGCACGCGCACATACGTATTCCTATATATACACGCACACACACATTCTCTGCGATCGATCGAGATGTAGATGTAGATGTAGATGTAGATGTAGATGTAGATATGCAGAGAATCCAAAGAATTATGATCAGAACTGGAAAGGAAAACTAGGTGGAAGTTTTTGGTTTTATTTTTTAAAATACCTCTTTAAGGAAAATGGTTTATGAAATAAACATTTTGTTTAATGAAATTGGCAAGAACCTTACTTGGCAATGTTGCCCTGGTGGGATTGGGTCTATTTTATAGAAACTGAGGCACAACACCCATTATCGCAGAATATGCATTTTTGCATCATAGAGAAGTATTCCATATCAGAGATGTTTCATTTTCTAAGAAATGAATCAAGACGTTTTGAATGGACTCGGAGGGTGGAAATGATATTGAGCTCTGCGTTCACTGCACTTTCCTGTCAGCTGTGTTTCTATCTGTCCTTTATCCATACAGCTGCCTCTGTGGCCTTTTTAAAATCTCACCAGAGGCATTTGGCCTGCCTTTTCCTGGCAGTATTAAGAATTCAAGGCTTGGCATTAGCCCAGCATCCTTGTAATGTTGGTTTTAAAAGAATGAACTGCTTGAAAATGGTCTGTCACCAAACACATCTAGCACAAGCAGACACAGATGATGAGTGATTACAGAAGGCACTTTCTATCAGAAGGCCTGTACAATATAGGGACTCAGACCTAGAACTCAGTCCATTACTCCGAGATTTACGTGCTGCTCTGTTCCCAAGCGACAGGAACTTCAACTATGAGAATGGGTTGCTAGGCAACTAGTTTCTTTCATATTGCATACCACCCATTCTGCCTTTGCAGGCAAGAGATTGTATTAACCAATAAAGTGTTTGATGATCAATTTAATTGTTGCACTGACCCAATTTAGCCACAATTCCTCTGTTTTTTAAAAAAAAATATTACACTGTTCCACAAAATCAAAATTTCTGCCTAGAGGTTAGTTTGTGAAGCAGAAAGGGTGAGCATATTTTTATAAGTCTGATAGTAATTTCCTGTAATCTGGAAGCCTGATGCAACTATGCTGGGAACTGTGTGTCTTTATGGAGTTGTTCAGACCTTCATTCTATATGTGTTCAGAGGCCTTCAGCTTTACTCTCCCAATTCTGAGCCTTGAATAACAGAATAACACAGTTGGAAGGGACCTTGGAGGTCTTCTAGTCCACCCCCCAGTTTAGGCAGGAAATCTGGCTGCCCAAATGGTTGTCCAATCTCTTCTTAAAAACCTCCAGTGTTAGAGAACTCTCAGCAATTGCCGGCAACTTGTTCCACTGCAATTGTTCTAACTATCAGAAAATTTCTCCTTAGTTATAAGTTGGTTCTTTCTTTGATTGGTTTCAGTCCATTATTTCTTGTCTTCCCTTCAGGTACTTACTTTCATTAAACTAGGCATACCCAATTCCTGCAACCATTCTTTATATGTTTTTGCCTTCAGTCATCTTTGTTACTCTTCTCTGCATTCTTTCTAAAGTCTCAACATCTTTTTTATACCTGGCGACCAAAATCGGATGCCATATCCCAAGGGTGGTCTTACCTTGCCATTTTAAAGTGGTACTAACACTTCATGTCATCTTGATTCTATCTCTCTGTTAATGCAACCTAGGACTGTGTTGGCTTTTTTAGCAGCTGTAGCACACTGCTGGGTCATATTTAAGTGATTGTTCAGTAGGGGACTCCAAGATCCCTCTTGCAGTTACTACTATTAAGCCAGATACCACATATTTTATACCTGTGCTTTCTTGTTTAAATGTAGAACCTTAATTTTCTCATCATTAAATTTCATTTTGTTAGATAGGGCTCAGAGTTCAAATCTGTCAAGATCCTTCTGGATCTTGAGCCTATCTTCTGGAATGTTGACTATTCCTGTCAGCTTGGTTTGTCTGCAAATTTTATAAGTTCCCCTTCGATCTCCTCATCTAAATCATTGATGAAGATATTGAAGAGTACTGGGACTAAAACAGAACCTTGGGGTACCTCACTATTTACTTCCCTCCATGTAGATGTGATGATGATGTTCGGCCATCATGTTCGAAGAGGACCTTGACATCTACAGGTTGTGGGCTGTCCACGATGTGTCCACAAGTGGCTGGTAAGGCCTATACGGGCACGAAATGTTCTGCCACATGTCAAGCAGACATGTGTGGGCACCATTGTTGCAGCATTTGCAGCTCTGGCTTTACAGAGTGCTTGCTTCACTTGGGAACTACTTCTCCATGTAGATGTAGTTTCATTAAGGTCTACACATTGAGTGGGGTTGGTCAGTCAGTTATGAATCCATCTGGTGATGATGCTGTTTAACCCACGTTTTTCTAGCTTACAAAGAAGTAGGTTGTGGTGTACTTTGTCAAATGCCTTACTGAAGTTCAAGTAAACAATATATTCACAGCATTTCTCTGGTCCACTAATTTTGTCACATTGTCAAAGAATGCAATAAGATTTGTCTGGCATGATTTGTTTTTGACAACTCCATGTTGGCTTCTGGGTATGACTTTTTTGCCTCTGAATGTTCAGAAATTCATTGCTTGATTATCTTTTTCGGAATCTTCCCAGGTATTGATGTCAGGCTGGTTTCCAGTTTCTTGGATCCATTTTTTTTCCTTTTGTGAAGATGGGAATTATATCAGTCCATCTTGAAAATCAGCATTAAGGATAGCTGTGTTAGACCTAACTCAATTTAAGGTCAGGCTTGAAAACTCTGATGCTTTTTGCCTCTCTATTTCTGGGACATCCAGGACTTATCTGGTTTTTGAAAAACTCAACTTCTCTGAGCTATATTTATGTTGGAATCTACCTCCCCTGATGTTATTCCCATTGGTGAGAAAAGAGAGGCATCTCTGTTTTCCTCCAAGATTAACAGAAATGGTAGTGCTATTTAAAAAGACATATTAGTAAAGAAGAATGAATAATTCCTCATCCAGTATATGGTGCTAATCTAATTAAGAAAGCCTAGTAGCTGATTTTAAAAATTTAAGGGAAAAAATCTGATCTTACATGCCTGACCATTAAGACAATTTATTTTGGCTCTGAGAATATTCTGATGTGGTGTCCATTTAGCACTGCAATAGGCAGTCCATTGGTAATAAGCAGCCCATACTTAGGATTTGTGCTTTGTTTGCATTCACTGGGTACTGCGATCATATCCCCCAATTGCCACAGCAAACCACCAAACAGTGGCAGCACAGTTCCCCTATTTTCAGCCAGAAGCAAAGGAACACTTATGTCATAAGCTTCAGATAAATTTAACATACCTAGAACAAGCTCTTCCTTGAATGATTGTGGGGTAGGGAGGTTTCAAGCCTGACTCCGCACATTACAGTGAATTTCCTGTTTTCACATGAGTTAATATTTGAAAGGAGACTTTTTCAGACTGAAATTAGATTGCCGAATTCTTGATGTAAAACGTTTCAGCATTACCTTAGTGTGAAAACAGGACATGTAATTTTCTTTTATGTGCTGCTTCCTTTATTCCAAAGAATTATTTAAAGTAGTCATCAGTTCTGTACTACCTTTGTAAGCAGTTGGGATTATATCTATTATGGTCTTTTGTTACAAAGAAAAAAAAATACAATTCAGGCCACTAAATGTTAACTTCCCCTGAATTAGTAGGAGAAAGTAGTATGGTATGTGTTAGTTTTTGCTGCTCGTCATTTGCTCTGATTGAAGCATTTAGAGTAGAAATAAACAGATCTGTGCATATTTATCTAAGAGCTAGAATACCTTTCACTTTGTTGTAGATAGAGAGAAAGAAAGAGGTATTGAGATATAGCCTGGCTACCTAACTCCAGGTACGTTATTCCACCATACCGAGATTTCCCTTATTACATTAATGCCATGCATTCATTCTGTTCATTTTAATTTCCTTTAGGTTCCTCATTGGCAGGGAGAAGCCAGGAGAGCAGAGTGAAGTGGCGCAACTGATCCAGCAGACCCTGGAACAGGAACGATGGCAGCGAGAAATGATGGAACAGAGGTATACCCAATATACAGAGGAGGATGAAGAAGTAAGTATAATCAATTTCTTTTCTTTTCCTTTTTTTGAAAAAAAAATATTTATTTTTGACATAAAACATAAAACAACATCTTTTTAGAGCAAGGGTTTGACCCGGTATAAAATAAGTATAAATTCCAAATTTCATCAATTAACATCTTAAAGGAAAAAGAAAAAAAAAGAAAACCAGAACAAATCTAAACCCAATTTTTGTCATTCAATCTAACACCTTATTCTAACATTTAACATTCTATTATGTAATCACCCTAAATCTTAAACTTCAAATCTAAACAGCTCTTTATAATATTCATTTATCATTTTAACAATCAGTATTTCATATATTCTCTTTACTTCAAAAACCCTAATCAAGTGAACGTTTCTTTTAAATCACATCTAATAATCAACATATAATATTTTATTCCTCTCTTAAAAACATTTCAAAAGCAGTAACTATTCTTCAAAGATATCTCCTTCACTCCTCCTAGTTTTATTTTTGGCTGGATTGCAGCTTAATTAGCTGATTTCCAGGGATGTTTTCCTCTACTCCTAACCTTATTTGTTGGCTGGATCATACTTCCTTACCAATTTAAAATAATAATGCATTTTAATATATATCTTCTCTCCTACTCTCTCCTAAACTATTAATTTTATTTAAATTTCTCCCATTTCGTATTTGTTTCTTTGTTTTTCTATGTAAACAACATTTTAATCCATCTTGAAACACCAATTTACCATAATTGTAACATCTAAAAACAAATCTTATTAATATTCAAAAATTCATTTCCATTCTCTTATTTACTATGAAAAACAACATTTTAAACCACTTTCAAATCAATCTTATTAATATTTTAAAAAATTCTTTCAAAATCTTTATAGTTTTATGTGAAAATTCTTTCACATTTTTATAGTTTTTCTGTAATGACATTTCCCGCTTTAAAAATAATCATAAAAACTATAGACAATTCCTGTTAATATTCAAAGCTTCATTCACATTTTCTTATTTTCTATAAAGGACAATATTTTAAACCATTTAAAAAAATAATTTTCTGTATACGTTAATTCCATCAGGAATTCTTATTAATAATCAAAAATTCATTCATAATCTTCATACTTTCTATAGTTTTTCTATTATCACTTCTCTCAATAATAATAATAAAAAGTCAAAAAAGGAAAGAGAAAGGGAGAAGAAAAAAGGTATAAAAATATAGCAAAAAAACAAAAACAAAACAAAAGGAAAGATTCAAAGAAAGAAAGAGAAAAAAAGGAATTAAACAAGAGAATAATAAAGAAAAGAAAAAGAAAATAAGAGAGAGAGAGGAAGTAGAAAGAGGAAGTCTCCTCCTTACATTGTTTGGACATCAATTACATAGAAAAGCATTTACATCCATTTTATTCAAACTGCAGCACTTTTCTCATCTTGCTACCCAATATATTCCAGTTTTTCCCTTTCTGCAATCTGTCTATACTTTTTCCTTTCAATTCCAATATCAATAAGTTTATAAAGACTAAAGGATTTAGTTCTTTTGTATTCCACATATGATACCATCCTGTCTTCTTCTTTCGCTCCGCCCTTCCTTTTTGTTAATGCCATTAATCAGCAGTTTTAAGTGTTCAAATTAATTTCTTATTTCCAACTGTCCATAAGTAATCCAAAAACAGATTAATTACATCTAAAATCAAGTCTCCTTAGTTCTTCCTCAAAGTAATCCAATTTGGGAAACAGGATACAAAGTTTCTTCTTTAAGTAGCAAGCAGTT
This sequence comes from Coluber constrictor foxii, assembly GCA_038048745.1. Lineage (NCBI taxonomy): Eukaryota > Metazoa > Chordata > Lepidosauria > Squamata > Colubridae > Coluber > Coluber constrictor. The sequence continues at coordinate 70,461,109 of CM075961.1, forward strand.
CACTGTTTGCAGTTTACTTCATTTCTCAGCAGGGAGCCATTTTAACCTTCTCTGCTTGTTATTTTTCGTAACTTTAAAAAGACATTCTACTTATTTCCTCTTCTCCCTCTTTCTCTTCAAAAACAATCCATTCTCATTAAAAACCAATAAAATATCAAATTATAAATCCATCCAAAGGAAGATTAATTCTAAAACCAGTCAGTAAATGCTATTGTCCTTTAATGGGTCTTCTCTTTGTTAATTGCTTTAAATCCTTTGCCCAAGTAGTTCTTAGCCGCTATTAAGGCCAGGGCATTGTTAGTACTCTATTATTTGAAGGCTGTTCCCGCCTGGGCTAGTCCTACTCATCCGGCATTCAAACACCTTGCTCCTACATATTCTCCTGCATTTTTCTTGTCCCAGTTGCCAAAGCTTTGGGGTAGCTACCATGGCTGCCGCTCTCGCCACTGCCGGTGTAGAGGGCAATCCTCCAGCCCCGAGGAACCTGCCCATTCCTCTCGGCTGTCCAAGGGGTCCCTCTCTAATCCCCCGTCCCTCCAGGACGGAGTAGGTCCGCAGACCTGCCGGCGGTGACTTAGTAGAAGGGTTTTCACGGGGCTCCAAATAGCCCCGCTATTTCCCCATCCGCTCGCCACAGCGCCAACCAGAAAATTCTCAGTATAATCAATTTCTCTTTGCCTGTGGGGAGGAGAGGAAAGTAGTAGAGCTCCAACCTTAAATTCAAGGAAGCTGAACAGCTGTTAACATTTGTGAAGACCATTTTAGCAACCGTAATGAAATTTAGCTTTGACTAAATTTGGAGTACTCATGAATTTCCTTAGGCCCCCAATTTTTTCTTTATAACTGGAGGAGGTCCTGTCTCTTCTTGATTTCATTTTCTGTGCTGCTTATTACTATATTAGCACCTCACACTGAAACTGTAGTTACCCAAAACATTGTAACACTGTATTTTGCTTCATAAATGATATTGGCATAGAAAAACAGAAACAAGCTGAATACCCTAGTTTTATGTAATGTGTCATTTGAAAAGAGAATTAAAAGAAAGTGATATACAAATTTCAGATTGAAATTCGTTTGCTCATTTCTTTTGTGCAGATCATTCCAGCTTTACCCTTGCTTGAAAACAGGAAGTGTAGTTTTCTTGAACTTATACTTACTTCCTGAATTCTAAGGAATTGTTTAAAGTAGTCCTTAGTTCTATACTTAGTGTGCTGTCAGGGTGAATATCAGAATGTCTAATTATAAAACATGTTTTTGTTATTTCCAGACAGGAGAATATGCTACAGATGAAGATGAAGAGATGAGCCCCATGTTCCCCAACAATGAGATGGCTATTGAGGTTTTTGAATTGGCTGAAAATGAAGACATGCTATCTCCAGTGGAGATGGATCCTGAAAAGCTAGTGCATAAATTTAAAGAGGTATATGGCTTTCTAAAGTGGAGGATGGGTGGGAATGTAGCTGAAATTTATGTTAAATGTGTGTATAGCAACAGTACTACTAGGTCTGGATTTAAAAATAAAACTTGTTGAGGAGTAGCTGGATAGGAAAGAAGAGGAGGACTTAGATCTCATTGCAATGAATATTAGCAGCAATTTGGTAATACACTGACAGGATGCAGTGAAACCAGCTGCATTTCCTCCCTTCTTGCTCTGATTAGAGAAATAATATAATCCACAGTTGTTCATTCTTAGATCAGTTAAATTAATTAGTTCAGGAAACTATTTTATTTACTCTAAAATACATTTTGACTTAAGTCAGTAATACTTTCTCCCCAAAATAATGTTTCTTTAAGTATAAAACTTAACCCCCAAAAAGCAATATTGAATTTTAAGCGATCACCCTTTACTTTAAAGGCTAGACTAAAACCAAGTTAATCAACCTCTACTACAGTATTCTCAGGGAAGTTCTTATTTTTTAATTTATTTATCACATTTTAGAATTGCCCATCTCCCTCATAGAGCGATGGCCTACATTAAAATATTAAAACATAGAAACAATGTATAAAAGTTAAAAAGAGACAAGGGTGATTGAAAACAATACTAAAAATTAATTAAAAGGTGAAGGGAAGACTTTCAGGGTGCTAACCAGCCCTACAGTTGTGTGCTCCTCCACTGTGCTTTCCAAGCAAGGCCACATTTCCAGTGGCCACCCAGGCCACTGTCTGGGTGGTCAGGAGAGTGGGGTTTGCCTCACCTCTGGAGGGAGAATGTTCCAGAATGACAGAGGTGGCTTACTTTCTGGACTCTGCCAGTCAGAATTCTTCAACTGGCAGGGTCCATAAAATACCTCCACTGCCTGACCAGGTGGGATTGGCCAATGTAATGGGAAAAAGACAGTTCCATAGGTAGTCATTCCTCCTAGTTAAGTCATTCCTCCTAGTTAAATGTTAAACTGTTACTCGGTGGGAGGGGAATTAATTTTACCTATAAGTAGATACAGTATTTCTGTAAACTGCTTCTTACGAGAGGAATGCTTCATAAAAGATGAAACGCTTCCTTCCTTCAATATTTATTACTTAATCATTGCTTGTTTTATAAAGGGATATCCTGAATCATTCATAAAACAGTCTCTGCCTTCAGGTTTGCTTCCTGAAGAAAAAAAGAAAAAGAGAGAAAGAAAAATGGATTGGATGGGAGAAGAAAAATGAGGCAAATAGCTTGTTAAAGACAATATTAATTAAGAAAACGGGCTTTAAAAAATCTTTACACCCAGCAGTTCTGATGTAATTATTGGCCTTTTTAGCTTTTACATTTCTAACTATATAAATCAACCTTTCCCAACTGGGTGCTGACCAAAATGCTATATTGTGAAGTCTGGGGGATAAATGGCTAACATACCTGAAATGCACTAGGCTAGGGAAGGCTATAAAACAACCTTTAAATATCTTTCACTTTTTCTGTAAGGCAGTCTTAAATTTGGGTTCTGAAGTAACTCCATATTTCTATTAGGATCACTTGGTTTTCATGATGGCATGAGTGAAAGGAAAGAGTTATTTTCTGGAGGTTTTGAATTTTTCAGTACTCCAAAAAGAATGTTTTGATATTATAGCAAACAAGCTGTAATATCAAAAGCAAACAAGTGAAGAAGGAAAAGACAAGTAAACATTGCTGATAGTGAGACGTGAGATGACAAATAAGAAGATCTAATAGAATTAGAAAGGATAGTTTAAATCATGGCATATAACCAACCGCCTGATTTAGTGTAGGAATCTAAATTGTCTCAGATAAGACTCCTGCCTAGCTTCCATATGAAACAATCCCATAAAATGGAGCTTACCTCTCTTGAAGTGTTTTTATTATTAGGACATTTATCCTAACATTTAATCAGAATCTGACTTTCTGTACCTTAACTCCATTATTCTATATTCTGTAGCAAAAAATAACTTGACGGTTTCATGTGTGATATTCTTTCAGGTATTTGAGCAATTCTACTGCATATCTCTCTCAACCATCTCTCTCAAGGTTTCTAGTTCTTGGATCTGTCTTCATAGGTTTTTGTCCTCTAAATCACCCTTGTGGTTTTCTGATTTCTCTGAGTATTTCCTAAACTATGATGTCACAAACAGGACTAATAGTCAAGGTCAGATATGACCAATGCAAAGCATAGTGGAACAATATTTCTTACGATTTAGAAAATTTACTTCCAATGCATCTTAGAATTGCATTGCTTTTTTTCCAGCCACTGCAGATTCATACTCGGGTTGCAACCAATTATATTCTAAGATTTTTTTCACAACTACCAAGCCAGGCATCCCTCTTTATATGCCTTGCACTTAAGGTTTGAATCCATTACATTTAACATTATTATTTTGAACCTAGGGACCAGGGGTGGGTTCTAAATTTTTTTACTACCGGTCCTGTGGGCGTGGCTTATTTTGTGGGCATGGCTTGATGGTCATGTGACAATTAGCAGAGGTACTGGTCTACCAGGCTTTTAACTGCTTGCAGAGCTATACCGGTCTACCCATTCATTTTTGCAGGCACCGATCTACTCATGTATTTTTGCAGGCACTGGTCTACCCATTTATTTTTGCAGGCACCCGTCTACTCTTTTGTTTTTAGAGGCACCGGTCTACCACCAAACTGCCTTTTACCACTGATCAGCTATAGGGCGGCCCTTTGAATCCCCGCAGCAAGAGTTTAAACAGTTTCTCCTTATAGCCCATCAGCTGAGGAGGCAGGAATAGATTGGGAGTGGGGCCAAATAAAAGTTAAGAATAACGCGGAGGGACGGGGGGCAGAACCGGTTCGGTGACATAATATCGTCACCGCTACCGGCTTGGTGGAACTGGACGGAACCAGGAGGAACCCACCACTGCTAGGGATGCGGTGGTTCAGTGGCTAAGACGCTGAGCTTGTCAATCAAAAGGTCGGCAGTTCAGCAGTTCAAATTCCTAGTGCTGCAAAACAGGGTGAGCTCCTGTTATTTGTCCCAGCTTCTGCCAACCTAGCAGTTCAAAAGACATAAAAAATGCATGTAGAAAAATAGGGAGCACTTTTGATGGGAAGGTAACAGTGTTCCGTGCACCTTTGGTGTTTAGTCATGCCAGCCACAGAGATGTCTTCGGATAGCATTGGCTCTTCGCCTTTGAAACGGAGATGAGCACTGCCCCCTAGAGTTGTGAACAACTAGCACATATGTGCGAGGCGAACCTTTACCTTATTTTGAACCTATTTCTCTAAATTGTTTTCAATTGTATTTGTTCTTACAAAATATCTGGTTTCACACCCAGTTGTTGTCATTTGTAAATCTAATATGGAGATTATTTGCTAAGGGAAGATTTTCCTGTAATATGTTTTATTTATTCATTGGATTTATACTATCTTTTAAGTATTCCTATCACCTCCTCATTCAATTCATTAATAAAAATATTAGAAAATTCAAGATTATCCCCTTAATATTCTCTCCAATTCGATGCAGAATCTTCTTTGAATATGATTTCCAAGTCAACAGTATATCACTTTCTTGTTACACATATTTGTTAATCAGCATGTCTCTGCTGAAGTTAAAATAGGTTATGTCTACAGCATTTTCAAAATCTATTAAGGAAATTGCCCAATTAAAAAGGAGATAAGATTAGTAATGCAAAATCTGTTCTTAACAAATCCATGCTGATTTCTACTAATCACCACACTGTATTTAAAATACCTACCTCTTTATTTATGGTGTACTCTAAATTCTTCCCAGGCATCAATATTAGATAGGTTGAGCTGAAGTTCCCTGCATCATTATTTTCCCTTTGCAGGGACAGTATTTGCCCTTTTCCTATCTTCTAGCACTTTACCAATTTTCCAGGATTTCTTTAAGATAATGCATAACTAATCAAACAGCTCATCAGGCAGTTATTTCATTAGCTTAAGATGCAATTAATTTGGCCCTTGTTGAATTTCAAGGAATATATATGCCTCTTTGGTTGTATTTCCATTTGTACTCACCCACAGCCTGAACATTTCCTGTCAGCAGCTTTTTTTCTTCATATGATTTTGTTCATTTGGGTCTACCCATATAGTTCTTAGCTATATGGGTAGAGCTCAGATTATCAATAGTTGTTTTAAAAAAATCAAAGTTACAACAGAATTTATAAAAGTTAATCCATTCTTTAAGTTACAACTGCTGCACCATCTCTGCTATCTTATGACCACATTTCAGTGCTTGGGAAGAGACTTGCATTTACAATCAGTTGCAGTGTTCCTTGGTCACATGATTGCATTGTGCAACTTTTTCCCATTTTCCAACAAAAAACTCTGCAAAAACATTGAATAAACTGGATTTATGAACATGTGATTCACTTAATGAAAATTGTAAAAACGCTATTGACAACCACAATGAATCACTCCCAAACTTCCAGGTTCAATTGAGGTTGCCCTTTTCCTTCTTAACCTGTTATACTTTGCTACCCATTGTACTGACTATAGTCAGATTCAGTAGTGGATAGGATTAGAGATGCATTTTATAATCCATATCAGACTGGTATCATCATACCCAATAATATCTGGCCCTTGATCAACCCATCTGCTACCATTATTCTCTTCTTTCCTAAAGAACTGGCCAAAGCAGCACAGTGCCTCTGGTCCTTCAGATTTGTGCAGGAGCAGTAGAGCTGAAATTGGGGAGGGGGGTTCTTTTGCATGCCTCTGACACACCTGCTCTTGCAACCTACAAATTTTTTCCAATCACGATTACTTATCTGCCTAATGTGGGACAATCAGGCATATAGATATCACCTATGTACAAAAATGGAAATCAGGAACTAGATTATATAAACAGCTGTCTATCAGAATTGTACAATAACACTAGAAAACTCAGCAGTGTCACAAGTGGTTTAACTCTGGGGTCCTTAATCATTTAGTGCAGTACAGATGTTGCAGATGTTTCATTGCCCAGTAACATCTTCAATGCTAGCAACTAAGCTCAGAGAGCATCAAGGAGTCCAACCCAGAGATACAAATATTCTTTACAGTTGGTACCAGAACATATGAATTAGTGCTGCAATCTTAATAAAACTGTATTTTCTTCCTCCCTACAAACGCCAAGAAGCATGCACTTTAGATTAGTCTATTCAAGATGACTTCAGACATACATGTTGCAGTTGATAGTGATAAACGCTAAAAATTGGAGATGAGTCATAACAACATTTGCACAGCTCACATTGCTGCTTCAAATACTGTTCCTGGCATTCTTTGTGCACATAATAGCTGTGCACCCTTTTTGAATGATTTTAGATCTGGTACGCAGATCTGGCACATCCATATTATTCCCCTTTCCCATCAACTACAGAAAGGTGCTATGAAGAGCTGCAGATGGTTAGCTCTCAAGCCCAAGCATCTGCAGTGTATGAATGGTAATTTAGAAAGGGAAGGATTTGGAAATGATTGGTTGGAAAACATTAAATGTTTAATGTTCATTGCTTCACCAGTAATGTGTGAAGTGGTCCCTCATCAACCTTATAATGTGTGTCAGCAAGTTTTCATTTAAGTAATCCAATCACGGCTGTTCAGGGTTGATTTACTGACATGGTGAAAGACAGAGAAGGAGAGTGCATGTAAATAATTGTCACAGCAGTGCTAAATTGGAGTCTTAAGAAGACCCAGAGGATAAAGGAGGAGGACAGGATTCTCTACTCTGATTTTAGGGTGTTGAGAAAGAGCAAAACTGAGCCCACACAAGCCTTGGGATGCCCATCTGTTTATTCTAAGGAAGGTTAGAAGACAGTAAATGCACAGATAATACTGCATATTTTGTTTGCTCGGTTTTCTCTTCTCAGAACTGTGAGGTGCTGGTGGCTTTAGCAGGGGGCACTTCTAATTCTTGATAAAAGTATACAAACCTGTATGCATGTGTCTGTGTTGAAAAAGATCTTGGCATGCAAGTATTGCTGTGATGCAAGTTACTCGATAAAACACACCTGAAATTCTGCAGAAGGTAGTGATTGCTTTATTGTAATTTAATTCTTGTCCCTATAGAAAGATGACAGAAGTCAAACAAAAAGTATTTTGTGCAGAAAGGGAATAATAAGTAGACCAAAATGGCAAAGGACATGATTTGATAGTTGAAGTACTGCAGCCTGAACACGACTAAAATTAAACATTTTAGTGTTTAATTTTAAAAGAGCAACATCCTGGCAAGTGCTTTCAAAACTAAATCTGCTCTTCCTGGTCATTTTCATGGCACTTCGTTTTATTAACACTCATCAGCATACTGGAAATATCCAGATGAAATGAAAGCTGGCCACCTAATTTGTTTATTTATTTATCTTTAGAAAATGTTTTGCCTAATTTTTATTGTTTAATAAAATAAATCCTAAAGCAAACTGAAATGCAATAATAAGTTATGGCTTTTTTTGATTTACATACCGTGTTTCCCTAAAAATAAGACCTTGTCTCATATTTTTTTGAATCCTGAAATAAGTGCTTGGCCTTATTGCCATGTGTTCAAAAGCCCGATTGGGTTTATTATTAGGGAATGTCTTATTTTGGGTATGGAAAAGGGTATGAAAAACAGGGAAGGAGTTAAATTCACTATGTCTTCCTTTGGCAGCTCCAGATCAAGCATGCTGTGACTGAAGCCGAAATACAGCAACTGAAAAGAAAGGTAAGAATGAAGGCTGTGAGGACAGCCATAAAATCCTTTGCTTCCCTTGGAGACTTGCCAAAATCCATTCTTGAGAATATTTTCCAGAAAAGCTGCAAGAACTGGCTCTGTGGATGTGCCTTGTAATAGCCGGACTATTTTTAATAGTGCTGTGCAAAGCATTTGAAATGGGATGGGCAGAAGAACAAATGAAGGACTTCTCTTTGAATTTTCAAAGTAGCCAACTGGGAGGACATGGGCATGATCTATATTTAGCTTTTGCTCACTGGGTAGTCCTAGGCGCTACAGTTTTTGTAAAAAGGGAGTTTTTGTAAAATTAAAATGGTGTGACCCCCTCATATAAACTATATAAAATGCCACCGTGGCAACTGTATGAATTCAGTACAACTCTTTCATGGATAATTGTATTGTCTTCAGTGTTTTGACTTTCCAACTGAACTGCTAGAATGCTACCAGTTGGAAGTTCTGTCTTGTTATGCCTCCCTTCCTTGCTTCCCATGGTTAGATCTTTTGTCAAAAGTTGGAGAGCATCTCCTACTTTATTGCGTGAACATTCCTTCTGGCCCCTTTGAACTTTAATTGGAATATGTTACTTGTGCTTTTTCCTTTGCTCTTACCTATCTTTGAGATGAGCTATTCCACAGATTAAAAAATTGGTTTCTAAAATACAGTTAAAATGGCAATAAATCATAGCATTTTTTTTCTTCTTTCCATAACAAGAGTTCTGCTGTGTAAGTTACTAGCTGCCCACTTATAACTTCCTTCACACTATTTTAAACTGTAAGGCTCTTAAGTCAGCTGGTTTGGTATTAAAAAGAGCTGAAGTAAGAATAATCCAGTTTGCAATAAAAGTCAAGCTTAGAGTACTAATTTTCCCTTTTCCAATTAAACTGACACCTGTCCACTATCATCCATGTCTGAAAGAAATGTTGTAACTTTTGTATGAGGCTGCTTATGAAGGAATTTAAGCATAGCACAACGTATTTCAATCTAACGTTCTTTACATTTTTTAAACTGTAATTTCTACAAACCCTTACTATTTGCCATGATGGCAGATGGACAGAATTCAGAAAGAAATGGAAAGCATCAGATTCCAGTTATCTATTCTTGTCCCATTCAGTCCTACATTGCTATTGGCTGTAAATTTGTAAATTTATGTCACTCTGGGTTATCTATCAAGATATGTTCAGCTTTCAAAAACAGTTGCTGGCTTTGTAAACAATATGAATTTCTCAAGCTTTCCTTCCAGTGAAAAGATACGGAACTATGGGTGCCTTATGAATAGTTGTTCGATGTGTTCTTTGTTTTTGTTGTTTTTGTTTGTCTGGCTTTGATTTTCATTAAGATCATTATTTGTTTGGTTATTTATTTTATTCTACACCAACTGAAATGAATGCTAATTACCTTATCAATTAACACATAACTATTTCCTCTCACATTCTCTATCTTCAGCTACAATCAATTGAACAGGAGAAGGCTCGCTGGCGCATTGAGAAAGCCCAGCTGGAACAGAGCGTAGAAGAAAACAAGGAGCGGATGGAGAAACTGGAGGGATACTGGATGGAGGCTCAGAACTTGTGCCAGGCTGTGGATGAGCACTTAAAAGAGACCCAGGCCCAGTACCAGACTCTGGAAAGGAAATACAGCAAAGCTAAGCGACTTATTAAGGAGTATCAACAGAAGTAAGAACTAAATGCTAGATCTACTTCATAATTGTCAACCTCCATCCCTTCAGCTCTTGTTCTATCATAAGCATGCTTACAAAGTCATTTCCTAAAGCTAGAGTACTTGGATTAGCACCATTAGCATCCAATGGGATTGGTAGGCATATAGAACAAATCAGGTTACTGAGAATGGGCAGCATGCCTGATCAAACCACTTATCAAAATAAACATAACTCCATGCGGTTTCTTAAAACACCTTTAGTAGTTTTAATATGATTTTTAAAAATCAAGTTGTGCATTCTTGATAAAGGATGTGAGACAGATAAGGAAAATAACTAAGCAAAATGATCCTTCCTCCCTCCCTTCCTTCCTTCTTTCCTCCCTCCCTCCCTTTTTTGTTTATTAGTTATATGTGAAGTACTAGCTGAACCATTTCACAGTTTGAAGACTGGTAGTGAGTGGCTTTTCACAGAATATTTGCACTGTAGGCAGAAACTATAGTCTGATTTATAATCGGGAAATGATTGAAAATGCTGGTCCATTTCAATAGGTATGGAATTATATGCTTAATGCATCATCTACCTACTACCTACCTACCTACCAACCAACCAACCAACCATCTATTTACAACTTTTGCTGAAGTTGTTACTAAATTGCCATTTTACTTAACAAAAGGGGAAAATATTATTTAAATAGAGACAAATATTTAATTAATTTAAAATTTAATTGTTATATACTAAATAAAAATTACTTTTTCTATTGGGCCTGCTTACCTTTTTGTACCTAATGTAATTCTTTTGCCTGAAAGAAGTTGTAATCCTATGCTAGCGAGATCCATCCTTTTCCACCATTGGATAATGACTGCATTTCTGACTTTGATTTTTAACCTCTACCTTCTTTTTCCACTTGCAGAGAAATTGAGTTCCTCAAGAAGGAGACAGCTCAGCGTCGCATCCAAGAGGAGTCTGAATTGGCTCACAAGGAGGAAGTTGACAAGTTGCAAGAGAAGGTGGGCATTGAGGACAGTGCTGGGGGCTTACCATGACCCCAGAAGGAACGAGAAAGAAGGAAAGGGATGGAGAGGCCATAGTTCTGCCTCAGGACACATGAGAGAACGCTTGCTGTTAGAAGGATCTACTGTAAATATGAGCACTTGTCACAAGGCTGACAGATGGGGGAGGAAGAGGGGTACATGCCAGCCTTTCTGATCTCCTTTATTGTTGGGCATGAGTCTTTTTATCTTAGAGGATTTCATCTGAAGCAATCAATCATTAGTTAAGCAGTAGATCCTACAGCTGGGGGAGGAGAGGGGAATAGCTTGAATCCTTCTATCTGACTGATAATTGCATCTTATACCCTTTTCACCCAAGGATCCTATATTTGCATAGTGGAAATCCTTTAACTGTATCTTTCAGAAGCTTCCATGGGAGAACATTTCCATCAGATATTAAATCCATTGTTCTCCCCCCCCCCCTGCAATCTGAGAAACCTATCTGATTTTACATCAGAGCATATCAGATCCCATATAGATCTCTACGATTCAATCTTAATTTAGGAATTGTCTTTTCTTCATATACATTTTCTCTGGATGGGACTCTCAGGCTTCATTGACTCTACAACAGATGTCATGATCAAATATATACATATGTATATGTACACATGCGCACACACACATGCACACACACACACTTTATTATTATTATTATTATTATTACTTACTGGGCCATGGGGAATCTGCCACAACTTGAATCTTACATCAGGCATGTCAGATTTGTCAAGGTTTTTTCATGCTTTTGTCTGTCAAATGTTGGTGCACATGCATGCACATTTTTGTATGTGTGAATGGCTCTGAGTTTCTGTGATAGGAATGCCTGATATGGAAGCCAAAACCAAAGTGAAAACCTTTTCTGTGAATATCTTGGAAACTCTAATGGCTATTTATTCACTAGCTCCCTCTGCAGTGCATTGTTGGAAATTCAACCCCTTTATACTGTATCTTTTTAAAGTGGTCTTTCCCCTTACTCACTATCCTCACCCTGTTCATGGAAACAGATCTACTTATTATTAGTTACAAGTGAAAAGAGTGAGGATTACAGGTATAAAAGCTAAAGTTAGCAGAAGTCAACATTACCTTTTTGAAAGAATTAAATCTTAGTTTTACATTCATGCAACATTTTTTATTCCTGGGCTGCCAGATGGAAAACTAACAGAATTAGGAAACATTTGCTATGATTGTGGTGGCGGGGCAAAGTAAGAGTATGACCTTGGGATAGGCCAGTCAAGAATCCAAGATGGTATATCCCAGAGAAAGTTACTGTGATCTTGACTGGAAGTGCACCTGTGTGAGGTAGTGATTGATTACAAAAATGATACCGCGTTTCCCCGAAAATAAGACCGTCTTATATTTTTTTGAACCATGAAATAAGTGCTTGGCCTTATTGCTATGTGCTCAAAAGCCCAATTGGGCTTATTATCAGGGGATCCCTTATTTTGGGGAAAACAGTAGAAATGAGCTGCCACAATCTAGGATGTAGATAATGGATTTTTTTTTTTATTCCTCTGTTTTCTGCTGCAATATTCAGACTTGGGGCTTAGAAATAAAACAATAGATTTATGGGCAGAGAGAACTAGTTATGCTTAGTTATGTTAGATCTTCCTTCCTTTACAAAGTTGAATTAAGAGTACATTGCCTGACTGTTTTTGAAATCTGAACAGTCTAATCTTTATCTAACAAACGTAAACTTTACAAACCATTATTGTGAAAAGTACAAGACTTCATTCCTTTTTTAAGGAATTCAACCTTTATTCAAGCCACAAAGTCAAGGAGCTAAGCCTTGCTTTCCCAGTTGTTCCTCCCATGATGTTCTCTTTTTTCCCAACAGTTTTTCTTCATCATCACTCCATTGATTTCTCCTTGACCTGATCCCCATGTATGTTGCTGATCAACATTTTCTTCTCTCCTTCTCTGTTTTGGCACAGTAACTAATTGTTCACAAGGTTTCTAAAACAAGTACCTTGATGGACGGTGCTGATGGAATTGGGCAGCCTATAAATAAATAAAGGACACAATGACAGAAATTTTGGGACAAGTGTTAGAAGGAAGGATAGCCAAAAATTGAGTTTCCAAAGATGTTGAATCTATTCACCTACTGCAGTAATGTTTACAAGATAATAGCTTTGTGATTGTTAAGTCCAAGCTTGAAAACAGAAGTGGGGTCTTTGTGATGTTGTCTTTCATTGGCATGCCAAAAATCAAGGATCATAGGCGTAGTCTAACATCTAGATATCTGTCTCTACTATTTAAGCTTTAATCGAAAGGGTTGTTTATTCATTTATTCCAAAAGTGAGCAAACAACAGTTCATGAAATGTACTCATAGCGTAAGCCCCATTTTTGAGGCTCTTCGGAGCTTTTTTCCAGGACTGTGATATTTGGCAGCAGTCACGTTTTTTCCTTTGTAAATTAGGAATAACTTTAAAACAGATTCTGTACTTTTTTTTAAAGGATCACTTGAAAAAAGTCTAACTTAGGAAACTATATGGGTACCTCCATCTTTTTTAAATCGATAGAAGTTTTTCATATTCTTCAGAGTAGTCTCACTGCATTGTAGTAATCTAAATTCGATATAATTGAAGCATTGGTAAATGTTGCCAAATTACACCAATTCAGAAAAGTTCTAATGCCGAAAGCATAGTTGTGTAAATGCATTTCTTGCCATCTCTACTACCTGAAGATCTATGGCTACCATTGAATCAGCTAGATGGCCAACCCACAGATCTTTTGTGGCTGTGGATAATACACCCACTTCTTTTAATAGATGGAATCCTTGTCCCCAAGAAGATATGTCCCCATATCCAAGTAATCCATTATTATGGTCAAGGATTTACATACATCCTCTCACATATGACAGTTAATGATCTGAAAGTATAATAGCACTATTATGGGAGGTAAGTATATTTATTTTATTTTAGTAGAGGCTCATTTCTTCTCTTTCTATTAATGAATAAGAAACAGAGTCATCCAGAAATATCTGTGCCATGTGTATAACTTGCAGTCCTGCAGATTTTTCTAATTCATGCCTTCAACCCCAGTCAGCATGTTTAGTAATGAAGAGTACTGGGAAGGTAATTCAGCAAACTATAAAGAATTTGATGTATAGCAATGCAACAGGGGATGAAAATGACATGAAAAAGAGATTACAGACCTAAGCCGTTTGAAATCTGCAGTAAATAAGGTTTCCTAATTTGTATTCATATACATTTTAGCATTATCCTTACTGTCCTTCACTGCCCTTAATTATTTTTTCTCACCATTTTTTCCTTTAGCCATTTCTTATTGTTATCTGTCAGTCTGAGCCAGTCAAACCATTGGTTTCTCCAGCCACATTATCTGCATTTCTTTCCTAAGTCCACCTACCTCTTCCCCATCCCAAACGCTCCTTACTCTGCCTGGAGAATTTCTCTTTATCCCTTTCTGTTATGTGTTTTTCAGATCTCTGAACTGGAGGCGAAGCTGCAGACTTTGAAAAATTCCAACACGACTTAAAAAAAGAAAGAGAGAGAGAGCAGAAAAACATATAAACCAACCAGAGAAATTAATTCATCTTATTATTAACTATTATTACTATTATTCGCAAGGGACATCTTTAGAATTTTTTTCCACCCATGCCCAGTCTTTATTCTTCCTCATTCTGTGCCTCGTTCCCTTTATTTTACTGCAGGGGAAATACTGTAAAGCCCAGCACTGTCAGAAGAACTACTGCAGCAAAAGTAGTAGATGACCTTGCGATCTGTTGAGTATGAGGCTGTGAAAGACCAGGTGGGGTGGTGAAATTCTAGATGGACTGCAGAGACACAACCCACCTCTTGATGGTGATGAATCATTGTCAGTTTCTGTGTCCGGTGTGTGTCTTTTGTCAACTGGAGAAACAGATCATGGAGGGCGGGAAGGTGGTCATCTGTGTCCAGTGATGTATGTCTTCTATCCCATCTGCCTGATGAGAATCTTTATGGATTGGGACTGATGCCCCATACATTGACTTGTTGGCTCTTCAGTTGTGCAGGCAACTAGAACATAGAAAGACTCTGCTGGTGACAAATAAGACCAGCGGTTTTCATTTTGCTTCCTGAATCTTGATCTTATGAGATGGGTGGGGTGGAGGGTGGGACACTTGTCTAGCTTTGAGATGGGAAGATCTTTAATTTTCCTTTGGACAACTTGAAATCCATTGTTCTCTATGTTTTGTGGTGGGAACTATATCTGTTTTCTAACGAGTGAGCCAGCAGGAGATTTTGTTGGCCATCTTTGGGACATCCCTGCTGGCAACTGAAAAGACAACATGATTGACTTTTACATCAAGGAAGAAGTATCAGCCTGTTTTTCTTTTCCTCATTACATTTTATTCATATTATTTTGGAAGATTCCTGGGAATCTACATTCTGGAGATGAACAAACTGGACTCTCTCAAAGGACTTGAGGGTTCAGACGTAATTGCTGAGAGCAAATATATCAAGGCAGCTGTAGCCAGGAAATGAAGCCAGAAACTTTAGGAAAACATGGAACTGCCATTCTGTATTTGCATCTCCAAAGGCCACCAGTTTGTGCTGGATCCATCTCACCACGGTCAGCATCAGGGTTTGCTGGGGAAATTGGAATCTGGAACTAATTAGGAGCAAAACATGAAAACAAAGCCCTGGTGGTCAAAAGCAAAGTGTACAATGAATCTTGTCTTTTTAATTTAATGGTAAGGGTTATTGTGTTTTGTTTTCATTCATTACATCGGGTCTGAGGACCACTGCACAGATCCATTTAGTGCTGGGATTTAGAGTTCATCTCTCTTGTTGGCATACTGCTCTCCCTGGCAGTGACACACCGTCATGTGTTGCCCATATGTTACCCTGTCAGTATCTTAACTTCAACACATTTCTTTGCTGAAGGAACAGTTAGTGTAGACAGTAACTACAGGAAGGTCCAAAATGCTACAACAACTTAGATACCTGGGAGATCTTATGCCACAGCAGTTTTGAGTTACATCAGATGCTGGTGGTGGATTACAAAAGCTGTCCAAGGTGCCACAGGACTTCCAACTTTTTTTTTTTGCCTCCTTCCCCTTTCCCTCTATTTAATGAAGCAAAGTGGAATGCTATAGTTGTTATTCTATGTTCCTGCATGCTTATGAATCATGAGCTAGGAAGCAATATTCCAAAAAGCTATTCATTCAGAATCAAATATTACACCACAGAAAAGAGATTGCAGAACATTTCTACGAAATAGCAAGTCCTTACAAGCACTCAAGTCTTGAAATCTTCTGTATTCCATCAGTTTCATGGTCAGTTTATAAGCTGCGCAATGTTAGTGTGAAGGATCTATGTAACTGGGACTAATGGCCAGTGTTTTATGCAGGGATAATATTAAAGAGAGTAAGGAAAAAACATGACTTGTTGTGAAGTGCAGCATGCTGAAATTCAAGAAGGATCTCCAAAAATGTTTTCTCTATTAATGGGCTTGGTCCATACAACATACCAAGCCATACTGTAGTTTGTTGGACATTTACCATGTGCAAATCCAGCACAATTGAAGGTTAGTCAATAAACTACAGTAAACATACCATAGTGTACATGATGTGTGAAACCAGACATGTCTATCCTTGTTACTTTCTTAGACAGAATCTTTCTTGTTAGTTATTTAGACTTATTCTTGTGCCTGGATTTTAGTTGAATGTTGTATTATTTAAATAATTTTTAAACATGCACCCATAATCAAGTCCCCGTATAAGATTTTGCATATAAAGTAAGTTCCTGGGAGTTGAAAAATATGGAAGTTCCTTCCCTTGCTGGTGTTCTCCATGGGTGACGTTATAATTCATACGATTCCAAGCCAACAGATGAGCGTTGTAATTCAGGACACCCAGAAGATACAGGTTGGCAAAACTTCCAGAAACAACTGTTCCAGATTGTTTTTTCTTGTTGTTTTAAAGTATATAATGTAAAAAAAAAAAGGGGGGGGGAGGGTGTTTTCAAATGATGCAATTTCTCTCATCCAATCACAGCACCACCTATTGGACAATACCAAGCTAATTCTGGTAATATTAAGTCTTTTGACAGTATTTTTAATGGCATTGTTACCTGCCCTCAGTTATTTATTTAATATCTTCTATGAGAAGTGGCAGTAGAAGTATATTTTGTAAAGTTGCTGGAAAAGTAACTTCTTTTGTCAAAAAGAACTGAGCAATGCCACTTCAAAAGCTTGCAATTAATTATTTTAAAATAGTATTCTGTCAGGAAAAGTCCTTTAGACCACATGTTCTGGTCCTCATGTGCTCATTGCACTTTTCATTGCGGGGAAGAAAATCCCAGGATATTTC
The DNA here is from genome assembly GCA_038048745.1 of Coluber constrictor foxii. Taxonomy (NCBI): domain Eukaryota; kingdom Metazoa; phylum Chordata; class Lepidosauria; order Squamata; family Colubridae; genus Coluber; species Coluber constrictor. Next base: position 70,478,228 of record CM075961.1, read on the forward strand.
CTTCCTATAATTTGAGAGAGGTGTTCTTGGATTAATACTGCTGTGGAAAAAAAAGATACTAGTGATGAAAGAGATTGAATATCAGGGTCAGCATTATACAGAAGTTGGTTTATTTTGAAGGATGATGACTTCTTTCACTTTTTTCTCCAGGATTCACCTAGAAATTTCCAGATCCCATAATGAGGACGTGTAGTTTATTTGTGATAAAAAAAATCATTCATTTTATCCTTCATTATTTGGAATTCCAAGGTTTGATGTGTGAAAACTGTTCACACATAAGATGAGTATTCAAGAAGATCACTTCCCAGAGTTAGGTTAATCTTTGTATATTTCCGTGATCTGTTAATATACTTACATTGGTCAAACAGTGACAATTTGGTGGATTATTTTCCAAAGTTTAATTTATATATGGAATGGGTATTCTATCCACATGCCATGATTTATGAACAAGGAACTTTAGCATGGCAAATATTTTGGATTCATTAATCACAAATTAAAAACAGAGATGTCCAAGTTTTTATCCTAGAAGTGGGTAATCAAAGGATTTGGGAAAGGGCACTTTCCTATCTCCTCTACATAGAAAGGGTCACATTGTAAATGTTCTCACATATCTATCCTAAAGATCTATCTATCACTGCTCTTAAAGCTAAAGGCATCATACTGTATGTTCACGCACATATAACGTGGGGAGTATGCATTTTAGTGCTCTGTGAATTGCTCAAAAGTTTACTGCAAGTCTAGTTCAGCTAATTTACAGCCTCAGTCCCCTTTATGTGTTATATTTGTTGCAGCATATTTTCCACCAACTGCTGGGGTGATAATGGAGTTGGTGGTCTGACGCTTGAAGGATCCAGGTTCGGTAGGAACTTACATGTGTATGATTGAGTGATGTCATTCAAAATAACACGTCCTATACTATGTTCTCTTTATGCATACAGATGGAAGAAGTTGCAGAAATAGCCACAACAGGAGAAATTGTGCCATTCTCCTAATAACATGGGAATTCCCATACATACAAAATGAAAACCATGGAAAGTAGCTCGAAAAGACTCTCCTTCATCTCCATACTGAATTACAGCAGATTAAGTAGGTCTGCATCCAGCAAGATAGTATAAGAGATATACAAAGTGCTCTAACTGGATGAAAGGTGGACAGGGAACTAATCTTCTGAAAAGCAGATCAGATTTAAAAGAAAACATCTTAAATTTAATCTCACAAGTATAAATGTATATGTATATAATATATATATGTATGTATGTACGTACGTATTGTTCCTGGTTTTGTATTCCAATTGTCCTACCATTCTGGTCATATAAATAGCAAGATTTTGTTTCCAACCCTGTTCAGCTTTTCAAACATCGCAGGGGAGGAACTTGCATGAATGCACTTGGCTGACGTAGCTAAAAATGTTCTTCAAGAGAGTCCTTATAGAAGAGCAAGGGGAAATTTTTGTATAGATAGGTGGATAGGATGTAACCCATTAATGAGGATTCAAATATAAAATCCTCTTTTCATCGTGATGTTGGCCTTTTTCCTTCTCTCTGTTTCTTGAACAAAAACTATTTAATCCATCACCCAACAAGATAGCCAGGTATGGAAAGATGGCGTGGAAAGCATTTTTATGGTGTCTACAGTGTATGCATATAAATGGATAACTGCTCCAGAAATTCATACACAGAGAGATATTAACTTGATTTCAAGATGGGATTGTACAACTTCCATTAAATTCCATTAATGCCTTTTATAGAGCTCACTTTTGGATTGCAGAAGAAATGAGTTATGAAAATATCAAGGCAGATTAATGTTATAAGAGTCAAGTGAAAGTAGGAGCAGCTTAGGGAGGGGAGTTGCACTTCCTTTAAAAATTGTTCTGCATCTGAGAATCACTGTTGGGACACAGTGATACAGGGATGTTTCTGGATGAAGTGGGATTGTAATGTTCACCCCTATACGGAAATTGGGAATAAATTTATTGTTGCTTTTAAAGCAAAATAGCTTTTTTAAGCCTATTGGAGATTTCATAAATATCTATTTACTTTTTTAAATGCAAAAAAATATATATACTGTAATTCAACAATTTGCTACAGAAATTTGTCAATTGAAGGGGGCTCAAAGGAAGTGCAAACAAAAAAGATGCAAGACCACATGTGATTTCATGGGTTAGAAATTGCCCATGCTGTGCAATAGGACAATCTTAGGAGCAAGTAAAAGTTCTCAAAAAAAGCGGGAGGGGTAAATTCAATTCAGAATTGAGCTGTGTAATTCACTTAACTATTTTAAATTTTGCCTTGATGTATTCATAGAGAGGCCACTCAACATCACTGGGGTTGAAAATGTTTAGTTGGGACTCAGAAAGCATGCCTTCAAATAGAAAAGTCTATCACATCAGAAAGCCACAGTAAAAAGAACAAGTTTACCAAAATTAGAGGTAAAAGGTGTAAACAAGCATGAAATGTATTAGATTTTTAATCCTGCCTTTATTACTTTATAAATAACTCAAAGTGGCGAATGTACATAATACTCCTTCCTTCTCTTTTTCCCCACAACCTTTGAGGTGGGTTGAGCTGAGAGAGAGAGAGAGAGCCTGGCCCAAGGTCATCCAGCTGGCTTTCATGCCTAAAGCAGAATTAGAACTCATAATCTCCTGAATTCTACGCCAGTATCTCCACCACCACACCAAACTCTCTCCCTTTAAAAAAAATTAACTGGGGTTTAACTATAGATTTGCCTGTGAAAATGCAGTTTGCCATTTGTGTTTCTAGGGTGTTGCCATGCAAAATAGTATTTGAAGGGTCCTTGGTGCTCTCTGTTCTTAATTGTTTCCTTGCTATCACTGGCATTGGTAATGTTACCTAGTTTGGGTAATGAAATATCTGGAAGTGAACAACAAAGTTCAGAGAGCACCAAGGATCCTTCACTTCAACCCTGAGCTACAAATATTCTCCTTTAAAGTAGAGTTGCAAATGTATATTTCCAAGACTTGACTGATTCACCATTAAAAACAAAGTGTTTGGCTTGATATTGGAAGACCTGAAGGCTACATTTAGTCTAATGTGTATATTAATAAAAGCTAATCAATCTGCCCTTTTAATAGCAAACTCTGGTACTGTTGCTAACGGTTGTGTAGTGAAATGGCGGTTGACAAACAAGATGAGAAATCTAGTCATTTTAAAAGAAGCATGGTGTTAGATGGGTGAGAGGAAACAGCCCAATAAGGATGGGGCTATGCTCCATCGTTATTGGACTACAAAAACTTACATGAGTAAGAATGGAACGGAGCACTCTGGACAGGACATGGTTACCTGGCAGGAATGTTGCCAAATTGCAACATTCACTCGCTGCTTTTCTTGTAGTGATAATAATGTTTAAACTACAGCTATATGTGATTCATTCTCCTGAGATAAATGATGCAGGTAGTCCTTGACTTACAACCATTCATTTAGCAACTGTTGGAAGTTAAAATAGCACTGAAAAAAGTGACTTACAATCAATCCTTGCACTTATTGTTGTAGCATCCCCACAGCCATTTGATCAAAATTCTGTTGCTTAGCAAACAGCATGTATATACTAAGGCTTCAATGTCCAGGGGTCACATGATCACCTTTGTGACTTTCACAACTAGCTCCAACAAGGAAAGTCAATGAGGGAAGCCTAATTCACTTAGTGTTTGTGTGACTCACTTAACTCAGTATGGGGGGAAAGGTCATAAAATCAAGTGCAACTCATTTATCCGTCACTTTGCTTAGTAACAAAAATTCTGGTGCCAATTGCAGCTGTAAGTTAAGAACTACCTGTAAATGAACAATTTAGATGATTGTGGGAGATGAGTTGCTAAAAATAAAGGAAGATCCATCGTATGAAGACAAATAGAAGACAAGTCTGTTGACCGATACAGAATTCTACATAAATTTGTGTGTGTGTGTGTGTGCGCGCGCGTGCTCATGCGCATATTTCTTTCTTAGGATAAATAGATAATTCTGTATGTAAGCAAGCCACTTGCTAAATTAGGAGTGTGATGCTCATTGAAATCTTGACTACAGTTCTTTGTCATTAGTCATACTAGTCATTGGGAATGCTACAGACTCAAATCAATTGTGATTTAGTCAGTAATTTAGTACCAGAGACTTGCTGTACCAGGCTGTTGATTAATAATACCACCTCTTTGAATCCAAGCATGTATATTAAAAAAATAAAACTCAATGAACGCCTTATAATGTGTCCCCACTTTAATAGTGCAGTCTTGATGGCTTCACTAATTACATTAGTTCAGGGAAAAGAAGCATCTTGTGTTAATGAGTCCTGTTTTTTAGAAATGCATTTGCCAGTCAAATTTCATCATTGGTACATTTTGAAAGCTAGGACCTTGTGTGCTTGATACTGCAGACCTTAGAAGGATTTTCACCATCAATTGCACCAATTCCCCAATTTTCTTTCTTTCTTTTTCTCTTCAATATAGAGAAATAGATATTACAGTGAGATTGAATTTGGATCAGTCACCAGGACTGAACCAAATTCGACCTCACATCATTATCCTGGGACATGTATATTTGTCTTCATTTGTGAGATATTACAGTATTTGAATTCTGGACATGGCACCCCTGCTTTACTGTGCTTCAGAATATAGGCGCCTTTTAATAAACACAATCTCCTGATTGGCTTGTCTCTCCAAAGGTGGAAAACCTTTCTGAAGCTCATCTAGTTCACTTGATGAAATTCTTATAAGCCTATCTGTCTTTTTTCATCATACCTTGCTAACGAAACTAGGAGAAGAATCTTTCTTAGAAAAAAATAGAAAACTAACAGCAGAAAAAGACCTAATGGTCTATCAAGTCTGCCCTTTGAGTTTATTTCTTTTTAATGTATTTATTTATTATCTTATTTTTTATTTTATCTTATTTTTTAATTTTTGTCAGGTGATGGGCAAGTGTTTATCCCAAGCACATTTCAGTCATTACTGGTGACTGACCCACTACCTCCACTGAAAGTTGGTTAGAAGTCTCCACTACTATTTCTATGAATTTCTTTTCTGAAAATTTAAATTTGACATAATTTGAAATATGTTTTCTTGAAGTAGAAAATCAGTACATAAATAGATCTAGTAATTATGTTACCATCAACTCTAACAGCATATCCATATTGGCTGAGGAAGATGAGAGTTCGAGATGTGGGATAACTTATCCTGAGAAATTCAGGAGCTAATGAAAAAAACTATATTTCACACACTGATAAACAAATTCTCAGAAAGTTTGGTCAGCTGCAGGAATATATTTAGAATTTGTCTAGTTGCGGTATTGTTATGCTGCACTATGGATGCTTTCCAAAGCATGATTCCAAACAAACTGAACATAATTTAACCTCTTCTCCCTCCATTTTAAATGTCTTCAGTCAGAACTGAAGAAGCTTCTTGGTTGAGAAGCAAAATGTATTCAAAGAAAAAACAAAGCCCAGTTGCCTTTTGAGAAAATCATCTTTGGGACATTGCATTTTAATTATGCTATTCCTGGAAATAAGAGAAGCCACACTTGAGGTAAAATAGTCATGGAATAAAGGAACTACAACTACTACTGTGGGATTAAGGAAGTTGGGTGGTCATTTAAGTTAGCCTACCTAATCAAGGTAGGCATTTAAAGTTACTGCATTCCCAACAAATAGCTGGAATGTCCTATCAAACAGCTTCAAATCCCAATAGCAACTTTGGAAAATTACCCAAGTCAACACCTCTAGAAGTAAACAAAGAAAAGGTACATCTGAGAAAAGAACATATGGGCACTGAATAGATATGGAAGAATTACATCAAAATCAAACTGATTTAAACAAATAGCATCATGGTGCACAGCTTGATACTGCAGGCCACATGATCCCAAAATCCTTAAGGGCAGCCCAAAGTTTCTGCTAAATAAAGTTTCTATCATTAACTGATAGAAAGGTAAATTTATTAAATAATCTTATTCATTCATTCAATTTATATAGTTGCTCAAATCAATGACTGGGTGACGAACAATCAAAACACAGAACAGAAAAGAAATTAAATGAAAAGCAAATAACAGATGGGATATTATAAGCTATATATAATCAAGAAACAGAGCCCTCAGACACTCAGGATCCCAAACTAAGGCACATAGCCAGGTTTTTAGGAAGAAAGGTGGGGGAAGAGCCTATCCTATAGCAGAAAAAATGCCCGTCCCAGTCCTCACCAGCCGACATTTCTTTCTGAAAAAAGATTATTTCTTAAATGAATAGGAAATACTTTACTATATAGCAAAGCATTAGCCTCAAGCATAGTTTGCAATTACAACAATACCTCTGGGTCACAAGTAGGCCATACAGGCAATCTTAAAAATTTAAGTGTGCTTTATTTCCCTTCTAGTGCATAAAGTGTTTTATGATTGACCAAATGCAACATTGCAACCATTTAGTGGCAACCATTTAACATGGGCATGAGTTCTGAAAGCTGAAGTCCACCCATCTTAAAACTGTCAAGGTTGAGAAATACTGATTTAATGAAATTAATCACAACATGCCTTCAAAACTCCAAATATGCACATTGCCACAAAAAGGCTGGGAAATCTTGATTTATGATACACACATATCTGATTGGCTAGACCCGTGATGGCGAACCTAAGCCATGTGTGCCACAGGTGGCATGCAGAGCCCTCTCTGCGTGCATGTGAGCCGTTGCCCCAACTCAACTCTGCCATGCATGTATGTGTGCCTCCTGCTGGCCAGCTGGTTTTCAGGTCTCTGCTGCACATGCACAGGGGCGGGGCGCTTGCAGGAGGTCACGCAAGCATGCACCAGGGGGCAGGAACACACACTCATTGTATTATAGGTGTGTGCATGCATGTGCATGCTTTCATGCGCATTCATACACGCTTTCAACACTTGCTACCGAAAAGATTAGCCATCACTGGCTAGACATCTATCAGCAATTTTTTAAAATTACTTTCTAAATGAGCAGGGAGTTGGATTTTATTGCTTCAGTGAAACTGTTTGTTTTATCTAGAGCTATTTATCTGTGAGCAACAGTGCTTCTTTGTATGCTATGATTAGCTATCCTAGAAGATATAGGCTTATTGCATTATCAAATGATCTTATCTATTTGGATATCCAGTTATAATGGAGTGGATACAAATTTGAATATACATAGGAAAGACCCTGTTATTGATATCCAATTCCAATGCTATTGATGACCATATCTGTAATATGTGCAATGTCATTTTAATATTAATCATCTCTACATTTCAATGTCATTAAAAATCTTTGCAAGATGTGTAGTTTCATAAAATTATAAAACTCTGATATACAGTATGACTTAAAAATGATACTTTTGATCTGTTAGCACTCACCATACAATTTTTAAAAAATGAAATAGCTGTATTCTACTATGTAATAAAATGACTATATATTACTAAGAAGTTCAACTTCCATTGACCTGAGATCTGCATCTATTTTAAAAGCAGTCAGGGCTACAATTCATTTTGGAAACAGGCTTCAAAAGGGCTGAAATAGGCAACATCTGTAAATGTTAAAGAAACCTTTGGTCAACTAATCTTCCCAAACATAAAAGTACACAAAAAAAGCCCAAGCTTTTAATCATTCATTCCAGGGGGAAGGCACAAAAGGTATGATTTTGGCCACATAATCTCTGGGCCCCCATCAATTCTACCACCCAGTTCCACTGTTTATGCCATAAACTATGGCCCAGCTGTATTAAAAGAGAATTCTGTTAAACAAAAATAAATGCATTGTTTTTAAATTACATACATTAACTCAGAGTGGCTGAGCAACTATCTTTTGGAAAAGCTTTAACCTGTATTCTTACACTCAATAGGATTTAGCATCTAAGAATGCTTTCTCTCTTTTTAATCCTATTTTATAAATTCTACCAAGTTAGCTGAATAAAATTTCTGGAGCTGTCCATTCAGCACCAAATTCTTTACCTCTTCTGAACAAATCCTGCTGTCATCTCAAAATAACCTGTTTTTATCCCTGTGAGCCAATTCTTATAACATGGGTGTGGAAAGATGAATTAAACACCTGGCTGGAAAAGTTTATATCACTATCGCTTTCAATTGAGGTGGTAAAGGAAGGAAATGATTCCAGGAGAGGATAAACTCTAGGAGTAATTTTCCTACAGAGGAAGGAATTTTATGAGAATTTTTAATCTAAAGGACTATTATGCAGTTTTATTTCTGAATTGCTTAGATTCATACTCAGTTGTTTAGACATGCCAAACAGAGGTTGAACCTAATTTAAATGCAAAACAAAACGAGCAATTTTGTTCATGTCAAACCAGTGTTACTTTACTGAGAATTTGAAGTACATTTGTGCATATATTTATTTATTCCACTCATTTATCCCACACATTAGGTGCCCAAATCCTATTCTTCTTATTTTTATTCGCAAAAATGTGAAACCACAGCTAATTATTTAGCTGATGTTGGCCTTTATATACACTGTTTATCCACTATCCCTAATGAAAGACATATTAGCTCATCTAGCCAAAGGAAAGGTTTTCACTAAACTGGACTTGAGAGAATCTTACTACAGAGTCCAAATTAAGGAAGGAGATGAGTGGAAAACCTCATTCAATTGCCCCTTGGATTGTTTCCAGTTTAAGGTGCTCCCATTTGCTGTGTTTATGCAACTGATTATTGAGGGGCTGCATGAACACCTTTACAAGAGGGTTCTGGTCTACCTAGATAAGAGGTCGGCAATCTTAAACACCGGAAGCTCCCCGTTCAATTGTGGAGCCAACTGGAAGTCCGGTTCCCCCCACCAAAATGTCTCCTAATGTGGTGTCCTTTTTCCTCTACCTATCCTAACTGAAAGCCCTATCAATTGTGCAGCTGACTGACAATAGAGAGCCAAAATAGAGGGATGAAAGAGCCACATGCGACTCCAGAACCGCAGGTTGCCAAACCTTGACCTAGATGATATTCTTATTTACACTGAAACCATGAAGGAACATGTAAAGTTAGTGCAATCAATCCTGAAAAAACTCAGGGCTGCTGAACTGTATGCCAAATTGTTAAAGGGCGAATTTCACCAGACTAAAATTGACTATTTGGGTTACTGCATATCACATGAGAAGATAGAAATGGACCTGGAGAAAGTTCGAGCGATCATGGAGTGGGCATTCCCATGCACCAGAAAGCGGTTCACAGCTTTCTAGGTTTTGCAAACTTTTATCAACAACTCATCCGTGTCTTTGCTAAAATTGCATTACCCATTACCAATCTCCTAAAGACAAATGGAGACGCTAAGCCAAGGCCCAGCCGCCCCCTTGAGCCGGCACCATGGAGTGCCAAGTAGTCTTTGAGAAGATGAAACAGTTGTTTGCAGCCAAAGTTGTCCTTAAGCATCCCAACATGGATGCCCCTTTCATAGTCCAGGCTGACACCAGTGACATGGCTATGGGGACAGTAATACTACTGTATTACTGTAATACCACCAGCCAGCGCTGCTGGAACTTTACAACCCTGCACCTATACCTCCCAGAAATTAAAAGCCCATCATCCGTAAGATGTTAGACAAGGCTCATCGAGCCCATAAGAAACAGGCTAACAAGAAAAGAGCTATGCCGAAGAACTACCAAGTTGGGGATAGGGTTTTCTTGTCCACTAAGTATTTACAGACCCAGAAGTCAAAGAAACTGTATGTAGGCCCTTTCCCTATTGTAAGGATTGTAAATCCAGTCACACTACAATTAGAGCTACCAAAAAAACCTTAGAAGGATACACCCTGTGTTTCATGTTAGCTTGCTGAAACCTGAGTATGTGTCTCCTCTTCAATCAGACCAACTTGCCCCTCCCGTTCCCCTCCTCATCAAGGGAGAGCAGCATTTCAATGTCAAAGAGATTCTGGATTCCAGGAAACATAGGGGGAAAGTACAGTATTTGGTGGCCTGGAAACATTTTCCTCCCTCTCAATCTGAATGGGTGAACACTCGAGATGTCAGAGCCCCAAAACTCTTACAACTGTTTCACACTAAATACCCTGACAAGCCTTAATGTTATTAATGTAAATGCTCCTGTATTTTGATTGTTTCTATCTGGTCTATTTTGTGTTGCGTTTTTCTCCAGGGCTAACGCCTCTACTGCAGAAGGGCCAAATGTCAGCCTCTTTGACACTTGCTTGCTATCAGCTGCTATAGTAGTGGGGAGGGGGGAAAGTTTGGTATTTGGGTTGGGAAGTGAGCTGGAATGAAGACAGCCTGTGTGAACAAAAAGGGAGAGATGCTCTCATGAACTACTGCACAGCTGAATGGAGTTGTTTATACTATGTCAAGGTCAACCATCCTGGAATACCAGATGGACTAAAACACCTGAAGATGTGCCCCACATGATACCTTATGAGGTGGGGATTGGACATTCAGCCTGGATCCCTGAGGGGAGGGATTTGGGGAAACTTTCAATATGCAACTTTCACACTTTTTGGTTCAGATCTTGCTTTTCTTTCATTGCTATCATTTCAAACACAGTAAAAGTACTGCTTGTCTACAAACATGGAGTTGGGGAGTTTTCTTTCTTGAGTTCTGAACGGAGGCACCCCTGACAAAAGTATATAATGGCTGCGATGGTCTAGAGTTGCTAAGGAAATATTACCTAACTTAATTCCCTCCAGAACTAATTTTGAAATTTCCAGAATTCCTAATAGTCATGATGAACTATTGCCTGGGAATTTTGGAGCATATAGTTCTCATAATTCTGGAAGTACCAAGTTGGAGAAGGCCATTGTAGAGATTGGGCCATGGATTTATTATGGGGTTACTTTCCAAAACTAGTGCATATCAAGTGGATCTCAACTATAATAGGAGAAGAAACTGTGACACTACAGATATCCTTTAATTTCCAATAACACTGGACATAAAAAGGTGAAGAATTTTGGGAGGTATAGTTTAGCAACAGATGAAGAGACTTGAGTTCCCAGTGCACATTTTGAAATTCTAAGTGATAATAGCCTCAGGACTTCACTAAATAGCAGCTCTGGGTCATTCATTAGATGTGAGTTAGTGAAAAATATTCAGCAGAATATTAGGAGATAAAACACATTTCAAACATTTATCCTCTCCTTATAATTTGAACAACAGAGCTGGAAACCAGGGAGTATTTCATTCATGCATACAGAATGACAAAATAATAGAGTTGGATGGTCAGGAAACTTGCTGCCCCATAGCTCAGGAACCCATATCATTTCAGACAAATACACTGGGCATTTGTTCTCTACCTACAACTACTGGGCATTTAACAGTATCTCAACATGGTAACTTGCTCTAAATGATGTGTTTATGCATAGATTCTGTGATATTCAAAACCTGAAGACCATTCACAAGGGAAGGTCATCATCTGATGATGATGTAATCATCAGGTGACTAAAAACCCTGGTGTAAACTAGCCTGACTCTCCAGCTCATCTGTTTATGATATATAAAAACAGTGATGCTGTGAAGATTCTGTGAAGAAAAAAATAAACTGATATCAGTAGTTAAGCAAATCTCGCTTCTCTGCAAAAATGTTACCTGACAAATAATTCTGCAGAACTTGAGAGCTGGCAAAAATTTCCATGCCACTTGTGTTTCTCTTAGTCAAGACTTTACCTTAGGGGAGGGGGACTTCTGGGATCCATTAAGAATTGCAGATTTTGTAGCGTCCTTCTGCCACTTATCTCACCTCCTCCTCCCCGCCTCTTCCACAGCCATACCAATCTGTTTGCTCATTACCCTTTCCGGCCGCCTGGAGGGATGCCTGACACCATCAGATCAGACCCAGGCCTCCTGGGAAGTAGAGAAGCCAGGCAGGCAGCCTGTCCTAGCCAAAAGCTTCAAGGATCTCAGAAAAGCAGCACCGCACTTGTCTTCTTTCTGCTTCAGCCTCCCGGTTAAGCTGCTTCCAGCTTTCAATTAATCTCTGCCTCCAATACCCTGGGACCACCCACAGCCCCAGTTTGATTATTTTAGAGGTTAATTGATTTTATTTTATTGTTTTTCTTTTCTTTCTTTTTTTTTTTTTTTTGGTTTGGGTTGTTTCCCCCCTCCCCCTTTTTTAAATCAGCACCGCAAAGCTGCAAGCTCCACCTCCACAGAGGAAAACAGCCTGGATCTGGATACTTCCCTCCTCTCCTCCCTTGCTTTACTCTTCTTGTGCTTGATGGTTTTGATTCTGGATGCAGACATTGCAGGAACACAGTAACAAGCAGAACTGGTGGGGGATTCAGAGAGATGATGGGGAGAAGAGAGAAAGACTCGGAAACTGCAGTCATGAGATCCTTAGATCTCTAGGTTTTTGAAGATGTCTTGGTGCCTCAGGTAAGCTACACTTCTGTATTTCCCACTCCTTCTCTCTTGTGTTTATATGTTAGTGTCAGTGCTACAATAAATTTCAGACACTTTTGTAGCTGAGAAAAGGCCTGAGGATAAAGAAGGGAGAAGGAGCACAATATCACCAATGAATTACATTTGGGCCTTTAGCTTCAAAGGTGAAGCTCAACTATTCCAGTCATCCTCGTGTTTGGGTTTTCTTGTGTTGAAGCTGAGCTGTTGCCTTGTGGTTATTTGTGGTCTTCTGTTAAAGGTTTCTTCCCACCCTATGTTTCTTTCTGATCCCACCTGGAAAGGAGAATTACAGAGATCCCTTGAATTCTGATAGTAAAAGAAGGAAACTGATCTACTGAAGGAGATTTCAAAACAAATCAACAAATGGATAAAAATCAGGGTTTACTTCTTACGATGAAGTAAAGACAAGGCAGGGGACAGACCAGTACTTTGCTTCATTTGAAAGTCTCCACCCTTTGCAGACTGGTGTGTTATGATTTGGCATTCTACCAGTCATTCTTATGATAAAGTCTCTTGTCAATTTTAGGAACCAAGTTATATTCGTTATCTTGTGGAAAATAAACTTCTGTTGAAATGCAGACAATATTTTGAACACAACTTATCACTCTTTGACATAGTCTCAGTTTTCTTTCTCTGTTCAGCTTTAATGGACTGTCTTCAACTGCAGGGGATGACTGTATTATAGGGGGCTTAACCAGCAGGAAGCCCACCGAAAGCTCAATAGAGTACTTTCCCACTCCTTAGTAAGCTTGTTTAGTTTTGCATTGCTTAATAAATGAAACCCCCAGCTGTGCTTCCAAACCACAGGTTGGTGGGTGGAATTCCATCTCTTCTCTGTTTTTCTATTGCCTTTCACAAATCCAGGTAGAGATTTTGAACATCCAGTTAATTCTCTCCCCCCATCATCCAACACCCCATCACCATGAATAGGGAAAGAGATGGTGCAGTAACTGCAGTGCTCCATGTGGATTGGGGTGGGGGAGACAACCTGGTTTGGAAGTCCAGAGTGGCTTTTTGACCTTTGCTTCTTTCTCTCAATCTGCTCTGCAAGGCTGTTGTGAATTCAGGAGCAGAAAGGCTCCACAGAAGCTGAGCTGTTTCTTGGACAGCATCTTGGACTCTTTTGCAAAGAAGACAGGGACTAAGCTGATGGGTTTGATGCTGCTATGCATGAGGGAGGGAAGAGGGAGTGTAAAGCTGCTGGCCTATTTATGTCTTTTCTGGCATGCTTTCTAAAGGAGGGGTTCGTCCTACATTTTCTTTTACCAAATTTTCTTCCTTTTTCTGAACTTCCTCTCTTTATTTTGCTACAGATGTCCCAAAAGCATTCCCTTCCCTGTTTGTCTTTTCTTCTTGCTTCTCTCCCTCTCTAGTGATGCCAGATACCTGGAAGTTTTGAAAGCACTGAAGGCAGGAGATTATCAGAAAAGGGGTGGGGGAGATACCACCAGGCCATCCTGTTTCCAACTCATGCTAAAATGGACTTGGTGGTGGATACATTTGGTAGCAAAGAGTATCTGGACAAAGCCCCCGTTGTGTAGGAGATAACAACTGACCATTTCCAGAAACAGGGCAATATTCCATGCAGATATACAGTTCTCTATAGGGATCTTCACTTGTCCAAATTACAACTTAACAATGTTAAGTTCTCTGCAGAGAAAGCTGTTCTACACCATCTCTCTCTCTCTTTCTCTCTCTCTCTCTCTGACACAAACACATACTAGCAACTGCAGTAAACATAAATATGAGTATAAAATGGAGCAAGTACTTATAAGAGAGCATCTCTTACTCCATTTTGAGAAAATCACTGAGATCCAAAAGTGATTCTTCTTTGAAAGGATGCACTTGGGAATTTCAGGTAGATTTCAGTCTTTTTCTTTCCTGGCTCTGACAAAGCTAGTAAGTCATTTTAGATGCCTTATGACGATATCCCCATTTCCTCTGCTTGTCTGCTTTCCATCTTCTTCCCACCTCCTACCCATTCTTTCCTGCCCACGAGATTTCATCCTGTTTCTCCATCAGGCAGGCCTAAGCAGTGGCTGACATGCAGCTCAGACATGTGGGATTCCCCCCTCCTCTATATTCATTTGATCTCCAGCTTTCCCATCAGGCTAAGGAAATGCACAAAGCTTTTGTGTCAGAGAGAGGGGTGGGGTTAGATATGGAAAATTGGCCAGCAGGGTAGCTTGGCTGATATTAACTGTTCTTTGATGGAGTGGAGAGACCTATCAAGCCACAGTGTCATGCAAGGACTAAATGCACGTACAGTACAGAATGAATTTCCACCACCCCCACACAAGAAAGGAATTAATGAGAGTTTCACAGCTTTAAGATTGGTATGTTCTGTTTCTTTATTAATACATTCCAGTCCTCTCTGCCTTCCTTTGCCCTCCAATCCCCAGTCCACACAGAAGCAGCATATGGGGTGGGGGTGGGGGTTGGTGGGAAGGGCAGGGGTGGGGGTATGGGTGAGAAATGAAGGGCTGATTTATTTAGATGCCTAAATCAAGGCATTTTCAGAATGACTGGAGAGCTTTTTGATTTTTGTATGGTTTAATTCTAACCAATACAAACACTTGGCTGGTTTCCCTTTGACTTTTTATCTCACACTGCTGTCACTTGAATAGTTTTCAGTATGGCAGTACCGCACAAAGATTTCAGTGAAACCTGTACTCTGGAATTATTTCCTACTGGTTTCTAAGTTTTGGTTCAGTGCTAGAGTTTTCAGGAAACTTAAAAAAAAACTTTTAATGTTAATTTTTTCCCAGTCACTAAGATTTTTTTTTAGTATTGTACAGTAATGCCACTTCATTATAAATAAGGAATTTCTTTACAATGGAAATGTAGACTAAAAATATTGTAAAATAAGTAACTCTAGCCTGTCCAAACTTTAATAAATAAAGCATATAATAGAGACTCTTTCTCTCTCCTCCCCTCTCTCTTACACACAAACACACACACACACAAACACACACACACTGAACATACTTATTATATTTTTAAAACTGATCATAAAAAATTCCTAAGTACTTACATACAAGAAAATTCAGTGGAAAATCACACTACTAGACAGGCACCATTTGGGCAGATGGAAATTAGAAATAGAATAACAGAGTTGGAAGGGACCTTGGAGGTCTTCTAGTCCAACCCCCTGTCTAGGCAGGAAACTCTACACCACTTCAGACAAATGGTTATCCAATATCTTCTTAAAAACTTCCAGTGTTGGGGCATTCGCAACTTCTGGAGGCAAGTTGTTCCACTGATTAATTGTTCTCACTGTCAGAAAATTTCTCCTTAGCTCTAGGTTGCACACATCATTTAAACTATAGACTACCGATTCTCGCTGTATTTGAAGCTTTTATTTAAACAATAGTTTAAAGAAAAAAATACCCTAAAAATAGAGAACAGCCTGTTGCAAGTGCCTATCAATGATCAGCCTCCAGGCTGAAGCTTCCTGATGGGCAAACTATTGATTATCTGTTACATTTATGTCCTTCTGTATCCTCTTTTTGGGGACATGTGAGGCCACTGTTCATCCCAGAGATGGAGTATTTACAGCCTCAATGTCAAATGCAGCCTTATATTTTGTTTTATAATTTCTAATTAGAAATGGTGCCTTTAACCTCACACATAAACCCCTTTGTAGGATTTATTTTATTTATTTATTTATTGGAATTTGTCAAACAAAAACGAGAACAAGAATAAGAGAATAAAAATACAATGACAAGGATGATAGGCACATTAGTGTACTTATGCACGCCCCCTCTACTGACCACTTAAGTATGAAGTAAGGTCCACAGAAGTCAGTTTGTGACTGAAATGTGAAAATTTGTAGCCCAGACAACTGAATCAGGTAGGGCATTCCAGACTTTGACAACTCTATTGTCAGTCTGTTACTTGAACCACAAACAAGTGCATCTAATACAGCCTTTATTCTGAGGCCCTCTCCCAATATAAAGCATCAACCAGAGCTGCTTAGCAAACTTTTTTTTAAAAAAAACCTATATCATTTTGACAATAAATTGTTTAATAATTCTATTTTATATATTTTTCATTGTTAAGAAACACATTTCATTCACAGATATAAGAGAAGTCATCATTAGTATGGCATTATATGCATTGGCCTATTATGACAGATAAGCAGAATTGCTGATAAGTCTCCAGTTGCTCATTCTGTCAATATTCATGCTCAAGAATGTGTTATTAGAGATGTATCTTTAAACAAAACAGAGTTTAATTTAGTTTCCTGAATTGGGGCAGAGCTACCAACTTTTCACTCTCTTTCTCCATATTCTGAGAAAGATGATTTTTATTTACTCTCTCTTTCTTTCTGTGTGTGTTGTGATCTTTTTACAGATTGACTTCATTATGTCTTCCTCCAAGCTCCAAGATGCAGATGAAATATTTGGTAAGTTCTGTATGCCTTCCCATCTTCATCCCATCTGTCGTCCATCCAGTGACTACTTCTTTAGCAGAAATACATGACCCCTATTGAGATCCTCATTGCAGATAATATTTGGATATAAAGGCCAGAAGGGCAAAGGAAATGCATGAAGTTATACATAATTTCATATGTAGTCCTTTCCTGACTTCCATTTTCAAATGGGCAGGAACACAGGTTTTGGGCCAGGGAGAACAAGATCGAGCAAACAATATCTTCATACAAATGCAGAGGTTTGCATAATTGTTTCAGCTATCAGGGTGTAAGCATGCCATGGTATAATTTGTACAATGATATCAGACAGTGTGTGCTATCCTTTTGGCACAATTGCAGTTTGCTGAAGATGGCTTTGATTGTGAATTAGTGTGGTGGGGAAACTCATAGCACATGTTTTGCATATGCTCAGAGACATTTTTCACCATATAGCCACTTCATACAGTTATATAAAGTGTATTCCAAATTCAGACTGGCAGATGCTTTTTCTTGCAACAGAGGTTTATGAAGAAATACAAACAGGTCTACATAATCCTATTTATTGACCACAACTGGGACCAGCAAGTGATAATTAAGTGAAGCGATCACTAAGTGAAACTATGATTGTGTTTACAAACTTAATTTTGCTGTATAGACCTATGAAGATCGTAAATGCAAGAATTGGTCATAAAGCTACTTCTTCATCCTCATTGTAAAACAAGGCAGTTGCTAAACAAGGATTTCCTGAATTTTGAGGAGGTTTGACATGAACTGCATCCTTAAGGCAAAACATCACATTTTCATTGAGGTGGAATAGCTATGATACTTTACTCACGTATTGCCTAATAGTATTATACCTAGTCCAATGTTGTCCATTTTGATTGGCAGAGGTTCAGCTTTGTGAGAACCTTGCCACAAGAGTTTCTGAAGACCGAATTTGGGCAAGATTGGGGAAAAATCATGGGGCTGAATTTTTGTTAGAATTCCATGTCTTTGTTTTTTATCCCAGGCCATGTTGTTTGATATGGCTTAGCTATAATATTTGGCATCCCTCTTCCTATTTTTCTCACAACAGTATGAGATGGCTTGGATTGAGAGAAATTGACTAGCTCAAGCCAGCTAGTTTCCATGCCTATGGAAGATTAGAAATTATAGACTCCCAGTTCCTTGTTTACTGGTTATCTTAACCAGTACAACAAAATGGCCCTAATTTTTTGCGGGCTAGAGTGGTATCTACAATTTAGCTATAGATATAAGGGATTTCTCTGCATGAATTCAGGTGACTAATACCATCCATAAGATCAAATACTGATATCTATTCTGTCTCATTTTTAAAACACCCTGTGGCTTGGAACCAATATTTTAATTTTCCATTTCTTCTTAAATATGAGTTCCTTAGCTACTTGGTTAGCAGTTCTAGGAATTGTAAACACATCTAGAGGCAACATGGTGAAAGCAGCTCTACAATGATTTGTATCAAAAGTGTGGGAAATTTGCTCCTGCTAAACCAGTATTCATCTAGAATTGGTTACCCTATTAACCAATATTGGCAGCAGCCATCAAGGGTGGAGGAAATATGCAAGATGGAAGCTTAACAAGATACTTCTCAAAGCTGGAACTGGCTCTTCCATTTACAGTCCTCCTCCAATTAATAAGCAGGAAACCAGAGCTTCAAAATAATTATGTATTTCTACTACTGAGATTGGGTCACTCTGATATTATTTCCTTGTTCCAGAGCACAAATGCTTCCTGGACCATGCATTCTCCCAATAACCTTTGGGTCAGTATTTTCATGAAGCACCTCTGTTCCAGAATTCATGTGCTTTAACTCCTGACAGAATTATTGAACAAATGTGCACACTCAAAACTGTGCATAGACATTCATTAGACATTCTAGAGCTCTCGTACAGCTCTCGTAATGTAGCCAATTATCCCCATGCCCAATTTAGGACATAACTGGAAAAGAAAGAAACCAACCAGGACATTTTGATATTGTTGGCATGACCTTCTGTACTGCCTGCTAGGCATTTTCCATTTCTACCCTTTTTAATTCAGCAGGCTGGAGTTTGAGGGCAGAGGCAGAGAGATTGTATTGGATTTTGGAGGGCACCTTTTAGTCTGTGACCTTGCCTGGAATTATAGCACCTAAAAACATAGATATATAAGCCATTCAGAATTGGTCTTAAGATGGGCAGCTATACAAATAGTTTAAATAAATATATACAGTATTCTCTCCTGAATTGCAGGGAAGTAAATTTGCATATTTCCAACAGGTATTTTAATTAAAATTTCATAAAATATATTAAAATGATTTTTGGGAAACTGACAAACCAAGGTAAACATTTTGGAGGACAAAAGGGGAGGACTCAATTTAAATAGATATAACTATTGGGATTGGTAGAAGCAGATACAAAATATCTGTAATTAAAATAACGAATAGGTTTTTGGTGAATTTCTGATCATTAAACGTCCTCTAATTTAAAACTGCTATTTTGTAAATGCATCTTGATCAAAATTAATATAATTTGTGTTGAATTTAACAAGCTGTAAAACATTGCAATCTTGATTCAAAGCTGCATTTGATCACTATTATTCAATTAGTAGTCATCTCTGTGAGGCTTTGGCATCATGACTGAAAGACTTGATGCCAAGAATCAGAGATGTGATTGCAATATTGGATTAAATAGAGAAGAGAAGACAATCATTTCCATTTTTAAAAAATAATCAGCTGCAATAATAGCATTAAGTCAACTCCAAGGGCCTTATTTAATTTCAAATCTTCAATTATTTAATCTGTTTTCTCTTTGGAGAATGGTTCATTTAGATTCACCCTGTGAATTTCTGGTACAGGAATGATTTTAAGAATCTAAAAAATAATTTATTCTGTTTTGATCTCTGTATTAAACATGTATAATTAAGCATAAAATGGTAGACACAGTGTTTTATTTCTTCAAAAAGTTCCTCCACTTCCATTTATATGCGTTTTCATAGTTTTCAGAGTTACAGGGGTTGTGTTGAGCCTACATTTATTAAGGCTTGAATGGGCATCCAACTTGCCGAATTACCACCTTTGACCACTGATCTTGGATGGTATGATGGTAGGACTACAAATAGGCTGCCAATGTTTGTGTGCATCCTATGGTTATGTTATTAGGATTGCCACTGTTTTCCCTAATCACTGCCAGTTACAATAGACTACATGCCTTTGAAAATGAATTTAAATTAAAATGGCGGGCCCTTGGAATATCCTTCTGGTAGACCTTTTTTTTTTTTTTGAGGCTTGCACACTGCTTCAGTCTCACAGCTCTGAGCAGTTTATACAGTCCAATTATATAATTCTAAATTAACAGAGGAAACAAAAAAAACCCCACACACCAAAGTACAATATAGTCAACAAATTGAGCAATATTGAAATAGATCACCTACCCTTATTATTTAGAAAATAATATCATAATTAAAACATTCTCCCCTGCAATCTCTGAAAAATCTACAGAAAACCCAAGGTTTTCAAATATCTTAGTGTTCACTTTTCTGTCCATCTTGTGTCATATTTCTAAATAAGTGAGAATTCTTAGCATGCCATCTCAGCAGGTGCTTGTCAAACAGATTCTACCTGATCCTGCATATAACCAAGTCTCAAGCCATTTAGGGCTGGCTGGAAGATAACAGCACTTGAATTGCACATAGATGCAAACTGGCAGGCGTGGAAGTTTGGATCTATGTAGATTAAAAGCACCTGTGCTCCTTCCTTGCTTCTCCCTTCTTGGCCCTCCCACATCGTCAGGTTGACCCAGCTGCCAATCAAACCACATCTGTCAATCAAACCACAGTGTTTGGCAGGAGGCAAGAAGGAGGGGAGACAAGATGGCTGCCCCGAAGAACTGCCATTACAGATCACAACAGGAGGGAGTAAACAAAAAGAGCTGAAGCAAAAGAGTTAAATAAAGAAGGAAAATGTCCCATAGAGGAAAAGCAACAGGAAAGAATGCAGCAGCTGAAAAATCTGGAGAGAGAAACATTTATTTCGTTCAGACTTGTCTGACGTAAAAGTTTCTCAATCTGTTTACCTCAGATGGAGCAAAGATTCAGAAGAGGAGAAGATTCAGAAGAAGAGAAGAATCAAGAAAACCAACCAGGAACAATAGATCACCTAAAAGAAAAGAAAAAGTAAAGACTTTGACAGAACAGAAATGAAAAACAGAAAATAAAAAAGAGCTTATAGAAAATACTGTATTTTCCGGCATATAAGACGACTGGGCGTATAAGACGACCCTCCTCAGAGCCATTTAAGGCTCGTCAGAGCCTTATGGGCTGGTCTGCCTGGTTACAGGAGAATGAGACCCAGCGTATAAGACGACCCCCGACTTTTGAGAAGATTTTTGTGTGTTAGAAAGTAGTCTTATACGCAGGAAAATACAGAAGTTAAAATAAAGAAGTGTTATTACTAATTTCTACAATAACTGTAGGCATTCATAATTTACAAATTATTTTCCTTTTATTTCTAAGCTTTTCTTTTGTAAAATACATCTCCCCCCCCCTTTAGTTTTAAGAAGCTATAAAACTCAACCAACTACCAGGTTTTCAGTGCTTTGAGTCTGATCAATCTAGTTATTGCTGGGGGTTTTTTTTCCAAATCCATGACAGCAATCAATTTAGTTCCTGCAACGGAAGTATTTTATAATACATTCCATAGGTTAATACTTCCAAATGATCATCAAGAACAGCTCAATAGAAAGTAAATTACTGAAATCCAACCATGAGATGACAAAGAATGGAGACCTTTGCTAATACTTCCTGCTTCTGGAAAGGCTGCAATTAATGCACCAACTGAAGCTGGGTGAGCCATGGCTGCCCCCTGTTCTTCCACATGAATCATAAGTCTAATAGCACACCTAAATTGCATGTTTGCTCTGCCATGGGAAGTACAACTCCATTCAGAATCAAAGCTGGACCTGTGTGGGAGACAGCTAGCTTTAGAATCAGCTGCAACTCTGTCTGCAGAGATTAACATGAGCTTGTTTTTCTCAATTCAGATCCTACTAACCAGACCTCCTCTGTCCCAAAGGTGCTTTTTCAAGAGGCAACTGGACTTTCTGGTTTTTCTTTGAAGATGTTTTGCTTCTCATCCAAGCTTTTTGGATGAGAAGTGAATCATCTTCAAAGAAAAACCAGAAAGTCCAGTTGCCTCTTGAAAAAGCATCTTTGGGACAACCATGACCTGGATTGCTGAGAATCTCCAAAGACTTTCTCTGTATATCCTGTTCAGCTCAGGGGGCAAATACTGTATATAACTGAGTGCCATCAGCATACTGATGATATTCCATGCCTTATGGATGTCTAGTCTAGCAACTTCATATAAATGTTGAAACTTGGGTTATCAAATGAATCTGAAGTCTTTTGATGTTACACAATCTTTAACCAGGATTACGTTTAACTCAGGGGTAGGTTCTATGTACCTTTGCTACCGGTTTGCAACGGGATCACACACACATGCTTGCTTCGCTCGCATGCGCTTCGCTGCATGCGCAGATCACTACTGATGATGTCAGGGATAGTGGGCAGAGCCTCCCATCGGTTTTACTACCGGTTCTATAGAACAGTTCCAAACCGGAGGCAACCCACTACTGGCTTACCTCCAGCAAAATATGCCATTTTGTTATTTTCCATCTTTGTGTCCTTTGAGATTTACGAATTATTTTATCCATAAGGTAAAGGTAAAGGTTCCCCTTGCACATATGTGTTAGTCGTTCCTGACTCTAAGGGGCGGTTATCATCTCCGTTTCAAAGCCGAAGACCCAGCACTGTCAAAGATGTCTCTGTGGTCATGTGGTTGGCATGACTAAACGCCAAAGGTGCATGGAAAGCTGTTAACTTCCCACCAAGGGTGGTCCCTATTTTTCTACTTGCTTTTTTATGTGCTTTCGAACTGCTAGGTTGGCAGAAGCTGGGACAAGTAACAGAAGCTCACTCCATTACGCAGCACTAGGGATTTGAACTGCTGAACTGCCGACCTTTCGATTGACAAGCTCAGCATCCTAGCCACTGAACCACTGCATCCCTCCTATTTTATTTTATCCAAGACTAATCAAAATCAGAGAGATAGTCTTCATGAGAATACTTCTGGTTTTGGCAATGTGCTTCTATTGTCACTGTTCTGTCTTTGGGGAAATGGACACAAGATCCTACATAACACCAAAGACTCCTTCCTTCATTATTTGCTGGATGTTTCTTTTTAAATTGCATTTATATTTTCATTTCTATTTCTTACATACCTTAAAGCTGCCTTGAAAAATGCTGGATGTTAATATAATCATTTAATTAATGACACTAAGAATTCATAAATAAAGCTGAGTTTTATTTAGCATAGTAAACAAGGTTTACTCTTTCTGAATCCCTGTAATGTATTCATACTTAGACAAGAATACCCCAATTTCATTCAGTATAAATCACACAAACCAAATGAAGGTTGATACTGGTTTTTGCCGACTTAGACTAAATCTCAGTTATGGCAAATTAATTATATCTGCAAGTTTAGATGCTGGGTCTCACTACCTTTGCTATATTGATGGCCTGGGTATTTTTTTTCATGATGATAGATTCAGTAAATCCAATTACATTAAAAGGGAAGTGGGGCAAAGCATTGACTTATGTTACTTGACAAGAAATGGAAAAATCTGTTCCTTGATTCTGTGTGAATGAGATAAGGATACAAAGAGATTTTCCATTCTCTGCTAAAGCAATGCCTACATTAAGTTTATTCAAAAACACCATTCTACAGGATAGCAATGTTTCAAAATTTACCAGTTTACACGGAATTCTCTGTAGATATTTAATTTTCCCACACCTAAAACTGATGGAGCAGAGTTCTGTGGCCAAGAACATCCATAAAGTCTAAATGTTCATTTTTCAAAACTGAGCAGGTTGTATTTATCTGTCCTGCTTGCTGCTGTTTGATATTTCGTGCCCTCTAATATTACGGTTTTTCATTATTTTTTACTCTGTGTGATAAATTAAATAGTAACTAACTCAATATTCAAAAGATACCCAGCTGAAGATAGGACTATACACATACAGAGAGAGAAAGATCACACATATGCAACATTTATTCTTATCTGAAAATAACCAGTTTATTTGATTCGTTCAGTACATGGAACAGAATAGTATCTAGGGAAAATGTTCTTGAAATGGTGAGAATATACAGCAAATGGTGCAATTGTTTCTCTGCAGATGGCAAAGAATCTGAATATTTAAGAACTCAGGCTGTGTGTATGTATAAAAGAGAGTGGGAGAGAGAGATGTATAATCATATTATTAATCTATAAATTGGACTGTTTCCATGAATGCTACCCTCAAATATGTGCACAGTGTAACTTATCTGTCACTCTTATTTGTTATAAAGGCCACTTTTGGAGGAAACGACTGATAACAGAGCAGCAGGAGGAAGATGCTTATTTCCTCAACAAAACACTCAACAAAAAAGAATAAACAAAAGTATTTCTCTAAGGAAAGACTTAGGATGCAACTCATCACTTGCTTACTCGAGAGTAGACTGTTGAATCTTCTAGAAATAAAACAGAACAGAATAACAGAGTTGGAAGAGACCTTGGAGGTCTTCTAGTCCAACTTCCTGCTTAGAAACAAAAGCCTATATCATTTCAGACAAATGGTTGTCCAATCTCTTCTTAAAAACTTAAAAACAGTTTTGGAGCATCCATCATGTCTGAAGACAAGTCATTTTATCCAATGTAGAATAAGTATTTAACCCAAATGGATCTATTTGGGTGAGAAGATTATATTACCACCAATGTTTATCAAAATCAGTTGACATCCAATTGACATCAATTGATTTCCAAGTGAAAGTCAATAGTAGCCAAGATTAGTTATGCAATATAGGATAGCATTTCAAAAGTGACTTTTTCAAAATTAATGAATGTGGAACGATGTGCATTAGTCCATTTAATTTCTCAGAATAAGTACCTTTCAAGATACAGTAGGTCTTGACTTCTCCCATCTCTTCGGAAATAAAATGCAATATCTATGTAGCTATATAACATACTGAGCTCTTCAGATTTTATAGAATTGTACATCTTGGCAGCTCCAGCTTGTGTGGGCAATGGAAAAGAATGCTGGGACATGTAATTTAGCAACATCTGAAGCAGTGGTGAAATGCTACCAGTTCACACTGATTCGGATAAACCAGTAGTGATTTTTTTAAAAAAAGCTACCAGTTCCTTCAAATTGGTATTTCTGACGATCAGCTGTGCCACACAACTTAAAATCACTAAAAAGCAGGAAATCCTGCATGGCTAGTGAACCTGTAGCACCTGTAGAACCTATAGCAAAAAGGTTCAGATTTCACCACTGATCTGAAGGATTATAGGTCCTCCATCTCTGATCTTCTTCTTCTATTTTGAATAACAGTGGTGTATTAACATAATTTCCATATGACTGGAATAGTGGGACAAAGTAGGCTGAAAGTTCTGATACAATTAATTAGCACATCCAATCTCAGATTCTAAATATTTGGTTCAGGTGTAATCCTATCAATTTTATGTGTTTCATCTGATATATTTTAATTCAGAAAGTTAATTCTTGCAGGGAAAATCAAGCCTACCACTCTAAGGCAAAGACTGATTTTTGGCCTGGGAAACATCATACATGTATCCTCATTCTAGCAATATTGCACAATGAACTCACAAAAGGAGGCTACAGGTAACCAACATGACAATTTCCATTAGGTCATGGTAAGAGATGCAGCTAAAGTCAATTGCACCATATGGTGAATGTAATACACAACAGCTTGTCTTCTGGATGTGGCCTTATGTGCAAGAAGTCACTGTAGGTGGATGAGCATATGCTTGATGGAGAGCAAATAGGAAGGATGGAGAAAATTGTCTTGATGCCATTGCTCGATGATCAAGAATCTCCATGGAATCAGGATCTGTAATCACCAATCCTATAAAAAACCTGTTTATTATGATATGCTATCTCCAACTTCCCATCATAAATTTATAAAAGAGGATGCTGAATGTCAGTGTGCTTCTCTCTTCTCTGAACACTCTTTCTGTATCTTTTCTCCCTTTTAACCCCTTCATTCCACTGCCTCTTTCTTCGCATCTCTCCTGGGGGGGTTTCATTTGAACTGCTCTCTTCCTCCTCCTTTCCCTTCTCTTGGTTGCATTTTCCCTGTACACTGTCTTGTACACTCACTCCTTAACTCTGTGCTGTTCTTACTTCTCTCTGTCTTTTGTTTATGATCCCTCCATCTCTCCCATTCTCTCCAACGCTCTTTTTTGCCTGCCCTCTCTTTCTGCCCCCTGCCCCCTTTTGCTCCCTTTCCCGTTTCTCTCTTTCACTCCCAGATTTTAATGATGTGATTCCAGAGACCCAGAGGCTGGACAGCAGTTTACAGAAGGCCCGTGCCCAACTCTCAGCCAAAGGCAGGAGACAGCGCCCCTCTCGGTCCCGCTTGAGAGACAGTGTCAGCTCAACAGAAGGTGATGATATCCAGGACAAGAAGGTTGGTGCCCAGATGCTAACTTGCTTATATTGCACTATTGATGCAGCCAGTTATGATATTTTGTGCATTTCACACTAACAATGTGATTTGTTTGACTTCAGCTTAGTGTGTTGAACTAATAATAAAACAAATACAGAGTACTCTTGATGCACAGTTTAAAAGACAAAATGAATGAGAATTTTTAAAAGCACGATGTTTTATGATTATGACCTTTTTATTCTTTAAAAAAATGTGTTTGTAAAAAAAAATTTCAAACTTTTAAAAAGTCATGTCACTATTTTAGCTGCCATAATTTGGTCCAGTGGTTAAAACACCCAGCTAAAAACAAGAGATTATGAATTCTAGCTCCACCTTATTCATGAAAACTGGCTGGCTGACTTTGGGCCAGTCACTTTCTCTCAGCCCACTCACTTCATCGTGTGGGGAAAACAGGAGAAGGAAGATTAGATATGTTTGTTGCCTTGGATTAGTTATAAAAATAATTAAGATAGGATAAATAAAGTAATAAAATAAATTTACATTTCCCCCAAGTTTCATTATTTTTGCCATCTACCCTAGAATGAATAAATTATTGCATACACATACACAAATATATGCATGCATATGTGCACACAAAATAGTTGTTTATTCTGAACATTTGGTTCAGAATACACAAAGACACACACACACACAGAGGGATGGCCTAAAATGAACCAATTCTGGGAGCAGGGAGTGTAGAACTGCTGTTCCTCCCACCTGTCTTCCCAAGCATTTTTCCTGGATGCTCCCTTCTTAGAAAAACAAGAGCACTATTCACTTTCCAGTTGGTATTGGCCATCTATCTAATAGTTCTTTTACTAGATCTTCCAAATGATGCTGTATGAGACAATCATAGTGGCTAGTAGTTATAGATGCTACATCCATCTCACTGTCACTTTGAGGTCACTTTCCAAAAGTGATATCCCATGTTGGAGTAACATTCTACTTTGAAAAAGTGCCTGTTTTAGGAGCAATTGAGGCAACTACTCTGGGCCTTAATCACAGTTTATAGCTTTAAGTAACTGCTTCCTTTGCTTAATCAAAGGGCTAGCTCAGAAGTAAGCTTTGCTATATTCAGTAGGGATTTCACTCAGGATATAAACAGACTTTTTTTAAAAAAAATCTCAGTATTCATTCATTTTATATATTCTTTCAATATCAATGTGAACATTATCCAAAATAACCTAGCACTTAGAGCATGCTGGCTCTTGTTCAAGAAAGCTGTACATTTTGCCAAAAATAATGAGGTAGATGATAAGACAATAATGATCAATATATAAAGGGGGGGGGAGGAGGAAGAAAGAATAGCAGTGATGGAAAGGAAGAACTGGCCCAATTGAATTTTGACTGCATTTGCCAACCGATTAAGAACATAATGGTCACCTAATCTAGTTGAACAAATAATCCATTGGTTTATGATGATGTTACTATTTCTTCTGCTATATGGGGAGTTAAGTTATTAAAATATATCTCCAGTTGACAGTTCGGTAATTAAAAAATATATCTCCAGTTGACAGTTCGGTAATTAAAACAACTCAAATGGACATATTCAAGACTATGTTGCCAGGATGCCCAAAGACTCAAGAATTCTGGGAAGAGTAGTCTATCAAACTGACAGTGCACTAGTTTGGGAGAAGTTAATATGTTCACTAGAAATGTATTTCTCAGATGAACTTCATGTTTCTTTCTACGCCTTTCTGAAGGGCATCCTCTCCCCTGGGTGTGCCTAGATGAGATTTGCTGAGATATCTCTAAGATGAACCCATGCTACCTGATCTCTGCTTTCTTCTCCAGGTGGGCGAAGGCTGTGGAAGCCCAATCTATCATGTGAGATCCCCTCTTCATGATTCCCTCCATGCCTCATCATCTGTCTCTAGTTCCTCAGTCTTCACTCGCACCATTGAGTTTTCCTTTGATGCCTCAACAGTACAGAGGTCCCTGGAACAGGAAGAGCTTTCCTCCTCTCCTCTCATCCGTTACCGACCCCTGACCAATACCCTCTCCCAGGAGGGCTTAGGGAGCACACCTACCAGCTCCTCACCCAGGTCCTGTCCCAGCTCAGACAGCTCACCTATCTATGCACGAAGAGAGAGGCACAGTGAAGGTAACAGCTGGCTTAACGCATTTGAGTCAGGAAATGCTGAAAGCAAGACTTAGCAACGAGGGAGGGCTACAATTGTGAAAAGCAAATTCAGATATAGCTCCCCTCAGGCCAATTTGATGCAAAGAATATTTGGGATTTTGAGTTTAATCCAGTCTGTACCAAAAGTTCTTGCCTGGATATGAAAGAGAAGCAGCTGTTGAAATGTACCTTCTTAGTACTGTTATTAGAAGATAGTTTTTCTCCTTTCCATATAGTTTACTCAGCTAAGCTGATAATGCTGAGACTCTCAATCATCTTTCTCGATCGCTTAAAAATATTGAGTAAGTTCTAGCACCAGTTAAAATGTTGTTAATGTTTTTTTTTTTAAAAAAAACAACAACAGTAAAAGTATCTGGAATACCGCTCTCCAAATGTAAGGCAACCTGGGACTCTTGAAGTTGGCCCCATATAATATTTTTTTTTAGAATGCTACATTTAACTCTTTAAAGCCTCCCTTCAAACTCTTTTCCACAATTTCATTTTATCGCTCCCTTCTCATAAAAACTCTGGATTGTTTTCAGTTATAACTTTTATTTATATTATTTATTTATTCTATTTGTATAATGTTCTCTAAAGAAGATGAAGATGGTATAAAATCAGTGACTGAGCCTACCAGTCAATCATCACTTATCTTGATCAGCTCCAAGGGTCAAATGGGAGATGCCAATTACAGAATGCCCAGTTGTGAATGGCAGTTTCACAAGTAGAGGAGAGGGGAAAAAAAGTTTTCTCAATGAGCTTTTGAGGAACGATATGTTTCATCAATCCTGAAACTGAGTATGCATACTGTGTAATGAATTTAATCAACAGTTCTGAGTGAACATAGTCATTCTTCAAAGTAAAACACAGGTGATGTTTTAGCACAATATGGTTAATTGTGGCTTATTCAATAAAGCAGGAATATACAAACTTTTGATTTAGCGCTCTGTGTAAACCCAGTCTGAATCACCTGTGTATCCACACATGCTTGTGTGCATGTTTGTATCTTTTGCTGTGCTTAAGTGTTATGCAACAATGATTTAACATTTGCAAGACCAGAACAAGCACTTAATTCAAATTCACTCCAATAGGCAGAATAATTTTATGCACGAGCATATCATGCATATCATATTTTTGAGCTATAAATTCATTCAGAACTTAGGTTCAGAACCCTTTTTAAATTCCAAATCCAGAGCAACGCAACAGGAGACATAGTAATTGAAAGATGTCCCCCAGCGCATACAAAACACTCCTTCTTAATAGAATAGCTTGGAATAAAAAGCAGAATTTCAATGTCAGCTAGCTTAGGTTTTCCATTAGGTTGCTCATTTCTGAAATAAGCCACAGACTCCCTTGCCTCTTTCTCAGATGACAGCAGAGATGCTAGTCCTCCAGATCTGGAAAGCCCCACAATTGGGCTTGACAAGAAAACACGCCGGAAGTTTCTGGATTTGGGGTGAGTCCTAGAGATTGGGCTTGGTAAGAAAAACAATGTATATGGGCCAAATCATTTTCTTTGAGTTTTCCACATTGTAATTTCTACTCGTGTCACTGTGTGTGAGATGTCACGGGACTATACAAATAATTTTCTGTGCTTGTAATCGTGTTGCTTCTCTCTTGCAGGGTCACCCTCAGGAGAGCATCTTCTGGGAAAAGCAGAAAAGAGAAGGGAGGCAACCGCCTCTCTGTTGGCAATAGGTAAGTGGTTAGGATTTCCCAAAGTTCCTATCGCTTAAATTCTTGTAGAGCCCTGAAAATAACCTGGAAGGTAAACTCCTATCAAGGAATTATGCAGATGGCTCCCAAAAAGGTATTTTTTTAAATGTACAGCTGTGCTTCTTTGTTCAACCATTTTAACAGGGCAGTTTCTGCATCCAGAATTTCCTCCTGGAATTTGTACATTAAAGATTATAGAACAATTGATGGTTGTGAATAGCCCTGTTCTTTATTTGGAATATGACAGGTGCACAGACTTCTTTATTTGGAGTATGTCAGTTTCACAGTCACAATGACTAAAAATTAATGCTAGATTTGTTAATATTAGGGTGATGGGCTTCCCTCTACTAATATCAAAATCTTGGCATCATCTTGCCACTTTTGTGAAACGAGCTCTGTTTATTTCTCATCATGGCTTGGCTGACTCACAATAACGGATGTGTAAAATTTATCATTTCAGGGACAGAATATTCCAGATTTTCTTCCAAACCATAGACATTCTGGAGGCGTACTGGTTGCTTTTCAGAAGAAAATTTTCTGGAGGAGGAGGATAAAAAAGATTGTGATGCAGTCCCCACAATATTTTTCTAAAAAGATCAGTCACCAGATTTACTTCTCAAAAAGTAAAACAGTCTCCAGAAGAATTGGATCAATGCGTTCTCGAAGAAACATGGAACGTTCTGGCGTTCCCCAGAACATTCCATCTCTGGAATGGTACATTTTGCACATTTCAGCTCACAACTTCCCTTAAGGAATGATGCATGCAAAATTCACCTCTCAAGAAAAAAAAAGAATAGAAAACTTACTGAGGCCCTTTTCCTTGTTACCTGTCTGACTTGTACAGGGAGTTGATGGAGGGTTCCAGCCGTTCCTCGGGATCGCCCTTCATGCCTTTTTCCTGGTTTACAGACAGCGGGAAAGGCTCAGCCTCTTCAGGCAGCACAGCTTCTCCTACCTCTTCCCCCAAGAACGAGGCCTTCAGCCGCAAGAAATCTGCCTCCCAGGTTTCAAAACCATGTATTACGGGGGAGAGCTGGAAACCTCATAAGGACTAAGTGCCAGACTAGGCTAAAATGGGGTTGGATAAGTCCAGCATGTTGTGGGAACCAAGGTATTGCCTTAGTGTATTGTGCGAATCAGGGCTTCATATTAAGCCATGAGACATTTTAATTCTTGGGCCACATCATGTCACATGAACAAAGCAGCTGTGTTTTGTTTTATCTTATGTGGCTCCTGCCTTAGAGCTAATGCAATGAGGCTGTGCGATAATAGTACTGAATGGGAACAGGGAAGAAAGGAGTGGGTCTTTTAATTAAAATGTTTTGAAACCATCGCTTTTTAAGTGAAAAGTGATTAGACAGGGCAGTTCTATGCTTCTGGCCTAAGGGAAGTTTTTCCTCGGACATTAAAAACTGAAGGGTTGGCTTAGATAATGTTCCCAGAATAACAGGTAGTCCTCGACTTATGACCACAATTGAGCCCAGAATTGCTGTTGGTAAGTGAAACATTTGTTAAGTGAATTTTGCCCCATTTTATGACCTTTCTTGCTACAGTGAGTCACTGCAGTTGTCAAGTTAGTAACATGGTTGTTAAGTGAATCTGGCTTGTCAGAAGGTTGCAAAAGGTGACTGCATGACACTGCAACCGTCATAAATATGTATCAATTGCGGAGCATCTTGAATTTTGGTCATGCAACCATGGGGCTGCTGCAAGTGTGAAAAACAGTCATAAGTCACTTTTTCAGTGCCGTTGTAACTTTGAACGGTCACTAAGTGAACTGTTGTAAGTCGAGAACTACACTGTACAAAATGTCAAGAGGTATGTTTGTTTTTCTTGACAATTTTGTCATCCGCATCCTCTGTCTCTGCTTAAGAAGGTTGATTCTGCTCTCAGCTTCTCTAATTCTGCTTCTTCGCCAGGAATCCACCCTAAGTGATGACTCCACCCCTCCCAGCAGCAGCCCTAAGACTCTGAGCATGGCTCTGCCAGAGACCAAGTGTTCCTACCCATACCAAACACTATCACAGTCATCTGATGAGGTAAGTCCTCCTGGTTCTCAAACCCTGCAGAATAATGCTGCAATTCCTATTTTGCCCATGGAACCTTCCTGATTCATAGGGACTAGACATTTATTCTTACAGTGCATTGCTTTGGAGCACTGAATTCATCCCACCATGAGTCAGCCATTCAAGTTGCTGTTCCAGTTGAAACAAGTGAATAAGTAATCACATAATAGCATGTGAAAAACAAATGCCTTGATGTTTAATATTGACTTGGATTATAAAAAGCTACGTGATTTAATTGGGCTCCATCCCAGCATAAAATGGTAATAAAACTATGAATAATGAGAAGCTGAATTTACAGGAATTGGGTCATACCCTATGGTTATTCTCTGCACCCCATAGGGAGAGCTATCCAACCGATGCAGCTAGTATGATTATAACCTGCATGATGTTAAAAAACAAAACAAAGAGACCTTATCCCTTTGCAGTCCATGGGTGATGAAGGATGTGTGCTACATATTTCTAGAGCCTTCAAGGACTGCTGCAACCCACTGAGCAGCAAATGCATTACACAAATAATCTCTTTTAGTAATGAACTTGGAAGTTGTATGATTAGGAAAAAGAAACCTGGTTAATTGCAGAGAGTGAGCTTTCTTTTGTAATTGTAGAGTAAAAGATAACTTTCTAATTCTGTTTATATTTTCTGCAAAGGAAATCGGAAGCTACTTGTTTATATTTGTTCTTTTATATCTTTTATTCTTCTTTTCTGCACTTTTATCTTCTTTCTTTTTCTCTGCTTTTACTTTTCATTAATTTGCATTTTTTGTTACTTATTAAAACTTCAATAAAAAATATAGAATGAAAGGAAGAATGTACGTGAAGCTTATACAGAACCCCATTCATCATTTCAAGCATGAAAAGAAATGAAAGAAAAGCATAATTGTGGATACAAAAATATCTTTTTGCAGGTTTTATTGATTCTGAAAATGTGAAACTATTGATATTGAGCACTATCTAAAGCATGGCATATTAATGCATTACTGAAGAAGAAAAAATGAAAGTAGCTGCCATGATTACATCGGCAACAGCAAAAATAACATGATTTCTATCTCATTCTTCCATTCAAACATCTTGAAGTGTAGACCGAGGCATCCCTAGATGATTTTGATTGACAAGTGATAAACCATATGTTGTGATAAAAGATACCAGAATCTAAATACGCAATGGCGGGATTTGCATCAAGATGCTCAGTATCTTTTCGATAGAATTGCAATTTGCTATGGGTCCTTGTGATTATAGAGAAAGCAAATAAGTATTTTTCCAATTGAGTTTTAAAAGCAGTTAAAGTTTATGGACAGCCCTCCCCCCAGATGGCTGACTAGATGTGTTGCCAGGAAGTTTAAACTTTACATATAGAATACAAGAACTATTGGCAATATCAGATTCCCTCTTCTTTCTCCCCCTTTCCTCTCCCACCCTAAACAATCTTCCCTGAAGTTTCTGGATGAGC
This sequence comes from Coluber constrictor foxii, assembly GCA_038048745.1. Taxonomy (NCBI): domain Eukaryota; kingdom Metazoa; phylum Chordata; class Lepidosauria; order Squamata; family Colubridae; genus Coluber; species Coluber constrictor. Next base: position 70,511,864 of record CM075961.1, read on the forward strand.
CTCTGAGTGCAGCTTCAATGTGGAGCAGCCAGAAAGTGGGCCAGTGGCTCGAGAGTTTGAACCTGGAACAGTACATGGCAGAATTTGCTGCTCAAGATGTGGATGGACAACAGTTGCTGCTCCTTGATGGAGCCAAATTGAAGGTAGTGGAGAAGATGATTATCTGAAAATGGGTTTTTGATCAGTTTATGGTGATGAAATGCTATTTGGCAAAAAAAAAAAAAAAAGGTTATCTAGTCCATATTTTTGGTCCTACAAGTATAAATTTAGCATTGATAGAACAAGTCGTGTTCTAGTATGTATGTAAGCACAGATCTTAAATTTAGGCATTTCTACTAGCAAGTGTTTCAAGCATTTTTCTCCAAATGGATTCCAAGTTGACAAATTTTTAGAAAAAGATCTGGATCATTTAAACATCCAAGTCATATTTGAAGTGCAAGGAATCATAGGAATAGAGCATTATATATCAGGTCAGATTCTTTATCTATATAGTATAGGATTGTCAATTTCATCAACAAATATCGAAGTTTTACTCCAATCGCATCACTTTCAGCCAGGCTTCCTTATATTTTTCAGATAGGTTGGGCCAGCACATCATGTTGAAAAATGGTGATTTTATGTGAATATATATAAAGGATGGAACCTACTTCTACTACTGAGTTATAGTCCAGTCAACATAATCCAGACAAGGGAAGTAGAGTAGAAGTTCACATTTTCAGTCATAGGAAAGATCCAGTAATTGACCAGCTTAGAATTGACCATTTAGTGTCAAGATAATGCATGAATACTAAAGTGCAAAGAATCACATGATCTCAAAAGACGCGTGATTACAGGTAGTCTTCGACTTATGACAATTGTGCCCAAAATTTCTATTGCTAGATAAGGCAGTTGTTAACTGAGTTTTGCCCCATTTTTCAATCTTTCTTGCCACAGTTGTTAAGTAAATCACTGCGGTTGTTACGTTAGCAATCATATTACTAACATAATAAGTAAATCTGGTTTCCCCGTTGACTTTGCTTGTCAGAAAGTCAGCATGACCACATGGCGCGGCAATCGTCATAAATTTGTGTGATAAACATCTGGATTTTGTTCACATGACCTTGGGATTGCTGTAATGGTCACAAACGTGAAAAATGGTCGTAAGTCACTTTTTTTTTCAGTGCTTTGAATGTCACTAAATGAACTGTTGTAAGTCAAAGACTACCTGTCTGGTTGTAAGGAGGAGATGGAAAGAAGGAGAGATGGAATGGCTGGGTTCATACATACACAGCGATATATGGTTTGTATTCCTTTTGACTAGTCTCATGCATACATGCATATATTTGAGAGGCAAATGATATCTGCTTACTGAGCACGAAAGAAATGCTTCAGTATTCTGTAGGCTGCCTTTCAGTCATTTCAAACTGAGCCCCTTATGTGGCTTCCCTGGTTCTTTGGAATGCAATCCATGTGGAGTGGAGGAACCTAATGTGTGTGTTTTTAAAAGGCTTTCAAAATAATCTCTTCGGACAATAAAATCACTGGCGAATTTTGATTCGTTTTTTAAAAAGTTACCGTCTTTAGTTTTGGATTTGGTTTTATGGTTTTATCTTGCTGTGGTTAAAACTATGAAGACACCGCAGTAATTAGTAGTATTTGAAGCCTGACAAAATTATATATCAAGCCAGCCATTATGACTTAGTCAAGAGCACAAAATATCCACAGTATTAGTACAGGAGCGCAATAAGCGAAAGTGAAAGAGGCAGTCTCCAAATCAATCCTTTTGCTGCTGAAGTATGGATTATTATTTTTTCATATTAGAAACCACAGTAACTTAAGGGACCAGAAGAATATGCACTGGGATCCCATGCATGTCTTGATTTTACAGCTCTATCCTTCCTCCATCTCCACAGGCACTTGGTGTCAGCAATTCTCATGATCGGTCTCTTTTAAAGAGAAAGGTGAAGGAGCTGAATGCAGCAGTCGAGAAAGAGAAGAAAGCCCAGGAAAAGATGGAGAAACAGAAAGAAAAACAGAAAAAGAAAGAACAGGAACAGAGGAAGAGTTAAGCAAAGAGGGGAAGGGGGGAATTACCATTTCCCAGCATAGGCTTAGACCCATTTTCCCCTATTCCTATGGAACATCTCTGGAATGAAGGGGATGGACATCAGCATCCAGGAAAACAGATGGCAAGATGCAAGCATGGTCCTACCAAAGGTTTAGGGCTTGGGTGGGACATAGAGTGAAGCTGAACTTGCTCTGGGACCAGATAATGGTGACACCAGCAGTAGGAGCTTGGCACACCATTAATGGTGGATTGGCCACAAGGACAGAGAAGACAAAGTTGATGCAAATAGTGTCTCCTCTACTATGCCAGGACAATCCAACTGCACTTTCAGAGGGTCAGCAAGACTTCCTCTGCCAGTGGTGCAACAAGGAGATGGGTGATGATGCTATCTCCCCAGCCCCTGCTCTGTGTAATACCTTCAGATGACACGGCTATATCTCTATATTTCCCTATTGATCTTATTCCTCTACACAAAATTGCTCACCTCAAAGGCTTTGATGGGTTCACACTCTGTGTCAGTTAAGTGTCCCATCACACCTTCCTGCCATTACCAGGGGAACACAGCTGCCTTGCAAAACACAAACGAGAGACACACAGACATGCATGCACACACATACACAAACACTCTCAAAACACCAAGGTTGAGACAATTGCGTAAGAGTTTCTTTTAGGTTCCCCTCTCCCTCTGCATCAGGAGGGCAAAGCACTCTTTGCCCATTCTTTGCATATGCTTACAGAATGATATTGCTGGGAGTGGATGGGTTAGGTTGCTCACTGCTTAAGTAAGAGACCAAACTGTATATGGGGGAGGAGGAGCTTTAGATGCCTGGCAATATATAGCAAAGAACCACAGTGGAATAAAAGAAATTTTGCATTGTCTGCTGGTTTTGAGCATCAAAGTTATTGCACAGTTAAGTGGAGGATCTCCCCTTCTCCTCATTACTTCCTAACAGTCTTGTGCAGGCAGTACTTCTTTAAGGCTGTTTCAAAAGGAGAGGCATAATCCAACACTTCAAGATCATCTTTTTTCTCATTACTGTATTTCTTTGCCTCATGAGGACTCTCTATTTTCTTCTTGGAGTTTTTTTGCAGGAGAGAGGGGAAGGAAGGAAGCTGGGCATATGGGATAAAGGTTTTGCATCTTACTTCAGAATATTATTTCATATTTATCATGAAATGCTAAGTCAGGATGAAGGGGAATTAAAAACTACATAACTGCATATATTCCACTGAAAGGTCTGTTCTCAGATGTCTTCCGAGAATTTAGATTTGTTTTATCTATTTGGCACATTATATCTGCAGACAGGGCGATCTGAGCATGTCTGCAACCTGCAGCCCATCCTGCAGTGAGACACACACACGCACGCACGCGCACACACACACACACACACACACTTTGCTGAATGTGCAATAACCTTGTGGGGCAGGAGGTGCTTTCTAAACCTTTCTGTGATATTGCTGATGAAAAACAAACTGCATTCTATTAAGAGAATGTAGGTGTCTCAGGGGAAATGCACTTTGCCTCTCGGTTCTCTTAAATTGTATGGACAACTCAGCCCATATTTGAAGCTCCTGAGTTCCTCTGGAAGGAGAACAGCAATATTTAGACCAGGGGTCTGCAACCTTAAATACTTAAAGACGCACTTGGACCCGTTTCTCACAGAAAACACCAGGAGCCACAAAATCTGAGTGGGCGTGGCCAACTCAATGTCACTCACTCCCACCCAGACACGACCCCCCTAGGCACACCGACCTAGCCATAAAATCATTCTGTCTCTCTCTCCCCCTCTCTGTATCTCTCTTTCTTTGCCCTGGCACTTCTCCATCCCACACTGTCGCCCTTACCTTCTCAGGCCAGGCAAGGAGTGACTGGGAGGGGAGGGAGAGGGGTGGGGCCAGCCAGTAGTGGGATCACCTGACAGGGAGCCACAGCAGAGGGCCCAAAGAGCCACATGCAACTCTGGAGCTACAGGTTGCTGACCTGATTTAGATTCTTGTCATTTTCACTTGGGGAGGGTTTACAGTTCAAAATGGATGCTTTCAACTTTGTAAAGTACCACTCATTCCAAGAAAGGCAAACAGGCCCAGTTGTAGCAGAGATCTGCTCCTCAATATAATCAATCTTTGAATTTCTCTTATGACTGCATTATGCCATCACAGCCTTGAATTACATTCCACTAGTTCACAGAAGTCTATAAACATCCTCCAAAAGACCAGTACTGTGTAGAGACTGCTGAGCCCACATTGAGGGTTGGATCCAAATCTCTAGAAAGAGCTGGCTTGTTCCCAGGAGAAAATACAGCTCCATTCTTAATGGGAAGGTTCTCCCAAGGTAAGTTTTTCAAAAGTGAATTGAGACATTCACCCATCTAGGCCACCACCTAACTATGAAAGAGTTTCTGCAGAAATATTGATACAGTAAAACTCAAAACTAAAATTTGCAACTGTGAAAGACACGTCCACCTCATATTCATTTAGGTGTTGCTCCCTGGAGAAAGAAAGAAAGATCAACTGAGACTTGAGAATTTGTGTTCATTAAAGGACATTCCATTTTCTTCTTGGAGTTGACTTTTCTCTGGGTCAGTTTTCTAGTCAAAGAGCCATCAATGGATTCAAAGAAACCTGCAACCCACAATCACAAGCTTCATTGTTTTGTTTTGTTGTTTATGGATCTTAACCTGTCCTTCAGACTACTCTCTCAAACTTCTTAAAGCTCTCAGTGCTTTGAGCAGTTGGACAGAAACCTCTGTTTGTCCAAACTCAAGTTTTTCCTGCCAGGACCCTGCATTCTGTAGTCCATGTTAAAGAGAACTTTCCCCCTCTATAGATTCATCACCCAGATTTCTGTTGTAGTTTGGGAATTGTAGCGTCATTCTGAATTGATGGCAGACCTATTGGAAATAGGTCAATCCAACTTTTCAACTTTTGGGTGCAACTCCTGTTCTACCACTATTTGTCAGCTAATATAACTCTACAATGACAAATACGAAGCAATTCTTTGCAGATGTTTCTAAGTAGGGATAGTAAAAACAGAATAAAAATCTGTCCTGACTTGTCTAAACTGCTAGATCTGTGCTCTGACCAAAGTTAAAAGGGTCTTGTCAAAAGATCCAAGAAATTTAGAGGGAATATACAGACTTGGAAATGGGCCACATTTTATCATCAAGAAATCAATGATGGCATAAAGTGCTTTTATTAATTTTCTCTTCCCATCTCGGCCCAACATTTTACTTCCTTCGCTGCTAAATGTTTATGCAAAACAGGGTGAAGCAACAGATATTGCAATGAAGCCACTATGTGCTTATGCATACTGCATAGAAGATTTTCTTTTTAATTTCTACTTTGCTCTAACTCTATTGCCATATGTACACTTGCATATTTATAAAGAATATTCTCTTATTGTCTGTGAATCTATGTAATGACTGACTGTGCAGCAGAGACTGTTGGCTAAATCTAGCCTGGTTCATCTTTAGAACTTGAAATGTCAAACAGCTCTGTAATTTATGTATAAAATACTTAATATATGTAATTTTAAAAAGGCAACCACTTTCTCCCACACACATGCATTAGTAATCCCTGAAGTCCTGAACATCGTGAAGTTGGCCATTTCTCCATAAGCAGTCTTTGTGTAATTGGAAATGCCACTTGTTTAGACTGTAACATCTAGGAATCCTTTATTTATGTAGATCAAATCTTTGTTCTTTAAAAAAAAAAATCAGAGCAAAGCACATTCTAGAGAAAGGTCATCATAAGGTAAACTATTGTTTCAAAATTAGCCCTATGTAAATAATAAAGCAGTATCACCTTGTCAGCTTCCACCCTTAAACACAACTTTCTACACACAGGTTGGCAAGCATTGGATGTTCTTTTTTAAAAATGGCCCCAAAATTTGGAAGAGAACCAGACTCAAAGCTTACAGATTAACAGTAACTGATAATCACTACTGCACTGGTATCCAGCATGGGAATCTTGGCACTGACCATGTTGTGTATTTTTCCCTGGGTACACAATGTCCCAAGACATTTTGCAAAGCATGTGGACTTGAAAAAGAAACAGAGGGAGGATGCTTCCTCAAGGATACTCCTTGAGTTAAGGAAACATTGCATCAATTTGCAGGTGCTCCAAAACAATGGAACAAGGTGGGGCGACCTTGTTCCAAATTGAGAAAAAAAAGGAAGCAATATTTAACTGCTTAGGCCAGTGCTCTGCTGGTGGGAAGTATTCCTTAGGGTGCCTTTGTCTACAGAAGAAAAAAAGCTCTGCAATTTTGGCCAGCAGGCTGAGAGTCCTTCTGGTGTTTCTTCAAGGGAATATGCTGCTTTTCTGTTGGTCAAGTTGACAAAGCAAATAACAATGGTGATTCTCCCTAAAATAGGCCTTGCACCAAATGTTCCTTGTAATATTTTATTATGCCACTTCCTTCCCACAAGAGTGGACAATCTGGGGCTTCGGGACTACATAGTGTCTGAAAACGTTTTTTTAAAAAAATACTCAGAGGTTCCCCCAATTAGTAAGTGGCCCAGTTTGTAATTTCAAGATGAGAAAAATTGTACTACAAACCTTAAGGTACGGTTAACATGGTTTTACAAAATAAAAAAGGTTATCCCCTCATAGCCACCCCCCAAAAAGCCTATTTCACCCAGAAAAAAAAAATCTTGCCTTGAATTGTCTGCCTAATAATTCAAATTTAACGTAATATAGGAGATACCAGGGATGATGTTGCCGGACTGATGGAACCTGTCTGTCCTGGCAGAAGGCCTGGGACATTAGAACACCCAACATGGCCGGTGTGAGAGAATGGCTCATGAGATCTCAACCTATAGATTCCCCCCATTGCAGTGAGAGGGCAATGGGGGAGAGGTATGGCTTCATCACTTCGGTACTGTCTCCCTGGACTTTGTCATCAGCTGTGTAAGCCCTCCTTGGGTTCTCTCTGACTATGCGAACTTATACGGCAGTTGAACTATATGCCCTGAAGGGGTCCCCCCTCTCTCAGGGCTGGCCACCCGGACAATCAAAAAATTTCCTTAATGACGGATTTTGGAATCCCGAGAGGTGGCATCGAAGGCAGTAGAAAATTAGGGTTTTTTTTACAGGGTCTTTTTACTTACTGTTTTAGAGGAAGGGGGGAGGGTGGTATTTGTATGATCAGGGTGGGTTTGGGGGGCAACCCACCACAGTCTGGGCTGGCCCAGATGGAGGGCTGCGGCATTGGGGGTGCGGGGTTGGATGTTGGGGGTGGAGGGCTGGATTCCATACTAACGAGGGCTGCTCAATTAGAACAGTGGGTGGGAGGGGCAAATATGGCGGTAGCAGCGGACCATATCATGTTGTGGGAGTGCGCACTCACTGTTTGCGAGCAATTGTGCACTCCGGTCCCCAATGTGCTTCTCATTCCCTGAGTTGTACAGATCCTTAGGGCCTGGGCCTTCGGCTGATGTTGTACAACACCAGGTCTGTGATAACTAAAGCTCCCCTCATTTGTGATCTTATTCAAGAGTGGGTAGTTGACCTGGCGGGTATTATGGAGACTTGGTTGGGCTGTGGGGGGGGGGTTCCCCTCGTTAAAATGTGCCCACCAGGCTACCGTTCATTCCATCAGCTGAGGGCCAAGGGTAGAGGTGGGGGGTGGCAGCTATTATTAAGGAAGATCTTTGTCCGAAGGAGGCCACTGTATCTCAGATAGCCGGATGTGAATCCCCCTTTGTGAAGTGTGGTCGGAAGGTCCAGATGGGCTTGTTAACTGCGTATCTGGCTCCCTGCCATGTAGTGGCAGCCCTGCCCAAGCTGCTCAATGTAATAGTCGGGTTCAGACTCCTAGACTTATGGTCATGGGAGATTTTAACTTGCCATCTGTCGGCGAAACGTCAGAGGCAGACCGGGAGTTCATGGCTTCCATGATGGCCATGGACCTGTCCCGGTTAGTTCAAGGCCCTACTCACACGGGTGTGTGTGTGTGTGTGTGTGTCACACTCTGAACTTGATTTTTGTCTCTGGCCAGTGGCTGAATGATCTAGAAATAGGGGATATAGCCATCAAGTCCTTGTCATGATCAGATCATTCATGCCTTCAACTAGACTTTCGAGCCACTACTCTCCACTGCAGGGAGACGGAACTAATCAGGTGTTCCATCCCAGGCACCTGATGTATCCTGATAGGTTCATGACGGAGCTTGGGCCATTCCCTGAGGCTCTGGCTCACGACTCAACTGAAGAACTAGTGGCTGCCTGGGATAAGGCAGCCGCTGGAGCTTTAGATCGTGTCGTGCCTTTGCGGCCTCTGACCCGGTGCCAAACTCAATTGGCTCCTTGGTTCTTCGAGGAGCTGAGGGAGATGAAGCGCTGGAAAAGACACCTGGAGAACGATTGGAGGGCAAGCCGTTCTGAATCTGACTGGACACTGGTGAGGTCTCATATTAAGACCTACCTAGTGGCGATAAGAGCGGCAAAACCTAATTATTTTTCCGCTCGTTGCACCTGCGGATAACTGCCCAGCCGCCCTGTTTAGGATGACCCGCTCCCTACAGGGCTGAGGATTTTGTGCAATATCTGCATGGCAAAATCGCTCAGATTAGGCAAGGCCTGGACTCTGATTGGGTAGGATCAGATGGGGTGATGGTGGTAGGTCTTGAGTGTTATCTGGGAAGAGTTTGACCCTGTGGCTCCCGAGGACATGGACAGGATTCTGGGTAGACTTAGCACTGCCATGTTTATTGGACCCGTGTCCCTCCTGTTTGGTGCTGGCCTCCCCGGCGGTTACACGAGGCTGGCTCCAGGGAATTATTAATGTTTCTTTGAGTAAGGGCTTCTTCCTCACTCAAAGAAGCATTAAAGAAGGTTGTTGAGAGTGTGGTGGCGCGACAACTTCCCCAGTACCTGGATGAAGCTGTCTATCTGGATCCACTCCAGTCAGGCTTCAGACTGGGGTACAGCACAGAAACGGCATTGGTCGCATTGGTGGATGATCTTTGGAGGGCCCGGGACAAGAGTTGTTCATCTGTCCTGGTCCTATTAGACCTCTCAGTGGCTTTTGATACCATTGACCATGGTATCATGCTGCGCCAGTTGGAGAGGTTAGGTGTAGGGGGCACCGTGTTGCAGTGATTCTCCTCCTTCCTCTCTGACCGTACACAGTCTGTGTTGGCAGGGGGTCAGAGGTCGACCTCGAGGTGCCTTGTTTGTGGGGTGCTGCAAGGGTCGGTCCTCTCACCCCTTTTGTTCAACGTTTATGTGAAGCCGCTGGGTGAGATCATCCGTGGTTTCGGGATGCAGTTTCATCAGTACGCTGATGATACTCAGCTGTACATCTCCACCCCGGACCATCCCAATGATGCACTTGACTTGATGTCCCGGTGTCTGGAGACCGTGCAAATCTGGATGGGGAGAAACAGGCTCAGTCTCAACCCCTCCAAGACTGAGTGGCTGTAGTTTCCGGTATAGCCAGCTGGCTCCAACTCTGACTATTGGGGGTGAGACCTTGGCCCCCACAGAGATGGCCTGCAACTTGGGTGTCCTCCTGGATGCGCGGCTGTCGCCAGAAGAGCATGTGACGGCTGTGGCCAGGGAGCCTTTTTATCAGATTCTCCTGATTCACCAGTTGTGCCTCTTTCTGGAATATTTATTTATTTATTTATTTAATTAATTAAATATTAAATATTATTTAAATAAATAAATACATACATACATACATAAATACATAATAATAATATAAATTTATAAAAACACATTCTACTAATGTGTTTAATCTCTCATAAACTGACAGTGAAGTGAAGTGATTAAGGCATCAGGCTAGAAACTGGGAGACCATGGGTTCTAGCCCTGTCTTGAACACAAAGCCAGCTGGCTGACCTTGGGCCAATCACTTTCATCCAGCCCTAGAAAGGAGGCAATGGCAAATTACTTCTGAAGCATTTACCAAGTAAACTACAGGCAGTCCCCAAGAATTGGACATTATTGAACAGAAGAATTTAAAAAGGGACAAGTCTACATGGGTTACTTGGCTAAATTTGCCCCCTTATTCTTGAATAGTGAGGGAGGAGTTATTTCTCAAAGAGCTATGGAGCCTTTGGAGAAAGTGAGTAATGTAACTGATAGAGTATTTGTAGCTCAGGGCTAAACTGTGGGATCATTGCTGCTCTCTGAGCTTGCCCCTTAGTATCTGCATATGAGGTTGTGATCTAAGTACAAAATATAATTTCACTTGCATTGCAACATCATGACACACAGATTGTCATTTGCCCTCCTCGTGCACAGTCACCCCAGATGCCCATACCTAGAAGTTTTCCCTGGAGGATTTAGCAAACATTTATCTTTGATCATTTAAATTAGGAGGAGGAAAAAAGACAAGTCAATTTTATATGGGCAAAATTTCTCTTTCCTCTTCTAATTACAAAGCTTTGTGACATGTGGTCCTCCATAATTACAATTCTTCCCATCCCCCATGCCCATTGACAAAAGACTGCCAAGAAACAGCTCAAGACCAACTCTTACCCAAATTTTATGTGATTCACATATATCTCCACTAGGTGTCATCATAACATGTTTGAGTAATAAACTTCTCTCCTACTCCTCTCAGAAACCAGCAATAGGAGGACAGCTGCATTCTGAGCATTTGAAGACAAGATGTTGTGAATCAAGAGACATCTTCAGGAGCAACCTCAAAGGTGAGCTTCAAGCACACAAGTAGAATGCATGTTGTTGTAGTACCATGTACCATCACTGATGCCAATGAAATCAAGTTATACAACCGGTCAGATCATATTTAAATTTAATGATTCTTTATTTTTCTTAGCTGATCAAGAAAATTGATATTGTAATACAATAGCAGCAATGGACCTTGGCACATGTCTTGTTCCTCCCAAACAATTAAAAGTATATTTAAGCGTATGAACACAGACCCTTTCTGGTCAAAGCGCCTAGCACAGAGGATGGGGCAGTGGCAGAAGGGTGTTTTATTACTGCGTTAAAATGATAAAACAGGCGAATACAATTCAGAGGGATCAGGGCAGACTCCTTAAGCATAACATCTGCTTAGAACAATAGCACAGGATAAAAATAGAAGGCAGAAGCAATTTCGCCGCCTACAAAACATTCTCACTTGTTTTGAAATGGGGACCAGAAAAGTGAGATCATAGCAAAGAGCTGCTGGGAAGCAAACAGCTGCCATGGCAGGGGGTGGGGATGGGGGTGCTATAAAAGAGGGAAGGGGAGAGAGAGCTTCTGCCTGGAATCCATAATTGATCGCCTCTGAGATTCTTCGGGGAAGGGGGGGGCAGCCCCTTTTGCCCATGGTTTCTAAGCACTGGAGACATATGAACCAGAAATATGTCCTTAAAATAAATATACTACATTTTTTTTTCTATTGCAGTTGGAGGACAGGATTGAAGCTTTCAGTTCACTCTTCGCCTAACAGAGACCAACAGACTCTTTCTTGGGCATTTCTTCTGCCATCAGTTTTCTCCCATAAGCCACCCCACCCACTCCCCAATTGTGCCCTAATACTTTTCCCACAGAGAAGAGAAACTCCTCCAATATAAGCAGGACCTAAGGATCTATATTCCACCACAAGCCAGTCTAGGAATTGAGTCATGGTGAGCAAAAGTGCAAGCAGTGGATGAGACAAACAAGCAAGAAATCATAAAACTCCAAACCACCTGCAATGCCAGCAAAGCATTTTCCTTATGTCTCAATATATCTGGTGCAATCTAAACCTGAATCTTCCAGGGCTAAAATTCCTGGCTCTTGTGCTGCTTTCTTCAACTTGTCTGAGATTCAGACCTGTATTGTGAAAAGCACACAGAACGTAATGCAAAAATATCTATCCCCTCAGAGAACATTTCTTACTTCCATAGCAATAATCTAAGAAACATGCCTGTGTCCTCTAATGTCCTTGGCTCTTTGCAATGGACTCAGCACTGGACTCTGCCGTCCCTATGTCAGATTTTAAACCTCTTCGTGCCTTTTGCTTGGATCTTGATTCATGTGAAGAAATGCAACAAAATCACACCCACACTTGTTAGCTTCCTCTTCCCTCTCTTTTTGCTTCCTGATTTTTCTCAACATATTAATGTTTAGTGGTCAAGTTCTCTCAGCTTCGCGATTACAACGCAAACATAATAAAAAGGTGATGTGTGCAAATACTAAATAGGAACAAAAGTAGATCCTTCAGGACTTTCCCATCCAATAGATCAAAAGGCAGGACTGTGGTGAGGCAAAGAAATTCCATGCAGAGTTATGTTGACCTACACATTTCTGAAAAGAAATCTGAGAAAGAGATCAGGATGCTGTCTAACAGGTGAAGCAGCCAGGCAGCCAAGGGGAACACTCCACAGAGGTCTTACAACACAAGGTAGGATTTATGCTGGTGATTATCATTTGTTTCTTTTTCTCCCCTCACCAAAGTTTGGTTTCTCCCCTTTGGAAGCCTGGAAGCGCCCTTCCAGGTAACAGAGAGGCTTGCTTAGGTGACTCGATAGGTGGACGTGTTCTTGGGCTCGGTGCTGGGTACACACCAGTCATCTGCCTCCTGGATGGTCTGATAGTGACGCCATGCGGACTTGTTGTACACTGGAAGCCTTTCCACAGAATCTGTTGACAAGGCCTAGAAGGATGCAACATCGATTAGGATGCACTTTTGATAGAATCATATGCAGTGACCCACCTGGTATCATTGGCAGATTGTCTGCTTTCATTTTTATGTAAGGCAAATGCCCTCAGGAATTTGGAAATAGCCTGACCTAGGCTTCCTTAGAAATTAAACAGCACAAATTTACTCCCGGCAAACCTCTTTAATTCATACAGCTGTAAATTACTTTCATTTTCAATGCTTGATAAACAGTCTTTCAGAGGAAGGTTATCAACACCCACCTATCTCACATGGAATGCTGCCAAAGAGCTAATTTCCAGACGCAGGGCAAGGACAAACTTGGCACAGAGTCACAAACAGAATTTTCAAATCTTGAATCGGCCAGATGAACTAATTGCTTCCTGCAAAAGCTTACGTCCCTATTGCTTCTCTTTTATGTCTTATGGGAGGGGCCAATCATCTCCAAGTCTTACTCCCAAATCAACCCCGTTTCCTTCATTGTTCCTGGCAGCTCTGCGCATGCCCACACTAGGAACAGGCTCACGCTGTTCTTCTACTTCGCTGATGTCAGACTCCGGAGACTCCAGAGACAGCAAAGAACAACCAGATGGCTTCGGCTCCCTCTCTGCCTCCGACTCAGAGCCCTTGTCCGAGCCTTCCCCAGACTCTAGGACTGGCCCACATTCCTCCCCAACCTTTTCACTGTCCGAATCTGCTGCCAGCTTTGCTGGCCGCTGGCAGGCCACAACAGGAATGAGAGGCAGAATGAGCAGGAGACAAAATTCAGACTGTTGGCCTGAGTGAGTTATTCCGATACCCACTCCACTGAATAATATAAAGTTGATCTGGACATTCCTAATCTTTGTGGGGAAATCCAGAAAAATTGTACCGCATAATCTGTATTTACTGATACATGCTAAAGAAACATTTTGCTAATTTAGTCCACATTGGACTGGGAATATGAGCAGGAAATAAGTAAGACACCAACTTACTTTCAAATAGATGACAGCATCCGTCCCAAATCCCTCCATGGAGAATAGCTGAAGATCACCTTGGAAATACTTGGCATAGAGTCTAGAGATTGGCAGCCCGTAGCCAAAGCCAGCCTTGTTTGTGAAAGAAAAGAAACACGGTTTACTCACTGTACAGTACGTAACACATTGTTAAGCATGCCCACCTGTAAATATCTCAGGAACAGTGCTTCTGAACCTCAGCAACTTTAAGAGATGTGGGCTTCAGCTCCCAGCATTCCCCAGCCAGATCTTAGAAGATTGTAGTTGGCTGGAGAACACTGGGAATTGAAGTCCACATCTTCTTAAAAGTTGCTGAAGTTGAAAAATACTGCTTTGTTCGGAGCAGTCTCTCGTTATGAGTCCTGTTATGTATCCCTAACTTCACCGCCATAAAGCACACCGGGAACCAAGATGAATGTGATTCACCACCCCAAATACCGTATAGAAATATAAAGAAATAAAGGGAGACAGGGGATTCCAAATTTAATCTGACCAATAGTGCTGGGGAAGGGGATGCTTAATTCTTCTCTGCTGTTTTCCTGTTTTAAATTGTTCCCCAACCTTGGTGTTAGTCTTGTCAAGAAGACAAAAGGAGCTACTTCTAGTCTTTTCCCTCATAATGCAGTAGGTTCTGAACAATTCATCATAAAAAAAACAGCTAATGAAACTCCCTCTCCCTCAAATGGGCTGTTCTAAAATCAGCATTTTATCCATTATAATAAAATGTATCGAGAAATTGTTTTAACTTTTAAACAAGTGAAATGTTGCATTTTAATTACTGTCTTATTTTACCGTGGCTTTCCTCCGCATATTGTGGTCAGCATTTAATTAGAAATAAGTATTTTCTTTCTTTCCTTACAATTCTATTGCTTTAACATCAGAACATTTAAAGTGATCCCCACTTTATCCCTTTGATGATTTGTCACATCTTATCCCATTTCTGCAGTGATTTCTCTTAATACTGGTGAACCAGAGATTTCTAGTTGTCACTTTTTATCTGAATAAGCATGGCAAAGGAGACTTTTTTAAAACTGATATTTATATTTTAAAAAATCAAGCTGTTTGAAGCCACCTCCCTTGATCTTTCCCCCTCAAGAGATTCAAAAGACTGATTGCAATTTTAATTGGCTTCGTATTCCCAACTTTGGCCAACTTTGTAACACATACCAGTGGTGTCCCTCCGGTGCCCAGCTCTGGTTTGGGTGCTGTGGAATATAAGTAGCTGAAGAGTCTATCAATCTTGCGAAGAGGAACCCCACCGCCTCGGTCACTCATCTGCTCCACAACAGAAAGGTTAAAAAAATAGAGAGAGGCAGACATTCTACAGGGAGGAAATGGAGTTAGGAAAGCCTTGCGCCCTTATTTTCATTTGAGGGGCTTTTCGTTAAAGAAACCAATTAGCTGGCCGTAGCTAACTGGCCATAAGCACTCTTGAAAAATGAAGGTACACCCCCCCCCATACACATACATACAATGTCAAACAACTGGACAATGTTACCAAAAAACCCTCATTAATGAGTCAATGAAGTCTCCAGATGTTGGATTTGACTCTAGTCAGACTTCACATTTATATTTAAAGAGGTAACTAACAAGTCCAATTAAAGATAAACTACCAAAAGGAAAAAGGAGAACCAGAACTGAACTTGCCTTTCACCAGACTGAGCAACCGAATAGACTTTCTGGACCCACCCTTCTATTCTACAATGAAACGTTCTGCATTCCTATTTAAATTATAATAATTATTTCCACAAGTTTGCATTTTCACATCTAATTTAGGCAAATTTGTGCAAACTGATTTTCTCCTTTACTGTCTTTTTGGACAGTACTGAATTAGGTAAAATATCTTGCTATCATGAACAATCTGAGATAGTACGAACTTTAACAGAAACTAGAACACAATTGTCAAACTCACGGCGCCACATTGCTGTCACGTGATGTATCGTGATTTCTTTTCCCTTCATGGAGCTGGGGTGGCATGGCCTGTGTATAACACAGCTGGCCTGTGGGCCACCAGTTTGACACCTCTGAACTAGAATAAAGACTGACTCCAATGTAAGGATCAGAGAAGCAGTTTAGGACTGGTCTGACCCAGATCCAAAACTTGTTATCAAATTGTTTATGCTGATACCTTTTATCATTCAAACTGCCAGTCACAGAAGCCCACAGTATTCATTCCTTACCATATACATACCATCCAGTTTGGGTAGTGTTTTTTTTTTTATTACGTTTATATCCAGTTTTTCTCTAGGATGGCTTTTTCCAACCAGAGTGTCCTCCAAACAGGTAGACTCCTAGCATTCAGTACCTAGGAGTGGCTTTGCCGGTTGGGAAATTCTGAGGGGGAATCTGACACATTCAGAGGGATATCTGGGTTGGAAAAGCAACATTTATTATACTTTCTCCTTTTTTACCCTCACAATCATCCTGTAACGTAAGTTATATTGAGAAACAGAAATTGGCTCACCCAGAATTTGTGGATGGGTAAAGATCTCTATCTGGACTGTTACTTTCGTTTTTAGTTTAGTTTTAGTCTGTTACTTCTAACCACTGCATCCAGGTCACCTTGCCTCTTCTGGTGTAAATGTGAACTGTCTTTCACTATGGATGCATACAAAAAGCTAAAGCTCAGCTCACAGACAAATAATTTCAACCCATGTCAGATTCTACTTAAGCTGTCTTGCTATTTAATATGACCAGGATTAAAACGTGAGTCAATAACTATTTTTCTGTTCCTATCCATTTGCTCACTTCGGAGAGAAATGGATGTGAATGGTGGGGAAACCTTCTTCTCTGAGAAACTTGGACTTTGAATATAAAATCAGAAATTGTAAGAAAACTTTGAAAGAGAGTGATATTATTTTACTGCCTAGCAAACCGCAAGTAGCTGCAGCTTCTGCTGGGCATCTTTACTATTGTATATCCTTCTCCTTCTACCAGTTCACTTGCCCTGATGGAGAGATCCTCCTGGCCCAAAGCCACCATTACTTTGATGGGTGGCAATGTCGGGCTGGACTCGTGGCTTTCTACAGTGGCCCTCATGGCATTCTAGAAAACAACAGGAGAAAAAGAGAAATATATAAGAATGGTCTAAATAAATATCCCCAGTTTCAGCAAGGCCCTCTATATACTTATTCTTTGAAATAAATATATAGAGGGCCTTGCAGGCTTGCCAATACAGGCTGGAAATATGGCAAGCAGTTCAGAAAACCTTCTAGCCTCTACTTAAATACCTCCAGTAAATTCTAATCTCTTCTACAATAGTCTTTGGCCTGATCCAAACACTGAGACTGTGCTCTAATTATAGCTTAGTGCTATGTGTGAAGCTATCCCCTACTTCATCATCAAATAAATCTTGTGATCAGGAATTCTCTCTTAATGCTTAATCAATATCTATTTCTTGCAATTTCCCATTATACTTCTCCGGTTTTCTGTTATTGTTGTTGTTGTTATAATTGCTCAATAGAATTGATTATAAATACAATAGAATTGAGTATGAATACAATTGAATTGCATTCTAGAGCTATTGGGTACACCCAATCCTCAGTAAGCTGTTTTTATGGTAGTCTTCCACTTACTATTTCTTTCTTTTATTTGTTTTTCTGAAAAATAGGAGACTGTGCTGGATACTACATTTTGCTTTCCTAAAGATCATCACTTCAAACATTAGAAGGAACTGATGGATGAAGCAGAATGTTGGCTTGCTTAATTAGGTCTTTGGCTTAATTAACTACCTATCCCATCTCAATATTCTATGAGCAATGGATGGAACCTTCCAGTTTAGTTTCAGTTTCAGTTTCTTAGATTTCTATACCGCCCTTCTCCCGAAGGACTCAGGGCGGTACACAGCCATAATAAAACACAGAATCATAGAAAAATTAAAACCGCCTAAAAAGAATTAAACAAATTGGCCTTGTCCATTTAAAACCCATAATTTAAAATATCCCATCAAGGGTCTTATTCAGCCAGGCCAGCCTGTTGAAAAAGCAGGGTCTTTAGGGCCCAGCGGAAGGTTTGGAGGTCGGGGATCGTACGTATCCCAGGGGGTAGTTCATTCCAGAGCATTCCAAGCATTTATTATGTGGCTTATTAGCCTGAAGCATCTGACAGAAGTTGCAAATGCCCAAATACAAAATATGATTTACAAAGGCTAACAAAACACAATGGTTATTTTCTATGTCTGCAGTGAACCTCTTGCTTAACTATTATTTACTTATATAAATTACTATATTATAGCCAGCTTTTCTGCTTTGGTTAGCACACATGTCATTTTATATGCATGCATGTGTGTGTGTATAATATTGAATTTTGTGGATATATACATAGACATATAAAAGAAGCGATAGACATCACGATCTCCGGAATGTTTAAAAAGTTTAAAAATTCATTTAAAACTTGTGCTAAGCTTTCGTCGGCCCCTACCAACTTCGTCAGAGTGTAAAATCCCCATTGAAGAGATGCTTGCTTTTATGTAATGCTGATCAATTTGGTCATTGCGCATGTAACAGGCCCACAGCCTTCCTTCCCCCCTGTAATTATCGTTTTTCTGCCTCAGTCATGCTGACATAGACATATTGTTACACAGACATATGTAACAATTCTAAAAAAAACAACAACTAATGTTCATAGCCTGGAGTTACATTAGCCTAAAACAAATGAGGGTGTGATTAATCTATAAAAAGCCACAGGGTTCCTTTACCTTCATGTCACCACTTTCACTTGAACAGAAAACCAAATACATTGAGTGTCTACTACTCAGTTGACCTAGTTCTATGATCTTCCTGGAGTACCTGAATTCCTGAGTCACTCCCTATTGGGCAATCTCAATGTAAAGACTGAAATTCTCTAAGGTGCTAGGATGATCCAATGTTGCATCTGAGATATCCTGACATTAAATGGAGCAGTATTAACACCACCCCTGTAATAAGTTATTATTACAAGTTATAGACCTGGTTTCTGGCTGGAATAACAGCACCAAAACATTCTGTGGAAACAGAATCAAACTCCGAGAGAGAGAATTACCTTGAACAGTTCAAAGAGCATGTGGTACAAGTGAGATGGAACGTAGACCATGTGGATAGGTTGGTTGGGTTGATTCGCTAGAAGAATAACAAAGTTAATTAAGATGCTGTTTTATATCTGTTTCTGTTCCTTTTTTGCCACTCCAAAACACACCAAACACCCATGCTCCTTGCTGCAATAATATAGAAGATTACTTTTCAAACATGGGGTTCTTCAACACAAATTTGAAATTCATGATGGCATTAGTATGACTAGATGCATTGGTCATGACTGGTCCCATTACAAGTAGTCCTCAACTTATGACCATAATTAAGCCCAAAATGTATGTTGCTAAGTGCGATAGTTAAATGAATTTTGCCCCATTTTACAACCTTCCTTGCCACAGTTGTTAAGTGAATCACTGCAGTTGTTAAGTTAGTCCCACAGTTGTTAAGCAAATCTGGCTTTCTCACTGACTTTGCTTGTCAGAAAGTCCCAAATGGTGGTCACATGACCCCTGGACACCGCAACTGTCATAAATATGAGTCAGTTGCCAAGCATCTGAATTTTGAGCACGCAATCATGAATATGCTATAAAGGTCGTAAGTGAGAAAAATGTTCATAAGTCATTTTTTTCAGTATCATTGGAACTTCAAATGGTCACTAAATGAACAGTTGTAAGTCGAGGACTCCCTGTACTCCAACGTATCTTCATGCTAAAGTAAAAATGCCTCAGCCATATAACTAAGTGCAGAAAATCTCATAAGATGGAGAGTTACTTCATTGGTCTTCTGTCTCCCCAGGCTTTTGAAACTTCCCTTTTTGTTGGACTTGAAGTTCCCAAACTTCTTTTGGTCAAGTCAATTATCAGGTTTGCCTAACTTTCTGAAAAGTTTTAGTTTCTTTATTTAAATTATCTTTCCAAAGTCACTTAGTCTCAGATACTATACGCAACACTGCAATTTGGTTTCCTGATATGATTAGGCTATGTCGGAACTTTTCTTGAATGATTTCAACATAAAGTTGACACACTTTGCCACCAAGTCAGGAATATTTACTTATCACATTTACCAAGTCCCCAGACTTTACATTATTCCACACTGAGGCTATCGTATTCAAGCAGTCCATGTATTCGTGGACAACTACTAGATGACAATAAAGCAATAACACTTCTAATGCTTGGCGTGTAGTGATGGTCTGGATTTTCGCAGCTCAGATATACTCCATCTGGTCTCTCTTCAGGATCATTTTTCAAGCAAAACTATATCTATGGAAGACCAGTTCAAAACACTCTTCAGATCAGGCAGTTGGTGTAAAATAGGGAAAAACACACAAAACCATTTACATATACACATCTGCTGGTTTAGACCAGGGCCCCATTCAGGCCAATGTGTTTGCATGTGGGTATGTACATGTAGGTCTATTTGTATTTTTCTTTCTTTTGAAGTACCAATCGGGGGGTTTGGGGATTTTTATCTATACAAAGGTCAATGACTTATCTAACTCAACAGCCTGCTCTTGAAGTTATACAATTCAGAAGATACATTCAGAAAGCCAACAAGCAGATAAGTCATGAAGACAATAGCACATGATCCTGTGCTGTTGCTCCAGACACAGATACCTAAGGTTCTGATCATGAAGGCTTCATTTAGTTATTTAAAAATCAGTGAAGCTATTGATAAATTTCACTTTCAGAAGCTGAATTGCTGTAGACTTAGAGAAGGATGGATTACTTCTCTAAGTATCCATATGATGGAGCCGTATCATTTATCTATTGCCGCAAAAAAAGAAGAAAGAGGTAGCGACTGATTTGAGAACGAAGTAGTAATAATTAAGCACCAAGCAAGGATCAAAGTTGTACAAGCTTAGGAGGCAAAGAGTAACGATGCACAGCTTTCAACTAGTTTTCTGTCTTTCACTAATTAGAATGCATAGATTTTGGAAGAAATGCTGGAATTTTACTATTCCCCTTGTGGAATCTGTTAATTAAAACCAGAAATAATTATGCTTTCCCAACCAGATGTCTCCAAACATAATTCCCAGCATTTTTAGGCACTCAAAGAACCAGCTTAAAGTAATATAAGAAGATGCCTGTTGTTTTAAGTCAGGGAGCCATTCAGCCCAGCACTCTGTGTCAGACAGTGACCGACAGCTGCAGCCAGGAAGTTCAAAAGCACAGGCAGAAGACAGAAGACAGAGGTCTCTCTTCCACTGCTGTTCTCCAATAGTTGCTATTTAAGATATGCTGCCTTGGATGAGATTCCACACATCTGGAACAGGAGTAGGTTTCACTTATCTTTGCTACTGGTTCACTTGCACACGTACACTTGCTTCGTTCACACGCACACTTCAACGCAGGTGCAGATTATATTTGATGACGCCCAGGTGGGTGGGCGGAGCCTCCCGCTGCAGCTACCGGTTCACCCAAACCGGGGTGAACCGGTAGCAACCCACCACTGGTCTGGAAGGTACAGGTTACCTGCAATAATCCAATCTCATTTTATGTTCTCCTGTATCTCCTCTTATTGCAGTTTTGGGGTATCAATGAATTGTCCACACTGTTTTGCTGTTAAAAGGGCAGTCACTATCATCGGTTGGTTTTAAAAGGCAAGGCAAAAAAAGAAAGAAGCCCAAAGGAAAGGAAAATGGGACTCTAGCAAAGCTTTAGTTGCCAAGCCACGACAATAATTCTAAGGGTGGCTGCTTATCAAAGGATCATCAGCTACTTACTATGCCACTTGGGAGGTCCTGTTCCACTGTCTAAATAGAAGGGGAGAAAATGGAAGAGGCTAGCAGTCCCTCTAAAACCTGCTGTGCACTGAACAGCCATTTTGGACAATAACCCCTCTCCCCTTCCACTTGGCTTATTTGCTCCTCTCCTTAACTTTCCCACTTTTTTCATGGCTCTGCACACTCACCATTCACTTCCTGAATCTCCAGGTCAGGAGATGCCAAGTAGTATTTGTCACATAACAGTTTGGCCATCTCATAAGCATCTGCACCAAGAAAGAAACACAAAACTGTGGTTATTAAGGAAACACAGCTTTTCTCCTCCTTTTTAATCCAATTTCCTTTTGAATTCTATTGAAGAACCACTTAATTCAACCAAGGCTATGAAAGAACAACCTAAATGGGTCAGAAGACTATTAGAAGATCTTCTCCCTTTTGTGCCAACTCCATGCAATAACAGGAAATCCAGCTTCATCGGCTGTCCTTCCACAAATACAGAACCATATTATATTCTTCACATATTAGTGTGATATAGTTGCTTGAAATTCTTTTTGAGCAGGGATTTGCACTTCCAAAAACAGCAAGGGAAAAGATAAAGAGGTGAAAAAAGCCTAAACTAGTATTTAAATTGTACTTTAAAAACTACCGTTTAGCAGTAGCTATTAGAAAGTTCTGGTGGCTGCATGGAAAACTTCGTAAAAATCATGTCTGCCTTGAGTATAGCGTACAGGGAACCGTAAATTCCTCCAAGTTTCCACTGTAAGATAAGCTCTAAGAAATTGCATCACAAATCTGTCTGTTTCAACTTCTGTTTCCAACACTGACTAATCTGATATTAAAATAAGCTATTGAACAATTAGCTGCAGTAAACTTTTGTACATGGAGGGCCCATTTTCTTAGATATTGCCTGGGTTACCTATTAAACTATGGTTTGTTTAATCATGATTTACTGAACAAACTATAATTAGGTTTTGCATAGCCTACTAACTTCAAACCAAAGTACTCATATGTAAATATAAACCTAGCCACAGCTTCTGTGAATTTAGACAACTGCCTTTTCAACTCTTCTAAACCACACATTTCATATTTATCCAAAATAGAGAACTCCTGGCCAGAGAGCTGCATATAATCATCAGGTATCCCTTTTTGTGGCTCTCTTTTTTGTGGCCTCCTTTTTTGTGGCTCTCATAAGACTGGAGAGGAGCTAAGGAACAAAACCAATTTCTTAAGGATTCCAGAGGGGGAAAAAGATGCGGGAATCATGGAAGAACACTCACCTCTAACTACATCTGATACGTTGCAGTGGGGATCAATGCTGCCAATGTGCTTGGGATGGGCTGGATTGGTGCTGCCATCAAAAATCAAGGCTGTGAAAAAAAGAAGATGCAAATGAAGAGTGGTGGGGCACGATATGACAAAAGTAGGCCAGATGGAGCATGAGATGGGACTGCCTACTAAGATACAGCTCTAATTAAGAATTCATCCCTTAATACTAAAACCAAGAGGAAGGGAGAAGGGAAAAAAAGGGGGGGGAACCAGATTTGAGTGGTTTAAGATAACTCACTGTGTTGGTTGAGCAGCATGCGGATAGAAATACGGCTAAGATAGAAGCGATCGAGGAAGTACTGGATGTTTTGGTTGGAAACAGGGTCATCACCATAAGCTTCCCTATATTCAATTACACCCTGTGCCATGGTAGGGACCACATCATTGTGACGGTTGCGAATTGTGACCAGAGCATTGGTGAACCTAGAGTGAGACAGCAACATTCCACATATACCTAATTTTCCATCTGTTTAGGTCCAAAAGATACACTTTGACTTCAGAATTATTGCAGAAATAATCCGACGATGATTCAGGCATGATCAATTTACCTGAACAGTCTTGAGATTTCCCAGGTATCTTGCACCTCGCTCCCCAAATTCCTAACCAATGCGGGTCATTTGGACTGTAATTTGTGATTTTCATTAATAAGACACACTGGAACATACCAGGCTGGAAATGTTTCTCTCAGCTAAACACTGAAACTAAGGGTTCTAATGATGCATTTGTGTACATTTTATGAGGCCTCTAAATTCAAACTCACTGTCCCAATATCCTTTGGTCCTCTGGATCCTTGTCAAGGAACACCATGATATCCAGCAAACTCTGCACATACCTGGTGGAAGGAAGAAGCAAGGAGGAGGAGGAGGAGGAGGAACGGGAAGAGAGAGGGGGGGGAGGGAGGGAGGGAGGGAAGGAGCGAGCGAGAGAGAGAGAGGTCTTAGCAATAGCACTTAGACTTATACACCGCTTCACAATGCTTTACAGCCCCTCTCTAAACAGTTTACAGAGTCAGCATAATGCCCCCAACAGTTTAGGTCCTCATTTTACTCGCCTCGGGAGGATGGAAGATTGAGTCAGCCTTGAGCCTGGTGAGTTTCAAACTGCCAAATCCAGGCAGCTGACAAGTCAGCAGAAGCAACCTGCAGAACTGCACTCTAATGCAATAATGTGCCACCATTATTATTTATTATTTAAATAATAAGTCTTATCTATTATACAAGAATCACGTTTCTTATTTTGATTCTGTTAGGGCGTATCATTTAAAACATAACTATTACATTGATTCACTTGTCCAAAGATAATTTAGTAAAATACGTGAGCATAAGGCTACAGCTTTGTATCTTTGCCAAAGTAAGACCTTTGGCATACTTCTACTTCTAAATACAGACAGTCCTTGACTTACAATTATTTATTTAGTGACTGTTTGAAATTACAATGGCACTGAAAAAAAAGTGGCTTACGACCAGTCTTCATACTTATAATCATTGCAGAATTATGTGAGCAAAACTCAAGATGTTTGGCACATGTCATATATTTTTGATGGTTGCAGCATCTGCGACCCTCCCAACTGGCTTCTAACAAGCAAAGTCATTGGAAGAAGCTGGACTTGCTTAGCAGCCACATGATTCACTTAAAAACTGCAGTGATTTGCTTTACAACCATGACAAAAAAGGTCATAAAATTTTATGTTGTGAGATTCATAATGAAATTCAAGCTTGGCAATGAAAATATTGGTCCCAACTGTTATCATAATTTAAGAGCCACCTATAGATTCTGCTGCTGGTTGATTAATCTGCACGTGCATAAAATATGCCTTCCATACACGTTTGGTATAATTTCCCTCATGTCAGTCAGGACGGTGCAAGTTATCCCGTCAGAAGTTGCAATATAAAATAGCAGTTGCACAAAAAAAAAAAAGCAGTTTTCTTTCTACTTTGATGAAGCACGTAAAAACGTGTTTCAATTAGAACCATTTTAAGTATAGTGTTTTTTTGTGCATAAATGATTAGAAAGAGCATGTCTTTAAAGAACTATCACTCAGTGCAAGTTCTTTTGTTTTAAAAGTAAATACCTGAGAACAAAGTAAAAGATCAATTAGATCTTAAAATAAAAACTGAAACAAAACGCAACTGTATGTAATTCTCAAAAAGGTGGAACCATATTAAACAATGTAGAAAACAGCAAGAAGGGTTGCTGGAAATGGGGGGAAGGGGAGAGAAAATAATTTTTCTTTGGATAGTCTTAAGGGATTTCTTTTTTGTACTTTTGGCAGACCAATTGTTTTTAGATACATTCTGGACAACACCTTATCTCTTCTATCTACAAAGTTTTTGGTGACTATAATAAATCAATAACAACAACAATCATCATCATCGTCCCCCCCCATTGAGTGATAATAATAACAGGAAAGTTAAAGAAAGTGACTGAGGGACTAATTCTGGCTGAACAAGTCTTAAGGACAAATGCATACAAAGCCAGAATTGAGAAGACAGCAACAGGCAGTAAGTGACACCTATACAAAGAAGCTGAGGAAATGGTGGACCACTTGGTAAGCTGCTGCAAGAAGATCACCAAGACTGACTACAAGCAGCGCATGACAAAATAGCAACAATGGTGCATTGGAAGATCTGCAAGAAAGAACTGGCGGGACCATAAAATAGAGAAAGTCATAGAAAATGAAGAAGTTAAATTGCTCTGGGACTTTAGAATTCAAACAGATAGGCATCTGTCACATAACTTCACAAACTTAACAACTGTTGATAAGAAAGACAAAAAAAGTCTGGATAGTGGATATAGCAGTGCCTGGAGACAGCAGAATAAAAGAGAAAGAACTGGAGAAGATAACATAATACAAAGACCTACAAGCAGAAATAAAACAACTATGGCAAAGGCAAGCAAGGGTAGTACCAATAGTAATAGGCGCTTTGGGTGCAATCCCAAAACAACTGCAGTAGCACTTGAACACCATTGGCATTGACAAATTTGCCATCAATCAATAGCAAGAGGCAGAATAGAAAAGAAAAGAATTTGTTATTGGCCAAGTGTGATTGGACACACAAGAAATTTGTCTTGGTGCATACGCTCTCAGTGTACATAAAAGAAAATATACATTTGTCAAGAATCATAAGGCAGAACACTTAATGATAGTCATAGGGAACAAATAAGCAATCAAATCATATTAGGAAACAGTTAATATAAATCGTAAGGATACCAGTAACAAGGTTACAGTCATACAATCTTAAGTGGAAGGAGATGGGTGATAGGAACAATGAGAAGATTAATAGTAATGCAGACTTAGTAACTAGTTTGACAGTGTTGAGGGAATTATTTGTTTGGGAAAAAACTGTTCTTGTGTCTAGTTGTTCTGGTGCACAGTGCTCTATAGCGTCATTTTGAGGGTAGGAGTTGAAACAGTTTATGTCCAGGATGTGAGGTGTCTATAAATATTTTCACAGCTCTCTTTTTGATTCATGCAGTATACAGGTCCTCAATGGAAGGTAGGTTGGTAGCAATTGTTTTTTCTGCAGTTCTAATTACCGTCTGAAGTCTGTGTTTATCTTGTTGGGTTGCAGAACCAAATCAGACAGTTATAGAAGTGCAGATGACAGATTCAATAATTCTTCTGTAGAACTGTATCAGCAGCTCCTTGGGCAGTTTGAGCTTTCTGAGTTGGCGCAGAAAGAACATTCTTTGTTGTGCTCTTTTGATGATATTTTTGATGTTAGCTGTCCATTTTAGGTCATGAGATATGGTAGAACCTAGAAATTTGAAGGTCTCTACTGTTGATACTGTGTTGTCTAGTAATAAGAGGTGGTAATCTGGGAGGGTTTCTCCTAAAGTCCATCACCATTTCTACAGTTTTGAGTGCATTCAGTTCCAGATTGTTCTGTTCGCACCACGAGGCTAGTTGTTCAACCTCCCGATGAGACCAATCACTGTTGCGTCATCTGCAAACTTCAATAGTTTAACAGATGGATCGTTTGAGATGCAGTCATTGGTATATAGAGAGAAGTGGAGAGAGCACATAGCTGGGGCCCCTGTGCTAATTGTACAGGTATCTGATGTGATTCTGCTTAGTTTTACCTGCTGCTTCCTGTCTGTTAGGAGCAGTTTTACTTGGAACAGCTTCCATCATGTGATTGTATCTGTAACACCATCAAACATTCAGATCTGCCTATCCCAGGTCCTTGGTAAGGACTCGATAGGTAGACAAAAATGCCAAACCCAGTTTGAACATATAGCTGACTATGCAAATTATTATTATTATTATTATTATTATTATTATTATTATTATTATTATTATTAAAATATTTAAAGTGGAAAAAGTTGTCAAAAAGAAGATGAAGAACTTGTAGGACTTTTGAATACAGACGGATCGTTATTTGGAACATAACACGCTAGATATCACAGTTGTTGAGGGCAAAAGTGTACTGTTTATTAATATCCCTGTACCAGGAGACACCAGAGTCGAAGAAAAAGAACTGGAAAAAAATCACGAAATATTGCGACCTAGCCTTCGAAACTACACAGCTATGGATGAAACATGTAACAATGATCATCATTGGGGCACTTGGTACCATGTCCAAGAATTTTACAAAACACATCAAGAAAGTGTAGTTTCCTGCAATAACACCAGCGAAGCTGCAAAAAACTGTGATACTCCAAACAGCATATATTTTAAGAAGATACTTGGTTGATACCTAAGACACTGGCAGCAACCCGTATCAACCTTAGCACCAGTCAATCGTATTTGTGACACATTTTTAAATGTTCAGTTGACTGAGTTTCATGCTTAATGAATAAAAGAGATAATAAAAATATGGCATAAACCAGCCATAGTGGTCCTAGTTTTCAGCACACTGGATATCACAGCAAAAATTCTTGGACAGTATTTAGAAAATCTGCACATTGACAAAATTTCCATCTATCATTTGCAAAAGACCATATTGCTTGGATACGCACAGATATTGCAACTACTGGTATTCATTGCAATATCTTAAGTTCTTGGAAGGAAAGTCTGTATGAAGCCCACCACCAGCTGAAGAATTGGCAGCTGTGACTTCACATTGTGAAGAGGTAAAAAATCAAGTTCATTTGACAATTATACAGTCTTACAAAATGAAACTATTTTTTTATCTATGACAGAATATTTTAGGAAAAAATGAGATTAGGATTCAGTCCTCCATCTTCTTACATATTAACAGTGATTCCATTTCTCCAAGTATCTCTAAATAATTAAACATACATATATAATACCGTGTTTCCCAAAAAGTAAGACCCTGTCTTATATTTTTTTGAACCGTGAAATAAGCGCTTGGCCTTATTTTCAAGGAGGTCTTATTATTTTGGAGCGCGTAGAGCAAGACAGAGCTCCTCTTGCCATCTTATCTGATTTTCAGCTCTGTGTCCCTAACCCTAACCAGAGGACATGGCGGGGACCGGTTGCGAACATGTTTCAATATTTTCGGGGAGGGCTTATTTTCAGGGGGAGGGCTTAT
Source organism: Coluber constrictor foxii (assembly GCA_038048745.1). Classification (NCBI taxonomy): domain Eukaryota; kingdom Metazoa; phylum Chordata; class Lepidosauria; order Squamata; family Colubridae; genus Coluber; species Coluber constrictor. The sequence continues at coordinate 70,540,060 of CM075961.1, forward strand.
TTTAGCACATGCATTCAAAAGCCTGATTGGGCTTATTATTCGGGGAGGTCTTATTTTCAGGGGAAACAGGGTATATTAAACATTATTTGCTCTAGCTTTGGTGGCTCTTTACAATTTGAGTGACAATTAACTTGGATTTAATTTTATGGAGCACATATAATGACAACAATTTCAATTATGCAAGCTCTGGTCTACAGGCAGCCCAAACAATATTAAGTGGGAAGTATCAAAATAACTTAATAATAATAAATATATAATAATATAATATAAAATATATTATATAATATAAATATAAAAAGGCAGAAATAATCACTGACATAAAAGAATATTTTGAAGAAGGTAAATAGATCCAAATCATGGTCACATATTGCATCCAGTATCACAGACAGCATAAAGCTCATTTGCAACTTCCGGTTTGGCGACACGGTGAGACAGTCAGGGAAATAGTGGGCTCTGATGAGCGCTGCGAAAACCCTGGCTGCCGAACCGCCGCCGATGGGTCTTCGGACTGGAACCGTTCTGCAAGGATGGGGGAAAAGGAGGGGTACCTCAGACAACCAAGAGGAACAGGCAAGTTCCTCTGAGATCAGAGGGAATCCTCTATGAGTCGGCAGCGGGGGTTGGCAGCTATGGCGGCTGCCACGAAGCTGGGACAACCGGGCTAAGAGATGTGCAGGAGGAGAGTGGATTGAAATGGAGCATTTTGAAGCCAGGTGAGTGACAACCAACCTAGGCTTGCAACAACGCTTAGATCAATATTATTAACTATAAGACCCCTAGCCTTAAAACAGCGGCTGAACAACAAAGGGGCTATGGAAAGTTTAAAATGTAATTTTAAAGGACAAAGACCTGACAAACAACTAACTCTGAAACAGAACTAATGGAATTAAATATCAAGACATGGTAAAAAGACTGGATATTGGATTTGGAATTGGATTTTTTTTTAAAAAATGATACTTTTAAAATCAATGGAAGAAAAGTAACCAAACTGGACTGTTATATAATTGTAACAAAATGGATACTTGCATGACTAATGGAAAATGTGGATTGTAGAGGGACACCTTCTGGTCTAAAAAGGAACATTGTAACTTGCTTTTGTTATGGAAAATTTTGAACTTTACAGATAACAGTCTTGGAATTTTACGTAGGAGAGTTTTTTTTTTCTCATCTGCAGGCAGCTCGACTTTGATGAAAAGAAAAGGAAACTACAAAGGAACTTCTATAATTGGAATAATAACAATTTAAAAAATTGGCGCAGGAACAAAAGAAGGATTTAGCGCAGGCTTAAGAGAAGGGAACTTGATGCATTTTATCCGGATTTAAAATAAGAAAAAAACTTAATATGATATATGGAGGACAAAATTTGAAGACTTTGAAAATAGAAGGAAATATATATTAGCAGGAGAGAAAGTGAAGAAAAGAGACACGGCTGGAAAAAGAAAAAAGAAGAATTGATTTAATCACAATGTGATTAAAAATAAAAAATGTATAGTAGTGATAATAATAAAAGATGGTTCTTATAAGATAATTATGGATGTATAAGAATATGAGAAGAATATGACATAGATATATAAAACTGAAATATTGATGGAAATTAGAATATAAGAGAAATTAAGCATGTTAAAAGAGATTTTTAAATATATACAAAGTTATGTTTTAAGCAAGAACCATGTCTCAATGATAAAATTGTCATAAAAAAGGATAATGATAAATATGATTAACTGAAATAAGTAATGTATACATGGGTGTAAACAACAAAGGATGTTGGGATTAATAGTAATACTAACTATGATTATGCTGTGATAAACAGTCAAAAAACAAAAAAGAATATGCTGTGTTTAACAGCCAAAAAAATAAAAATGCTATGCTGTGTTTAACAGCCAAAAACCAAAAATGATTACATTGTATTTAACAGCCAAAAACCAAAAATGATTACATTGTATTTAACAGCCAAAAACCAAAAATGATTATGCTGTGTTTAGCAGCCAATAAACAAAAATGATTATGTTGGGTAGGACAACAAGTATCAGTAAAAATGAAATGATTATGTTGGGTTTAACAACAAAGATAAAGATAAAGAAGTTAGGTTTAATAGTAAAAATAAAATGACTATGCTGGGATTAACAGCCAAAAATAAAAATTATTATGCTGGGTAGGACAGCAAAAATAGAGAGGAATATGTTGAGATTAACAGTAAAAATGAAATGTATAAATTGGATTTAACAACAGAAATAAAGATGATAATGATGAGTTTAACAGTAAAATAAAATGATTATTTTGGAATTAACAGCCAAAAAATAAAAATGATTATGTTGTAAAGTAATGAAGATGAATAAAATGGGAGTAAAAGTTAAAATATTTTTTAAATGTTTATAATAACTGAATGATTTAGATTGTTAAAATATATCCATCTAAGCAAAAAGGAAGAGAAAAATGGAATGATATTTGGTTAGGATCTAAGATTTAAGTAAAGGGTTTTTGGGGTAATGGCATAATTGATAGAATTTAGAGAAATAATTGTGTAAAATATTATGTTGTGTTAATTGGAAGTTAAGAATTGTTTGTGATTTGTACTAATTTGTGACTGGATCAATGCTTCGTTTTGGAAAAGATGTGTTTTATGTTTGTGTTTAAAAAAAAATTCAAAAAAAAAAGCGCTCAGTTGCTAAGGAACATGAATAGGAGGAAAGCAGCACTACCCTGCATCCTATTTTAGGATTTCCAGAGGCATGTGGCTTGTTCCTGCAATAATGAAAAGCATGATGTCCTGAAATGAGCTTCTTATGAGCAGGTTTGGGGAAACTCAAGTTTGTAAAAATCCAAAACTCTTAGGAGCAAAACAAACAAACAACCCAGCAACTGTTTGTCATCTCTGTGGTGCTATTTACATACTGATTACTTATTCGAAATACCCACACATACATAGAAATAAAACTAGGAGAGGAAGAAAATAAAATGGAATATCCTAGAAGAGGAGATCAGCTGGTGGAAACCGGAAGAGGAGTATACAATAGAGCTGATTTTGTTGCAAATCCTTCTTAATCATGAGAAGATATTGCAGATGTAAGCTATGTACTGTATATTCCAATTTGTTCCTCCCACTTGAAACTATGCAGATAGAATATCAATATATCAGGGATAAACTAGATGGAATTTTAATGGAAAGATGCTTCAGTTTTATATTATTTTCCTCTTGCAACGGATTAGTCCATTATGCAAGCCCTATTTCTCCTACTCAATTTATTCACAATCTGTTCCTGGTTGAGGAGATTTCTTCCTTTTTGAAATCATCAGCATAAGCCAAGATAAAGGTTTATTTGTTATTTTTAAATTTCAAGTATAGGCAGGGATCAGCCTTGCCTTCCTTAAATCCTTTTGAAAGCAACATTAGAAAAACGTTGGTTTTTCAATTTGCATCCTCTCGGCAGTTTGCCCACAATCCTCTCCTTTCCAGTTTGAATGAACACTGGACTTTTCCCTGTAAATTTCTTCTCCTGAGTTCCATGTAGCATGTATTAGTTGCCTTGTCTGTAGATGCTTCTATGCTTGAGAGAATTGTGATAGAAATATGTTGCACAAGAAGGCCGGAAGTTTCCTTAAAGTCTTTTCAGTATTTCTGGGAATCACTTGGATTGTATTTGTAGTATTGGACTTTACTATGTACCCTATGTTTGATCGTAAAAATCTATTTGTGTTTCCTGTAGTAGATAGTTCCATGGTTGTTCAGTTCAGATCTATTGCTTTAATCCACACTAAAATAAGTCATTTTTATTGCTGTACTTTAAACCTTCTAGTGTGGATAGATATCTGCTATATATCCAACTACGATATCTTGTTCAACTTTATAGTTCAGTTAGCTAGCACTTAAGACGTTACCTAATGAAATATCTGCAAGAAAATGAACAAGCTAAGAGAGTATGAAAGGCTCCACAGTTCAACCCTGAGCTACAAATATTCTCTTCTATTGGTAGAATTCAGATATTTTCTTTTATCTTTGGAAAGATAAGCATACACTTAAATCCAAAAATCCTGAAGTGATTTAATTTTTTTTTGCTAAACTACAGTTTATAATATTATTTTCTTCCTGAAATGGATTAGTCTGTTATGCAAGCCTTATTTCTCTTACTGCGCAGAATCAATTTATTCACAATCTGTTCCTGGTTGAAGAGATTTCTTCCTTTTTAAAATCATTAGCATAAACCATGATAAAGGTTCATTTGTTTTTGTTTTGTTTTTAATTTTAAGGGATCAGTGTTGCCTTCCTTAAATACTTTTGCCTTCCTAATTTATAAGGAATAGCTTTCATGACTTTAACACATAGGACATTTTGAAGGTAGTCAACTGCTGAAATCTTCTCATCAGATTGGCTGTTGGCTAACAAAGCTCTGCATATGTGTAATGGGGACTTCCTTCCTTCCTTTCTTTCCCCATCCTTCCCTTCCCTTCCTTTCCTTTCCTTCCTTCCCATTTTGTTATAGTATAAAGGACACAGTTGTCTCATGAATAATCTAATTTTTCGTTAAATAATAAAACATTTGTGCATATAAAAATTTATTCCATTATCAGAATATAAAACCTGTGGTTTTCTTCCAAATTTATTTTTTTAAGCAAGCCATACATTGTATGACTTTCTGAATATTTCATTCTAATTCCTTATCAGAAATAAACAGCAAAAGCACAATGCTTTAGTCAAGAAAAAAAATATAAAAAGCCCATTTCCTCTGTTTGACTTTAACGGGAAGAGAATAAAGGTCAGTGTGGATTTTCTCAGCGAATCTTGTGTTACTATTGTGTTGCATTTCTATGCTTTCTGCACAGTTTGTACTCTGTGATTCCTGAGGACACTTATATAAATGCACAGAACAGTCCTGATTGGAGTATTTGCATCTTGGAAATTTTGAACTTGTAAAAAAGTGTTTGTTTTATTTTTAGATGATATGCTTTTATCCCTTTGTCTTACTACTTGTTATTCTTTTTATGCATTCTGCAGTCTGTTGTCTACACAAGAAGTGGAATAGCATGATTGATTCAAAGTATGTAATTAAATTCAAATAATGCAGCTGGTCCTCAATATGTCTTTAATGACTTTTCTTGTGCCACATTAAAAATATGCATTGTGATTCATCCATTGAAGGGAGGTATTTCTAAGTATATTATGATTTTGATGCAAGGTTTACCTATACAGTACTGGAAAATATCTCTGTATTCAGGACTACAAGGCCAATAATTATGAGCCACTGTGCCTTTGAAGGATGGCTGCTATGAGGAAGTCTTGCCATGGAACAGCAGGCTGCAAAGTATTAGCAAGCAAAGCTTTCCCACAGGAAGACAAAAACCAGCTCAGAGTTGGGATCAAGAGCAACTTGGGCAAAATAAGAATTAACTTGGCTCTCAGTTCCTTATGTGCCCTTTGATACTTCTCTCCAGCACCTGCTTGTTTCCCTGACAACCGCAATGGGATGTGGACAGAAAAGAACAGGGAAATTCAGAGAGAAACAAACAAGCTCTCACATGTTACTTTCCCAAAGTAGGCCAAAGGTCATGCTGGCATCTTAAAAGGCCACATCCTATTTCTTTTGCCTCCTCAATGCTAATGTAAAACTCCAGGAAGAGAGTGTCATTCAAAAAAAGTGTTCCTCTTAGCAAAACCAAAGGGAAAAAATGAAGAACAAGAGAGAGGACGGGTAGAGAAAGAGAAAGAAAAGGCATTTAAGGCCTCCAACATCCTCTTCCCACTATTTATCTATAAACTTTCTTTAGAGGTGCATCTATTGTTCTGTGTCTGGAGGTGGTATCTTCTTTTAAGCATTGATCATCAGCCATTGTTAACGGTATATTGCCTGGATGGGACTGACATTGGCGGAAGAGCCTCGACAACCACCACTAGAGCAAATGGACACAAACATGGTGCCCCTAAGAAAATGAAATTTCCATCCATTCTTGTTTATTATTGTTTCCAAAGACCGCTAGGGGGATTTATGTAGGATCTATGAAATGATGCCTGACTAACACGAGATCTTTATGATCCTTGTTAATCTCAGCCAACAAATTTCCTTTAGCAATTCCGCTTAAGAAAAACGGTAACTCTATGCATCTGAACTCTGCAGCCTGAAGTTTATGCACAATATAGATTTGGGGAGAGGGGATTGGAGGCTCTTCTGAAATTTTTCAAACATGTTGTGATCATTTTCACAAATGGGTTGTCCCAGAGAGGTTTGCTATTTCACAAAACAGCTATCATGGCCACTGTAACTAATCTCAAAATAGGGAGGTTGCTCATTGCTAGATTTTCCTTACAACCCCAACTTCTTTTCTTCGGGGGGGGGGGGGGGAACTGATAGATGAACTATTGGAAAAAGCTCTCCATAAATTTATTGGAGTTCTTCTGAGTCTTGGGGCTAGTTTTCAGATAGCCCCAAGACTCAGAAGAACTCCAATAAATTTAATCAATGCTAATAGTTGGTGTTTTCCTCTGAGCAATGCCGGTTTTCAATTTAATCTTTTTTTCCAAAAATAAAATTACCTAAAAATAAAAACGGGAGGACAGGTAACCTGTGTTTCGCTGAGTAAAATCTGTCCGCAACCGGGATAACTTCACCTGTCCTCCTTTACAGAGTTACAAGATTTTCTGGCTGTGTGTGATGCAAAGGGGCCACTTGCAATTCCTTATAAGTTGAAGGAATAAGGTGGCACAATTATTGTGAGGGGAGAGGCTGAAGGTGGGAAGTCCCTTCTTCATATATTCCTTTCCTTTTTCTTTACTATAGTTTTGTTTTCTTTCTTTTCTACAGTATTTCTAATTCACTTTTTTCTACACCTTCTATTATTTCTTTTTATTCTATTTTGTTAGTTTATATTAGTTTTTACTATTGTAATTACAATAATATATAATAATAAAATTACTATTAAAAAAGAAAAGAAAAAGAAAAGAATGAGAAAAAAGGGGCAGGAACCCACCAACTCTGCACCAGCTGAACAGAGGGAGTACTCAGTACACGGTCAGGGAGAAGGTTGATTTCTTTCATAATATTGGCCAGTCGGACAGGAAGCTCTTGGCGAAGGAATATGAAGGAGGTCTTCTCACAGGCATTGCTGGATCCTAGGTAAGAAAGAAACAAAAAGACACCCACGCCATTAATAATTCTGCATTATTCAGCTAATCCTACCCTCAGGTGCTTTGGAGAATACCTCTTCAATGTGGCAGCCCCCGAGTTATTGGAACACTGCTATCATGTCTCTCCTGGTCCTTCTTTTCATTAAACTAGACATAACCATGTTTTAGCCTCCAGTCCCCTAGTTATCTTTGTTGCTCTTCCCTGCACTCTTTCTAGAGTCTCTACATCTTCTTTACATCGTGGCGACCAAAACTGAATGCAATATTCCAAGTGTGGTCTTACCAAGGCATTATAAAGTGGTATTAATACTTCATGTGATCCTGATTCTATTCCCCCGTTTATGCAGCCTAGAATTGTGTTGGCTTTTTTGGCAGCTGCTGCACATTGCTGGCTCATATTTAAATGGTTGTCCACTAGGACTCCAAGATCCTTCTCACAGTTACTACCATTGAGCAAGGTACCACATATACTGTATCTGTGCATTTTGTTTTTCTTGCCTAAATGTAGAACCTTACTTTTTTCACCATTGAATTTATTTTGTTAGATAGCCTCCAATGTTCAAGTCTGTCAAGATCCTCCTTTATCTTAAGCCTATCTTCTGGAGTGTTGGCTATTCCTGCCAGCTTGGTGTCTTCTGAAAATTTGATGAGTTCCCCATCTATCCCTTCGTCCAAGTCATTGATGAAGATTAGTACTGGGCCTAAAACAGAGCCTTGGAGTACTTCACTGCATACTTCCCTCCATGTAGATGCAGTTTCATTGAGGACTACATGTTGAGTGCGGTTGGTCAGCCAATTACGAATCTATCTGGGGGTGATGCTGTCTAACCCACATTTTTCTACATCTAATAGTAGGTGATTGTCTACTTTTTATCTTCATTTTTAAATAACTATTCCATTTTGAATAATAATCATGGTATGCTCTCAATGTAATATTTTAATTATGAAAGAGCTTTTATACAATTTTAAACAATACGTGGACAGTTTTCCTTTCTGTCTTTTATTTGTTCAAACAAATATGTGAAATCAGATCACAGTCTATTCAGGTATGAGATTTTTATGTTTAATCCTTCTAATTCAAATGCTGGAAAAACAACGTGGATGGTTAGTCTCCAATTTCAATGCAAGCAAACTCTTTGTAAGGGTACAGAATAGCTTCCTGCCAGCTGGCATCTTTTCAAAAAGTTGCTCTATTTCTCTACAATTGCCTTAAAATGATGGAGCTCATAGTCCAGCATTTCTGGAGGAGACTGCCCAAAAAGAAAATTTATCTGAGCAGGGATAAGGAGACATACAGATTCAAGAACTAATCACTTGCAAATTTGATTCCTGTAAGAACTCAAATATGAAAACAAGATTAATTTACAAGCTAAACAAACCCAACCAGTTTATTTTACAAAGATCTTAAGGTTTTAGAAAATCAAAAGAAGGGGGAAATAATCCTGTTTAATCCCACAGAAAGTAAAAACCCAAGATTATTTTCAAGAAGGCCTGAATTATATGGAGTGCTCTACCTTCTTTGTACAAACCAGACTTTGACAATCTAGTATTCTCCTTAATTATTGCATCAGAGCTCCTATCTTCACCAGGCAGCAAGGCCCTCCTGGCTGAAGAAAAGACGGGCTGTAGATCCAACATTTCTAAAAGTTTGGGCAATGCTGGTCTATACCAACAAGGCAAAGTACTACACAATTACTTTTCAAAGTACCAGGTAAGCAACTCATCTTGTTTTCTTGAATATTCAAAATGTATTAATCAAAAATACGAAAGAAAATAATAAGAAAACAAGGGAGGGAAAAAAGAAAGAAAAAGTGTTGACTTCTGGCTCCTTTTTGTGCAGTAAAATAAGATAATAGCATCAAAACTCAATTTTTTACTTTTATACAATAATATAAACTAGACATTTCTATAACAACAAACCTATCTAATCTGCAAAATGCAAAACTCAAAGTTTCTTTTTTTTCCCCACCTCAAGCACAAAGTCCAAAAGCTGTTTCCAAGTACAAACAGAGTAAATTGTGTTCTTTTCTTTAATCAGAGCAGTCAATTTGGCCATCTCTGCTAACTCCATGAACTTTTACAGCCAAACATTGTAGGAATCAGTGTGTCCTTCCATTTTTGTGCTTCAAGTAATCTTGCTGCCGTCAACATATATAACATCAATGTCCTTCCCCCTGCCCCCAAATCTAGCAACTCATCTTCTGAGCTGAGCCAGCACAGAAATGCACACATATATATCAGCAGAGAATGACAACTAGACACAGGAAGACATGATCAGCAACAGAACATGAGTTGAGAGGTTTAGAATTGCACAGGCAAATGAAACAAATGTGAGGCAACTGCTTACTTGTCCCTACTTTGTTTTTATCTGACCCTCTAATAAAGTCCACAGAGATCCAATCCCTTTAAAAGGTACATATGATATGCAACTGACAACTAGAAAAAAAATGATAGGATAGGTAATGGAATATTGGGTGAGAGTTCACCCACTCTACGTCCTGTTGCATAATTTCACCAATCAGATTCCCTAAATTCTTTATTTAGCAACACTGCACGGAAGAGTGTTAAACATATTCACTACAGTTCAGATAGAGCAGTGCAGGAAAATCAAAGAGAATATAATATGGGGGTGGAGTATTAGAGGAGGGCCTTAATCTCTCTGACACTGAGATCCTCCAATCAGCACTTATTGTCCTTCAAATGCTTCAAAGGGCACTGCAAACTCCCTCCGCCCAACTTGGCAGCTGAGACACAATTTTATTGAGCAGAATTTTCCTTTGATTCTCCCTTTCATAAATTCAATCTTCTACGCTCTCATTCCTTCATCTTAAAACCTCTACTTTTTGCCACTCAAAAATTAGAGGATCTTAATTCAAGTAAATTACATTACATTACATTTTAATATCTGATAGGAACAATTGCAGTATTTTGGCAATAGTAACTGAGGAGTTAGTTTCTAAATAGAGGCTTTCTGAACAGAGACAGCATGCATAGTGACACATTTGGAAAATATTGAGAAATATTCTTAGCAAGGGTCACACTGGCTGGAAATATTAAAAGCCGAATTTCACACTAGAGAGTTCTAAGACAGTATAATGGTTATGATGCAAATGTTACAATCTATCCTCAGGCAGTAGGTGATTTTCAGCCAATTGTTATCTCTTAAGCCAACCTACCTTCCAGGTTGGTTGCGGGCAAAAATAGAAGGAAAAAAGTGGTATAAAATATGAATGCAACATGAAGTTCCGGGGGGGGGGGGGTGAATATATACTTTAACAAATTCCCAGTTGCTCTGATCAACCAGTTAAGAATGGGGGGTTACTGAGAACTGTAATTTAGCAACACCTGGAGAACCACACATTCCCATTCCTGATGCATGCTTTTATTTCAACTCTATGAATTCCTATAGTATTAAGAATTTATAGTAATAGAAGCAGAACCATTGAGTCTATAATCAATTGTTCAGGAGCATGAAGTTTAAGGCAACAATTCCTTAAACCACATAAACTTACTACATAGAAATCCATTCCTCAAGATTATGCAATGATACCTACTAATTTAAACACTGCAAATAGTCTTCTACAAATCTCAAAACTACACCTAAGGACTCCATGGTTGAAGAACCTGCAGTTCTCTGGAGGCTATTAATTTATGACTCTCCCTAACCATTTCCTGTACTGGAAGCTAACAGAAGTCCCAGGTTCTCTTTTTTTTCTACATTATCTATTTTTTCATCATTTTAACTGGAGATGCCCAGAAGCAAACCTGGGGCTCTGTTTTGCAACCTTTGTATGTGATCCAACTGCACGTTAGGTATTTTTTCCCAGTGGATAAGGAAAGAAAGAAACTGAGCTGAAGAAGACATGTCATAGATAGATATGCCATGTCTGGAAAGTCAAATTGAGAAACCATTTGGCATATTCACCCAGAGAAAGAGGTGATTTAAGGTCATCGTACTATACACTTAGTAATCCTGAACGCACAAGAAGAAGCATATTGATCCAGAAACGATTTATATCAGGGGAAGTTGTCACTCTAAATAGCTTATGAGCATTTAAGTGTCACATCAAACTCGACACATATTAACAAACTTCTTTCATTCCATTATTATTTGCCATCTCTTATTTCTATTGCTGTTATACAATCTGTATAAAAATTTCACCCACAAAGGGTAATACTACATGCATTTCATAAAACAGGCTGTTAAATTTAATGCAACAACACAAACACATTTTTACGTTCATACATATTTGGCAGTAATCCTACTCTATTCAGTGAGACTATCAGTGGGAAAATATGAACAGCATGATATAAGTACATAATTTTTAAAGTTACAAAGAACTTTTCAGATCAATCTTGATGAATAATACTTCGATCTTGATCAAAAAATAGTAATTGGATATTCAATCCACATGAACTAATAAAAGTTGCCACCGGTTCCTCCTTTATCATTTCCTTGTACACTGCCTAGAGTTGCTTTTGGTGAAAATTTGATTAAGTAAATGATTAATTTCCAGCTCAATTGTCCCACTTTAACTTAAGGTACAGAAGCAACTACCAGCAGTAATAAAAACGTAACACAGCTACATCCCTTCACTGGCTTCTTTAGAACATCAGTGAACTCCGAGGGATTTGGCATACAACGAAAATGTACAGGATTGCAAGGACAAGCAACTTTGTTTGAAAGTCACCTTAATTCTACAGCTCCCCAGAAGTCAATGACCTGTAAGATAAAAGAGTTAATACAACGAGCAAAAATCCTTCCAGAAGGAAGCAACCCAGGGCAGGGCAGGCCACCCAATCACCCCTCAAAACAAGAAGACGTGCCAGGAATTTGGGAGCAGGCGTTCAGTAAGAATTTCGGGTCTTGCTGGTAAAGAGAAGCCTGGTGGCTTCAGACAACTTTCCCCCGACTTGGACCCCTTCAAAAGCTCTGGGTACCATCCCAACCCAGCATGAAACAAGCTGTTGATGCGCATGAGAAAGAGAGAGAGAGAGAGAGAGAGAGAGAGAGAGAGAACGGAAAGGGGAGATGGCTGCACTCCACTACCCAACATCGCTGTGCAACGGCAGGGCCCCCAGGGTACTCTGGTTGGGAAGAATGGGACTTGTAGTCCAGCCCATTCGAAGGTAACAGGTCCAAGAAACCGGCTGCGTCCCCGTCCCCCCCCCTTCTCCCTCTCGGTCTCCCACGCACCGAAGTCGAGGAATTGCTTCATGGAGAGAGGCGATGGAGAGAATTTGCTGAAGTGCTCGATATACTTGGGCGCCCCGGCCAGCGCCGACTGGCCCTTCATCAGGCATCGCAAAAGACGCATCGCAGCACCGCCAGGCCCTGGCAGGCCACTTTCGGGGAGAACGATTAGCAGCTGTAACCCCTTTCCCGGCTACCCGGAAGCCAACAGGCGCCTCTGCTTTTCCCGAGCTTCTCCGATACGCAGCCCACCGACTTCTGAAAGAGCTGGTAGACCTAGACCCCGGGACGATCCGCCCCTCCGACAGCTCTCGGCCAACCAGCTGCAAAGACCTCGCATTCCGACAGCCGCAGTCCAATCGCTGCAGAAAAACAAGACATTTTCAGCCAATGGGAAGAGAACACCACCACGTGGCAAGGAGAGTTAGAGGTGGGGGGGGGGGTAAGTGTCTCAGCGTTTTTGGATGACACCGTTTAACTTCTCCGTTCTCGCAGCTGGGCGATATAATAACTTTAAATAGCATCTCAGCCTTGGTTTGGTTTGGCTTTCAAGTCGGAACTCTTCAAACACCACAGGCTTTTGTTTTTGAAGTATACTCTATAAATCCAATTCTTAGTTTAAGATGGTACAAAACATATAGAGTGGGACACACAGAGACGTAGTATTTTAAAAAAAGAAAGAGTCCTTTTAACTGGATTCCAGCCCAGAATCGTTTACTTCGACCATCACAAGATCAAAAGGTAAGTTTTGTAGTATTTAGAGTTCTTCCTCAAAAAAAAGAGGGTAAAAGAGGTAAAGAAACAACAACAATAACAACAACCAGAAGAAAGGAAGATACTGTATAATCAGATCTTACATTCTCAGAATTGGCAAATCGATTTAGTTTATTTTTTCCTAGATGCTCTCTGAAAGCATTAAGTTTAAATTGTCGGTTTTAAATGCCTGCAATCTCATTCTACATTCTGTTTTAAGAATATATGTAGCCCATATATGACTACAAATAGTCCTCAACTTACAACCAATCATCTAGTGACCATTGGAAGTTACAATGGTAATGAAAAAGTGACTTATGACCATTTTTCACACTTGTGACTGTTGCAGCCTCTCCATGGACACGTGATCAAAATTTGGATGTTTGGCAACTGACTCATATTTATGATGACTAAAGTGTCCCAGAATCATGTGATCAACTTTTGTGATCTTCTGTAAAGTCAAGGGAGAAGCCAGATTCACTTTACAACTGTGCTACTAACTTAACAACTGCTTTGATTCACTTAGTAACTGTGGCAAGAAAGATAAAATGGGCCAAAATTAAATTAACAAATTAATCTTGCTTAGCAACACAAATTTTGGGCTCAATTGTAGTCAAATGTAGAAGACTACCTGTGGCTACTCGTATATCTCTCCCTGCTTTTTAAAGTTGTTCATTTGACAACAAATACCTGAATAGCAAACTGAATAAGCAGGAACATAGATCCCATTTTTCAAATTGTGAAGCAGGCTGGTTGTGTGTGTGTGTGTGGTGTGTATGTGTGTGTATGCAAACATACACACATTTTAATCGATTCTCAACATAATTGGCACTGAAAATAAATTCCTGGATTAATTAAGTGTTGAGAACCTGTTTAAAAAGAACAGATTGAAATAAAAAAAAATCTCATTTATTCACATTTTAGTAATCTAATTCAGATGGAGTAATATTACTATAGTACTATATTACTTCAGATCATGTTTTTAAAAGTATGCCAAGATTAAATATAGCTGCAATTTTTTTATATGATATATATTTTTTAAAAAACCAATTGAGTGTTTTGGAGGAAAGCTTCTCTCCTTTGATCAATACCCCCCCCCCCCACTTTTTATGCACTTTCTTTGTTTCCCGTGGCCCAAATACAAAAACCCATTATAGTTTCTTTCGTTTAGTTTTCCAGTTGCATCAAGCTTTTCCAGTTTCAACATCCAAAATGATATAGTGGCAACTATTTCTGTTTTCCATCCTTCTTTTGGAAGTATGCCTTCTCGTGGCACGATATTGGTGTGGCTGGGAGAAGAATTAAGATATTTCTGTCAAATGTAAGGTTAAGTTGAGATGTGCGGATTTATTTAACTATTGGATTATAACCCATTATAAACAAAGCAATCACTTCCTGTTAACATCATTCAACTCAGGAATAGTCAGACAATGTATTCTACAGGACTGGAATCACCAGTAGACGCACAAGGTACAAAGTTTTCCATATTAAATTGACAAGAAAGAAACACAATCTTTTTCATTGGCTTTAGAATTCATGTAAGTTATCAGAAAGTTACTGACAACTATTCAGTTATTGATACAGATACAATACTAATTGTGCTGGCAGAGGAGACAAGAGGAAGAGGTCCAGCTCTGCCTCCAGTATAATTGTTGTATTGTCATGAAGGAATAGTGGGGTGTTGATCATGTAGCACCTGTCTAGAATATGTTCAACCAAGCACATCTTTTCCTGAGATCATAAGGCAACTGTGGAAGTCACACTGCTGCTTCAAAGTGTTCCCTACAAGGCTACATGCATATCCATGTGCTCTCAATCACCTTTTGCCCTTCAAAATCCGGATTTCTGTATAGCATTATCAAATGTTGAAATGAATCCAACAGATTGTTGATCCATTTTCCAGCAGACTTCATCCTTGATATTGCTTGATAGTGACAAATATCCAAAGCTGAAGTCTGAGGAATTTAATTCAGTGTATTTAAAAAGCAGAAAGAAAATACAAATCACAAGTTACAAATCATAATATTTTTTATTCTTAAAATAGACACTCAAGCTTATTTACAATCAAGGCACAATGATTCAAGACCTCCAGTACCATAAACAGTGGGAAAATCCAGTAAACATCAAATATATATAGATTCATTTATTTATACATGAATGTATTTATGTACACATCACTAAAGATAAGTACATTCTTTGTAATTTAAAACATGCCTGGGAGATGGGAAGAAATGGGCAGATAAAATGTGATTATTGTCAGGGATGAATATTCAGTGAATGAAATGAAATTTTCTTGACAATGACATGGAACAGAATCCAGAGAAGGCCAATCCCTTTTAACGGAGATTTTACGCATCAAGCCCCAATTTTGGTAGTTTAGATTCAATTTTGTTTAATGCAGAGGTCAGCAACCATCTTTGGCTCATGGAGATAAGATAAATTAAGGCAGTTTTCCAGCCCATTGCTTTCCAAATGCAATAGACCACAAGTACCATAATCCCATGCTGTTTGGGAATACTGGGAGTTGCAGTCCAACACATCAAACACAAGAATATTTGCTTGGAGCCTAGATTAAAAAAACAAGTCTGAAATGGTGGCCAACATAATAGATAACTAGATGTGAGCTAAAAGCAAGAATTTAAGGTACCACAATGATTTTTGCTTCGTTTTGCTGTTATAAAAATCCTCAACTCCAAAGATAGTTTCATTTCTCTGAGCTGGCAAGTCCAATATGGTTTCTTATTAAACAGTGAATTGCTGGATACAGCCCAAGTCAGAAAACCGAAGCATTTTTTGGCAAGATTAACTCTGCAGAAGTTGTTTCCCATAAATCCGTAGGTTTCTTATGTGAAGCATAAGACATTAATTTCTCCTCTTGCTTCAACGTGGTAGCCAGGGAACAGGTAGTATGTAGATGAACCTTGTTCTCTCTTAGTTACCCAGATAGCTTCAGCCATTCTTATCTCACTACCTATTCACTGGGCTTCTCTAAAAGTTGTTTAATATTGAAACAGAGTTGCCTACTTTTAACACTCTATTCACTTTTCTCTTTGACCCAGTTCAGTTATGAAGGAAGCCATGCCTTAGACTTTTTTAATAATTAAATCACACTTCACCCAGGAATGTGCAATTTTAGGAACTGTAGCTGAAAATTTTGGAATCCTTTTTGCAAAAGAATAGCTGCCAACACCTGACCCATCTGGATATCATTTTAAAATTGCTCTTTAAAACAGAATCTGTCCTATTTGGAGATGATGGGGTCAAGACACTATATAAACATCCTTCCATGTCACTGACATAATATTGTTGTCAAATGCCGTGAAAAGCATGGAGATCCTACCAAGGCCACTGGTGCAGGAAGGAGCCCACTTCTGTACCTGGGAGCTAATCCTGCAATGAATTACTCCCTGGTATGTCTCAAACCCAGCCAGTGATCAAAGTCATTAAAAATAATGTCTAAGTTAAAAAAATAAAATGCTACGCTTCTCATTTCAAGCTTTCTTAGTATTTCTTAAAAATAAGATAGTAGTACTAATACTAGTGAAACCACCCTTCCTGCCAGAGAATTAAAAATAGAAGGACTAAATTATAGTCAGTAATCCTTAGTCCAGTACAAGCTCCAGTGCTGAAATATCCAGTACTTATTCTATAGGAAGGGTGGAAACTGATACTGGCCCAGAACTAAACAGGCTTTAGCCACACCATTAGATTCAAGAAAGGTTTTTGATAAAACCTTATTTCTATGGGAGAGGACAATACCACCTTGGCTAGCTAGGACCTAAAAAGAGAGGTTAGACCTGGGGAAATTGGTTCAAGATTCTATGGGAGCAATTGCAGACCATATATATCCTACAACTTTTCCATGCCGGAGTCAGGAAATATGGCAATTGCAGTTATAGAAGGCAAAATTCATTCAACCTCCCCTCTAAATGAAGTATGGCAGAGTATGATTAGAGCTGTAGTCCAATATATCTGATTGGTGCCAGGTGATGGAAGGCTGAGGGGAAAAATGAGGCAAGCATTAACAAGGACCAAAAGAGAGCATGGAGGCATCTACTACAACTGTCAGCAAATGAAAATGAGCAAATAAAAGTACTTTGTGTTTTTTTTTTAATATGGCTGTATGTCTGCATTAGAAAAATATAATACTTGTGAAAAGTGTATATATTTATACACTTATACTATAGTATAATATTAGTATTTCTTAAATTAAGAAAGAATCTCCCAAAATTCCCTGACCAGCTGCTCTTGGGTAAGGACAGTATATTCGAAGAGAACTGTTCTAGTGTAAGCCTCTGATAAGGGGATACACACACACAAATTGGTTTGTGGTTACTGAAAGAGGGTTTTGTGAAAACAGAAGGGCCTTCTTCAATAAAGCATCCCATAAACATATTAAGATGATTTTGCGAGATTATCATATTGAGTAAATATATAGGCACATCTTGGGAGGAATTCTAACTCTACAATAAAGTATCTGCTGTGCATGAAGAGGATTTTTTAATTCTGAGAATCTTTGGACATTGGACAGACCTGCCCCAAACCCTGGAGAGCTGTTGCCAATCCTGAAGACTCTGCTAAGCTATATCATCCAAAGTTCCTTTACATTAGGACAGTATACATGTGTGAATTTGAGAGAGAAGCTGCGTGTTGGCTTAATCAAGGTACATCTTTTGGAAGACCAGGGATTCACCTGAAGGCAGTTTGACATCTAAAATTAGATTTTATAAGCTGCTAAAATGGAAAGCTGTGTAGGAATCACACAGAAGTTGCTCTGAGCTCATGAGAGGGACAGTCAAGAGGGGGGCTATATAATAAACAGCAATTTCATTAGATCACAACTTTTTCATGTAGGTGATTAACCCAAGTGCTTATGCACTGTTGCCCTTTTAGTGCAAAATGAAGCTGATTTTCAAATCTGCTCTTCATTCTGCTTCATTCTACTATATTTCCAAGAATGCTGGTAGTGGTGTTGGAGTGTTGTGGGTTGGGGAGGGCTGGGGGGGGGGGAGAGAACCCAACAGTGCAAATGAAAAAGCTACTCCTTTGTGCCTCAAATTTTATAAAGGCCTACCATATCCACCTTGCAAGAATAGTTTTCTCTCCAAGATCACAGTGTCTGGAGAAAGGTTTGGGTCGTAATTGACCAAGGACATATAACTTACTATAAATAAGAGTTCCTTGGTTGGTCCAGCAATATTTACAAAGGAAAGCCAAGCAGCCTGGGAGTGAGCACAGGATAGGGGGGAAACTGAGGCAGATGTCAGTAGTATCTTCCCGTTTCCTGCCAGTTTGTCACCCATCGCTTCTTGTGCTTTGGAGGCAAGAAGCCGCCAGCTGGCTGGTAGCGCTCCTCCTGCCGGATGCAAATGGCATGGTATTTGGGCATGATGCGGTAGTAGCGGGTTGGCTTGAAAAAGTTGCACTGTGGATGGAGAGAAAGGGGGAGGGGGAAGGATAAATATATTCAGTAGCAGAAACCAACAGTGAGAGAGAAACCTCAGCTGAAAACCTGAGAGAGAAAAAGTTTCAGAGACAGGACAGGACAGGACAAAAGAGCAGCAAGATATATTTTCAACCATGAGAGAAAAAGAACAAACTGAGCCAATACATTTGACCATTTTATCTGGGCCAGGCTGATTTGGGAACTGAAAAACTCTGATTTTCGGCATAGATATTTTGTGTGAACCAAATAGACAAAATAATGACTTGGTTACTTACCTTTTATATATATCTTTTACAGAAAGCCTGGGTTCTGTCCCTTGGCCTCCCTATATATAGTACAAAGGCCATGTGGTGTCATCCAGGGAGTGGATGCCATTTCAGATCAGTCACAATTCTCTATTCTACAATAAAACAGCCAAACCTTTGCCTCAAACTCTGGGAGAACTGCCAAGTCTTGAATGACTTTCCAAATATTATTATAGTGGGAACTGTATCTGTAGTGTACCTATAATCTCTAATCTCACCAGTTGATCAGAGACAGTCAGAGATAAGTGGTTCCCAAATAGTCAAGTCTTAAACTATAAAGGGTTTTATTTTATAGGTCATAACTAAAATGTTATCTTCCACCTGGAAGCCAACTGATATTCAGTGAATGTTTCAAAGCATCACATGGGCACAATGTGACATGCCCATTACTCCTGCTGCATTGCATTCTGTACCAGTTATAGTTTTTGAATGGTCTTCAAAGGCAGTCACATGTACACCACAGTGCAGTAAACCATTGTGAGTTAATTAGAATATGAGCAATTGCCTGATGGGCCTTCCAATCCAGGAATAGGTGCTATAACACACTAGCTGAATATGTGCAAAAGCCACCTTGGCCACAATTGCCACTTGCTATTTTAACAGCAACTAAAAGTCTAAAATAAACCCCAGATTGCATACAGTTTTTTTTATTGGAGAAATATCATCCCCTCCAAGACTAAAGATGTAAGTCCCTAGAACTGAGGCTGAGACTATCCACAACAGTCTCAGCAGGACTGAGTTTCTCTCTCTCCATCTATAGACCTGTACAACCCACTGACTGGGACGGGACCTCAAAAGTATCTCTTGGTTCAATGGAATTAAAATTTGTAATTGGATATTATTGGTGAATGGATGAAACCTGATACTGAGCCAATGTATAACCTCGCCCGGTGGCTTTATGGAGATGTGTAAGAAAAGGGATATGAATACAGTACTAAGACATCCCACAAATAAGAGACTGCAGTCTCCCCTCCCCATCAACATTGACAGATAAACAATGAAGAAAGGAGGGGAACCACTGACAATTTCTACTTCCTGCTGCCAGTTCATGAGGATACTGTAATTGGCTCCACTATGGATTCACAAGTCCAACCAATGCTATCTCTATACTGCACACTATACAAAAGAAAATGTACTGTGAGCATCTTCCATCACTACGTTTTCATGACATGTTGCTTTTTTGTTTTTTAAAATGGGGAGGAGTAGATACCCTCTGCTGAAATTCCATTTGTTCCGTTCCTATTACAAACCTCTGCTAGGTGTGATGCTGAAATAGCAACAGGGAAGATGTTTGCAATTCAGTGCCAAGTCACAATAGCTCTAAATATGAGTGCAGTATAGAGAGCCCAGATGCTGGAAGCCATGTTTTAATCTTAGCACAGTTCATTTTAAAAATTACTGCCTAGCTGGAAGCTATTTTTTCAATGAATGTTGAATTTGATAGATAAGGGTAGTGGGCATTCCTGATTACTGTCTGAGGCATCTTTCCTTTAAACAAATATTCAAAATGATTTTGTACAGGGCACAGACTTTTAAGGATGATCCCAACCACTACATTAAAGGTAAGCTCTGAATACCTCAGTCAACCCACAGATACTACTCTGTCAGGTTCTTCAGGTTTGCAACTAAACTTCCCACTTTGTGTTCCATTTGGAAGTTTCAGCTCCTCCATAGAAAGCAAAACAATTACTACCCTTCCTTTGCAACCCTTTCTGTATCTTTTATCATCCACATTCTCAGCAACATTTAAGATAGATACCTCCTACGCTTCACATTTTGTGGGAACTGTTTCTTCTCAGAAACTTCTTCCTGGCGACTCTCACTAGATGTATGCTGAAGCAAGATTGGATAAAATGATTCAAGTATCTGAACTTTTTTTTTAATTTTTACTTTTTTTTATTTTTACTTTTTTTTTTTTTTACTTAAGTATCTGGACTTTGTGTATCTGATACTTTGGCAATACAGTGAAAATGTCCAATGTATCATGAGTTACCATGGAATTGCAGATATTTTTCTGTTAAAGGTTGAAGTCCCATGGGAATAACTATAAATAGTTAGAAGGCAAGACTGAAATCTAAATATTAAAAAAATATGGACTATTGTTTTGCAATATTAATTCTTTTTTTCTCCCCTCTTTTTTCCACTTGACTGAAACTTTATCCACTAGTGGGTTTTCCATTATGTATCAGTGTATTTCAACAGGGTTGACCACCATAACAGTATTACTTTCCTGCATTGGCTTAGCCATCCCAACAATAGTTACTTGTATTGGCCCAGGAGGTGAAAAGAAACAGAGTCAAATGAAAAAAAGAAGATACATGTCATTACTTAAAGTACCAGTTTGAAAGCCACCCTCAAAATACTTGGTAATTCCTAGGAAAAGAAGTTTGAATTAGTAATGCAAACAGGTAAAAAGAGAAGCTGCTTTAAATCTAGTGTAGAGGGTCAAATATGTTGAGAGGAATCTGCTTTGTGAATAATTGAAGACAGAGATGCAGCATAGTTGCTAAGTAGAATAAACAGGCTGAGTTTTAGAATAGGGAGTCTCAGCTGAAAAAGCTTCTAATCAAGAGATGGGAAAGCGTCAGGGTCAAATCACCTAAACCCAGATCCTTCAATTTAGCATTCTTAAAGTGTGTGAACCTGAGATGAGCAGGCAGAAAGCAGGCTACTCTGACATTTTCTAGGTAGCTATGTTGTGGAACATGGTAAAATGGATTAATAGAATGTTAATTATCTCTTCCTGTTCTCAGCACTAAATGAGTGACCTACCAAAGTGTTATTGTACACTGTCTGATTTCTTCTATTACTTATTTTCCAATTGTGGGGGGTAAATAGAGGTAAAAATGTGCTTGAGTTAGGCCCTCCTCATCCTGTCTATTGTGGGTCTGAACCCAGTCAAGCTACAGGGGGGCTTTTACCCACAAATTGGACAAAAAATACCAGGAAATGGCAGCTCTCATGGCCAGATTTCCCGTGAACATGGATGCTGCCAATGGGCTGAGGAATAATTGATTACTCTCCTTAGAGTGCTTACTCAGGAGTAGGGGCAAATCTTTCCAAAATGACCATGTAAATACAATCAACAGAAAGGATAGCTAAAATGCCTTACCTGTCAATAACTAAACTACAAATATAGGGTTTCAGTTTTTGCCATTAAGCTAGCACATACTTTGAACATATTATGTAAAGTTCTTCATCCCTTCAGGGTTTCTGTAATATAATAAAGGCAACTGAAAGTTTTTCAACATAGTAATAACCAAGAGTACCCGAATATTTTGTATCGTCTTGACAGCAAGTATTTACTAATGTACTACCTACTTTTTTTTTAAAGTAACAGGCATTGGGCTACTTCCCTGCCAGAACAATTTCTAGTCAGTGCATATAATCCTGAATGAGATGAACCATCCACCAAAATAAGGCAATCACCTGTGGCCAGCTGTACCAATCCTCTACATTCTCTAACTCAACACTAGACTACCAATCTAGAAGCAAGAATGAAGAAGTGCAGGGAAAGTTTCAAAAGTGCAGGGACACAAGGAATTAAAGGCAGATGTTGTCCCACCCATCCAACCTCCCCACAATAATTTACCAAGATACAGGGTAAAGGGGTGGGCAGTGTCCCCCCCCAGACAGGAACTAGTAGCTGTCGGTCAGCCGCTTAGTTTCAGAAGGCTGGATCTTCATCATGGCTTTCTGGCCCTTGGCTTCATACAAGGCTCGTGTGCTTGCCCTCCGGAAGAAGCCACACTATGAGGAAGCAGGGGGCAAAGGTCAGGGTTGATGGGGGTAAGAAATATAAAACACAACTCAAGTATCCAGCCTATGGTCCAATAATGATTAACTTCAGTGTGTGTGATGGAGAAGGATTGTTTCATTGTTTCACTCCAGGCACTGATTTGAAGGTCGGATGAAATTAATCCCTAAAAGTAAAAACCTTCTATTGCAGTTTTAACCTTTCTGAGGTTTTCATGAGGCTACTGTCCTATAGTAACAGCCTTAAAAATAATTAATAGAACATGAATTAGCAGTCTCAGACATGCCCCAGCAAACAAATGGTTCATTACTCTTAAGTATTTGTCAAAGTTCTTCATACCAGGGAGGAAATGCTGTTAACCCTACTGAAATATAGCAGTGATGAAACTGGCATGCTTTGGCATTTGGGGCTTCTTTTGGGCTATCTCCAAAACTAGCAGCAGCTCACCAGAAAAGCCAGAAGGAAATCTGTAAATCATTAGAAGTGGAGGACACTTGGCCTCCCGAATAAATTTTGAAAGGGTGTCTTGCGGAAAGCAGTGTCTGAGAAAATACCCCTTCAAAGCTTTGCAAACCCCTAATAGTCAGTTACGATGGTTGCAATTCAGAGATAAACTTTCCATGGCCAAACCTATGGAGCTAAGCAAGGAATAAGCAACCAGATCCCTTCTATATGTTCTGGATTTCAATTTCCATATCCTAATGATATGGCAAAGGACTGTAAGAACTCTAATCTTAAATTCACCAGGTTGCCTATTGCAGGAATACATTTTGGAAATGTAGCCTTGTCACAATTATCTCAGAGCTTCCGAATATCGAAGACTCTCTAGTCTGATAATGGCTTCCAGAAATAGGGAACCGGCAGAGATTTTCATAAGGCTTTAGTAATGTACACTATGCAGACTGCTCTACTAGTCCCTCAGAAGTTTACCTAAAAAATCACAATGAGTCACTGGACGACAGAAGGAAAACTGCAATGCACTGACTGATATTGCTGTGTTATCCTAAGGCATCAACACCTATGGACTTCCAAGCATTCCCCCATTTCCTGCACTAATTAGAATCTAAATATAGTTTCTTAGCCATCAAGCCAGACTCCTTGTGGTAAAAAAGAGCAAATCAAATGCCCAGCAGAACATTTGTTCATTTGTTTGTTTCTTCTTTGGCTGATCTCCAGAGAGATGTGCTTGAGCTACATACCAGAGCTGACTCAGTGCAGTTTACGTCATTCTGGATAAAGTTGGAGAGACAGAATTACTTTCCACCTGCCCATTTGGAACTAGCCTGGCCAGTTTTGCTGCAGCCGAATACGTAAATATTTTGTTACCAGGTGAGGCCAATGTATTCATTATCAAAGAAAACAATTTTACATGTACTTTCATCATATTGACTTAATTTATTATTTACTTTTTATAAAATATATTTATATGTATATGAAATCTTAATCTGTTCACTGCCCTGAGTCCTTTGGGAGAAGGGCGGTATAGAAATTCAATAAATAATAATAAAATAATAATATTGCTTGGATATTGAGACGTGCTACAATCAGTTGGACTGTGTGGGTCAATTTGCATCATGTAGGCACGTGTCACTAAGAATTGTTTGCAACTTTGGATCAGCAACTTCCAAGGGTCTTTATATCTAGGTTGAGTTGGGGGATGGGGGGGGGAGAAGTGGGACTGTCCCTGACCACTATTTAAGGCTTCGTTTCTTACCTTCCACAGCAGTAAGATGATACAGCCCAAGAGCAGTAGTCCTGCAGCAACAGCAACTAGCACCACCCACAACTCAATCTCGGCCTGCTGCTCTTCACTGAGTTCTGAGTCAATGTTTACAGTAAACTGAAATTAAGGCAAAGAAACAAGAAATAGACAGGTCTTTGCAAAGAGGGAAAAAAAACAGGATAAATGCAAAGTTGGTTTTGAGGAACAGCATGCTCAGAGCTATTCCTCTACTGCCCAGTAGAGAAAAACAGAGGAGCATCAGTACAAGGCTCTTAGCACGCTCTCATTGATACAATTCAATGCACTGAATGCACCTATTTATTCTTAATTACCATTTGCATTATATATTCCAAATCTCTCTCTCTTTCTCTCTCTCTCTCTCATGTTTGTGTGTCTATATATCTATATCTCTCAATCTTTATCTCTAATTCTATCTCTAGCCAATTAGGATTCAGTGCTGTCTGTCTAGGAATATGATAAATGTGCAGGAGGGAAGTTGTCTCCTTTTTTGTGTTATCCAAATGCCTTAAAGGGCCAGGAATGCTACTCATGTAGGACTTCTAATTACCTTTATAACTCTACTATCATCTTCCAGACCTTCAGCTAAATGCACATATGCTGAGATGGAAGATGAGGAACATAATCCTGTTTTCACCCCTTTTGGAAACAAATTAGGCCTTGAACTAATATATCATTCTGCATCTACACATCCATGTTATTTAGAAGAAGGAAAGTAGGTCAATAAAAAAAGAACCCACCCTAACACTAATGACACTAATACTGTTACTGCCCTTATAAAATGTAACACTTGTTAACTTTTAGCAGAGTGATTGGTCTTTTCGCAGAGAGAGAAACAATGGCAGCCTCCTCACTAGATTCAATAGATGGCAGGTTGGCGTGTTTTCATCAATTGTTGTAATTGAACACAGTGGACTGAGGGCAAAGGGCACAGAGAGAAATAGGGAGCTGTGATGTAGGAAAGAGCTGACATGAAGCTATTCTGGGAACTATGAAGAGAGGTTACTACCACCATGGTTTTTTCTCTCAGCCAGGAAGAAGTGTCTGAGGGGTAGTTGTTAATATTAACAGAACAGCAGCGGGGAGGAAGGGCGAAGGGCAGCACATATCTTCCTGAATTGCATTCCATGTAAAAAGAAAATAATTATTGTTATTTTAGTCAAAGTATTTTGTCAATTTAAATGGCAACCTTCCCTTCACAGGGAACAGCAATGATCCTTGGAGCAGTCCAGCCTAATTTTTTGACTTGCTTACCATTATACTTACCATTATACTTACCTACCATTACAGGTAGGTCCAGATTTAATATCCATTCGTTCAGCCACTATTTAAAGTTAGGATGGCACTGAACATAGGAAACGTATGGCAGGTCATTATAGTTATGCCATCACAATGTCCTTGTGGTCAAGTAATTGTATTTTGGGCACTCAACTCAGTTACAGCATCCCACAGTCAATTGCAACCTTCACTGCCAGCTTCCAACAGGCAAAGTCAATGGTCATGTCAACAGGAGATCACAAATATCAATCACATAACCATGGGATATTGCAATCTTGTTAGGATTCACCTAACAAGAGCAACTAGAACAATCACCACAGTAATTTAGCATCATGCCTTATAACCATAGTGAGGAGCACCTGTATTATTTTAAGCATGGAGAAGTTTCTTGTACTTAATAAGTGTGGGCAGAAGTAGAATACATATTTGATCACCACAGGTGAAGTAAGCTGAGTTGGGTTAAATTTTCAGTGAGTTCTTCTCTCTCTGGAAGTCAAAGCAATAATGGCTGTGGAAGCCCAGAGCCCAACACCTAGATGAGAGGGGTAGTGATGCACTGGCCCACCTGGATCTCCATAGGTTGCCCACCTCTGAAGAGTCCTTCTCCATGCAACCTAGGATGTCTGTAAGAGAGATTTTGTCCCCCCCCCCCCAAATGTGATTTCCATCCAGAGCATGCTGGACCATTTACAGCTTGCCTGAGTATTATGAGTATAATACTGAGTGAATGAGTATTAAGTAAATCACACTAAACAAAAGAGTTTCACAAAAGCATGGTAGAACAGTTGTTCTCTTTCCAGATGTAGGTTATCAGATTACAAGGCCGCAAACATGAACATGGTTTTTGTGTCATACACTGAGGGAACTTGACAACTAGCTCACCCTCACAAACGAAAAAAAAAAAAAAGGTTCAAGGGAGTTCCCTTCCAACTCTCCAAAGAGGTCTCACTTGTGTGCCAAATGATTTCATCAGTCTGCAAAAGCATGGCAAGACTAGGCCAGAGTCAGACCTGAAAATAAATTCCAGGAGTATTGCTAGAATCTGATAATTATGGAGGAAGGAAAAGAGCCGAGAGTCATGTGGAAAAGATCTGCCATACCTTCATCCTCAATCCATGTATACCTTCCCTCATGATAATACTTTCACTTCCTCTCTGACTGGCCAGCAACTTTTTCAACATCACTTTGCATCCTCACTGGGTAGTTTTACATGACATGCATTGGTTAACCTACTTTCTGGATACATATAATATATTGAACTATAAACTGACCAATCATGTTGGCTTTGTGTAATATGAGAAACCACCACCACTAACACACCCACACACAAAGTAAAATTGGACAGTGACCTACTCTAAGAGCTATTGGGCTTTGCTGTAATAAAAAAGCTACTGCAGAAGATAAAAGAAGAGCTTGCCCAAAGCAGTTGGATTATTTCACTAACTGGATGGGCCAAGGCCTGGAGTGTGTAAACAGTAATCAGAAGAATATTGGATTTACTTCATCTTTTTACTCACCAACACTGTTTGATTTTTCATATTGATTGTAGAGGAGTTTGTCCTAAGGAAAAGAGTCACTTGCCCATCTACCTTGACACGATCAAAGTCATTGTAATCCTATAAGAATCAATATGTTAAAAGCAGTTAGGTTCCCCTTGCACATATATGCTAGTCATCCCCGACTCTAGGCGGCACGGCTCATCTCCGTTTCAAAGCCGAAGAGTCAGCGCAGTCCAAAGATGTCTCTGTGGTCATGTGGCTGGCATGAGTAAATGCCAAAGGCACACAGAATGCTGTTACCTTCCCACCAAAGGTGGTCCCTATTTTTCTACTTGCATTTTTTACGTGCTTTCGAACTGCTAGGTTGGCAGAAGCTGGGGCAAGTAACGGGAGCTCACCCCATTATGCGGCAGTAGGGATTCGAACTGCTGAACTGCCGACCTTTTGATTGACAAGCTCAACATCTTAGCCTCCCTTCAAAAACAGCTACTTCTGTTTATCTATCCATTTAACTTTGAGATATGTGTGTATAGTAGGCAATAAGCCTAATTAATTCATGAAATAAATAAATTCAGCCACCATGGAAAAATAATTCTTGCCCCCTTTGCCACCATTATTATATGAATGCCTTAATGGTTCTTAGCTGCCAGATTATTTTGCAACAGTCCATGATTGCAAAAAAGAAAAGAAAACCATTTGCATCCTACATACCAGGCCAAGCAGTGTGCTACTGAATGGGAACAGAAGAGTTAACAGCACTTACCTCAATTAAAGTGCTGTTCCAAACTCTTGCTCGGACCTTCACATATGTAACTGCTCCGATATTCCACAAGGGGCATTCAAACCAGATGCAACGAGAAGTTCCTTTGGAACAACTCTGAAAAGGAAAAAAACGGAATGAGGCAGGGGAAAAGAATCTGGTGTGTTATTCAAAGGGCGTTTGGTATAATGTACAGTCACAAGGACTTTTCATTTCTTCCTTTTAAATGGCACTTGAAAACGACCAGGAGCAACAGCATATTCCCTAAAAATTCCAACTTTGCAATATAGCAACATTTCAAGGGTACGATGCTGGCACTAAAAACATGGTAAAAAATATAGATAGGAACAAGAGGTCCAAGAAACCTGGTTCAATTCCCTTTTGAGCCCTTGGAAAAAAGAGCAGAAATTTGTCAACAAAATGACATATTGATGTTGTTGCCATTTTTTGATGTGAAAATGTTTTTAAAAGAGTAGGAATGGATGCCATTATTATTTCTTCCCATAAAACCTCTCAAAATTAAGATACAGGGACACCAGAAGGCCTCCTACAGCTTGCTAGACATTCAAGAGAGTGAGTTATTGCCCTTAAAGTCCACAAAATTGTGCATCCCTGCTCTTAAGATTTGGAAGGATTGGGATCAATGCATGGGTTCTTGAAATATGAATGGCCACAGTTTCAATTATTTTTAAAAAACTATATCTAGATCCAATTCCTACTATACCAGGGGTCTCCAACCTTGGCAACTTTAAGACTTGTGGACTTCAACTCCCAGAATTAGAGTTGAAGGCCACACGTCTTAAAGTTGCCAAGGTTGGAAACCTCTGTACAGGGGTGAAATCCAGAAGGTTCTGGCAGGTTCTGGAGAACCGATAGCAGAAATTTTGAGTAGTTCGGAGAACCGGCAAATACCACCTCTGGCTGGCCCCAGGAGTGGGGAGGGAATGGGGATTTTGCAGTATCCGTCCCTTGCCATGCCCACCAACAGTAAAACAAGTCCAAGTACAAAATTTAAAAACATTTAAAAAGCATATTAAACCATTGGCCTAATCATTAAAAATAAACCCCAATTAAAAATCATGTCTAGGCCAGCCCCGCTTGTTGGAATAATAGCGTCTTGAGGGCATGGCGAAAGGTGCGTAGGTCAGGGATTCTCCATATCTCCGGGGGCAGTTCATTCCAAAGGGCAGGTGTCCCCACAGAGAAGGCTCTCTCCCTGGGGACCACCAGTCGACACTGTTTGAGAGTCCCTCTCTGTGGAAGTGTATTGGCTGCTGGGAGGCTATCGGCAGCAGAAGGCAGTCTCGTAAGTACCCGGGTCCTAAGCCATGAAGCACTTTAAAGATGGTAACCAACACCTTGAATCGCACCCGGAAAACCACCGGGAGATAGTGCAGCTCGCGCAGAAAGGGTGTTACATGGGTGCACCGAGTCACTCCCATAATCGCCTGTGCGGCCGCATTCTGGACCAGTTGGAGCCTCTGAGTGCTCTTCAAGGGGAGCCCCATGTAGAGAGCATTACAGTAGTCCAGATGGGTGTTTTGGTGTTAATTCAATCCTGACTGCTCTTTAGAAGGCCAGATCTTGAAGATGAAACTCAAATACTTTGGCCACCAAATGAGAAGGAAGAACTCACTAGAGAAGAGCCTAATGCTGGGAAAAATTGAGGGCAAAAGAAGAAGGGGACGATAGAGAATGAGGTGGCTGGATGGAATTACTGAAGCAGTAGGCATGAGCTTAAATGGACTCCAGAGGATGGTAGAGGAGAGGAAGACGTGGAGGAATGTTGTTCATGGGGTCGTGACAGGTCGGACACAACTTCGCAACTAACAACAACAACAACAAATTTTATATTGTAAACTAACAAAAAGGATAATTTGGAAAGGCAAAAAAAAATTGTTTTAAGTAAAAAAAAAGAACAGAACAGAACAGAAAGGATATCTAATGATGGAATGGTTACCAGTGCTGTTTCTGATCTAGCTTTCTTTGAAGATGCTAAGGTGATGGGAATCTCAGCGTTTGGAGATGCCTGCAACTCACGTTTTCTCCGTGCTGGGGAAGTGTTGTGATCTATTTGCTGAAAAAGGAGAAACATTAGCTGTTATTCCATCCGTGAGCATCAAGAAGTGTAAGAATACTTGCCCCCACCAAGAGGGTGCCTCATAATCAGGGGATGATTCTTCATCCTGTAGGAATCAGATGTTACTGTTGGACACTTTTCTTTTTGCTAAGATCCTATGCTATAACATTAAGCATGCCAGAAAAAGTTCATTAATTGCAATTCTGTTAATTTCACTTGAGAAACAGATTAAGTATATACCAATTTTAATAATAAAATATCTTACTTTTGAAATATTGTACAAAATTCACACAAAACCAACCCAGTCAGCTAATCAAGAATCTTCATTTTCAGCCCTTTCAAAATATCCTGAGAATGCAACTTCAAGAATGCCCACTTGTTGGCACTACTAGCAAGGAATTCGGGGAGAGGCAATCCTCACAAAGCACACTATTCAAAGTAAACCTGGTATCTATACATGAATCAGACAGTGATATTCCTAGAATGAAGGCGCTAAGGAGTTGATCTCAAAATATACATATTTATATTAAATGGGGATAGAGAAAAAAAAGAAAAGAGGCTGGGAACAGATCCTAGACTCACGGTGAGATTGAGGGGATTGATGACTTCGTCAGATGGTTCACAATACCACTCTTCTTTTCCTTTTATCAAGATTTCAGTCGGGTAGAGCAGCCACTTTCCATTACTGGCTTCATAAGGCCATTCAAAGCCTAACGTGATTATTCCCAGAGAAGCTAAAGACTCACTCTTTGTAGTCACCTTAAACAAATAACAACAAAAATAACATATTGATAATCCATTTCATTCTTCAATTTGGAAAACTGTTGGTAATTCTTCATGATTAGGCTGAAAATTGCAGTGATCTTGCATGCATCTTTCCACTGATTTGCTCTTCCTAGATGAAAACCAGCCCAAGAGATAGCAATTCTGAATGAAATTTGCTTAAAAGTTAAAATATGTTGTAACTAGCAAAGTGTCAGGAAGGAATGGGGTTAAACACTCCTATGCCATAGTAGTCCTTATTAAAAAAAACAATTGTAGTCTCCCAAATCTAGTTTAGTAGATTTTATGTTTAATATCTCTATAGTATAGCCATAAAAGAAAGCTCATTCTTGACATCTATTTTTCTGTTCTATAATAAAGCCAAGAATTTTGGCTTCAATTGGTTACATATATTGGTAATTTGTATAATAGCAGGAACGAAGAAGAGCTTAAGAAAAAAACTGTGTTAATTATTTTTTATTCTCACACAATAATAAAGGGTCAGAATTTTAACTATAAATGAAGGACAATTTTCATTCATCCCCCCCCCCATCTCTCTCTTTCTCTTTCACACAGCTTTCTGTGATCAATATAAAAATGAAGTCCACGTGTTTTTTCAAAAATCTATTCCCAGTCCTGTCCTCAAAGTTTCTTTTTCAGTAGCCTGATTTAGGAGAGAAAATTTTTCCTTGTTGCTATTAGACAATTAGATTTAATCACTATTTACTCCTATGTCTGGATGAAAAGGGACAAAGGTTGGGTGTTAGACTGTGAAAAAAGAAAAAATCACTGCTATGGAAACAAAGAATACAATTTAAGGTCTGACTGAAATAGGCAGGGACCATTCATTCTCTAATGTGCTGAACACCACAGGTGGAACTTATGGCTAAACAAATAAGTATTAGACAAGTATTAAACAAGTTGAAGTCAGAACTCCTTGTCCAACTTCGCCATGATGAGAAAATCAAGAAAATCTATCCAAATGGACTGCTGAGTACAAGAAGTCCTCGCTTAACAAACAGGTTGTTTTACAACTGTCAAAATTTATAACAGCTATGAAACGGGTGCTTTCATAAAATCCATTCCTTTCAATGGATGTTTTCTTCCAGAAATTGGCAAAAAAAATTAAAAATGCCCCAAACTCATGAAAACATCATGAATCATACTCAGTCACATGCACCTCTCTGCAGTTATGTGACCATTTGTTAGACAGGTCAGCTTTATGACCAG
The DNA here is from genome assembly GCA_038048745.1 of Coluber constrictor foxii. Classification (NCBI taxonomy): domain Eukaryota; kingdom Metazoa; phylum Chordata; class Lepidosauria; order Squamata; family Colubridae; genus Coluber; species Coluber constrictor. The sequence goes on from CM075961.1 coordinate 70,571,979, forward strand.
CCATGGTGTTCCCTGGTCACATGACAGGGTGGATTTTTGGCATTTTTGCCAGTTTCTGGAAGAAAATGTCAATTCAAACAAATGGATTTGCTTAATGATCACAGTAGACCCTTACCTGGAAGTCCAACTCAATGGGACTGCCTACATCTTCTTCATGCTTCATGGCTGATTCTCCCATGACTTTTCCACTAAAGTATGACTGAAGCCACCGATTGATTCTACCGTGAAGAAATAGAAAAGTTGGAAGAAAGATTTTCACAGGCTTGGCTTGTTTTAACAAGCTAAATGTTGAGGTCATAGTTTCCTGGGAACCTTTTGTGTCATTCAGTAACATAGAGAAGTAGGACCTACAAAATTTCTTCCCTCCAAACATATTAGGATTGGAACCCTCTGGATTCCTGGTCTTTGACTATTTTAGCTGGGAAGTCTGAAAGCTCCAGCTGTGATACATCTGGAAAGCACCATGTTGAGGTAGAATAATCTAGAAGCCCAGCTATATTCAAAGACTGGGTTTTCTTTATGAAGGGAGACATACATTGGGATTCATCAAAATTTGGCATGGCATTTTGTCTGGCAATGAAACTCCCTTTCCATATTTTTTTCTTTCTTAACTCACGTCAAAACTTTAAGAAGATACGTACATGCTTAGTGATGCATCAACTGTGTAGTCCACTAACAAAGCTGCTGTCACTAGTTGGAGATCTTCTTGATAGCTTATCCTGTACAAATACAATAGTCAAAAGGTCTATCAGATTATTTTTAAAGTGATCCCAAAGAATGTAAACTATTGTTGCATTTTGTAATTACTACAAATTATCTTAGAGGTTTGAATCTAATTATCTTAAAGGTTTGATAGGAGTCCACACAGTGGTTCCTCTTCCCATCAGTTGGTACTAGTCTTGCTATTTTTTGTACTACCTCGTGCAATATGAGAAATTAAAAAAATAGTACTCATGTGATTCCCCTATGAGCTTTATATATTAGAACAATTCAATATTACAGTAGGTGTGGTTCATAGTTACAGATTTACTTTTTGCCACCAAAGTCTATCTGACTCACACATACAATTAAACATCATTTACAGACCTGAGAAAATAGAGTGGACTGCACTACTTTCAACTACAGGTACATTAAACTTTAAAGTACAGGTAAACTACAATTTAATATATACTGTGAATAGAATAGAATTAGAATAGAATAGAATAGAATAGAATAGGATAGGATAGGATAGGATAGGATAGGATAGGATAGGATAGGATAGGATAGAATAGGATAGAATAGAATAGAATAGAATAGAATAGAATAGAATAGAATAGAATAGAATAGAATAGAATAGAATAGAATAGAATAGAACTCTTTATTGGCCAAGTGTGATTAGACACACAAGGAATTTGTCTTGGTTCATATGCTCTCAATGTACATAAAAGAAAAGAAAAGAAATTGCAATTACTTTAAACTACAAGTAAAAAGTATAGGTAAAAGTTAAATAAAATAAATAAAAATAAATAAATTACAATTTAATATACACTGTTGATTTTGCTTATGCAAAACAAAATGTAATAGCAACAGCCTTCCTGAAAGAAGAAATATAGAACATTCCTCCTTCCTATGTTAATCTTTATAATAAAGTTGTAATTTATAAGTACTTTCCCCCCACTTTTAATATAACATACTAAAGTGGTGTGATATATTGTATTTGTGACTTTCTTCTCTTTGATATATTGATCCAAGGATAACTGATTTCACTGGAGGGAGGGGTATGTGTGTGGGAGTGTGTGTGTGTGTGTGTGTGTGTGTGTAGATATAAACTGCTCTAGATAGCAATAGTATCCAAAATAACCCAAAATAGAAACCATTTTGTGGATTCATTATTGATAAGAGGACAAGACTCACGTGGAACGTTGAATCTGGACAGTGATATTCTGGGTAGATAAAGTAATCCCACCAATTTCAAATGTGATAATCAGCTCTGTCTGGAAGAGAAGTCAGCTTGTGCAATATTTTGTTAACGTTTGGATGACATATTTTAATCATGTTTGCAGTCTGAGGTTCAGTAGACCGCCACAACAACTACACAAACATCTGTGGCGAGAATCATCTTTTATCAGCCGAACTGTCTGGAAGAGCAAGACCTGGCTTTGGTCTTGGTGACTTTTAATCTCAAGTCTGGACTATGGACTTGTCCTTTCAAGACAAACATTAGACTGGATAAATAAATTATTTTTCAATAGCAGTATCTCTTGCTATTAATTCACGTTGAAGAAGAACTGGAGCTCTTTGTGAGAATAATCAAATAAAATGCACTATTGCTGCAGTGAATTTGCTAATAAAGAGTCCAGTGTTTGATGCATAGCTATTGATAAAGCTGAAAGCAGAAATTCTTCTTTCCACATTGCCAATGTTTACCAGTTAAAAACTAGGATGTAAATCTAATCTAGCAAATAATATTAATAATTTTAAAAATACTGTGGTCGATGCTTATTATGGTTGAAAGGATAAGGTGGTCCTGAGCAATTAGGAAAACACCCCATTGAAGAGACCCACACAAAAGAACATTCGTTTTTCCAAAGTGTCCAAATCAGAAACAATTTACCTGCTGATTCCTTTTGAAGGGATTGCCCAGTTCACATATCACTGTCTCCTTGACAGTGCAGGTCCCACTCTGAAAGGAATAAAAGACACACTTCATTGTCTTATTGCCTTCTGCCTTATTTTTCTTGTATGTAACTCAATACAGTATTGACAATAAGTATTGTCAGGAATGCTACACATTCTTTCCATGAACGGTTTTCTTTCTTGTATATATTTATATATTCATATGTTTATGTCTCTCTGAGTGTATACAGTATAAGCATATAAGTATGTATGTGTGTATACATATCGGAAGAATGTTTTATGGCCCCCATGTCTTTTCCATTTGCAATTCCACTAGAAATGAATTGATTCTTAAGCAATTATGAAATAAAATAAGTTTTATACACAAACCAGGATCTACATATGGTGATCAGAATTTTGATGTAGCCCCAACATCCCCCAGATTCAATATACTATATGAACAAAAAAAAAATCCTTTGCTCACATTTTTTTTATCGGTTTAATAAACCAAAAAACAAAAAAGTAAAAAAGGGGGGAAATATGTTTATATACATAATATAAACATTATAGAAGATCAAAGACTGAAGTGAAAATGATGGTCATAAAAAATTTTTAGAAACAATTTCAGAAAGGCAAAACATGCAAAAACATAAAGAAAAAATTACTGTAAGAAAAAATATACCCCTTTTCGCTCAAAGTAAGATATCTTCTGATAATAAGCCCAATCAGGCTTTTGAGCGCATGCACTAAAATAAGCCTCTCCCCAAAAATATTTAAACGCAGAGCTGGAAATCAGGTAAGATGGCAAGAGGAGCCCCATCTTGCTCCACGCTTCCCAAAAATAATAAGACCTGTCTGAAAATAAGACCAAGCGCTTATTTTGGGGTTCAAAAAAATATAAGACAGGGTCTTACTTTCGGGAAAACATGGCACTAAAAAATTATTTTTCTTACCCCAAGAAAAATAATTGATTACACTTCTACTGTGAATATATACAGTTAATTTTTCCACTATTTTTAAATTTTAGTCTCCAAATCCTGATTGATTTGGAGTCTCCAAATCTCCAAATCAATCAAGATTTCCTGATTGATCCTGATTTGATCAATCAGGATCAATCTGCATTGATGGTAAGATTTCTCTCGACCAATCTTTTGCCACTGTCGGCATGTATTTTAATAAATTGAAAATATTTCATTTTTTCTCTGGGAACACATCTAATAAAAATATTTGGGTTTTAATAAAAAAAAACGTTGAATTTTTTGATGTATTTTTTACAGTACTTTTGGATCTTTTTCTATAATCACCATATGTTTGTTATGGCTTTTCCAAAATGTATGATTTATCAATCATGGCACTAGTTGACAGTTATCTATAATCAATTTATAATAGTATAGGCTATTATATACCAATTTTCCCTTAAACTGGAACATGTAAAATTCATTGATTTGCCCCCCATACACAATTCTTGTTATTGTTCCGCTATTATTACTTCTTTGAAGTTTTGCATCCATTTTATCATGAAGTTTGTTATTTGTTCTAGCTCTGTGTCATGTTTAAGTAACAATGCATAAATACATCCTAACTTATTATCTTGATTCTTTTTTTCTTCTTTAAAATCGTGGCTTATTTTTCCTGTTTTTTCCTGTGATAAATTCCTTCTCTTATTAAGCAATCCTTGTTGTTCCTTTAATCCACTACATTTTTCAGTTCAGATGTATGATACTGGCATATACGACCAGATCATTCTTATTTTGTCTCTATAGTATCATCTGATATTGGGAAAAACTAGTCTACTTCTCTTAAGTCTTGTGCAACACTGAATCTTACTCTTGTTTTTAGATTCCTATTTCATTTTTGAGATTTTTGATATGATTTTACTGCATCTGTAGTGGAGCCCAATTTATTAATGGAAAGCTGATGTAGTGCTCAGCTCCAACAAAAATAGTGCATTTCTGATTAAAGCTTTTGAATCTTGACATATCTTAATTTGTTCACTTAGTTGATACAATTCAACCAGTGGTGGGATTCAAATTTTTTTACTACTAGTTCTGTGGGCATGGCTTGGTGGGCGTGGCATCACTTGGTGGACATGGCGTGTCTTGGTGGGCATGGCAGGGGAAGGATACTGTAAAATCTCCATTCTCTCCCCACTCCTGGGGAAGGTTACTGCAAAATCCCCATTTCCTCCTGATCAGCTGGGACTCGGGAGGCAGAGAATAGATGGGGACGGGGCCAGTCAGAGGTGGTATTTACCAGTTCTCCAAACTACTCAAAATTTCCACTGCCGGTTCTCTAGAACTGGTCAGAACCTGCTGAATGCCACCTCTGAATTCAGCCATGGCAATACTTGTATACTTTCAGGCTAGTCATTAGCTTCATCTGCAAAGTAACTGGAAATTATGAATCTTGAAGAATATTATTCTGATCTGTTAGAAATGCTTCCATCCAGGAATTAATAAAGAAAAACATTACTTAATGCAACACTTGTAAATTTGTGTGAGACAGTACAAAGGACTCAACAGTTCAGCCCTGGGCTACATGTATTTTCTTTTATTAGGACTTATAAATTTTTCTGGAAAGCCACGAAGTGCAGAGCTGAATGGAACAGTACCCTAATGCTATCCCAACTTTCAGAAAATACCCACCGGCCGAATTGAAGAAGGCAGCAGAGAGGGTGAGAAAGTGATATTGAGGAGGGCCTCATGAGCATCCTCTCCATTGATAGATGATGTTGGCTTATTAGTGACTTTGATGCTCAAATTCAGTTTCTTGACTTCCGAACTATACTGTAACACCTGCACACCATCTCGTCTATAATGGAAAAGAATAGTACAATTGAGAGAGGATGATTGAAAAAACCATATATGCTCTTCCATTCATTGCATAACTTTGGTCAAAAGTGTTCTAGGATAACAATAGGCAATTTAGTACTCCCCCCAAATTTAGGACTATAAACTTCACAATTTTCAGGAAACATTGGAGTTCTTTGAAATCATCATACAAAACTCCTAGAAGAGACTTATCCTGCCTTAGAGCAAGAAGTAGGAACTCATCAATGATATGCTTTTGTCCCCAGCTGAGAGACAATTTCTACTGAAATGCTTCCAGAACTGTGCAATGTTATAACTGTCTGGTGATGAAACCTCACTTATCTAAGCCAGCCAGTCAAAGGGTTCTAGGGCAGGTCATCTCCGTGATAACAGTAGCGTGCACCAATTGTGATTTTATTCAGTGATTTTTTAAAACTCAGCACATACATCATTTAGAAGCTACTATATTTATTGCCCTGAAATAAAACTCTCAAAAAGGTGTCTATCTTAAGTGATGAGCATGATGCGGAAAGCATTCAGAACTAGACAGAATTCACCACAAATTTATGATTATTTATTTATAACAATTAGAGACATTCCACATGTTCTTCTTCATCCTCATCTCACCCTTCCCTCAATAAGCCAAATTCTCTCACCTGGGCAGCTTTTGGTTCTTTTCATTTAGAAAGAGTGCCTGAATCTGCAAGTTGCTATTGCATTGGCTGTCACTTCCACATTCCTTCTGAAATTGAATCTGAAAACAGACGTTTTGAGTCAACAAAATGAGAAAAAAAAAATGGGAAAGGTTGTTCATTTAGTTTGTAGGCTGCATTGTGTATATCAACTTTCTCTGACTTGATGTTCTCCAGAAGCACTGGACTGTAATTCATGTCTCCTTCAAGAAACATGGCCAGAGGAAGCTATTTTAAAAGATAAACTGGAATACATTAGCATGGGAAGGAAGACTTTTAGAAGAATGGCCCTGTATGTAATGAGGATCAATCTTTCACTACAACTGAGCCACAATTATTATCTTTTTGCACATTTACTACATATGTACTATGTCACGGATGCTAACCAAAGTTTTCTTTTAAAAACTACTTTTGTAGAGGGTGTTTCCAAGGACAATATTGAATGTTTGAATTATAAATCACCCAGACTCATTGCTGAGATGGGTGACTGTAGAAATCAATCGAACAAACAAAAAATATATAAACATGATGCACAGAAAAGGCAGTACTCTTTGTTCTTCCCAAGTATGAACATCTAAAAATGCTTCCCCACCCACTCTCCAATTAAACTTTTGGGAGAGCTTCTTTCAAAGAAAGCTTTTAAAAGTCTGTTTATTATGATGTAAGAAGAAGAGATTATGAGTCAGATAGGAAGGCCTCACAGACTGCTAAGTTAATGGGTATTGTTTATGATCTTTCCTCTCAATGAGTCTATTTCTTTATAGTCACTGTCTCCAACCTTCTTTTATGTATATCCTTCTTGAACCAATCTATTCAGCTCTTGCTTTTCCAGGAGATGGCAGAAAAAAGTAGCAACAGCCAAGCCTAGGATTTTTATGGATTGCTATAGTGGATTTCCACCAATGTCTAAAACTGCAACTCCCTAAATTTGATTGGATTAACCAAAAGAATTATATTAATGTGATTAAGGGTAACTGACACTAAAATTATCACATTATATTTCTACACACACTCTAAACATAGTTTAGGTTCAATCTTGTCAAAGTATGTGAACACATTTTTCTAGAATGAAATTTATTCTAAAATTTAAAGATAATGACTAATCTGTTCCACCAGATGGTGCCAGAGGACTGTTTGCTAGGTGAGCTATTAAGTGATAGAAAAAAATTGAACCTGCCCATTTACAAATAATTTTCATCTGCATGGATAAGTCAGGGACATGCACACAACTCTTCCTACAAACACATCACCTGTTTGCTTCTTGCAAAAGCCTACCACCCACCACTAATCAAACACTGAAATATTAGTGTGCAATCTACATGGCCATTTCAACCCAGGAGAGAAAAGGTGAAAAGAATAGGAGGAAAAATTAAAGAGAAGGAAGAACTAACCTCAGTATAGTTTTCACGAGGCTGATCATCATTCAAAACAGGAAATGCATTAAGAGAGCGTAATCCCAACTGGAATCGCCGGGGCTTTTCCGAAAGAGAGTACTTCATAGAGAATGCAATGGGGTGCAGCTTGTCTCGTATGTCATCCTGCAGAATGAGCAATAATTTATTTCAGACAGCCCTAAGATCAGTTCTGAATTTCTGTATAGTTTATGGAGAGACATGAGGGTCCTCCCCATTCCCCACTCCCACCCCCCAGGTTATACTGATTGTTCATCATCACATTTTATTTTGATGGAACTTTCCTCTCTGTTCTTGGTATTCTTTTATTGAAATGTAAATTGGCTTATCATGCTAAATTATCCTGCCCAATATTTTCCATTAGTACAAGCGTACAATGATTAGAGACACTTTTCATCAGGCTGGTCCCTCCAAACATGTTAGAAATATAACTATCCAGAATTTCAACCAGTGTTACCTATTATACATCCAGGAAGCCATGTAAAGGAACTGCTTTACATACATATTTATCAATTTTAGAAAACTTCCCCAACCCTCCTCCTTAGGCAAAAATTCAGTTCTTATTATTTATAACACTGTAATCACATCACCCCTCTATGCTTAGAAGTCCCTGGTAACACCAATTTATGTGTTTAAAAAAATCCTGTACTGCTGGTCTTGCATTACATAAATATAAACAACTAAATTTAAATAACGCTAAGGTTTTTAGGAAAAAGGAGACAGGATAGAAACAACCTAATGAAATATTGCAGGCAAGAGGGTGTTTAGCTCAACTATTCCATTTTATGTCTTGAATTGATTATTCCTAACCTGTAGAAGGACTTTCAGGTTTTGGCACTTGCTTGGCATGGAAAACTGTCCCTTGTAGATTGCAGAGTTGGTTTCAGCAAAATATACACGGGGTGGCCGACGGTACCGGTCAGCTTCCACAATGTAATCCAGCTCTGAAGTCAAGGAAAAAATGGATCAGGGGCATTACCAAGATCCAGTAGCCTAGATCCTAGAATCATTCAGTAATCATTCAAAGATATGATGGCGCTGAAAACTGAAACCTATAACAGGTCATCTAAGTTGTAGCCATCACAGATTCCCTCCACGTCATGAAATCATGACTTATGATTTCATGCTGGAGAAGCCAGCATGAAATCATAAGTCATGATCATGTCACATCACAGTTATGGTGATTTGTTTAACAACTGCAACTGGAACTGGAACTGATGTCATAAGTTGGCAAAATCATGTGACATTTCACTTAACCATACTGCTTAGGAATGGAGGTGCTGGTATTAATTATAGTTTGTAAGTGAGGACTATATTTTAATCTCATTCTTTATTCGAATCAAGGCATGCAACAAAAAACAAATACACCACTAAAGATATTGGTAGAGAAAGTGGCTCTCCTACCTTAAGGATAAAAATTCCAGGGCCAGCAGACACCCTCCCAACCCTCTTTCTTTACAAATGAATTCTCCTGAATGGAACAAATCTTCCCACTTCTACTCACTGATAGTTTCCTTGTATTTGGGATCTCCAGCACTTTGAGAATAGGAGAAGCAGAGCTCTACCTTCATGCTGTAAATGAGAAGATAAGAGGGGAAAGGAGAAAGAAAGAAAAACAAGGTGCTCCGTAAAGAATCTGCAGGGACAGATAACTGAGGTTCCTCCAAACAAAACCCAAATCCTGTTATGGCCTGTACGCAGCCTGTGTGGCTGGTGGCTGATTTGGACAGTGAGGAGGCTGGTGTGGTGCTACGCCAGCAGCCTGTGCAGCTGGCACTCGAGTCGGACAATGAGGCTGGAGAAGATGTGGTGCCAGAGGCGGGGATTCAGCCAGGGCCTTCAGAAGCTCCCTTAAGTGAAGAGGACGAAAAGGAAGAGCCTCTTCTCAATGAACGGGTGCACAGAGGAGGAGGTCTCCTCAAGGGTAAGGCTTGGGGCTAATTGGCCAATCCCCTAGCCTATTTAAGGAGGAATGTTGACTGAAGCAATTTGCTGGGAACAACCATTCACTCTCCTTTGTGCCTTGATCTTAGTTCTCTGCAAATTGCTTCTGGGCTTTCTGCCAACCATAGTAAGATTAAGATTCTATATTCTTTGGATTCTTGTGGGCTGTTGAGAAAGTCAATTAACAGCCTTTGTCTGAAAAAAACCCTGATTTTATTTTAGTAAACTAAGGTTTGTACAGACTTTGTGTGTGCTGTGTTCTTTGGGGTCCGTAGCTGGGGCAGAACAAACCCATAGCCTTTATAGAGAAACATATCACCCTAAATTCAAAGTCACACGGCACCACATAGGAAGCTCCAGTCTTGGCATATCAAAATTATAGTGACAGCACTTGAATTATATTAGGAAGTCCTTTATCTGGGAATTAATCAGTGCCAAACTTTTAGATGGCTCTCCCTGTTTTGTTTGCAACAAGGAATGATGTTTCAGAGGCCCAAAGCTTTCTTTGAAAAATCAATTCTTGCTAAGAGAAGAGGAAAGTAATTTTTTCATGCAAATGGAAGATCATTCTCTCTCTCTCTCTCTCTCTCTCTCTCTCTCATCTACTTTGAATCAGAAAATTGTCAAATCTGTTATTCTGTCTATTTTAGTCAAGGACAATTTCATTTTATTTATTTACAGAGTTGGCATTGCACATTGTAAAATGGAGCTTTTCCAACTTGGTGCCCAGGAGATTTGTAGAGACTGTGATTCTCAGAACTCCTAGTCATTAGCCTCTGGACAATACCAGGCTAGGAAAGGCTAATTTTAATTAATAATTATAATTAATTAAAGAGGGAAGTCCTATATGCAAATAATGCTATGACAATCCCACTTTAGAGAAGAGATGCCCCTTTTGTTCATGTTTTCACACCTTTAACAATATCTTTTCATTTTGATTTGGTGCTACTTCATATTTTCTTAGAAACTGGTTTAAGAAAAGCTAAGAAGAAATGTGTTCAGTGCCCAATCATATCTGACAAGTCAGATATGATTTTATATATGCCATCTCTGTAATAACATTTTTGAGGAAAAATTGCTAACTAAAACAGAAAGGAACCAACATGAATTTAAAGTTGGAAAAAATATATGTTGACAAAATCAACATTAATAAACCCTGTCACCCTTAAAGTAAGCCTTAGTTTAGAAGTTACAAATGCCTAATACTTCCAGATGTTGAAGGATGCCAACTTTAAAATAAAGGCATGCTGGATAGAACTATTGGAGGGGGAAAACGCACTTTCCCCCCCCCCCCCCAAAAAAGTGGGTGAATATTGTGGTGCATCTTATACACCAAATGTTGCCATAGCCCCGCCCACCCATCGGCCCCTACCTTTCAGTCGTTTTTGGCCTCCACACGTCGCATTTTCGGTCTCTGCATGCTCCATTTTAGACCCGTTCCAAGCTACGGGATCATCATAGCACATTGCCGACGATCACAGCCTCCGCCTGTTGCGCTTTCAGACTCTATGCGTCATGTTTTCATCCCCCACACATTCCATTTTTGGCCTCTGCATGTTGCATTTACAGCCGGTTCCAGGCGGCAATCCCTGCCACCTAGAACCAGCCAAAAATGCAACACAAGGAGGCCGAAAAAGGGGCATGCGGAGGCCAAAAACATGATGTGCAGAGGCAATGATGGGCTCTGGCAATCCCTGCAGCCTGGAACAGCTGATTGGCGGTATTCCTGGAGGCCGATACAACCGCCAATCAGCTGCTGTGCTGAATCAGGATGCAATAACATGAAGCTGACCAGCTGTTTGCTCTTTGCTGCAAGGATGCTAGCCAGATGAATACCGATGGATGCTGGTAGGCAGAGGCACAATTTTTTTTCTTGTTCTCCTCCCCAAAAACTAATGTGTGCCTTATACTCCAGAGTGTTTTATACTCTGAAAAATATGGTAATCACATCTGGCGGATTAAAATTCCACCAGCTGGCTTAAACCTGAAATAACTTACATCTTATCAAGTCCTCTATCTTCTATGGGACAGGATGCCATGTTCCAAAAACAAATCTACAAGTCTCTTATTCAACTTTTATTCTTTAAAAAAAATCAAGCAAGGAAAAGGACTCCACAATGTCCCCGTACAGCTTGCTCCAATGTAGCCTTTTCCTTTGATTGCCAGATGTTTTTCTCATTCAAACTTAACTTGAATCTCACCACATTTTATATAAACACTCTTGTTTCTCCTCCCTGCTCTTGGTGGGGAGGGCAAACAATTGTTCTCCTAATTCTTTCCAACATCCTCTAAAATAAACTGAAAGTTGGCAACACGCTGCCCTTTCATCTTCCTTCTGTAGGCTAAATATACTCAGTTGTATCATATTTGTGTTGTCACACACCTTGAATATCCGTGTATTCAGGCATTTAAAAATCAAAAGAACATTTAGAGGGAAGTTATTACCAAGAGTTTTGAGTACATTTGCTTGGGTCCAGAGGGCTTGGAGTAACAGTAAAAGTCTTGTTTAGGATATTGATCACTGGACGGGCTCTGCAGAAAAAGGACAACAAGCATAAGGGAAAACAACAGTGAAATGAATCAGTGCATTTTTAATGGAAGTTTTTAATACATAAAAACTAATACAAACTAAACTGGAATAAAAGGAAAAGTTCAGAAGGTACAGAAAAAAGAAAAAAGAAAAGAAAAGAAGACAATAATAAAGAAGTGATTTCCAACTTCCACCACACCAAGCATAAGCTATTATAATAACTTTTCGCTCTCTTTTAAAGTTACGAATAAAAAAAAGTTAGTTTGGAAATTCTATAAAGGGGGGTTTCCCATAAAGAGGCATTGTCCAAAATTTCTTGTGGCAGCTCTTCCGTATTCAGATTTGTCTTTTGTTGTCTTCCTTGCCTTCAAACTATATAATGTCTTTGTCAGGTAAAACTTTTTTAAAAAAATTCTCAACATTTTGTAAAAAAAAAATTGCCCAATGAGATTTGTATACTTTTTCAGATTTTAATTATTAATATCCCAGTGGCTATCAATCAAAAATATCTTTAAGATAGGAAAAAGTTATAGCCAGCTTTGCCATTGTATTTGTTTTCTGCCTGGAGTAACAGTAAAAGTCTTGTTTAGGATATTGATCACTGGACGGGCTCTGCAGAAATCCAGGTACCAAATTAAGCTTGCCATTCTCAAAGTCTCTAATATCCATAAAATGCTTAAATTGAACATTTCTAAAATTGATCAAAACATGAGTTTGGCTATCTTAGTGTCCCTATTAAAGGATCCCCTGGAGATGAAGGCAAAGATGTCATCTCCCTTAGCTTCTGGCACTCCAACCCAAAGAGACCACTGTTTTACAGTCTGGAGGAGCTGCCCTTCAGAACATTTGTGGCAATCTCTCATTCTCCAGAAAGCTCTGAAGGACCAATCTAAGGCTGTTTTTTCATTCTATACAACCGCTGTCATTTCTGCTCATTTGCAGAGACATCTTCAATCAGCCATGATTCACAGCAGAAGCCCACAAAGAATCAATACAGATGTAGTGCATAAATAAAATAAATGATCCCTAATCACAATGGTGATTTCAATTACTCGGTGGTGAAGAAAATGTGCTGTTGTATGTGATCATTTGTTCCCTTGCCCAGGACATGATTTATAAAAGTGCTACTCTTTTGAATCAGGGTAACTGATAATATAGTCTTCCTCAAAATGATGCTCCCTAGATGAGAGGCACATTGACTTCATATTCATCAGTCTACCATGACCGTGAATAGCTGAGGGCTGGAAAGGATGCCATAATAGAGAGATTGGAATTTCCTTCTTCTTAAAATAGATTTTCCTTTTTTTAAGGCCAGAATATAGCGGAGTTTAATGTGTGGCTAAAGGAATGGTGTAAAAGGGAAGACTTTGATTATATTAATCATGATATCTGTACCTGGTCCAATGAAAAACTGTACAAAAGAGATGGTTTGCATCCATCAAAGAAAGGGGTTGAGTTACTTGGCATTAAATTCACAGATTTTCTAGATAAACACTTGAACTGAACAGTGGGGACAGAGAATTAATACAGAACATTTCTGTCCCCAGCAATCTAAAATTAATAGGGTTATCAGTGCTTGTAACATAGATGTTAAGGTGGGTAAGAATATCAACCTTGCTGTCAAGCAAAAACAAGCATTTAATAGCGAGTGCCATACCATGTGCACTAATCAAATAGATGGTGAGACAGTAGGGGAAAACAACAGGTTATGTAGAAAGTAAGCATAGGGTCAGTCAAAATGGACTCAAATGTCTATATACCAATGCAGAGTAACAGAGTATGAGGAATAACCAAGGTGAATTAGAAATTCAAGTAAATGAGAACAGATATGGCATTGTTGCCATTACGAAAACTTGGTAGGATGAAACCCACAAATGGAACATACAGCTAGAGGGATTTAAATTATTTTAAAGAAATAGACCAAATAAAAGAGGAGGTGGAATTGCACTGTATATAAGAAATAACTACATTTCTGCAGAAATAGAGCACAACAATGATGAAAACTGCCTGAAATGCATTGGAGTCAATGTCAAAGGGGGGAAAATGACATTGCCATAAGTGTATACTATAGGCCACCCAACCAAACAGAGAAAATAGATGAACTTTTTGCTAGTCTGTTAACTAAGGTATGTAGGAAGCACAATAGTAATGGGGGATTTTAACTACCCTGACATCAACTGGCAGACAAACTCTGCATCAAGTGGAAGATCAAACAGGTTCCTGACAAACCTAGCAGACAACTTTATTTCCCAAAAAGTAGAGACAGGAACAAGGGGATCAGCCATATTGGACTTAATTCTTACTAACGGAGACGAAATGGTAGAAGATGTTGAAGGAACCTGGGGGGCGGGCAGTGATAATGTTGGAATTCAACATTATGCAAGCACAAGCAATAGAACAAAGTCAAACTAGAGTCTTTGACTTTAAGAGAGCTAATTCAATAAATTTAGAGAGAGCCTGGGAAGGATTCCATGGATGAGAATCTTCAAGGAGAAGACAACTCAAGAAACCTGGGAAATTTTGAAAAGTGAGATTATAAAAGCCCAGTCTAGCACAATACCAATGAAGAAGAAAAATAACAGCTCTCAAAAGAAACCAGCATGGTTGCATAAAGAACTCTCTGACAAATTGAATGACAAAAAGGACAAGTATAAAAAGTGGAAAGAGGGGCACATAACTAAGGCAGAATATCAGCAAATAGCCCGAGCCTGCAAAGATGAAGTGAGGAAAGCTAAGGCTCACAACAAACAAAGGCTTGTGACAAATGTAAAAAATAACCAAAAAAAGCTTCTTCCAATATGTTAAAAACAAGAAAAAAGGCAAGGAAACAATTGGTCCATTGCTGGGATAAAGTGACAAGAAGGTGACAAACAACAGGGAGAAAGCAGAACTACTTAACTTGTTTTTTGCATCTGTCTTTACACAAAGGGAAAAAACAGTCCAACCTATCAAAAACAGCACCACTAAAAACAGATTAGGAACACAAGTTAAAATAGGGAAGAAAATTGTAAGTGAGCACCTGTCTACCCTAGACTAGTTCAACTCATCAGGACCAAATGGATTACACCCCAAGATGCTGAAGTAACTGGAAGATGTGATCTCAGAACTACTGAATTATATCTTTCAAAGTTCCTGGAGCACTGGAGAACTGGCAGAGGACTGGAAAAGAGCTGATGTAGTTCCTGTCTTCAGGAAAAAATGACACCAAGATAGCAGGAATAGCCAACACTCCAGAAGATAGATTTAAGATACAAAAGGATCTTGACAGACTTGAACATTGGGCACTATCTAACAAAATGAAATTCAATGATGAAAAAAGTAATGTTCTACATTTAGGCAAGAAAAACCAAATGACAGGTATAGCATAGGTGATACCTTACTCAATAGTAATAACTGCGAGAGGGATCTTGGAGTCCTACTGGACAATCACTTATATATGAGCCAACAGTGTGCTGCAGCTGCCCAAAAAAAGCCAACACAGTTCTAGGCTGCATAAACAGAGGGATAGAATCAAGATCACATGAAGTGTTAATACCACTTTATAATGCCTTGGTAAGACCACATTTGGAATACTGCATCCAGTTTTGGTCGCCACAATGCAAAAAAGATGTCGAGACTCTAGAAAGGGTGTAGAGAAGAGCAACAAAGATGATTAGAGGACTCAAGGATAAAACTTGTAAAGAACAGTTGCTCCTACTAGATATGTCTAGTCTTATGAAAAGAAGGGGTGACATGATAGCAGTGTTCCAATATCTCAGGGGCTGCCACAAAGAAGAGGGAGTCAAGCTATTCTCCAAAGCACCTGAGGGGAGGACAAGAAGCAATGGGTTAAACTAATCAAGGAGAGCAGCAACTTAGAACTAAGGAGAAATTTCCTGACAGTTAGAACAATTAACCAATGGAACAACTTTCCCCCAGTAGTTGTAAATGCTCCAACACTGGAAATTTTTAAGAAGAGATTAGATAACCATTTGTCTGAAGTGGTGTAAGGTTTCGTGCCTAAGCAGGGGGTTGGACTAGAAGACCTCCAAGGTCCCTTCCAACTCTGTTATTCTGTTACTAATCAGAATGAATAAATAGGGGGAGAAACCAAGACTGCTTTTAACCCTTTTTACCACACTTACCTGAGTAGCAAGACATTTTCTGAGAGAGTTCCCACCAGGAGATCAGGATAGGAATTTCCATCCACATCCATTCCACCACTGAAGGAGTAACCAAAGGTCTTGATAACAGGATTAAAATCTTCCCCACTAATGATCTGCAAAGAGGTGCAGAAAATGAGATGCAAGAAGGATATTTACAAATGAGACTAAGATCTTTGCTTAGTTTGTATATACTGCCATCCATGATGGAACTGTTCGTGGCCAAGTATATATGAACAATAGGACTACTATTAACATAAGTAGGTTACATTGATCTGACTGGAGAGGAGTTCTGGGACTTGCAGTGTTGACATATTCATGTATGTAGTAAATCAATCAAACATTACATCCTGTGACAATTACAAAATAGTTTTGCAACTCATGAAGATAATAAGATGCAATATATGTAAGAATATTTTATAAATTGGAGGCAAAGAAATCTTAATAGGGAAATGCTGCACCATCACTGAAAAACAAGAGTCTGGGGCTTCAGCTCTCTGAAAATGAGGGGCAACCAACTGCTTCTCCCAGTCTCAAAGTAGGGACTCTTTCAGGAAACCTAGTAGCAATCTTGTATCTGCCTGAGATTAGTGAAAGTTGGTCATTGCCAAGGGTCACTGCCAAGAGTGACAGATTAGTGTCACATACTAGAAAATTGAAGACTTTCCTCAAAATAAAAAGGAGGCTATAACTACCAGCCATTTCTCATTCAACAACCTTATTAACATACCCATTGTGGGGTTGGCTGCCAAACAACTTTCCTGAACAATATGGGGACATGCTGCACATAAATGTACAAATATGCTTTACCCAAAGAGATAAGGATGATAAAGAGATGGTGATAATAAAGATGTCTTTACCTGCTGTGGCTTATTAGCAAGGCCACCTACACCACTCTGGTAGATATATACTTTCCCCGAACCTTCATAGGGTGCCCCAATGGCAATATCTGAAAGGGAAGAATACAAAGAGGAAGGAGAACTTCCATTTTATGAGATCTCATAGTTCTCATTATATTTCATCTAGATAGGTTTCTTTTTAGGTTCCCATTGGAACTTTATCCAATATACTTTAACATAACTTTTCAAAACAAGTATTTGTATTACTTCCCATCACTAGTCAAAAATCTAACAAGGAATTTTCAATCTTATAATAGTTGAGTCACTATTCAAAGGAAAGTTTGAAGGAATTCTGCTGAGAAGGTGATTGCAGGTGGGCAGTATAAATATAGACTGACAGTTAACTAAGACAAAATCAATGCATCTGTGTGTGCATGTGTGTGTCTACGTGTGTATCTCTCTGTGTCTGCACGCATGACCGAACTATAACTATGAAAGGAATATGTTTCTCTTTCTCTGATATTAGATGTATAGTACAAATGGTCCTTATTTAATTACCCTTCATTCAATTCTTTCAGGGCCAAAGAACTATGGTAAGAATGACATGTAGAGTTACTTGCCTACAGACAGAATCTTGCCAGATTAAAGCAATTACCTGTATAACTGTAAATATACTCTGTGAACTGCTAAAGAAGCTTTGACTTCTTTCTGCCTACTAAACTTTCCAAGCTCTATCTCTTTATCTTCTGGGAGTGAATCCTCCCCTCCTACCATTCCAGACTACATTCTATCACATTGTTCAAATTTACAAATTGCGCTGAATGAGCGGAATTTACAACCAAACCTTGAAATTCCAATGGTTGTCTACTTTATTGTGTTTTGCCTATAATACCAGAATCTTCCCAGACTGCTTGCCCTTTCCCTTGGGAACAAACAGTTAAGGTTCCATGCAGTGGTGGGTTGCCCCCAGTTCAGACCGGTTCTATAGAACCCGTAGTAAAATTGGAGGGAGGCTCTGCCCAACAAATCTGACATCATCAGAGCGCTTCTGCGCATGCGCAGAAGAGCATGTGCACATGTGAGTGAAGCGAGAGCGTGTGTGCGGCCCCATTGCAAGCCAGTAGTAAAGGAAAGCAGAACCCACCCCTGGAACTTAGGGTAGAACCCACCCTATGGAACTTAGGGTAGGTTGGACGTAAGTTTCTTGTGACTGAACAACGACTCAAGGATAATTCCCCACTTGTCCTTCCTCCTTACCTGACTGGCATTTTTCCAACACAAACATTGCTTTAGGCCATATAAAAGGCCTAAAACACAAACACTGCTTTAGGCCATATAAAAGGGTATAGTCCAACAAGATGTGCCTCAGTAAATAGTAAAACATAACATTGTGACAAGTGTTCACAGTCTAATCGTGTTCAAGTCTAACCTTGAAAATCATCTTTGTTAATGTCGCCAATGTGAGCCACAGAGAAACCAAAGGAAGAGCCGCTCGGTCCAGTCAGTGTGAGGTTAGGATGGTTAGAGAACGTTCCCCCGAGGTTCATGTATACATAGACAGCCCCTCCTTTCTCCTCCTTCTGGTCAAAGTAGTATGGTGCTCCAATGATTAAGTCCTGCCACCTATTAATGGAGAAAGGCAGTCATTTTTACCTATATATATCAAAATTAAGCCATTTAGTACTTCTTTCAAGTTCGGACTCCCACGGACTCACCCATCGCTGTTAAGGTCAGCCACAGCAATGGAGCTGCCAAAATAAGAACCCACTTGCTTGCCAACGAGCAGCAGTCTCTTCTGAAGATCCATGCGACCATCAGTTGCCATCACAAAGACAGCTCCAGTGTGATTATAGCGAGGGGCTCCAATAATAAAAGAGAAATCTTCTCTATGCAGTACTTTGGTGCTTGCTTCTGTGGCGTATCCTATTAACAAGAAATAACAAACAGGTTATATCTTTGATCTCCCCTCTTCAAAAGAGAGAGACTGTTTGCCTCATTTTTATTTATTTGTGGATTTTGGGCAGTATATTCAACTAGAGAAAACATAAAAACAGCTATAAACATAAAATCAGACAGACAGGCCCAACTAAAATAATCTGATAAACAACAAAATCAAACAAAACAGGGGCCTTAATTAAATCATAGACATCAACCCCAAAAGCCCAGTTTTCAAAGCTTGCCATATCCTTAGAGAAGGTGCCATCCTTATCTCTTGGGGATTGCTGATTCAGAGCACCAAGGGCCACAACAGACAAGGCATACTTCTGAGATTCCACAAAATAGCAGCTTTTAATGGATTGGAGAAGAGACCTGGAGGAACCCACTTGGTGCAAGATAGGCTCCAGCATAAATAAATGAACACAAATCAATCAAGCAATCAATTTACACACTGACTGGTCAGATTTAGATCATTCTATTTTCAAGGGCACAGATTTAGGAATGAACAAGCTTCTTGAATGTACTCATAACCCTCTGCTTCTACCTATATGTGAAGTGGCATGCAATCTTCCATTAATTATAATTTCTTTTCTGGAATAAGCCATTGAAGAAAGCTGTAATTTGAAGATGACCTATTAATTTGAGTTACTCCAAAATTAAGCAATTGTTTTTAATTATAAAAAAGCAGAGTATAAAAGCTTTAAATACATATGTAAATATAATCATGATTTCATTCTCAGTTTGGCTGTTCTGAAAGCATTAATTACTGTATAATTTTCTTGTTTAGCAAAGAACTATATTAATCTATTTATATCCTAAATCAACTGAACCTGATATTGTCCTGCAGATCAGTCTCTTCATTCTGAAGCAAAGCCTGGTGACAATTTTAATTCACCATTTTAATTCTTCCTGGCCTCTAATTTTCTAATCTGAGTATGGAGCAGATCCAATGTTCAAAATCCAGTTTCAAATGAATTCATTAAATAATCTCCATTCTGAAGATCTAGTGATCTTCAGAAAGGAGGCTCAGAAAGCTTTGACCCGTATGAAATTTGCTTCTTCTCTGGAGGTCTTTCTATTTAGGGAATCAGCCATGAAGGTTTAAAAATGAATCGATGTTAAGCATGTGTGGCCCATCATATATTTAAATTATGCTATCTGTTTTCAGCCCGCTGAGAGTCATTTGACTATGAAGATGCTACATATGATACTACATATCACAAATTATTTCTATGATTTCTTTTTTTAGTCCAGTGTGTTCTTGTCAATTACATGTTCACATCTTGTGGGACCAAGGAAGCGTGTTTTCTCTATCGTAGATGCTGCTCTCTGGAACAATATCCCTCCTGCCTCTCCCCCAGGATACACACGGCTCTCATCTCCATCAAGACTGGCTCGCAAGCCTGGGATTAGAGTCTCTGTGGAGCCACTGTCTGTTTGAATTTCATTGCTGCTGTTTTGTCTGGGCAGTTATATCATTTGAGTTGTGTTTGAGTTTGGTGGGGTTTTTTAAGCTTATGCATCAGATATATAGAGTCTTTTTGAAGCCTTAACAAATCCAATAAAGAAAGAAAATAAAAATGAAGTGCAAGAGAGGAAGGAGACATTACAGTGCACCAAATCATATTTTCAACCTGACAATGGATTGCATGACAAAGTGAGAGTTGAGTGCAATTACCTAGGTAAATGTGTCTAGTTTTCCGATCTGGATAGGATAAATCTACTTGGTCCCAAATTCCTGGGTAGCTCACGTAAGCAGTTCCTGTGTAAACAAAAATGCAATCTTTAGCATTCTGATAAAATACAAATCAAAATGCAGGATACCTTTTAAAAGATTGCTGTTTGAAAAGATTGTTTCCTTTCTTCCCAGGCTCTCACCTCTCAGTCACATCCAGCAATTAATTTTCAAAGTTGCTGGATAGGAAGAATTATGATTAAAAGCTTCTGTGTCTGCTTTGTAGAGAGTCATGAGGGGTTGAGAGATTTTAAGAGTTAAAGGAAAAGAGGAGTGATATCTTCCCCAACAGTCTTCACGCATTCTCACACTGACACAAACACAAATCCTTAGGCAGATGTGCTCCAAACAGTGGAGAATGCTTTCATGTTGTGTTGAACAGTTATCACGTTCACATAGACACTCCCTCCTACGCAAGGAGATGGACGAGGAAAATATTTCTTTCAATATGTTCATTTTCAAACACTAGAAAAGGCCTGAACAATTCAGCATTATTTTGAATTCATGCATTACGCGGAGACAGTGATAATCAAACTCTTCTTCCTCAACTGCTTTTTGTTGGACTACAGAGAGAGAGTAAGGGTTGGAAAGGCGAGGACAAGGAGGAAGAACAATGAGAAGAGGGGAGGAAGAAAAAGAGGAGAAGGAGAAGGAGGAGGAAGAGGAAGAGGAGGAGGAAGAGGGGGAGGAGGAGGAGAAAAGGAGGAGGAGGAGGAAGAAGAGGAGGAGGAAGAAGAAGGTGGTGATGGTGCTTGGAAAAAAAGAGAAAGGCTCTTCTACAAACAGAAAAGGAGGAGAGAAGCAAAAAGTTTAAGTTGAAGAAAAGCTGCATGAAAGAACCAAAAACAAGTGGGAAATGGAAGAAGCAGGTATTTCAGGGGACCTGGGAAAAGAATGAGATTCAAAAGCAAGAACCAGATAGAAGGAAAGAAAGTTCAGGTGATATGAAAGGGAACAAACTGAAAAAATTGGAAATGGGACAAAGGAGACAGAAAGCTGAGATCTAGGAAGAAAGGGAGTGTGCTGAAAGCAAAAGACATAGAGAGGGTGATTATCTGGGCTATACATGGACAATACGGATGTCAGAATAAGAATCTTCTGCACTTAATCAACTTCCATAGACTGGCAGTTGACATTCAGTCATTTTCTAAGGGGGTAAAGGAGACAATCGGGGGGGGGGGATTCAAAGTGATATTTATTTATTTATATATTATTTATTATTTAAATTTATATACCGCCCTTCTCCTGTGGGACTCAGGGTGGTGCACAGCCACAGTAAAACAACATATATCACAAAATTAAAAAAATAACATATTAAATAATTTGGCCCTATATTAAAAAACTCCAGAACTAAAACACCCATTAAATTTGTTATTTAGCCAGCCCAGCCTGTTGAAACAGTAAGGTCTTAAGGGCACACAAAAGGTTAGGGATCATACGTATCTCTGGGGGAATTCATTCCAGAGGGCGGGAACCCCCACAGAGCAGGTTCTCCCCCTGGGGGTCGCTAGTCGATATTGTTTGACCGACGGCACCCTGAGGAGTCCCTCTCTGTGGGAGTGTATTGGCCGGTGGGAGGCCATTGGTGGCAGAAGGCGATCTCGTAAGTATCCAGGTCCTAAGCCATGGAGCACTTTAAAGATGGTAACCAACACCTTGAATCGCACCAGGAAGACCACTGGGAGCTGGTGCAACTCGCACTGGAGAGGTGTTACATGGGTGCACCATGCATAATCACCCGCACAGCCGCATTCTGGACCATTTGGAGCCTCCAAGGGTTCTTCAAGGGGAGCCCCATGTAGAGAGCATTACAGTAGTCCAGACGGGAAGTGACAAGGGCATGAGTAACCGTGCACATTAGTCAAAATGTAGCCACTAATGGCCAGAATGGCTTTATCTCAGCCTCCACATTTTTCTGCCTCTTTTTCTTCCTCAATCAACTGGCTGTGAGGAGGAAAAAGGAAAAGGATGTGAAAAATGACATTTGAAGATAAAAATCCACTTGTCTAAAATGGTATATGGTGTTCTGCTTGAGCAGGGGTTGGGCTAGAAGACTTCCAAGGTCCCTTCCAGCTCTCTTCTGAATTATATTATATTAAAGAAGTCCTTACTTGCAGAGTTGTTCTAGCAGTTTATCTTGGAATAGGTGAAATAATCAACATTTCAGTCAATGCTTATTCAGAAGATAGTTAACTGTGCTTAGTTCCCTCCCTTTTTCCAAGAAAATATACTTAATTTTAAGAATCATTCATTTATAGTAATAGCAGCAGCAATAATAATAATATTTGGTTGATTAATCATTAGCTCATATCAAAATTTCTTCCAACTAAATTATGCCCTAAAACTATTTGAGACTGACACATATGAAAGGCATAAGAAAAGTAGAATTAGAGCCACAAACCTTGCCAATGGTAAGCTCCTGGAGCTCCAAAATAGACAAAGTTGTCTGTGAAGCCACCACTGATGCCCATTTGGCACATGCCTGTATTCTCCAAGTCTGAGTTGGCAGCACACATCTCATTATAAGTTTGCCACGAATCATTCACCTGATGACGCAAGTCATTGCTATGAATATAGCATGTTCCTACCATGCGCCTCTGATGTTCACTGTCAAAAATCCGAGTATATCGGTGAGCACAAGCCTTGAAAAATAAAATTAAACAAGTTTTAATCTGAAGTGAAAGAGACTAAGGAATTCCAGGTACTGTGATAGACACTCTGTATGGTTTACACATCCTACTACATATCCCACCATTTTTAAATTTGTTTAAAAATCACAGTGCTTGGATTTTTGCAGTATCCTAAAGGAAAACCAAAAGACCATAACATATCATGGCTTAGGGGAAAAAAGCCTTCTAACTTGGAAATCCTCATTCATATGGGATGGAATTGAATCCAGATCATAATCAAACTTGAGATAACCATAACATTATCAATTAAGCTTTTCTATTGGAATAAATGATACAAAGAGACTATGCACTGTCACTACAAATAAATGTTAGTTTTGTTCAACATTGTTCAAACTGTGATTTGGAAGTACTAGAAATCTTTCTACACAAACAACTTCAAGCATCAGCTATATCCACTAAATAGTACCAGGGAAGAAAGGAAAAAGAAGGGAAGAGCAATTATGCAAGTTTCTTGAGAAAGCTTGACTCCCTACAATGCAATTCTGCAGATGACATCTTTTGTTACGTGGGAAACAACTGGCCCAAGTGGTATCTGCAACTTGTTCTCCAAGACCATCATGCTTTCCCTGCCCAGTACTGTTTCTTGAATTTCAGCTAATTTCTCCTGAAAATGTTTTTGAAAGATTTAAATTTGCTGATGTGGCAGAGGATCAAAACAGCCAAGGGCTATTATTGCCTAGAAGGAAGAAGTGGAGGAGGACTACATGTGGGAGGAAAGGAAGGGATAAACCAAGAACCTTGGGCCTGTCTGAAGAATATTTTTAATGATGACAGGCGCTTCTGTGATACTGTAAAAAAAACAAAACAAAACAGGTAGTCCTCTAAAGCAAATTTCCCCATTCAGATTAATGGAATTTGACACCTTATCTCTAACTTGGTAGGACAAGCTTGCATTCTAACTCAATGAGCACATCATGGACCTAGGTAGACCTGTTCTTATTTTCAACTATTTAACTTTGCAGATTAAAGATATTTGTTATTGGTCTTGAGGTACATCATAAAAAAAATCACAGGTCAAGGTCAGATAACATGCTAGTGTAATACTAATAATGTTGGACAGCTTAGATTAATCTTTTGTATTTTCTTGAAAGGGCCTTATCCTCAGATTATCTAAAACAAGTTCAGAATTTAGATAGCTGCCTTAGGCCCAGAATGGGTTCTTCTGACTGGCACTTACCCTAAAACATCTCAGTTTTGGTCCCTAAATCTTATCAGGCTCTCTTTATCCCAGGATTAAATATTCCGTACTGTGGAATCTGCGACTAAGAAGGTTAATGTCAGGGATACTATTTTCACCATATTATGATAGGAACCTATAGTAGACATTCTTGGGATGAAAGCACTGGACAGGCTGGTTCTAGTTGAAAAAGACTATTCTGAAAATACATGGGTTCCAACTCAAGTATGGCTTTAAACATTAAAGCCAGAACTTTGAGTTGGCCCTGGAAGACTACCATGTTTCTCTGAAAATAAGACCCTTTCTTATATTTTTTGAAACCTGAAATAAGTGCTTGGCCTTATTGCCATGCACTCAAAAGCCCGATTGGGCTTATTATCAGGTGATGTCTTATTTTAGGGAAAACAGGGTATTGGTAGCCAAAGCAGCAACCTTAACATAGCTGTCACATTGCTGAACTTATCTTCCCCTGTCAGCAATTTGCCTGCTGTACACCGACCTGGGATAAACAATAAGAAAGCATAGGAAAACTGGACAGCATATAACACTGTTGATCCACTTTCCCACACTACTGATTCTCCCCGATTCACATCATTAGCTCAGCACATGGCTTTAAGGCAGAAGGGAGGATTCAAAAGCAGCAGAAATAATCTCCTTTCACATATATTATACTCACCATAACTCGCCCATAAGGTTTATGTTGGCTTGTTACCACCACCCCCAGCCACATGTCTTCAACAATATTATTTTGTGGATCACCTAAAAGTACAGGAAGCCAAAACAAAAACAAACACCCCCCCAAAAAAGATAAATACGATTAGAAAAGGATCCAGCTTCTTGCCATATTTCCTTTTTTTATAATAATTTTATTAAACATCAGAAATCCAACAATAAAAACTAACACAAACTAAAAGCATAAAAGAATAGAAAGAAAAATAAATGCATATAAGAAAAATAGAGAAGTAGAAAAGAAAAATATAGGAGAGAAATGAAAAGAAAGATATAAAGAAATGCGTTCCATTAAAGTGTAAACAATGTTAATAACGTATCAAAGGTCACTTTGGTTTGCATATATCCTTTTATAATCACTTGGAAATTGTTATCTGCTTTCAGCTAATAGGAACTGGTTTTGCATCCACAGGTTTTATAGCACCAGGTAAGTTTCCTTCAATTCTTACTTAAAGAACTTTTAAAAACAAGTTTAAGTACTTAAAAATATTTTTAATGAACATTAAACGGGTGATTAAATTATATAATATTTAGATAATTTAAAAGACTGATTTTAGAAAGCTACA
The DNA here is from genome assembly GCA_038048745.1 of Coluber constrictor foxii. Lineage (NCBI taxonomy): Eukaryota > Metazoa > Chordata > Lepidosauria > Squamata > Colubridae > Coluber > Coluber constrictor. The sequence continues at coordinate 70,597,778 of CM075961.1, forward strand.
TATGGACTAAATTTGAAATAAATGTGGGAATTATAAAAAATCTTTCCTTTGGAAAATGCTTTTGTTTTGATGAAAAAAACCCTAAAGACTAGAAATTGGACACTAGAGGGAACTAAAAGTAAAGATTACAATTAAAGAAGAATACTGGAATTCAGTTACAAATGCAAATACAAAATGAAGCAAAATATGTTAACATTTTGAAGGATATTCTGCCACTATAGATAGATTGTGCTTATAAGATGTTAAGGAAGAAAAACATGTTTTAACTGACAAGATTGAGACTTATTTGAAAGCTACAAGAATGATATAGGAAAAGATGTTACACCATATATAGAAAGTAAATTCACTGATGTTTTAATAATTAAAAAGGATGTACAAATAACAAACCAAGAGAGTGACCTGAATAATTGTCCTATATCAGATTTACAAAAGAGGCTTATAAGGCTTTGGAGAATTTGGTGAAAAAGGTCAAAGAAAAATGAAAGGAAAGCAAGTGCTAGGACATTATTTGAAGGAACTAAAATCAAGACTGGTAGAAGTAAAAGGAAGGTTTATAGAGTTAGATTATTTGATCAAGGCTAAAACAGACAAGTTTTTATCACTGATAACCCTTAATAGAGTTTGCTTACTTCAGGACTGAATTGAGGAGGCTTTAAAGATTTGTTTACAGATAAAAAATAGGATATGGGAATAAGATCATTTGTTGTATTATAAAAGATGGTGATAAGCCACCCTCTGTCACATTCCAAACCCCAAATCAGTCCTTTAGAATTAATTTTTCTCAGTTTTTCTTCTAATAAGGGAAGTCCAACTTCATAACTACAAAAAACCATAAATGCTGGAAAGAAAATCTAAAGTAGAATGAATTTGGAGTCAATCATGCTGCAGCGACTATGGATTGATGTTGGTCTTAAAAGTGCCACAAGGCTTTTTGTTACTTAGAGTAACAAAATAAAATAAGTCTACCCTTCCTAAAGATATTTCATACTCTGGTCTAATCACTAATCATTAGCCTACATTGTTTTCTATAGATCATTGTACTCTATTCAGGTAAATTCTCCATTTGCACATTTACATACTTTTCACCTCAAAGTCCACCTGTGTACAATCACTGGTAATTGCAGTCAAAGGACAAGCATACATAGCACCTGTCCGTGTTTTATTATCCATATGGAAAGCCACATCACGGGGAGCTCCAGCAAGAATCCTAGAGAGGGCAGAAATATTATTTTGGATTACAAGAAATAGAAGACCGATTCTTCATAACAGTGTGAAAGCAACAAATCTTTGTATACTTTATATTCATTGTTCCTGCACTAGTACCTTCAGTGATTTGATAGAGCCAGTAATTCCCGTGAATAAAACTTCCTGAGTATATAGATGGTGATCATGAGAAAATTACAAAAGTAATTTGCCAGTGGTTACAGGGCTTTATAATGAGGAAGTATACATTAAGAGAAAAAATAATGTTGGGATAGATTTTTTTTTTCAGTGGTTAAGAACCACTTGTTCTTTGGAACAAGAGAAAAGTGCTTTCTGGAAAGTGAAAAATGCCATTCTCATGTCACTGAGGAAGCCCAACTAGTTGAAACATGCCTAGTATTTATTGGTGGTGGTGGGAAGATCCAGTTTAAAATATGTGATGGCAAGGATGAACATCTTGGGAAATTAAATACCACTTAGTGTCAGACACCTTTTCTACTTGCCCCACTTATATCCTGATAGTTCTTCCTCTCCGCATTTGTTTCAAAAAACATATTTAATCCCTCCTGGTTTTAAAATAAAGCTCCAAGTGGCTCATATTTAAAATAAAAAATCCTAATATATAATTAAAATGCACTATCTTCAAAACAATATATACCACTCAAGATCTTAATAGCTATTATGAGATGGGATAAACCAATGTGAGCTAGACCTAGATTATAAGGAGTGTTTGTGAAGTCACTATATTTGATTATTGTATTTTATTACTTTTGAAACCTCACTGGAGCTCACACAAATTGATTTGTTCACAAAGTGCTCACCTCTATTCTGCTTCATTTCTGATTATACAGTGTAAAGCCACAGATTATGACTTAGTTTTCAATACAAAACAGTTAATTTCTTGTATCCATCATCATGGTCTATAACAAACCAAGGGTAGACATGACCTATACTAAGTATTTTCATAAAAAACCTTGGATAACCACACATAATATTGAGCACTGCTATCTGAGTTTCCAAAACACAAATTCTTCTAATTTAGCACTTAATCTGATTTCATACTTGATCACACATACCCCAAATCAGCCTAGACCATTTTTTTCTAAATTATGGCCTTCCAACTATATTGGGGCTTGAAATCTAAAATCCTAAGTGGCACCTCAGCTGTGAAATTCTGAAGATTATAATATCAACAAATTTGATGGGCTGCCAGCACACAAAGGTTTGTTTCTGTATGTAGCTTCTTCGGTATTAAAAAAATATGACTTTCATCTAAGTACAAAAATAGCTGGAATGCATGCTCCCTTACATTCCAGAAAACACAGCTGTATTTTTTCAACACTGTGGGCAAAGTTTCTATATTATGTTAAACAGAAACAAGTAAAAATATGCCAAAACAGCTAACCATGGCAGATAACATAGTATAAAATAAAACATCAAGAACAAAAGTCATGGAAATGTGTGTGTCTATTCAAGAAAGGAAGGGATGGAGTGAAAGGAAGCATGATAGAAAAACACTAAAACTGTCCAATCCAAAACAAAGAGATTTTCAGGTCAAACTCCCAAAAGTCAAAAATATCTACATTCTCCAAAGCTTTACAAAATAAGAACACCCGTGAATGAGCAATGATTATTAAAAGACTTGGAAAAATTCAGAGTTTTGTAGCGGATGGATGTGTGCATGTTCATCTTATATGTGTGTGAATGTTTATGTATTTTTCAATCAAATGTGTATACTACCTGATTCTCAATGACTTTTCTTATTTTAAACTCGTTATTGTGTTTTCCTTGGTTTAATTGTGATCTGCCCAAATACTATAAAATGATTTTAAAACAACAAGAAGATCCAAACAGACAGGCATCTTGCTCATAACCTGCATGATATGACAGGTTATGAAAAGAAGAAAGATTGGTTCATTGATGGTGCTATTCTATATAATGCTATGATTGAGGAAAAACAATGGAAAAATAATCAAATACAGGACTTACAGATTGAATACTTTTGGAAAAAGAAATCAATTATTATACCAACTGTGAGTGGAGACCTTGCAATGAATCCTTGATATCTGGAAATACTGAATTTATCAGATATGAATACCCTAATTTTACAATAAATATCCTGTTTCGGACTACCTTTTTCTTAGATGCTACCTTAATAAATGTTAGGATTCTTGTTAGGACTTGAATGATTATGTTTCCCCAATTTTAAACTGTGAATCTAACTGTAGATTACCCTCAGAGCATTGTAATAATCAACGGATGGACAAAAACATCTGGCTGACTGTGCAACCAACTATAATGACAACTTACATCTTGAGACATACCTTTAATACCATTAACCATCATCTTCCTATCCAGATCTTTGTGAAGGACTCAATAAGTGAATAAAAATGCAGATCCAATCTAAATCTGATAACTATGCAACCAATCATAGCATTACATTTAAAACTGAATATTTATTTAATTGATTTTTTTTAATCCCGCATTTATTTTCTATATATAGCTTCTAGTCTCTTCATTTCTAGGCTAACATCTTAACCACCACATCAAAGGATAAATAAATAAAATATGGCAAAAATGATAACTTGGATAAGGACAAAGTAAAGCTTGTTCATTCTCCTTTATCAAAGACCTGGGCAAAAAAATGAAAACAAAAACAGATCTTCAAGGCCTTTCTAAACAAATGGAAAAGTAGAGGCCACCCAGATCTCAGGGGAGCTTCATTCCAGAGGGCAGATGTTGCTACAGAGAAGGTGGGCTTCTGGGGTCCTGATAAATGACAATCTTTAATCATAGGAAATCAGAGTATTCCAGGCTGCATTGGCAGAGGCAGATATTTTGGGAGATAGGTGGCTCCTCAAATAACCTGGCCCTATACCAGTGGTGAAATCTGAACCGGTTTACTACCAGTTCACTCGCTGCGCATGCGCAGTGCACACCAGGAGGAGGCATGGGGTAAGTAGAACAGTGTGCGTGTGGGGGAAGGGTGATCAGCTGTGGCGTGTGATCTTCGGACCCTTTTTTTTACTTTTTAAAAGTACTTTTTACTTTTACTGGCTCTTTCCAAAGAACCGGTAGTAAAAAAATGCCTAAGTGTTTTTTTTAAAAAAGGTTCCGGTGATCAGCTAAGTGACACACAATCTTTGGAATTATTTTTTAACTAAAAAAGTAAAAAAAAAGTTCCAATGATTGCGCGTCACTCACCTGATCGTCGGAACTTTTTTTTACATTTTTCACTACCAGTTTGGGCAAACCGGACCAAACCGGAAGCATTTCATCCCTGCCCTATACCAAGTAGAATTTTATAGGTAACAACCTGGGTATTGAATTGTATGTGGAAGCAAACTGGCAAGCAATATAATTTATGAAGCAGGGGTGTTATGTGGCCATACCACATGGAGTGTGGGGCACATTTCTGAAAAGGGAATCACCCCCTTTGGGCAAAGTAGGTTTCTATAACCTAACTTCATACCAGGGTGGCAGCCTTATCCAAGATCCAAAGCATGGATAAGGACAGAATAGTTACACATGGATTTGGCATTCAAAAGCAGCAGCTGATCAGAGAATCACTGAGGATCCAATAGCTGGCATTGGTATCTACCTGTCTTTACTTAAACTTATCTATCTCTATAACTGCCTATATCAATATCTGGCAAACAACTACAGAATCACTCATGGAATGTTACTTCTATTTCAGCCCTAACAAAGTTCCAGTCTTTTCCATGCTACAGTCTTAAACTGATGGACTGCTATACAGTACATATTCCAGCTAGAAGCAATTCCTGTCTGGATCACAATCTATCTTCCGCATGTGGCCACACATGATGGCATAATAGTGCTTCCCAAACTCCTCAGACTGATAATCCTCTTTGCTTCTTTACCTGTACCAGGAAAGCAAGGGCCATTCATTTTCTTGGAGGCCATGTGGTTTCCACTGATAAACTTTGTACAGGTAGTTCTCCACTTATAGCCACAATTGAGCCTGGAATTATGGTTATTAGACATTGGGTCATTAAATGGTGATATTAGCTCGTTTAGTAATCACAATCCTGGCTATGGAGTTGTAAAGCAACAGTATGGGCCTTTAAGAGGCGCACAAGGTATCAGGCCTGCTTTGCAGCACATCTCAGCGTGCACTTGGTCTGCACTGGGCCTCCCAGGGCCCCCCTCACTCTGAGGCATCCTTTGAACAACTTCCTGCCTTGGGGAAATAGGATCAAGTTCTCCATCCCTACAGTTTGCCTTTTTACTGTTGGAGTAGGGGCCAGCTCTTCCTGCCAGTGATAGTGAGGTTTTGTCACCTCTTCAACTCCACTTTTTCCTGGAAGCATTTTGTTTCACTTTCAATTTCTAAATTATTCAAGTTCTTGGCTGCTTTGGTCACCACAAGTTGGAATCATTAGGAGAGAGCCATGGAACCAGATCAGCCTATGTTCCAATAATAAAGGAGGTAGCAAACAGTGTCAATGACTTTGTACTGGCTTCATAATTATATCCTCATCAAAATCTTCTGCAGTTATTTCCTGTTCTGGCTCAGGTTCTACATGCTTCAGCAGGCCTCACCTAACCAGGCAAGACTGCAATGCCTCAAACTGCAGGATGGAAGAAGAAGGAGAAGGAGAAGGAGAAGGAGAAGGAGAAGGAGAAGGAGAAGGAGAAGGAGAAGGAGAAGAAGAAGAAGAAGAAGAAGAAGAAGAAGAAGAAGAAGAAGAAGAAGAAGAAGAAGAAGAAGAAGAAGAAGAAGAAATTTTGCCTTTCCAACCACTTTTCTGTGCCAGATTCAGAGCAGTTCCTGTTGCTCCCTTGCACGTGACATATTTCATCAACCCAGCATAACTCAGAATGAAACCATCCATCTGATGGTCTATGCTAGCCTGGGTAACAAAGGCACAAAGCAGAAAGAGTGAATTACAAAGCACAACTGGCTACACTAAACTAACACACCTTACAAATTACAGCTCAGTGCAGTGGATGAGCCAAATATCTTTCCCTACCCAAGCTTGGCGATGCCTACAATTGAACCCAGGCATGTGCTTTTCCACTGAGATCCATCTTTTCTCTTCATCTAAACCTGTGCCCAAGCCACAAATTGTTTTAGCACCAGATGAAGAAAACCCAACAAACACCCCAATGGTAAGTTGCCCCGGGTTCAGACTGGTTCTATAGAACTGGTAGTAAAACCAACGGGAGACTCCGCCCATCAACCCTGACGTCATCAGGAAGTTTCTATGCATGCGCAGAAGCGCATGAGTGAGCGAAGCAAGCAAGCATGCACGGCCCCGTTGCAAACCGGTAGTAAAGGTAAGTAGAACCCACCCCTGAAACACTCTCTATTTCAGCAATAAAAATGCAATCAGGATTAAAGAAGTAACAACGAGCTACTACTCTTTCATTAAAATCAACTGTCTGGGTGATCCATTCCTCTTAAGAAGGTATGATCCTGCAGACTCTTCTACAACCCTGCAAACATCTCTCGAACAATTAAGTGCCTATATTATCATATGGACTCCTTACTCAGGTCTGCTGACCCGCAAGATCAAAAGATGGGCTATATAATATGAACTGAGACCACTTAAGGACTAGGAACTATGAAGAGCAAGGTGGGAACTAGGATTTATTTCAATTGGAACATGGGCATGCTGCTTGATTCATCAAGTTAAAAAGTAGATATGGCATTCTTGTTGTCAAGGTACAGAAAACTGAATAGCCCAAGCTCTAGGAAGAAAGACAACTTAATCACAGGATTCAGAAACCATTAACCAGATCTCTTGATTAAACTATATCATGGTGAGTGTGAAGATACCATCTCCATGATTCATAAATGACTATGCCCGCAAACATTCTAGCTTTGTTCTAGAATAAGATGACTTTGGTGGAAAATATTTCTCTTCCTGGGAAGATAAACCTGAGTCACAGGAGGAAACTTGCTTTGGGAATGCCTGCAAAGTTGCTGAGCGCATTTCAGCTTCCTTTCCCAACAGTAGACATGGAAAGGAAGAATGAGAAGCCATGTTTTAATCCTGCTCTGATTAATCCAGTACCAGTGAGTGAATAGAATAGAACATTTGTGAAGATTAACTTCCTCTACTCCTGCCAAACACTTAGAAATTTTGTTCCTTACATTGAGCCCAATGTATGTATATGCCTAAGAAGGGATGGGGGGGTGGGGGGGCAATGGTGGGATTCAGCTGATTATCTCCATATCAGTAGCGGCGATTGCAGGAGGCTCTGCCCACCTGCCCGGACATAATGTGCGACTGCCGCGCATGCGTAAAAGGCTATGTGAATGCACAGAGATGGCACATGTGCTCATGTTTGCAAACCGGTAGGGAAAGTGAGTGAATCCCACCTCTGGGGTGGGGGATACAATTACATCAGAAATTTGGACATGATAAATAATCACCAGGGTAAGAGAATGGCATCACTTACTATATATGCAACAATTATTAAACAGAAGTGTAGCATTCATATCCACCATATGGATGCACATTGCAAGAACAGTGCTAAATCAAAGTTTGTTTAGGAAGTCCATTTCATATATTGTGAATCATAGATTCATAAATTGCACAAAGCCATAAACCAAGATCTGTAAACTAAATGGTTGGCTTCACACATTATGCCAAGCTAAAAACAATCTCACTTTATTATGACTAAACACAATGTGTGAACTAAGTCTCAGGAAGCATCACTGGGAGGCGGGGCAGAGGGGAGGGAGAGTGGGAATGGAAATGGTTTCCTTCCTTCTATGTTTGATTCCCATATAATCATTGCAGTACCAAAACATAAGCAAAGTGGCCCAATAAAGAATTCAGCTGAGGGAAAGAACAAACCCAGATTTTCAAGCTAACCCATTTGTACCACATCAAGCAAATAAATGAGTATTGTTGAAAAGCAGGGAAGCATATTTTGCTCACCTTTCAAAGCTGGTTTTAACTAGCTACCCAATCTTCTTTCTAGATGAAGCCAGAACTGGATGCTACTTTGGATTCTATAATATATGTGGTAGCCCAGCTTTCTGTTCATAATAAATCTAGCAGATGACAAGGCTCAAGGAAGTTCAGCTGGTATGACAAGGAAGTAATTGGATAAAACACAATGGCTCTGAGTGTGGGACAGTATCACATAGGACCAATCCTTTATATGGCAAAAGATGGAGGGTGGGGGAGTGCGAATGACAGGAGCAGAGTAGTTTTTCCTTTTAACCTCCATTGTACCGGCAATTGTACATTGTAACCTCCATTCTGTGTCCCGGAGAGGTTTTGTTTTGAAAAAATACTTTTGCGCCTGCCTAGTACAAGAAAACAACAGAAGAAACAGGGTGGGGGGGGGTAGAGTTTGTTGAGAACAATTCCTGCTTTCAATGCCACCTTAATCCTTGCAAGGGAAATATGATGGCAGTCCCCATGACCTTCTCTAAAAGAAAGTTCTCCAACAAAGGAAAGGAAAAGGAAACTTAAATAAATTGGAACTAATTCTAGCTGCACAAGATCAATCCTTAAGGACAAATGGATGCAAAATCAGAACTGAGAATATAGCAACAGATAGAAAATGCTGCCTCTAAAAAAAAGCTTTTAAAAATTCTATTTTCAAGAAGCTAGCAATTAATTAAACAAATAAAGCCATTAAAACAAGCAATTTAAAGTTCAGGAAAATTATTAAAACAATAAATATAAAATTATTTAGGTATAAATCTTTTTCTCATTGGAGAAAAAGATCACTACCCAGATAAAGATGATACAGCCTTCTAAAAGAGATTCAAAATTTGGACTGTTACCCAAGGGCTCGCTCTTATCCCAGCTAAATGCATTATCATGGACTGTTAAGTACAGTGTGTTTATTGTGCTGTAGCTTCTTCTCCTATTTTTCAAAACAGTGGGTAATGGTTATTGCAAAATGTAAGAGAGCTGCAGACTCCCGCCCTATAACTGGGCACTTTTAGTCCTTTGTTGTTTTTTGATGTTAGGAGATGTAAAATCCATCATACTGAATGCCTGGACTCCTCAAAGAGCTCTGCTTTGTTTTTCCACATTTTAAACTTACCTGGGAAATAACCAGTGGTGGGATCCTCCCGGCTTAACAACTGGTTCAGTGATTGTGTGCTTTGCACGCGTGGGCACGCTTTGTGCATGCGCACACCTAATATGTGCTGTGCACACGTGTGCAGTTTGAACAAATCTTCACTTCTGGGTTTCTTTGGAGGAGTGACATAGCTGATTCGTGTAGCAATCCTCTCGGCTGCACGAATCAGCTGAGGAGATAAATGTAGAAAAATAGCGCAGGTGGATGGGTCCCAGTGGTGGGTTGCCCCTAATTTGGACCAGTTCTATAGAACCGGTAATAAAACCGGTGGGAGGCTCCACCCACCAACCCCATGTCATCAGAATGCTTCTGCACATGCACAGAAGAGCACGAGAGAAAGAGAGAGCGAAGCAAGGATGCGGGCGCAGCCGCGTAGGTAGGTAGAACCCACCCCTGGTGGGCCCATCTGATCGTTAGAGCCAACCGGTTCACTCCCAGCTGATCCTCGGAGATACTGGTTCACCTGAATCGGTAGAATCCCACCACTGGAAATAAGCAATGTTTATGATCCTGAAAGAAGTTCAGAGAAAAGAGAGTATAGAAACCAGGCCCAACAATGAACTAATGGGGAATTTAAAGATGGGAGGGGACAAGAAAGTCTTATTCCAACCTCGCACAGCTTTCAGGGTCATCTAGTAGGGAATCATATACATAAATTATTTTTGAAATCTGGTTTATTTACTCATCCTGTATGAGATACAGATTAGAAAATCAGCTTTGAACCGTGTGTGTGTAGGGGAGGAGAGATGAATTCAAACTCAGTTCAGGCGCTAATCTCACTGAAGACTCAACCGTCAACCACATTCAACCTAAACCTAATTCAGAGAATTGCTTTGATGATCTTCCTCTCTATCCCCCAAAACTATGCTACATGGAACTCCTTGGGGGGAAAAACACAAGCAAAAACTATTTTAATAAGGAGAAACATTGACAGAAGCAAGATTCCTTATTTTCCTAATTTAGGTGAGTTTTTATTTATTACTAAAAATCATGTAGAAATATCAAAATGTAGTTGTGCAAGCTTTTCCTAACTCAGTGCAAGGCAGATGTTTGCTAATGATGGGGAGCCCTAGACTGAGGAAGCCTGAAGCATAATTTCTCTGAGCAACTCCTTCCCAGTAAGAAGGGAGGTGCATTTATAGGACTAAAGAGCACCCCCAGGGAAGCCAACTGTAAACCCAGCAAAGGAACTTCATCAAGATGGACCTCCAGGTGCCAAATGTCTTATCCCAAGGGTCTGCAACTTTAAATACTCAAAGAGCCATTTGGACCCATTTCCCACAAGAAAAAAAAAAACGCCGGGAGCCATAAAACCTGGGTGGGTGTGGCCAACTCGATGTCAGTCATTTCCACCAGTCACATGACCGGCCCTCTAGTCACACCTATCCAGCCGGTCGTTAGGGCAGAGAACCAGTTGTTAAAAAACACTGGGAACCACAAAATCCTTTTCACATCTCTTTCTCTACCCTCCCTCCCTCCCCTCCCCTCCTCTCTTCTCTTTGTATCTTTCTATGTCTCTCTCCTGCTCTCTCTGTATCTCACTGTCTCTGCCCTGACCGCTTGTCCATCTCCCACCCTCACCCTTACCTTCTCAGGCCAGGCGAGGAGTGGCTGGGAGGGGAGGGTGAGGGGCTGGGCCAGCCAGTGGTGGAATCACCTGACAGGGAATCACAGCAGAGGACCCAGAGAGCCACATGCGGCTCTGGAGCCACAGGTTGTTAACCCCTGCCTTATCCCATTCACTCTGAGGCTGGTCTGCCTCCAGCTTGAGTAAGAATTTGCTCAGGCATTAGAATGCTTTTCTTCCAGACCAAAGAAAGGAAAAAGAAATTTAGAAACTAAACTAACAAATGGTAGTAACTAACTTTGCATGGTATGTGCAAAGCAGGAAAGGGGAAAAGCCATATATCCATGCTTCTTAACCCTGCATATCAATTAAACAAAAATAGAAAACATAGCATAGTGGCTTAGTTCTTCCTCCTGCTGGAAAATAAAGATGACCCCCCCCCCCAAAAATCCCTTCTAAAGAATGTGGACCAAGAACAGTCCAATTTCACTACCTCCCTATAAAAAGGGGAACATGATTTCATCTTTTTCCAGCTTAAAGTAAGATATCAACGGTGCCCTCCCTCTTCATAAAATTTAATTTAATCTAATTTTAAATCCTTTTAATATTTGTATTATATGTGTTTTAATTTGGTTGTTCACCGCCCGGAGTCCCCCTCCCGGTATATAAATTGAAAGAAAGAAAGAAAGAAAGAAAGAAAGAAAGAAAGAAAGAAAGAAAGAAAGAAAGAAAGAAAGAAAATAATAAATAAATAAATAAATAAATAAATAAATAAATAAATAAATAAATAAATAAATAAATAAATAAATAAATAACTAAGTAAGTAAGTAAGTAAGTAAGTAAGTAAGTACGTACGTAAGTAAGTAAGTAAGTACGTAAGTAAGTAAGTAAGTAAGTAAGTAAGTAAGTAAGTAAGTAAAACTGGTTTTCCAAAGTTCAGCCTTATGAAGAAATAGGTTCAAAGGTTCTAACTTAACCTGGCACTCCATTCTTATTGGTTTACATGCAGCTCACATATTCAAATGAACACAGAGGTGGCTTAGAACATAACAACAAGCTGCAAGAAAATCCCAAAGACTACACTTTTAACTCAACCCTCCTGTTGTACTCAGGGTGGGATAATCCACAAAACTACTAGTTTGTGTGTATGTTTTACGGACATGCAAATCACAGCTGCCTATATACTAAGTTAGAAACAAGGAACTTCCGCAAGAACAGGAACATGTAGGCAAACATTAGTGATTAATCAGTCAACCTTTAACATATGTAGTCATTGGCTAAAGTTCCATTCTCAGGTTTTTTTCCCTCCATATGGCACAGTATTTCTATTTTAAACTATTACCTGGTTTTTCTCCATCTTACACTTGAAAGCCATTCATCATAAATAGGCATTTCTCTTTGTTAATTCTATTCACTTATAAGATACAGATTGGATTTTAAATCATAAAATGTACAGGGTGGGAGGAACTTTAGAGATCACTGAGGATGAGGGGGGCAGCTTTGCACTCTTAGCTGATTCAATGTTCCAACTGATGTCTACATAGCTTAACTTTATTATTTATTTTTTCCCTGAAATTTTTGCAATCTGGTCCTGAGACATTATTCAGATAATTCCTTGTTAAAGGATTATCTTTGGGGAGGGTTTAACGTCAGCCACTCCTCAAAATCTACCTCCCCCCTCAGCCAGCTTTTTTGTTTTATTTCTGGAAAGAGATAGAAATGGATAGGGAAAAAGCATTTAAAACAGTTAAGAAAAGACTCTAGAAACTCTAGCTTAGACCCTCTAAAGCAGGAGTGCCAAATTCAATTTCAATTTCATTGAGGGCCGCATCAGGATTGTGTTTGACCTCGGGGCCGGGCTGGGCATGGCCAGCTTGACATCACTTGTGTGGGGGGTGTCTGTGGTGGCCCGAGCGCTCTGCCAGCAAAAACGGGCTCCCAAGCTCAGTTTCCAGCCGCAACGGCCTCCTGTTGCTCTCTGCCAGGGAAAACAGAGTCTGGGAAGGTCACGAGCTTCATTCTCACTGGCAAAGGCCCCGCGGGCCAGTCCTCTGCTCTTTCTAGGACAGCCCCGTGGACTAAATCTAAATACCCCATGGGCCAGATCTGGCCCCAGGGCCTTGAGTTTGACACCCTTGCTCTAAAGATTGCACTTCTTTATAAGCAAATAAAACAGAGTCCATCATTATCAGGATTGGTTATTAGTCGTTTTTGAATATTTAGCATTGTCATCTATTGAAATTATACATTTTAAACCTATTTAAAAGTGAACCTTTTGAGGCTATTCAGGTTAGGTTTCCGAAGAAACAACCTAGATGGTAGCAGGATTAACTTAAGAATATAATAAGGCAGCTACATCTAACTTTCTGCCCTCTGGATGCACTGGGGCTACAAATATACTCTGCCCAGCTGTCCTGCTTTGAAGATTCACTTTCCATTCCCACGCTAATTTTATCCTTTTTCAGAATTGCAAGAGATTTGCCTGGCAAAATTTCTAGCAAGATGGGTTTTTCTAAATCAGAACTCACAACATGACCTTTGTATTAGCTAAATTTTGAATCTCCAAAGACCTGATGGCAATTAAAAAAGCTTTCAAACACTTGAACGTGATAAAAAAAAACCCCACAATTTTATTTAGTTGTTTTTCAAGCTGTGTACAGGCTCAGTTCATCTGCCCGCTAATTAAGAGGATTTTGCTAAATCCAAGCTTCAAGTTTCAGGTCAAGTTGATTGAAAGGAAAGTGTTCAGCAAGATAGAGAGAACTCTTCAGAATATTCTCTCCCAACTAATTTTTTTTTTTTAAAAGACAGGCATTTTTATCTATTCAGAATTCCAAAGAGATATGAAAGTTTCCAGTCCATGCCCGCTTTGGAGCATAAAATATTAGTTATCACTTCCTTTTTTTCTCAAGCTTCTGCTAAAATTAACTTCCTGAAATCCTGGCATCCTGGCCTCATTCTTTGTGAAGCTATTTTCCCCCAGTAACTTGTGCCTATATAAGTTTTATTTTTCTAGTCCATCAGGACCACTCACAGTTCAGGGCAAGGGCAAGGAAACAAAATGAGACTATGGAATAAATCTCAGGATTAGAAAAGTAGAAGCGACACTAAAGATAAGCTTTCCAGTGTTGTGTTGTGATGAATCCTATTATCTCCACCAATACCATTGTGAATGCTGCAGAAAATGATATGTTGCTCCAACAAATGGCTGGGGAAATGTAATTCTTCCTTCTCCCAATCATCTAATATATAACAGCTGAATATTGTCTTAGAAATAATCAACAAATAATAGCTTGAATGACTGTCTGGATTACTGAGAAACAGAGGTTTAGATGCAACAACCAATTCCTTACCATTTCTGTTGACTCTTAAAGCGGCATTGGATTCTATGTCATGCAACTTACTACATCATGTTGCCATCATGTGACGTTTCACATTTTTCCCATTTGCAGAGCCTGGGTGGGCGTGGCCTGTCCGTGATGCATCCGACCTGCAGGCCACTAGTTTGACACCCCTGGAACTGAGCAACATCTCAACTGATAAATACTTTCTACTCCGTTCTTTATAACTTATACAAAGGTCTTTGTCGATTTGATGTAATTTTGCAAGTCATCAGTCCAAATTTATTTTGACATTTAGGGACATCAGCCAAAGTTATCAGCCATTCAGCTTAATATTTATATTAATTCCCTTATCTTGTAGTTAAAACCTATAGATTTATTTTGTTCCCGAATTGGGAATAGATATTTCCTACTTATATTGTATACAGATGACATTAAAGATAGCTATTATAACTCTGATCAAATGTAGTTATTCAGATCCCTTAGCAGTTAATTACCAACTTCTCACCCACCCCCAAATGCTTTTATAAGAAATTTAAAAACTTTTGATAATCCATTATTGGACACAGGATAGAAGAATTTAAAATATTTGTTCAGTTAATATTACAAGCCAACAGAAGAGGCACTCATGCCACTTATGTCTATAATTTGGCCCAAAGAACTACTTCACCAATTTCATGATATTGTAGGAAGTTAGCACCCACCCCTCTCCTACAAAAATGAAATATTTTAGGAAATATTAAAAGGGCAGAATATTTCCCCTAAAAGGGAGGCAGAAACTCAGCCCCCCCCCCACCTTTGTCAATGGGTCATTAAGGCTTGGGCCAGTCTATACTACATAACGAAGATCTACTTCCTTCAGGCAGAGCCATAGTAGGAACTGCCCAAATTACATCATAACCCAGCAAGGCTCAACCATGTCTGGGACAAAGTCAACCTACAAGTTACCCCTGCGTGGCCCCATGGGAGTCTGACAACCAATCAGAACACAAGCTCAAAGTCAAAGTCCAACATAAAACCCAGGCACTCTCAGCATCTCTATCCTTTTTGCCCAGGACCTCAAAATTATGCAGTCCTGTCCACCATTAAAAACCATCTTTCCAATCAGCCACCATGTTTCCAGTGTCTTTCTCCCCATTTGGAACTGAACCCAGATGGACATTTCTTTCAACAATTTCATTTTTCATTTTTCAGAAAATAATAGGCATTTGTCTTTAGCTATACATTCTCTGCTGCAGGTGACCAGGTAAGCAATTGCTTTTTTTTAATGGAATATCTATTTGACTCCTTTAGAACAGGTTTACAAAATACTGTTTTTGACTTGTTCCAACACTTGTTCAGATAAAAAGAAAAGAAAAATTGTTGTTTGAAGATGTCTTCACATGCTGAAAATCTTTACTGGACAGCAAAGAACAAAAAAGAATGGATTGTATGAGAAGAGAATATAAAAGTCAGAAATTCAAGCAAATCTCAGGTTATAATGCTCAAGTGCAATCACTAAGCCTTGCCAAAATACACAAGTGCAGTTTTCCAGTGGGCTCAACACTAAAACCATTTATGTCCGGGTTCTTATTTTAAGCAAGAGATATGCTCCAATGTAACAAATTATCATAAATAAAACCACCAGGAAAAACTTAAACTCAGGAGCAGAAAACATGCTTTGCACGTACGTGATTCTAGCTTTTTGGCCTGGCATCTCTAAACAGGGCTGCAAGAAATCCTGGACTGTTGCTCTAAGTGCTTGGTCTTAAAAATATGAATTTATATCGTTTCATTGTAAATAAAGGCTATTGCAAGATATATTTTTATTTTGTTGACATTTCTTTGATGCTTTGTCATGTAATGTTAAACTGAATTATTTTCAAATAGGATACTGTAATTTCATGTTTATTGTGAGCTCTTCCAGATACATTCCAAAAATGCAAAATGTCATATAAGTAAGCTAATCTAAACAACATTGTCCCAAATATTTGACTGTACAAGATGAGTGGAGATTTAGGAAGATGAAAATTTATAGGGAAAGAATCTGAACTAAACAAAAGCCTTTGGAGGGGTATTATGTAGTTTTCATACTAACCTTTTTCTTGAAAACTAGATACAAACCTTTTTTCTATAACATTTTGAACTGCTGAGTATTGAAGATTTGCAATCCCACGTAATGATATAAGTGAATATCGAGGCTACAGTTCTAGGCACATTCATTATGAATTACAGAAGCAGGTATCATGGACCTGGGCATAGCCTTTGGCTGTCTGCCTCTCGTAGTTTTAAATTTATTAATAGATTCTTTTAATCATATATAAAGAAATGGGAAACTGGCATGCTGCAAAGTAAGGCATCAGGATCTAGCATCAACTTTATTTCCAAAAATGCCTCTGGAGATGTTAAGGAGATACTAACAATTTTATTGTTGTAGCCTCCATGTTATAACATAATGTATAGTTATAGGCTGAGTCATAAAAAACAATACATTTATTAAGAGATAAAGTTTAACCTTACGTACAATCAGGAAAGTAACCATTAAAAGAAATAGGAAAAACATGATAACAAGATCACCTTTGGTCTATGAAAGGTGTTTAAGAGTTTTAGAGGAAGTATTGCTAAATTCAGTTGCAGCTTGAACAAAACTGTCGATCCCTGTAGAACAATCGTCTTTTGTGTTTTCAGTAACAATTTAATTTTATTGGAATTCAGCCAGAATATTTTCACTCTCTGAATACTAAGTGCATCAGAATAACCTAGATCCTGAAGGTAATCCAACAGAAGAGAATGCATGTAGTTCAGGTTGAACGGTGGACTCCTTGTGTGTTTGCAGACATTTCATTACCCAACTCTGATGATATTTACCTAGTTGGATAATGGAATATCTCCAAGCAAACAACCAAATTCAGAGAGCACTAATTACTCATGGCTTAGGCCCGGGGTACCTGATGGACCATCTGCGGCCAGCGACAATTCCCCATCGCCCGGTGCGTTCCCACAGGGAGGGCCTCCTTGGAGTGCCATCGGCCAGGCAGTGTCGACTGGCGACTCCTAGGGAATGGGCTTTCTCTGTGGGCGCATCTACTTTATAGAATCAACTCCCCTGGAGCTCTGGGTGGCCCCTGACCTGTGCTGTTTCTGCCGTGACTTTAAGACATGGTTATTTCGCCAGGCCAGATTGGACTGAAGGGGTTTTTAAGGGGAGTTTTAATGGTTTTTAACATTTAATATTGATTTTATCTGTTTGTTTTATTGCTACGAGCCGCCCTGAGTCCTTGCCGGAGAGAGGACAACATATAAGCTTAATTAATAAATAAAAATAAATAAATGCTCTCTACTAAATACAAAAGTGAAAGATATTCTCTAAGCCATCCAGCAGCAGCAAAGTTATTGGGTGTGCAAGGTTTTTAGGACGTGTAGTGGTTACGTGCAGTAGTTACTGTTTATTGAAGCCATAATCTTGTTAGTGCTGATTAGAAGGTACATAATACTTCAAATATTGCACACTTTCATCTAGCTTTTTATTATCACAGACCAAGGGCATCTTTCTGATTAGTAACTAAACATAAATCAGTTGCTAAGATCAAAATTGCTCCTGGTATATAAATCTTACATCAACCTTTGCAGGGATATTGAATGTCTTATACTTAAAAATCTGTGCAGCTATCAAAATATCCCCAGAAACAAAAAATCCTGGAAAATATTGACAGACACATATAAAGCCCTCTCATCTCCCATTGTGTACCCATAAGGATGTTTCATTGGAAATATATTTGATTTGCTTTGATAAACAAAGTTGGGGTAATCAGAAATCCAAAAGGGAATTATATTCCAGTACTTAAAAACTCCAGCTATTAGGTTTTAATAGGTTGGAGGTTATTTTGAGAGTTCCATATAATTCTTATGAATTTGTTTTCAAAAAGAGATTATATTATGATGAGATCTTGTAATGTGGCTCCCATAAAGAAACAAAGGGACTAATTTCATTTTGAGAGTTAACAGTGTCTATCAATAATATGCCATTATTTTGGTAATCCACTGAATCTTAATTTGGGGGGGATACGGTGGCAAGATAGCCAAATTCCTATTGGTTTTCAGCAATTGGCTAAAATCAAGTATTAAAACATGATTTTTTAATGTAAGAGGTGTGCGTAAGCGTGTAAAGGGCATGAATAAGTGTGTAAGGGGCGTGCATAAGAGCACCAACGTGCCTACCGTTCCTGTCCTAATGTCTCCTTTTATACATATCCATTTCATGTATTCATAATCATGTTTATACTTATATCTGTTATTTAATACATACTTGACAAAATAAATAAGTAAATAAAAATAAATAAATTTTGCACTCTATATGGACATTCCTACAGAATGACAGTAACAACTGTAGCAGCCTGGAGCTTATTTTTGTGAGGGAAAAATAATAAATTGAGGTGGCAGCCTGTTAAAGGTGGCATGGAGAAACCTTACAAGTTTATCTTCTGGGTGCTTTTTGACTAGCTGCTCCCATTAAGGGAGCTATTTTGGGAACAACCTCTTTGTGGCAGCCCTTTTATGAGAACCCATGTTTATGAAGAATATGTTCTCAAAATGTCAAATTGCCCATACCATCCCAGAAAACAACTGTACTTAATTCCACAACCACAAACCTGTGATGTTGACTAGTCTAAGGGAGATTAACCAAAGCTCAAAGATGAGCTTTCATAGGGAAAATTAGATTTGTGTTTAAATCTGCTCAACCCTTATCTATCTATCTATCTATCTATCTATCTATCTATCTATCTATCTATCTATCTATCTATCTATCTATCTATCTATCTATCTATCTATCTATCTATCTATCTATCAAGCTTACATGCCACCCTTTCTCCAACGAGGACTCAGGGCAGCTCACAGCAATAAAACAAGCAAATAATCAATATTTAAATGTTAAAACTATTAAAATTCCCCTTTAAAAACCTCTTCATTCGCATCCGGCCTGGTGAAATAACCATGTCTTAAGGTCACGGCGGAAGCCACCTGGAGCTCCAGGGGGAGTTGATTCCATAAATTAGAGTACACTAGTTCCTAGAGTTGCAATCTGGAATTGCTAGCCTTCTGAACTACTCCCACTTAAGACAACATGAATAAATCAAAGCCATGTTCACACCTGCCTCAACCCAAACATGTCTTGGCCTATCTTTTCTTCTGTCATATCTCTCAGACGTGGCCTTCATCTCATTCCCAATTTATGAGTATGTTTTCCCTTTTACTACAATATTCCCCCAAGACTGCCTTGTGTTTTATGAATTCTGCTAGACTTTGTCATTTTGTAGAGGAAATCAGATGGCTGGCAATGACTGGCAACAGGTACAATTTACTGGAAGGCAGGGAAGTTGAAATTTTCGTGTTGATTCAAAGGTGAATATTATTACAACTAGATGTATCATTCCCTTCTAAGCACAGTGTTCATTGATTCTTGAAAAAATTCTTCCTGACTGGTTTAAAAGCCAAACGTGGAGCTTCCTTTGTTTAAAACCACAGTCCCAAAACCCCCAAGTATGTGGCCTATAAGTTTATAACTCAATCTTTCAAAGCAATTTCAGTTTTGAAGTGATAGGCTATCTGTTTCCTGAAGTTTCAGTCAGCAATGCTCCACCACCATACAGTACTACCAAATACCATTCCTAGGAGATATAGTGATATGCTTTTGTGTATAAGCAGTTCTGAAAGGGCTTTTCTGACCAACTCCCTCATGGTTCTTTGGTAAACAGAACTGTCACCTCAAACTATGGAGATAACAAACTGGTCATTTTTGATAATTTGGTTTTTAAGACTGTAAGCAGTCTGGAAACCAGAGAATAAATAGAACAGAAAAACATTTGCATAAATAAATATCCAACTTTCTTTTAATTCTTTTAATTTAATTTAACAGTCTAATTTAGCACTCCTTAACAAAGATATTCAAAGTACTAATAAATTATACAATTATATTTATACATCGCTATGTACAATCTGACAATCCGAGTAAGCCAGGGGTGGGTTCTACAATTTTTTACTACCAGTTCTGTGGGCGTGGCTTATTTTGTGGGTGTGGTTTGGAGGTCATGTGACTGGGTGGGCGTGGCTAGCGGGTCATGTGACCAGGTGGACATGGCTATGTGTATAGGGACTACTCAGAGGGCTGAAAAAAGTCACTTCTGACAGGTCCTCACACTTATGACTGGTCCTCACACTTACGACCATCCTCACATTTATGCCCGTGCAGCATTCTTAACAACCATGTCACTCATTTCACAACTGCTTCTCTTCACCATGGTGATAAGATAGGGCAAAAAACGTAAAATGTGAGGACAGCTGTAAGTTTGAGACTGGTCAAAAGTGTGAGGACCAGTCAAAAATAACTTTTTCAGCCCTCTGAGTAGTCCATATGCACAAAAGGACTACCCAGAGGGCTGAAAAAAGTGATTTCTGAAAGGTCCTCACACTTTTGACCAGTCTTCGCACTGATGACTGGTCATCATTTCTACCCATTGCAGCATTCTTAACAACGGTGTCACTCATTTCACAACTGCTTCTCTTCACTATGGTGACAAGATAGGACAAAAATATAAAATGTGAGGACAGTCGTAAGTTATGAACATGAATATTCCAATTATTTCCATGCAATCCAATTTCTTACAAATCAATTAATTATATTTACCAATAATAATAAACCAAATAATTTCCCCCATATATTCCTCCAAACCATAACTTAACCATTTCTGCTTTCAACACAATATACAATTAATAGTGTCTCACTTATTACAATTTCCTAGTTAAATAGAGCTTTTTTTCTTTTGTGTTTTAAAATCTTGAACTCTCCTCTTTTGCCCTAAATTTCCCATTGTTTGCAGTTTTGCACCTACCTTTTTTGGTGAGGAAAAAGAAAAAGAAATCTCTCTGCCTCATTTTGTCACTTGCAGCAAAGACCCTGCTTTACTTTCAGTTTTGCTTTTAAGCATAGCTAGGGGGGAAAAAACTGCTCCAGCTCTCTTTGCAGCTACAGAGCTCTGACAAAACAGCTGAGAGTCAGGACGTGGATCTAATCAACTTGTGGTAATTAACCTATGTTAAAGCTGAAAGGGGCTGTTTTTTTCTATTTTTGCAGGCACCGGTCTACTCATTTGTTTTCTTTTAGCACTGATCAGCTGTAGCGCGGCTCTTTGAAGCCCCGCGGCAAGAGTTTAAACAGTTTTTTTCCCTCTAGCCATCAGCTGGGACTCAGGAAGCAGCAATAGATTGGCAGTGGGCGGGGTAAGCAAACGGCGACCGGGCCGGGAACCAGTCCAATCTTATTACCGGTTCTCCGAACTATTAATTTTTTTTACTACCGGTTCTTGCGATCCGGTGCGAACCGGGAGCAACCCGCCTCTGGAGTAAGTACTCTTGAACTCTGCAGTTAACTCAGAAACTAAGGTTGTCAAACATGATAGATTAAACCAGCCAAAATGTATTATGTTCCCTTGTTCTTGGGTTTCATGTCTCTTTAACAGCATCACAAAAAATAGAAAGCTTGAAAGCCTTGTTATCTCCTCATTCTCTTAGTACAGCCTGTCTGCATTGGTTTTCTAAATGCTTTAGCAAATAAAAGCCATCAATCCTGTTCTGAAGAAAGTCACAGAGCTATATTTGCCATCTTATATAAAGAACTCTGCATTTGTTTGTGTGTGTTTCCTGTAAGTGTACTACAGGCAAGGGACAAGCGCGCAATAACTTCAATTTCCCAAAGAAAATGTTGAGTTATAAGGAATGATAATTTTAGTAACTTGGACTAAAAAAATAAGTTAACAAACATCTCCAAAAGGTAATTTTCCATAGTTGGGAACCAAGAAAACAGAAGCAATAGGAGTACAAGTATAGCAGCATTTATTTTTGCCAGTCAAAGTACAATAAGCTTTGCAAAACTAGCTGCAACATCTTGCAAGAGTTGCTCAGCAATGACACAATCTTGTCTAATTAAGCACTTTAAAATCCTTTTTAAGAAAAGGTTTCATTCTCTTTGAAATAAAGGGTACGGGATTGGTTTATGCTAGGTTGTTCCAGAAGGGAATTAAGGAGCAAAGTTCTCCCCAAAGGCAAAATAACATTAAGGACTGTCAAGATCAACAATTGGTGATACTTGCCAGAATCAGACTGCTTATGAACAAGAGTTTGCTAGTTAGCGAAGATAAGAAAAGGAGCATTACAAGAAGCATTCAAATCCCTAAAGAGCTTGTACCACAGTTGCAGAATGGAAAAAACCAACACCTTAAATCTATTACTCAGCCTTAAAAGATGGGCACAAGGATTTACAACAAGGTCAATGTCAGTTCTGAACAACCAAATAGGCATGGGCCTGTCTCACCAAAGTACTCATTAGAAATGGACATGAAACAGAACCATCGATCAATTAACTACTTAAAAACTGGGCTTGGCTAAAACTAACTGAAGGAAAGATGGAAGAAGACATTAAAGCAGAAACAGAGGAAAGTAGAGCACTGAATTACATAGCTTAGCAGGACTGTAAGTCAATGGATGGCACTGTCCTTCACCTAACTTCTCCCCTGTTGCCTTGAGTTTGCTGAGACGGCAGGTCTTCCAACCCCACCCCCCTCCACTGGTCAATGTAGCCCAGAAGGAATCCAACATGCTCATATACACCTTTCTTTGTGTCCACCAGGCTCTCGTCCTGTTTTTATGGTTTTTCTTGGGTTTGTTTTTTTTTTTTTTTGCAAATGCTTGGATTATTTTAATAATTTAAAAAACTAACAGCTTTTTTGTCTTTTTTCATGTTTTCATTTCAGTTTTGTTACACTTATACTCTGTTTCCCCTAAAATAAGACATCCCTTGATAATAAGCCCAATTGAGCTTTTGAGCGCATGCAATATAATAAGCCTCCCCCCAAAAATAAGCCCTCCCCGAAAATATTTAAACACATGCGCAGCTGGTCCCCGCCATTTCCTCTGGTTTCCTCCACGTGCCCCAAATAATAAGACCTCCCTGAAAATAAGGCCAAGCACTTATTTTGGGGTTCAAAAAAAATGTAAGACAGAGTCTTATTTTCAGGGAAACACGGTATTGTTTTTCCCCCTCTTATTAACATTGGTGGTTATATGTATCACAGATATGTATCACAGATACACAGATACACAGATACATATAACCATTGGTGGAATTCAAATAATTTAACAACCAGTTCTCTGCCCTAATGACTAGCTGGGTAGGTGTGGTTCAGTGGTCATGTGACTGTGTGGGCATGGCCAATTCAACATCAGTCACATCTATGGGCGAAGTGCCTTAGCTGTTACAATGTAATAAGGGTTAACCAGAGAGGCAGTTTCTATAAGCAGGGCAATAAAGATTTTATTTTTTATTTTTTATTTTAATTTGATTTATATGCCGCCCTTCTCCGGAGACTCAGGGCGGCTTACAATGCGTTAAGCAATAGCCTTCATACTTTTGTATATTTATACAAAGTCAGCTTATTGCCCCCACAAACTGGGTCCTCAATTTACCCACCTTAGAAAGGATGGAAGGCTGAGTCGACCTTGAGCCTGCCTGGGATTGAACTCAGAGAAATTACAGGCAGCTGATGTTAATTGCTGCCTTTAGTAGGAGGCATTAGCCCTCTACGCTACACAGGCTCTAAGCTAGAAACAACACCAGAATGTTTCCTTCCTCCTTTCTTACAGGATTAGCCCTGTAAAGTGGGAAAAAAATAAAATCTGATTTCTTCTAACAACCGGTTCTCGAATAGGTGTGGATAGGTGCGAACTGGCTGAATCCCACCACTGCATATAACCATAGACATATATTTATCAAGTAACAATAAAATGGAGATTTCAATATAAAATGTAACTTAAGACTGAAACTTTTATTACACAACAATTAACTTGATGTATATCCTTTCTTCATCTCATTTCCAATGTTACATTTAATTTTGAATAAAAAACTAAATAATCATAATGCTTGAAACATTAATATCTTAGTTTTAAAATTAATAGAATATCCATATTTTTCCTCTTATTTTCAATACTTTAAAATACTGATTAATAGAATGTTAATACTTTAAATATGTCATATAAATATCATTGCATTGAAACAACATACTACTGTATATCATGATTTATACTAATACAATAAAAGGGGGGAAATGAAAAGAGATTCAGAGATTTTAAGGATTTAATACTGATAATAAAAGGGGGGTGTACACCAGAAGTCCAGTCCTTCAGCTGGAAGCTGTCCAGAAAATATATATAAAGATATCAGGCAGATAATTATCCAGAAGAGTTGGGGAGAGCAGAGGAGGAAAAAATCCTCATCGTATTCATCTTGGTAAGTGATGATTTTTGCAATCAAGTGATGATTTTGGTAATCGTAACTTTTCATAGTCACAACTGCAGCTGTTTGTGGGATGGGCAAACCTTCCATTACAACACTTTCATCTTTTTATGAACTCACAAAGCATTCTTCAGCATTTCTCAACCTTGACAACTTTAAGATATGTGGACTTCAATTCTCAGAATGCCCCAGATAGGATGGGGAAATTCCCCAGCCAGAAATTTTGGGAGTTGAAGTCCACACAACTTAAACTTGCCTAGGATGAGAGACATGCTAAAATGTCAAAAGGGGAAACTGACGTATTTAACCTCAGGAGACAGATGTCTAACCTTCATGGCAACCCACCTGTAGGGTTATTTCCTGGATGTGAAAAAATACTTTGATGAGAGCTCTTTCCCTTTCTTTGATACTAAAATGCCCATCTAGTTGCCACCAGGTGAAGGCACACATTTCTTTTTGAAGCTGTCTTTCTAGGAATCACAGCTAAAAAGCAGCCAAACTGCAGCAGCTTTTGCAAGCACCTGCTCCTTTCTTTTTGCTTTTTAAGCCAAAACTTCATCCAAGAAATGTTAACACACTGATAAACTAGGTTTTGTTTTGTTTTGCTTTGCTTTGCTTTGTTTTTTTGCTGAAAGACAGCACATTTTGCAAAGGGCTCCTTAACAGAGCCAGAATAGGGCTTTCTAAAGGAATTTGAGTATTGTTATTATTGCCGGAGATAGTAGCATATGGACTATAAATGTAAAAGCCGCCACAAAGTCCCATTTTTTGGTCATTAAGTCTTCCTCTTTGCAGCCATGTCTAGACTTCAGTTTCTGGGTAAACATATTGTCTGGACCAGGTTCATCTTTTAATTCCTGACCTTTGCTTGGCACTTCCCCATGGGCAAGAGATTGTACAGTAGGGTGAGCAATCTGAAGCTCCAGAATACGTATTGCTCCAGAACCTTTGTTTTTTTATAGCCCTAGGAAAACTATCTACTATATGTGGTCACTAAGAATGGACAATGATTTGATGGTACATAATAAATCATAAGCTGCCTTCCAAACAAAGTTAAGGAAAGCTGTAGAAACAGTAGTGTGTACATTAATGTAATCTTAAATTTGAAAACTGCCTAATCCCTTTAAATCTGGGAAGCTGGAAAATCCAGGCCTCAGATATGCATTGTAATGTAAACATCTACTTTGCTTTATCATCCCACCTACTGTCAGGCACCCAAAGAAGATTAAGTGTTCCTCAACAACATATGTTGATCACCCACAAAATTAGTATAAGCTAAGTTGGAAACCATGGCTTGACTGTCCTGGTGATAGGCAGGAGGAGCAATTCAATTGAATTAATTTCAGATTGACCAGGAGCTCTTGGTGCCCCCGAGTTGCTTCTTGGTGCTCTCTGAGCTTGTTTTTTTGCAGATGTTTCATTACCCAAACTAAGCAACATAATCAGTGCTAGCAAGGAGTGCAGTTTGCTGTAAATTCATATTCTAGTGGCTTGCCTGTCAGTGTTGGGCTGTTTGCTGTTGGCTTCTTTGGCAGTTTCTTTATTGGAGTATTAATTACTTGATTGCTGGTCTGATGTTAATCTTGGAGTTAATCTATGCTGATCTGAGTGCTGACTGCTGGTGGAGAGGTGCTTGGGTCTATCATCCAGGAACAAACCTTTTGGGCTGGATGATAGTCGGGCTTTGGCTGCTTAATTCAAAAACATAAACTTTAGAAATGAAATTGTTAAGAAAATGGAGTTGGAGGGCATCACAACTTTGGTTACTGCCCCTGTCCTACTTGATCAATGCCTTGTCCTATTAAACATGACACTTTTCAAGTGCCAAAAATGCTTCATTATTGTTGATTTTACCCATAAATCATCCCAGTAGCCTCCTTTCCAGCAACCTGCAATCAATGGTAAAATCCAAATTTTTTTACTACCAGTTCTGTGGGTGTGGCTTGGTGGGCATGGCATGGCTTGGTGGGTGTCACTTGGTGGGCATGGCAAGGGAAGGATACTGCAAAATATCCATTCCCACCCCACTCTGGGGCCAGCCAGAGGTGGTATTTGCCGGTTTTCCAAACTATTCAAAATTTCCACTACCGGTTCTCTGAACTGCTCAAAATTTCTGCTACCAGTTCTCCAGAACCTGTCAGAACCTGCTGGATTTCACTCCTGCTGCAAGTTTAATTCAAATCAAGAGAAGAGAAGAGGAAGAGAAATCCAAGCTTAAAAAATTGGTTCTGGATCTTGGCTTTGATTCAGATTTAACTCTTGGGATGTTCCTTTTTGGCACAAACATAAGAAGAATGCAACCACCAAGCAAGCAAGGAAATACTCCTTTTTAGTTCATTGGGAGTACATTCACTATGATGCTTGCTTTTCCCCTTTGGCCTGTCAGGAAGCTACTCTTATGCCAGCAGAAAAGTCCAGAAGTTCATCAAATCTTTGGAATGTCTCCATGGAGGCTTCTTCAAGTTGTGCAGCAGCTGCTACTGTCATAAATCACTGCAGCGCACAAGATATCCTTGTTAAAAAGGGAAAGAGAGAGAAAATCTCCAGCTGTCTCAAAATTATAAAAGCAACTAAATCTGAGCTTTTATCTATTTCTTTTTTTTAAAATATAGCTTAGGGAAAAACTAAGTCAATTAGAGCATTGATCAGAATGGCTCTAGATACAAAATATGAACTGGGGATTCAATGACATTGCAAGATCTCTGCAGGTTCCTGTAACCTTACTCTTACAGTTACAGCTTGATTTACCTGCATGTCATCTGAACAAAAGAGCTGAACCCCAAATTTGGTTTTCAATTCCTAACTGAACATCCAACACGTATCCTTAAGAAGGGATTAGCTGCTAGTTAGACACTCTTCCTTAGTCAACTAAGTAATCGGCACTTGAAGAAGCATCAAGAGATAGCAGCTCAGTTATAGCATGTAGCTTTATATACTGAAGAACCCCATCTAAAGCAGAATTTCCCAACCTTTCGAACTTTGCAGACTGATATGGGGAGGGGGAGAGGGAATGCTTCTGGGCAAGCAGCGGACGAGCACATGCATAGCGGACAAGCACATGCGCAGCTCTATTTCCACAAGCATTGGACACATGTACTAGCCACTTGCACAAATGGAGCATGCATGCACCCACATCTGTCTGCCAGTGGTGGGTTTCAATTTTTTTTACTACCGGTGCTGTGGGTGTGGCTTGGTGGGCATGGCATGGCATGGCTGCTGGGCGTGCTTGGTGGGCATGTCATGGGAAGGATACTGTAAAATCTCCATTCCCTCTCCAATCTAGGGGAAGGTTACTGCAAAATCCGCATTTCCTCCCAATCAGCTGGGACTCAGGAGGCAGAGAATAGATCGGGGTGGGGCCAGTCAGAATTTTTACTACCAATTCTCCAAACTACTCATAATTTCTGCTGCGGGTTCTCCAGAACTGGTCAGAACCTGCTGAAACCCACATGTGCACACATGCGAGGCCCAATTCCAAATGGCTCAAGGCTTGGTAGTGGGTTGTGGACCAGGGGTTGTGGTCCCTTGATCTAAAGAGTTGCTTGGAAAGAACCTCCATTTGTAATCTTAGATATCATGGGGAGAGACCCAATTTCATTTGTCAGATGACTGCACAGCAGCGAATCCCATTATTTATAACCTAATTAAAAAATGAGGGTGTTACAGTCCACACCATATCAGGAAAATGTTTTTAATACTCTTATGAGATATTGCTTTCTTTGTGTAAGCATAAAGAAAGCAAAACCTCATCAGAGCATTAAAAACAATATATTCAGCCACTGCAATGTGTCAGTTATGATTTATTGCTTAGCATTTCATGTGATCAATAATGTTGGTTAATAACCCATGGCTGAAATAAATTCTGCCTTGACACATTCTGCAACTCAGCCAAGAGGCACTAGTGAGCCAACTGAATATAAGGTGATTTTTTTTTTGCCCTCTCTACAATAATGAAAGTGAAATAACCTAACAAGAATTAAATAAAACAAGATCACTATGCACTTTTTCACTGAAGCTACTGCAGAAAATATAGACAGAAATTATAAAGGCGGGAGAAAGCATAGATGGATTTTGGAGCATCATCTCATTTTATATTTGTTGCAAATTCTCAAAATAGTTCACTAATAAAGTGGTTTCATTAACTTTAGCTTTATCATACTATAGATACATGACATCCAAATCTCAAATCATAGGCTTCCAGTTCTAGTAATCTTGTATTGCCTAATATGGCCCATATTATATTATAGAAAGAAAATGAGGAATAGACAAAAACGGTAAAGTTGTGCAGATTTATTAGAATACTCTACAGATGATATCAAATAAATATCTAGAGAAGATTTGGCATTATAAGGCTCTGATTGCCAATGGCTTTCGTATTTGCAACTCACAGAGAGATTTAAAAATAAGAACCTTATGATTTTGAACATGATAATACTATTTTCGAAATAGAACTGTGTACAAATAATGTTATTGCTAACGTTTAGAAGCTTTTGTTAGGATTGGAAACAGAAGATGAATTAATTAAAAATTGTATGATAACTTGACCAAAAAAGGTTCAATATAATATAACTGTTGTGATCAGTTGCAAACCAGATGGATAAAGGGATTTGCATTATTTTACAAATTCCAAGAGAACTTTTACAAAATGATATATAGATGGTAGTCCAGAGCTGGGTTTCAGCAGGTTCTGACCAGTTTTGAAGAACCGGTAATGGAAATTTTGAGTAGTTTGGAGAACCGATATTAAAAATTCTGACTGGCCCCACTCCCATCTATTCTCTGCCTCCCAAGTCCCAGCTGATCGGGAAGAAATGGGGATTTTGCAGTAACCTTCCCTAGAGTGGGATGGGAATGGAGATTTTACAGTATCCTTCTCCGATCACGCTCACCAAGCCACGCCTGCCAAGCCACACCCACAGAACCGGTAGTAAAAAAATTTGAAATCCACCACTGATGATAGTTATCACCAGATAAATTGGCTCAAATGTATAAAGGATCTCCAAATATTTGCTGGGAGTGTATCACTGAAATAGGGGACTTTTTACCACTTTTGGTGGACTTGCAAAAGAAGAGGCAATATAGGAATGAAACTAGTAATGTAATTCAAAAAATCTTGAAAAATTCTTACAGTTCACTCGAAACTTTTTTATTAGCATGTATGGATAAAACATTGGAAAAACCATACGGTGTTTTATTATCATGTTTGATAACAGCAGCACAACCTCTACATGCTTAGCACCAGAAGGACCCTACAGTATAATATCCACAAAAGAGGAATGGTTAATACAGATGACAAAATTAACTATGATGGCCAAGTTAATAGCCTTCGTGAGAGAAAAATCACTGAAGAAATTCACCTATAATTGGAAACCCTTTGTAGAACCCAAACTTCAACACATGGATTTTAGAATTATTTTTTTTAAAAAATTAAAATTTTTCTACTTTGTTTTTGTTTTAGTCTTAAACTAAAAGTCAAACGTGTTTCTTATACCCTTGTAAGAAATTGTAGAATTGTACAAATTTTTGTATATATTTTTGTTTTCCTTTATTTTTGTAATACTTTTTTGCACTTCTGTCTCTATTTGTTTTTTACTCTTTTCTCTTATTAATTTATGTTGTTTCTTATATGTATGTTTTGTTTATGTTGTTTTTTATATGTATGTTTTGTAAATTGTAATAAAATTATTAGAAACCAAAAATTGCAAATAAAATATAATTGCGACAAATAGATATTTATTTATTTAATTTAGCACTCCCCAATTCCCAATTTCCATTTTTTAAAAAAAAACAATAAAAGAAAAATGAGAAAGAAAAAATCAATTCTGGAGCAAACAAGCCCAACATGCTAGAAAAAGACTGTCAAGAGGCTCAACCATTTTCTACCACTAGTCCTTTCAGAACACTACAGGATAGGAGATATTCAGCTTTTGGGAGGGATACTGTGCTTCCTTGGTCCTGACAGATGACACTGACTGTCATCTTTGCCTTATCTTATAGGGCAAGCAAAAACTATTGGAGATAGGCAGAACCTCAAAACCAGACCTTAGGTTAGGAAGCCTTGATAGATGACTAGACAATCCATGACCCATCTTTCTTTCCATAGAAATATAGATTAGTTCAGTTTCCCCTCACATCATGTCTCTCAATAGAGGTCAAGTGAAGTTGCCCCCTCCTCCTTGGCTAACTCATGGAACTGAGGTTTACTGGTGGGTGGAGAACCACTTTGGACTGCTCCCCACTCCCCATTCTGTCATGTCACCAAAGGCCCTCCAGAGAAGAAGAGAACTCACCTGTTGACCACCAGTATCCCTCAGCCAACCCTGCCTCATCATCAAGCATCGGTATTGCTCCCTTGTCCTTTTCTCACTACCCACAGCTGTTAAGGACTTTTAAAGTTCAGCCTCTATTCCAAAGCAGCCAATCGATGCTCATCAGTTGGACTTTGCTGCCAGCCAAGTGGACAAAGGGAGGCTGAAAATAGAGCAGGGATATGTCCATGACAATTATGTGACTATGTATGATTGCCACAGTGAGGTGGCATGGCAGCGCAGTAGTGCCGAAGCAGTCACAACTATACCCAATGTCAATCCCCCAGGAGTAATGGGTCCCAAACTTTGGACGCATTCTTTAAATTAGCCCATTTGAGGTACATTGTTGCCCTATGCCAGAGGTCTTCAAACTTGGCAGCTTTAAGACTTGTGGACTTCAAATCCCAGAATTCTCCAGCCAACTATGCTTGTGGACTTCTATGCTGGACTTCTATGTGGACTTCTATGCTCCAGCCAGCTATGCTGGCTGGAGAATTCTAGAAGCTGAAGTCAAGTCTTAAAGCTGCCAAGTTTGAGGACCTCTGCCCTATGCTATACTGTTTCGTAAATAAAAGTTACAAAAAACAGGAGTTTTATTAGTATATAGATTACAATAGCTCAGAGTCACTTTATCAATGAGATAGGTGGCATATAAATTAAATAAACAAATGCAAAACAATACAATACAGTACAATACAATAAATACAATAAAAATAAATAAAAATCCTAATTACTCCAGCCATCTGGTAATAAATTAAGTGATACAGATTATCCAGATATATTCCACATAGTTTTCTTAGCTATACAGTAGAAGTCATTTCTTTCTTCTGGGAGGTTTTTTTCAATTTCCAAGTCCTGCATAAAGCCCTGAATTTCTGGTGGTCTCCCATCTAAGTGTTGACTAAGATCTGCCTAGGTTATTATTTTATATCAACCATATTTATAGTTGTCATTTTCCCCTGGTAGGGTCACTATATCATTTGAAGAGCTGCTGATACAGGAAATTAGAGCTGTCACTTTTCTTGTCTACACCAGAAAAGGCTTTAATTTTCTTTCTGGCTGGAGAAACCCATTAAAAGCAACAGACCAGTCCACCCCTTTCTCCCAAAGGTATGGTGGCCTTTGTTTAAAAACGAGAATCAAATAAAACATTAAAAAAGCCATTAACTGAAATATAATCTAGAAAACTATGCCTTGCTTCAATTAACATTAGTGAAGCTAGCCTTGATTTATACCAAGGTTTAAAAGGGGTGGGGGAGAGAACCCTCCCTCTTAAACATAATATGTGTCTCCATGGAAACAGAGGCCTGGGCTAAGACAGAGAGTTCGTTAATCAAGAGGAAAAATCCAGTGGTTTGTAAAGGTCTTTGTAAACCACATAAAGGTTGGCCAATCCAGCAGAACTGCAGAAATGTTAACACGGCCATGAAAAAAATCACACCTTGAGCCTGTGTCAGGTCTCCCTGTTAGTTAACAAGCCCAAACTGGCCATATATGCAGTCCCAACAAAGATACACTTTTCTATCATGCTATAATAATGTATTTATTGGAGAATCAAACTTACAAAAACTCCAAAGATGTTTTTGCCGCAAGAGTTTTTTCTGCCGCAAGAGTTTTTGTACAGAAAAAAGTATAGGTGTGCATCTAGATGCAATTCTCGCAAAAATAAGTGAGGTAGTAAAGCTTAGCTGAAGCCAGTTGTGATCTCCCCCACCGGTTAAAATAACAATAACCAAAATTCAGCAGAAAATTATCAAGTTCTAACAGCACAATTTTTAAAGTTTTGATTTTTGGTTTGCTTGTTTTTACAAATTAAGATCTAAGATAGGTGTGTAAGGTTGAAGTATGTGTTATATATATTTGGATTAAATATACATGCATGCACATGCCCAGCTTAAACATTTCATGAGTTCCTTTTCTAGTAATGTCATGACTGCATCCTCTTGGACTACGACCATAGATACTTTATTTCAGAAAGCTATCCTACGGATTGATTTAATTTAATTATTTATTTTCATGGTTTTGCTCTTGAATTTGCTTTTCTAAAGCAAAGTTATAACCCCACAAAATCTTTTTTTAATCCTTATGAACCTCTTTCAAATTGCTCCTTTATATTCCTTTTTGTTTCCAAGAAAATACAGGTAGTCCTTGACTTACAACAGCTCCTTTAGTGACTGTTCAAAGATACAACAGTACTGAAAAATGTGACTTATGACTGTTGCTGCATCTCCTGGTCATGTGATCAAAATTCAGACCCTTGGCAACTGACTCATATTTATGGCAATTGCAGTGTCTTGAGGTTATGTGATCCCCTTTTGCCACCCTCTGGCAAGTCAATGGGGAAGCCCAATTCACTGAACAGCCTTAATAACTGCAGCTGAAGAAACGTCTTGAATGAGAAGCTAAACATCTTCAAAGAAAAACCAGTTGCCTCTTGAAAAAGCACCTTTGGGACAACCATGACCTGGATGACTGAGAATCTCCATAGACACTTAATAACTGCAGTGAGAAAGCACATAAAATGGGGCAGGATTCCCTTTATAGCTATCTTACTTAATAACGCAAAGTTAAGGACTACCTGTATGTCCAACTGTATCTTAGAAGCTTATTTTTAAAGGAAGGAAGGAAGGAAGGAAGGAAGGAAGGAAGGAAGGAAGGAAGGAAGGAAGGAAGGAAGGAAGGAAGGAAGAGCAGCCCCCAACCACACACAAAAAAGAGTATCTGCCTATTCCAGACTTTAAGCAAGAGGTCTGGACGACTTATCAATTTAAAAACAAACAAAAACATGTCACAGTGTTAAAAAATAATGTATTATGAAGGTTGAGCTAGAATCAATCAAACTCACTTTTCTCTATAGTTCCTAACTTTTAACAGCCTGTCTGCAGTGGTCTATTTTAGACACATGTTTCATCTCATTGGTAGAAAAAAATTCTGGAAATGTGTTAAAGAGTGTGATTAAATGTGCTTATTTTCCATCTCTGCTCTTACAAAGTACTAGAGCTCAGCATTGAAGGCTGCATTCAGAAAGTATAAGTCGCCCTTAAATCAATATAAAAAGCAAAAGTTAATCAGAGAAAGAGTCCCATGGGATTTATAAATATTAAGGCCGCAATTTATATACTTATTAAAATATGTTTTTCTGAACAGATGTACTTCTAAACAAACTTGAATATGATTTCTTATAAATGAACTCTATAACAATGAAAAAAACCTTGAGGCTTACCAACTGCTTGGCCCCAGTTTTTACTTTATAGAGAAATGAACCAGATTTTTAATTACAAAAATAACAGCACATGTTGGTTGTAAGTAAAAGTTCCAAATCCAACTTAGGGCAATACTTTTAACTAAGTAAAATTATTTTAACACTAAATATTGTTAAACATGCAATGTGTGGGATCAAACTGGCACCAGATGTTACCCCAACCTGTATTCTTCTTCTTCTTCTATGTTAGTGTCTTACAAGTGGCTAGCTTGATCTTAAACCTGCTTTCCAGCAGGAATTTCTTTAAACCAGAGTTTCCTCAAGTTCCAGTTGGATAGATTTCAACTCCTACAGCGATTGGGAGCCATAGATTTATAAATAATAAATACATTCACCATCTAACATTGCTTCTACTGAGAATTTGGGGAAATGAAATTGCAAAAATCGAGAAACAAGATTTTAAGTCAAGGATGTCCCACCTTGATAATTTTAAGACTGATGGACTTCAACTTCTATCTATGGAAGTTGCAGTCCACAAGTCTTACAGTTGCCAAGTTTAAACACCCCTGATTTAACCTATAAATTCTTTATTCTACATACTGAGACCATCAGTATGAATACTTCTGTCATATTGTAATTATGAAAGCACCAGAACGGGTGATTTAACAGATGTGGGGTAGATATCATTAAACAAATATAATTAAATTTAATCAATACATAATCAATTACATTAATTTTAGATGTTAACTGACCCCACTTATTTTCTGGAGTGCAGCTCTTTACCTGAACAGATTATGTAGCTGACGTTTTATCTCTTTAAGAAGCATTTGATCACACATCCCAGCCCAGCCCAGACTAGCCATGGAGTTATGGTCCAAGGACAAAAAAAAGCAGTAAGATGGAGAAATCTGCTTTAGCTCTATCAGATATTATCCTTCTGCACATCAGGCAGTCAGGCAGTAGGAGGGAATAAAGGAGAATGCATAAATCCCAGGAAATCATCTGCAAGATGAGGCTTGCATTTGCTACAACAAAGCCAAAGGAATAAAGTGAAAAAGATGCCTGCCACATGATTAGTTAGAATGCCCCCCAAGCACCCCCCCAGAATCCAGCCAAGAGCCACCAATTCATGTGCCTTGTGGGGTGGGGGAGAAGTGCTTTCCTATATCCCCAAATAAGGTAATACTCAGCAACAAGCTGCAATCCTTCAGAAGATTAACAAAATAGGCCTCCTGGCACCGACCATGTCCTTAGTATGCCCACTAAGGCACTCTGTGCCCTGTGCCCTGTTTTGAGTTTAGCTTTATTGGCATCACATTGGCTACCTTTTAAGTTCCCAGAATATCCCTAAGGTAAAAACATTCTGGAGCATTGTGGGAAAGTTAATGGGGAAGCCAGGTTTACTTAACAACTATGTTACTAAACAACTGCAGTGATTCACTTAACAACTGTGGCAAGAAAGATCATAAATTGGGGTAAAATTCAACATATGTTTCACTTAGCAACATAAATTTTGGGCTCAGATGTGATTGTAAGTTAAGGACTACCTCTACAATGATTTGGCATGAAGATAAAATTCAGGAAACAGAAAAAGTTCTCTTCCTCCCCCCCCCCCCTTTTTTCCTAGATTTCTTTTTCTCTGGGTTTAACTGGGAATAATTTATTTAAATAAGACCTGAGACAAACAAGAAATAAAGGTTCACAATATCATACTTCTCCCTCCTTTCCTTTTCTTAGCTGAGAAACATCAAGCAAGATATATATAGCTACCCCTTTCTTTGCAACAGTAAATCTCTGAGTCCATTTCTTGGAAAAGTCTGTGTAAACTACTTTTGGCCTTCCAATGAATGGCAAATTCTTCTTTTTCCTATCAGGCTTTTGATCTGCTGTATTCATTTCTCTCTTAGTTCACATTTTGTGGTCAAAGTATATTATCTAAATGAAACTGGCTTTATTGATTCAATATATACTATGGTATCCAAGTTGAGTTGAACACATGGTGATTTTATGAACAAATCTATGCAATTTTCAAGACAATAATGCAGAAGTGATTGCTATTCCTATCTTGCCAAATTCCTATCCAAATGTTAACTAGGCAGCCTTACTTAAGCTTCTTAACTAATCTTCTGAAGATAAAGTGGGATACATTTAAAATTAAGCAATTAAATTAAATATGATCTCTCTCAATAGTCATTGATTCCTTTCATTGTTATATATTAGGATGACTTTTGAGTGAAGGTTCAAAAGCCCAATACTGACTGCTGGTAGACCTAGTTATAAAACTCAGTATTAATTTATAAACTACAGCAGCCAGATTAGGTGATTCACATTAGTTTCACATGTAATGACACTCCATGTTAGTGAAACAAGAAGGCAATTATGTTCACAAAAGATTGATGGGCCTTTTATCTAAACTGGTTTTTTCCAGCCTGGCATCCTCCAAATATTTGGGATTGCAACTGCTATGAGCTCAACCAACATACACAAAAATCATGAAGATGGGGATTGTAGTGTAAACCAAAGGAAGAGCTGTGTTGAAGAAACTGATTTACAGGCAAATTCAACAAACATTCATCATTATATGCACGTAAGAGGAAAAACTTGGCTGTTTTGTATTAAAACAACCTACACATTTTGAAGAATAGGTTTACCTTGCTTGCTATTGAATAATAAGAAATACACATTATGAGAAAAACTGATAAATTAGTACACACTTTGGCTGAAGTTAGCTCAGACTAAATTTAAATGGAAATTTTATGATATTCCCCCACTCACAAATTCCTGCTTTAAAAGGTCAATTGCACTTCTCTAAGTATCCTTAATGGCTACTAATTAGCAGCAGTTTTGAATAAATTCTTTGTTAATCATACAACAGTACAGTATTTACAACAATTTCTTGCTTTTCAGAAAATTCTTACAGGAGGAAGGGGGAGAGGATAAAATATACTACAGGAAAAAATTACATGCATTCATGAAACTAATATGACACCCTAATATCTCATATCCAAATCTGCACACATGGACAGAGGCTACAAATTTCCAAGTTAGAGCTATAAATCATTTTATTCAGCATGGCTACTTCGAGATGTCCTGGAGCAGATTCCCCAACACCCTTATGGGAACTGTAATACAACACAGCTAGAGGGCACTAAGCATAAAAAAGATAAATACAGTAAATAGATAAAACTCCAGCTAAATCAAAAACTGGAATAAGCCTAACAGGTGCACCGTGCAGAATACACATAAACCAGTAACTTTATGGTCTCTGTATGCATATGTGCATGCATCCGGGTGTACTTAAATGCTTGTTACTTAGTAAGAGACTAGAAACAGACTGCCTGCCTCCAAAAAAGGAATCAAAAGCATGACTTTTAATTGAAAGCAGACTGGAGAAACTATCTGCCTTTATGTTTGCAAAATGAATGCAAAAGGGGGGGGGGGGTAGTGTGGCATTTGTTTGTTTTTTACAGTTCAGACAAGTAGTGTTAAAATGGAAAAAAAAATAAAGAATGCTTTATACTCAGCAGAATCCCACCCATATCTATTCAAAAGGAAGTCCCATTGAATTTTGTGAGACTTGCTTACCGGTAGAACAGAGCTAAACCCACAAATAACAACTGATATTCATCTAGATGTCAGGAAACTCTGACGATCCAGAAATCCAAATGACTTTTGACTACCACCACTGTGTTTGCTGAATGAGCTTGTGTAACTCACAAGCCTGCATCTTCCTCGGTTCCGGCACAGTTGCACAAAACGAAGAGAATTAGCCTCAATTCAGAAAGCGCGGCTGGGACGGGGGGGGGGGGGGGCCATAGGAAAAGGAACTAATTTCCAGCAGTTTCTTCCCACCCCAAAATTTTAGTAGTTTTGCATCTCCCACTCACCCACCCATCCCCCGCTATCTGGTTTTGTTTCCACTTACAGGTATCTTTCCGGATGGAATTGATGGTGCAGAGCTACTGAGAATCCGAAGTAACTGTCAGGAGTTTTGCCTTTCTTCAGAACCACAAACTTAGTGTCCAGGTTGAAAGCAGCACATTTTAGAGGGGCAAGAGACAGCCACAGCATGTATCCCAAAAGCAGAAGCGGGCGCCCACAAATCCGCTTCCTTTTCTCAGCGGCTACCAGGAGAAGCTGAAAGTGCGTAGGGGCCATGGCTTGCCAGATCACTTTCCCTCCTACTAGCGAGCGCCCGTGCAGAATGTGGCTGGCTTGCTGGGAAAGCCGATACAGAATACCGCTGCTGGTTGGGGAATGTTTTATGTCGCTGCTGCTCCGTCCTTCGCTTGCAGTGAAGACGCCCCAGTTTTCTCCCCGCCAAAGGTTTGATTCTAGTGCTTGCCTGGGCGGGTAATTAAAGGGAAGCGCGCGTCGTTACCACCCCTCCCGCTTCTCCTTTCTCTCCACCTTGCGCACAGTCTAATCGGCTGGTTCTCCAGCACTTTTCTTCCGGGGGAAAAGAAACAAGAGCTTATGATCTCTTAAAGGGCCCGCCCAGGTTGGATACCTGCCCAGCACACAAAAGGGGGAGGAGGGACTGATATGTAGCAGTTAAGGTGTTGGGCATAAACTCATGAGGCCCGATTTCAAATTCATTTCCCGATTGTGGGTACCCAGTTGGGTCTGTTGTCGCTTCTGCTGTTCGATCTACCTTACAAGGCAGCTGTTGGGAGTAGAATGGAAGAGGGCTGGCATATAAAAAACTTAATGCTACATTTTTATAGTCCTAATCATAATTCTTATAAACAAAAAGGCATCTCAGCAAAACAAGTTATAGTTAGCAGTATATATTTGGATACTTATATTGGGAGGCAGCGGCAATATGAGTGATTAGGAAAATAGTCTCCACACAAATCTGGAAGCATGGCTATTCACTACAACATAAATGATGAAAAGTCGTGTTTTTTAATAATGAAGGAGATTTATGCAAGAGCTTTCCTAAACTACATAGACAAATAGGGCTTTATCCAAAGTATGGTTCAGTATATGAAATGATAAAAAGGAACAGTTCTTTTCATTCAAACAAGGAAAACAGACTAGTTGAAGCATACTATAGAGAATTCAATTTTCCTAACTCATTTCTATATAGTGGGAGCCATTCCTTGGGGCATGGAGAAAGTAATTACATTATCACAGAGATCAAGCAGAGGAGAAAGACTGTCAAAAGTCTTGAAAGTGATTTCAGTATAAACAAACTTTCTCATTAATTAGGGGGGGGGAATAAAACTTGGTTTGGTTCAGTTTAGCCTATAAGAACAGGTCCTGGCATTTTTGATGACAACCATTTTTCACATAGTTACTAAATCAGATTTACTGATTTTTGTAAAACAAAGACTCCTTTGTTTTGTCTGAAGTAGCATCTGCAATTCCACATTTCGCTTGCAAAATTTTTGATTTTAATGTTTGTGATATCCATCCTTGAATTAACTTTCTAAAATACAGTTTGCAGAATCATAACCCCACATCATTTATCCTAAGGACATTTGAGATTATCAGTGTTGATAATGATATAGATAGGGGTAGAGATCTGTCCAGCTCCTGTTGACCACTTAATCTACTGATTGCATATAGCCCAGTGGTGGGATTAAAAAAATTACAGCTGGTTCTGTGTGAGTGGCATGGCTTGGTGGATGTGGCTTGATGGGCATGGCAAAGGAAAGATACTGTAAAATCTCCATTTCTACTCCAGGGGAAGGATACCGTAAAATCTCCATTCCCCCCCCCCCAATCTAGGGAAAGGTTACTGCAAAATCCCTATTTCCTCCTGATCAGCTGGCTCTTGGGAGGCAGAGAATAGATGGGAGTGGGGCAGTCAGAGGTAATATTTACTCGTTCTCTGAACTACTCAAAATTTCCGCTACCGGTTCTCCAGAACTATTCAGAACCTGCTGAATACCAGTCACTAGACAATGTTTGTGAAAAACAGTTTGATGGACAAGGCATCAGGCATCGGGCTAGAAACGAGAGATCATGAATTCTAGTCCCACCTTAGGCAAAAGTCAGCTGTGTAATCTTGGACAAGGGACTTTCTCTCAATCCTAGGAAGGAGACAATGGCAACCACTTCTGACAAAGTGCCAGGAAAACTGAAGGAACTTGTTTAGGTAGTCTCCAAGAATCAGACACAGAAAAAAAGGGGGGAAAGATTGGATATTGATTTTTACCAAGTAGATCTGCCAGTCATGACTTGATTGATTGATTGATCAATCGATTGATTTAGCAGGACTATAAATCCCCACAGGAATCAATTATCCTCTATCAAACAAAAAAAAAAACAAACCTAAACAATCTAGGCAACAGGTATCATTTGCTGAACTCCTCTTACTGTGTCTATTAACATTCAGACAAAATTGACTTTCTCTTGTTTGACATACGTTCTGGTTTTGAAGATGTTGTAATCAAAACCAAAATCATCATACAAACCAATCAAATTGGGTATCTTATGCTCCCCATAGGCCAAGATGTTAAATGTTGTCACATTGTCATCATGTGATATATCACGACTTTTTCCCCCTTGGCAAAACCAGAGATGGACGTGGTCAACCCATGACACATCCGGCCTGTGGGTTGTGAGTTTGACACCCCTGCCATAGGTCCTTTGGAAAGTTCAATTGTCATGTGTTTTTGGCAAGCCAGGATATTGGGAGCCAAGCTAATTTCTCGGGAAACCGTTACATTAAATGGAAATTTGAATTAGTGTGGATGATGATCCCTTTGTATGATGTTCTGGTTTCACATTATTTCCTCTCTCACCCCCAAACTCCTTAAACTCCTCCTTTCTCCATTTTATAGTATTTTTTTTATAATAGCCCATCCAAATTCATAATAATTTGGAGTTATCTATGTATTTCATAATAAACAAATGGTTCTCCAACTGAGAAGCAAAGGCCAAAAGTCTTTGGAGCAGAATAAGCTTAGTATTCATTAAGGATTATTTTATTAATGGGCTGCATTTCAATGGGGTTCTTTTAATTATCTTAAACTGATTCTGGAAAAAGCAGTGCTGACTTAGTGAGAGCCAGACTACATGATTATAATGTTCTCTTGCCATTAAAGACAGCTCAGAAAAACTGGTGCATTTAATATCCGGATAGTAAGATTACTGTTAGAACCAACGTGGTCAGCATATATTGCATGCACGGTCTTGTCAAATATAGACAGAAAACCATCTGTATAACCAGGAAGAAACTAAAGAATAATGAACATCAAAAAATTATGAGGAGACCTTTTGGGACACAGATCACAAATCGGGGTGACAAAAAGTGGACTTTTAGCCAAAAATAAATAAGCGAAAGACAAACATCTGGGTTTCTTCTGTTCTTAATAACTTCTTTTTCCCAAAATATATTTGATTTCTTCAAATGAAGAATGAAATGAATTAATGGTTCCCGATATTTTCTGCTTCATAATTTTATGATTTCACCTAAGAGAGGATCTGGAAAAAGGGAAAATGAATGTCCTGAAATCGAGAGGAATATTTTTGATGTTTCCATTTCTAATTAGAGAACCTTGAATAAAACATCACCCAGAAGCAATTAATTCCTAACCTGAAATGCTACATCATAAGATTTTTTTCCTCTTCCTTTATATTCATCTCCATAAATAGTCTTCCAGCACGTAATTTCCAAAGGGAGCATATCCTGGCTCCAAGCCAGCTTGAGAGCCACATCATCTGGTTTAGAAGCTTTGTTGTTCCATTGTTAAATGTATAAGAATAGATTGCAAAAAGCAAAATGCACATGTTCAGAGATACAAGAAGGTCTGCTCCTAAATTTCAAAAGAGAGCCAGGCATTGACCATCAATAAATGTACGAATATATAAAGGACAGCTTTTCCGTATATGAACCTAGCTCAAGCTGTAATCTTCCCCATCCATGTTTTGGATTACAATTCACATCAGCCTCAGCCAACATGGTTTATAATCAGAGAAACATCCCTAGTTGGGAAAGCTGTAAAACTTTATCTGACACCAAAGTCAGGACAGATAATATGAAAGAAAGATATTGGAAATATCTTTATGAATTTCCTTAGATGCCATTAAAATGTTACTGGTAATTTTAATTTTAATTATCATTTATTTCTTATCCACTGTTTTTATCCTACTATTTTACTTGCTATTTTACTTGCTTTTCCCTTTGCGGATTTCTAAAATACGTTTTAAATTTTACTTGTTCTTTGCACGTCTGATGGGTTTAAAACAAACAAAATGTTAAAAAGTTATGATACTTATATAGTTACTTGCCAAGCACATCTAAATTATATTAAAGTAACCAAAATCTCTTTATAATCCCCAAGGCATGTCACAATTTTTGAGCATCTCTAATGTTTGGAAGTTGAAAAATTTGACACACCCTAAATTAGGAATGTTGGGAGTTATAATCCAACATAATTGGAAGGCATCAGATTGAAATGATCTTCCACCATATTTCAAGCTGCAGCAGCATCCAACAGTGATTTCAATGAGCCAATTGCCCTATCAAAAACCCAGAGTATAAACTGAACAATTAAGGATTTGCACTAAAGACAGCTCAGACATTCATTAAGCTGCTGGAACATCTGAACTAAAGTATATTTAAAACATAAGAAATTCCAATAGTGTAAAGCAAGGTACTCCACAGATGATATATTTTATACCAAAGGTGAGAAACCTGAGGCTTTCCAGATATGGTTAAACAACATTGTTCAGCATCTCTTGCCATTGTTTATGCTGGTGGGGGTGCAGGTGGGGGCCATGAGGAACTATCATTCAGCAATGTCTGAGAGTTTATTATAGATGTGGTGATGGTATGACTAAGTCTTCCCTATCAATACCTATCTTGGAAACAAAATATTACTTTTTCTGAACTGTGCAATGATTTCTCTCCTCAAATCTAGTTTTACAACAGCTTTAGTCAATAAAATTGTTGTTCAATAAATAGCCAAACCAAGATATACAGCTGGCATTCAGAAACTGAATTTCCCAGTCATTGATAAGCTTCTGCAGACTTTTTTTCCCAGTATAACTAGCTATCTCCAAATCAATTTCGGCCTATTTCTTGATCTCTTTAATCTCTTAAAATCATTTTATAGCTATATTAATCTTTCACATCTTAGAAACTCTATAGCCATGGTGGTAGTGCCCTCTCTGATGGCACACGAGCCATCACACCAGTTCAGTCCACTGCACATGCGTGCATGCCTCCAACTAGCCAATTGGTCTTTGGTCTCTTGTCATGCATGCGCGGGGGGCTGTATGCATGTGTGCAAGGTGGAGGGGCTCAAGGTGCAGGAGCCATGCATGCATGCAGAGGGCAGGAATGTGCAAGGGCCCCATGCGTGTGTGCGGGGGGCATAAACATGCACAGGGGACATGGGGAGCCATGCATGTGTGGGGCGCATATGCAGGGGCTGTATGCACATTGCATTTCGGGGGTTCGAGCTGCACACATGCTTTGGGCACTCAGTCTGGAAAAGATTTATAGTAACGTTTCTCAATCTTGGCCACTTTTAGATGTGTGGGTTTCAACTTCCAGAATTCCCAGGCAGTATGTCACTTGTGTATCAGGTAAAAAAATCTGTTTAAATCTATTATTCCCTTTAAAAAATTAAATGCTGCCTTTTCGAAATATAAGAAGTCAATCTCTGACTGTTTCTTTTAGGGTGGATGGACAAAAGAGAAAACAATGATGGCTGTGGAATTCTGGGAGTTGAAGTCCAAGCACGGGAAACACTAATGTATAATGTTTGCTCCAGGGATAGTATCACCAGAACAGCACACTTTGCTCAATTAAGTTAAAGCAAAAACAAAATCATGTTGTCAATGCTTTTCTTTTTGCTACTTAATTTTAAACATGTATTCTGGGACAGATATTT
Source organism: Coluber constrictor foxii (assembly GCA_038048745.1). NCBI lineage: Eukaryota > Metazoa > Chordata > Lepidosauria > Squamata > Colubridae > Coluber > Coluber constrictor. The sequence continues at coordinate 70,641,653 of CM075961.1, forward strand.
GGGATTGCAAAAACAGGATCTGGAACCACAGGATTCCTACAGACCATGAATGCTTCACCTCTCAGGTTTTAAGAGGAAACATTTTTCTTTCCCGATTTTGCACATCAAACACCCTTTCAAAGTTGTTTCATGAATAATAGAATAAAGGAAAGCAAACTCTCAAGTTCACTAGCATTAAGCCTCTAGCATTAATTGCTTTTAGTGTCAAAGAAGACCCAAGCTATGCTCGTCCAGGTAAAGAGATTGCAAATAATATTCCCGGCATCAGAAAGCAGAATGTACTGTCCATTGCCAAAACTACTTTGGACTCTGTGTCTTTGTATTGTATCAGAGTCATTTTAACCTGGATTAATTTGTATTCAAGTACGGTTCTTATGCCATCTGCCTCATTTGAAAGGACATACGCACACATTGTTAATCACTTCCCCTTTTAAATTGACACAGTGCTCAAATGGACTGTGCAATTTCTCAGATTGTTTTGCCAGTGAAAATAAGGCATCTATTTTCTGTTTTATTCTCAAGATGCCTGAAAATGTCATGCAAATGTCAGATGGGGGCTTTGAGCTCACCTTAATTGCTGTTTGTGAGAGAGGAAGTGATACAGAGGAAAATAATGTTTTCTTTGCCACATCCTTCCATCATTCTGAGCCCTTCCTGGCTGCATTCTGAAAAAGTCCATTGGAGGGAATTCTATCACGAAGCCTTTCCTTGAGATGTAATAGAAACGTTACAAAATGAGTTGTCTGCTACAGGCTATGGGAGAAATGATTGTGCAATGCAAAATGGGACATTTAATATACCTGCTTGGACATGTAATTACGAAGTATAAAAGTACATCCGTTTACTGAAGCTTTATGTTCAGTCACAAGTTCTGAACCCTGAATTATGAATGGCAAAGAGTGTATTGTCACTTGTATTTTCAGGAAAGGAATGTGGATTGTGAGCAGTTCACTTTCCTGAGGTATTCTGTCTCATGGAGGAACGGTGGTGAATCTCAACAGGATCAATGCAGGTTTCTACATAATCTTATGAAGATTCTGCCATGAACAAGGTAGACTTGCTAGAAGGTGCTTACGTGAGATGTTACAGGTAATCCTTGATTTACAACTGGCCGCTTAGCAAGTTTTCAAAGTTACAACCTACTTTAAAAAATCTAGATCCAAAGTTCTGACAGTTGCCTCCCCATGTGACCACATTTTGAGCACTTGGCAATACAGCCACATTTAGGGTTGCTTGCTACATCACACGGTCATGTGGTCATGTTTTACAACAGTTTTGTTGAAAACCAGCACTTTCTGCCAGTTTTTTGGCAAAATCATGCACAAGCAAGCAATGATTTGCTTAACAATTGCGGTATTCACTTAACAATTCACATTACAATCACTTTGGTCTTCAACAACTGCTGCAATATGTTGTCCAACTGGGTCAGTCATGATGTGACCAACATGTTTCACGATCATTATGACTTAAAAACATTATGGCTGGCTCCATTATGGTCATTAAACAAAGACTACGTGTAATTAAAAAGCTGGGCATTATGTTGTTTTACAAAACCTAATGAAACACAATCCTTTTGGAGTTTTGCATATTTTAGCTCCCAGTATGGATTTAGTCTTCACTTCAGCTCCTGCAGTCATTGGATGAAACAGATTATCTTTGAAATTTATCTAAAATCAAAACTTTCACTAGCTTTGTACAGCATTTAGCTGCCATTCAAGAGCAAGAAAATGTTCCCTTTTCCTGCTCGTGAACTGTGGTTTAATATGTATATCTGTTGAAATTTTGTAACTTTAATATATTGTTTTAATGCTATGGTTTTCTCTTGTAATTTCATAATTTTTAACTGCTGTATATAGTTTGGGATTGTAGTTAGAAGGAAAAGTGGTTAAGATTTTATAAATAAATAAACAAACACCTGTTGGATGCAAAACAGAGTCCAGTAACTGCAACAATTTTAGTGATCAATAATATGGGTCTCTTATGCGCTTATGTATACAGATGGCTGTCTTGTGTTGAAGTTTTCCTGATTTAAAAGGTAACTACATAATTATTAAAGGAAGAGATAATATGGGTTAGCACTGAACAGATTATGTCAGCAGGCATATAGCTCACCTGACCACAGCCTACTCCATTATGATGCAATGTCTCAGATTTATATTTAAATCATAGTTATTATTCTGATGGTTGCACTTGCGATGTAAATTCGTATACGTCCCGTTCTGCTTTGCTTAGCCATTTCTTTTATTACATGCTCTATTTCTCTCCCTCCCTCCCCCCTCCCTCCCCCCCTCTCTTTCTCTCTGTATACGTGCAATACAATGGAGATCTTAATACTAAGTGATCAGTTAAAGACCAAAATCTTTATCATACAACAAATTCTTTGATACAATCTGCAGTTCTGATTTTTTTTAAATGTTATACGTAACTCTGGATGAAAAATCAGATAATTTTATGCTTGTAATAGCAACATCCTAAACTGTAATTAATATTGCTAGAATATGATAAATATATTATTTTTTTCAATTAATGCTGTGTAAATATTGTATCAAAAGAATGCAATGTATTGAGATATGTAACAATGTAATAAAAAGGACAAAAAACAAAAATGATAAGTAAGTGGGTCACTTGCTTGGAGTCTTCCTGTTCCAGTGAGCTATACTTTATGTCTCATTTGCCAGTTTTGCAGAAATTGGAATTTTGCTTTTTGTCTATGCATCAGCAAAGTGTTTCTTATTCTTAGGTATCCCTGGGCTGAATGAAATTTAACAACATTGGGAGACAAAAAGATAAAAAAGTATGTTTATTTAAAATGAATAAAAACAACAGACATATGCTCAAATTTCCAATTGAAGGTCCTAATTTTAATAAATATTTCAGATTTAGAAGATCTTGTGCCCAGAGCTCTTCTGTCAATAGTGGCAGAAGACTTACAGAAGATCTTGTAAAGTTTAATACCCAGCCCATCTCTCCACCCACATTTGAAGTTCTGCTCCTATCTGCCATTTAGAAATCAGCATCGCCCTCAGTTCCCCAAAATGTGTGTACTTTTGAACAATTTTAATTGAACTAAATTAAACAAACAAGTTATGATATTTATGTTGTTATTTACCAAATACATCTAAATTATATTAAGGTAACAAAAATACCTTTAAAATGCCCAAAGAATGTCACAACTTTTGATCACTCCTAATATTTGGACATTGAAAGCTGAAAAATTTGACACACCCTAAACACAATGCGTTTAAAAATGATATGAAATAGTACAATAAACATTATAGGAGTCAATAATATTGATACCATTGCAGTGGTGGGTTGCCCTCAGTTCGGTAGTAAAATCGGCGGGAGGCTCCACCCACTGACCTGGACGTCATCAGAGCTGATCTGCACATGCATGCGGGCACGATGCATACCAGTAGTAAAGGTAAGTAGAACCCACCCCTGTACCATTTGATAAAGAATCCCCCCCCAAATGCATTTCAACAGTTGTCTTCCTCAGCAGAGTTGATCCTTTCATGCTGGTAAAAATGTTATAAACTGTTCCTCCTTCTTGGACAGCATACTGGACTGGTCTCTTGTCCAGGATTTTGCCACTGGAAACTGAATCTTGTTGGCTGCTGCTTTGCACATACGAATGAGGGTCACAGCAATAAAGGAGGAAGCCATTGGGGTCCCCAGTAGTAGATGCAAAGATGAACAAGCCAGGACTGCTTCTGGAGATTGTGAGTAATTGGCTCAGCTGGTGCCTCTTGGTCTTCTATTCATTTCTTAGAGGAAGAATTTACAAACAAGAGCTGGGTCCAAATCAGCTTAGAAAACAATCCTGCTTAGTATAGCTTAACACTGTGGAGATAAAACAAGATAAAACCTGTATTTCTGTTATGTGAAGTCTTACAGGAAAGGCAGAATGTAAAGTCAGTAAACACCCTTGTATATTGATCTTATTGGAATCGCAGTACGTCTATTTTAACAAATAGCAAATCTTACCATTTTAGAAAGTTTCCCACTCAGTGAAATTTTTGGATCATCTTCCTGGAGGGTTCCATGAATCACAAAATTGTTTCTAAAGAACATGGTAGTAGGATAAGTAGCTATGAGTTACCCATGTCTCATTTAATGTGATATGCTAATTATAACAGATATGGGAAACTTATCCAAATATCTACCTAGCTAGCCAGTTATTTTAATTTATATAGCCACCCATCTCAGACTTTGGGTGGTTAACAATTATTAAACACTATAAAATTATCATAGTAAGAACAATACACTCATAATCAGCATTATGTTGTTAAAAGAGAGAGAGAGAGAACCACTCTCTAACAAATCAATATAATTGTTGGATAGGCTCTACCACACATCTTGACCCACAAGCTTGGGGGCAAAACCATGTCTTTTAGGCCTTATGAAAAACCTGGAAGTTCAAAAACCTGGGACCAATCTGATCTCTGGGGGTGAGATGCTCCAAGGGCTGGCATAATGACAGTAAAGGCTCCCTTCACGGGGCCTGCCAGATGGCACTCCATAATACTACTAATACAGTTTCCATCATATTCATTTCTATACCAGAATTAAATCAACATCTGTATCCTGTTATTTCGGCAACACACAATTTAAACATAACTCTAAAGAACCTGTGCAATACCGAAGATTTTTTCTGCCATCACCATTAACTTTTATTGTTTTTTGCAACGCATCTGTGAATTTAATGAAAAATTTAGATTTTGTTGTTGACATTGTTGGAATATTACTTTGGTTGACGTAGCTGATGTAGCCACTGGTATCTATAAGAAAAAAATTGCACAATGACATATCCAAGTAGACTAATGTCCATTATTGAACAACTGTGTTGTCCATTTACCATGTTACAGACGGAGGAACAGGAAATCAAACTGCTACTTTAACTCCTGATGGGCCTGAGCTTATGAACATATTTGTTCAGGGTCAGGCAGATGCAAAAATATTATTTTGTTTTGCTTCTGCTTATCATTATTTATCCTTTCTTCCTTCCTGACTCAGAAGCCATATCTTGCTTGCATTAGGTGACCACAACATCTATTATAATATCTGAAATAAGCAGCCTTATTCCAAAGACATGTTGAGAATTGCACTCATCTTTGAATATTTCCTCCAGATCACTCCTGGATTGCTGCCCATTGTGGTTAATTGTCTTTTTGAGCTGTTCAAAAAATATGGTAGGAGCAGAGATAATAATAATAAAAAAATCTCCTTGACTCCAAGTCTGCAATGATCATAGCTTGTTCCTCCCACATTTCTTGGTCTTCTGCCTGATTGTTTAGATACTATGATCAGTGCAACAACAAATACATCCATCTGAACATTTTGAGGCAGTTGGCAGCTTTTCTTTTTAATGTTGGCTTAGTCCAGAGTAAGGAACCTGAAATCTTCCAAATATCACTAATGTTCAGTTCCTAGTATTTTCGGCCATTATGACCAAGATGAACTGTAGTTGAAAAGCTGATTGACCTGAATTTCCCTCCCCTCACTTGTGACTGGGTCAAAGACTTCCTGATGGATCGTCCACAAACAGTAAGGGGTTGGTTCCTTTACATCTTCTACTCTAAAGCTCAGCACAGGTTCCCCTACCTGTGTGCTCAACCCCTACCTGTACTTGTTGTATATACATGACTGCATATCCTCTGATCCATCCAACATCATAATAAAGTTCGCAGATGATACAATGGTGCTGGGTCTTATAACTGGAGAAGCACTGGAGAAACACGTGGTGTTCAAAAAACAACCTACATTTAAACTAGCAAGAAACAGGAGATGGTGCTGGATTTCCAGAAGCATAGAGAGGAACCTGCCCCACTGTATATCAAGGGGGGCCTTGATGGAGAGAATTTCCTTCTTTAAATTCTTGGGAGTGCTTATTAGTCAAGTTCTCACCTGGAAAAACAACACGTCTCTGGTGGTTAGTAAGGCTCAACCAAGACTTTGTTTCCTTAGAATCCTACAGAATAATCAGGTGGAACAATGGCTGATGACCACTTTCTATTGGTCTGTGATAGAAAGTATCCTTACATACTGTATAACAGTATGGTACGCTGGTTCAATAGCTACGGACAGGAAGGCACTACAGAGAGAGATTAATTCAATACAAGAAACCATTGGTTGCCCCCTATCACCACTGGATGACATCGCCAGGTCTCGTTTCAGCAGAGCAAGGAAAATACTTAGGGACAATTCACATCCTGGTCAGTGTCTTTTCTCACTTGTACTCATTGGGCAGAAGACACAGAAGTATAGCCAGCCGGACAAACAGGTTTAAAAATAGCTTTTATCCATGGGCTGTCAAACTCCTAAATACAACTCCAATCACTCAGTGGATAGATGGAAACATATGACTCGTTTCTCCCTAATTACTTGTATATGGACCTTTTTCTATATTTTTCATGTTGTTTTGTATTTTGTTATGGATTGTATCAGTAGAGGCTAAATCTATTTCATTGTATCTATGTACAATGACAATAAAGGTTATTATTATTATTGACAACCTCAGGAATTCCACAGTTTTCTTTCTTCCTCTTATTGCTATTTAAAACAACTGTAATCAGCACTCTGATGATGAATCCCCCACATTGCCTTTGCTCATTATGAGCCCTTTTGTTCATCTGTTTTACTTCAAAATATGGTTATATTCCTTCTTGCACAATCTGCTTCGTTGATTTAGCAAGGAATAGATTCTCAGACCAAAGCACCAGAGTACTTCAAGATATAGGTTCCAGTATGTGCATGGTGTGGACTGAGCTTCTGAACAATTACTCATTTCCATTTCTCTGTTCTTTCCATCATGCTTGATCTCATCATTCTGTTGAAGTGTTTTGCTCCAGTGCAGGGATGATATTAACTTACCTTCGCTACTGGTTCGCAAATGTGAGCACATGTGCATGCGCTACGCTCGTGCATGACTGTTCCACATATGCGCAGAACCTTCTGCTCATGTGCAGAGGATCAAAAACAGGACGCGATGATGTCTGGCTGGGTGGGTGGAGCCTGGGTGGAGCTACTGGATAATGCGATCCAGATAGAGCCAGATGAATTTCACCAGTGCTGCAGTGGCTTAGTAAGGGGCAGTGAAGGGATGCCCACTTTATCCCATCTTTCAGTGGGATTGTAGTGTAATTTTCCAGTGTAATGGCAAAATAGCATTCCTCTTCATTTCAATTCTGAAATTAGAAGAACAGGCAATGGAATATCTGGTTGCTTAAAGAAACTTTGGAGTTTGTAGCATCCCAAACAAGCTTTGAAAACTTGAACCACTCTATCCCTCCAGATGAAGTTCTCAGGAGAATAAGGATAATGTCAGTCACTAAACCTTTATACAATCACTGTTGTTTTCTTTTTCTCTTTCCCGAGCTTCCCTATCCTTGCTTGGTTAAAATTGAAATGATGAAAATTCCAAGGTGCTCAATACTTGTTAACCTTTTGATTTTTTTTTTAAATGCCTATTATATTATCCTAGCAATACCGCTGGATGGTTTAAGTCTCTGATAATCACCTTCAGGTCAGAAAAATCTATTCTGTTGTTGTTTCTTTTGGTTATCTTTCCTTTTCAACCATATAATTCAGGGCAACAAGAAGAGTCATTTATTGACGAACTCCTTTGGAGCTGAGGATTATTTTAATGGGGTAAGGAGCAATGGATAAAGAGTGAGCTGATGTAAAATGGCAGGGTCATATCGTATCTATGGTCAAATTTACAATATTCTATTTTTTTTTCCTTATATTCAAGATTGGAAAGAGATTTTGCATCTATTTCAGAGTTTAACCTGAAGTTTTCCCATCTCAAAGTGATAGTCAACCATGTAGCCAAATTTCAGCCATTGTACAACCACAGTTTGACAAAGCAGTTGCAGAGTACTACAAAGGCTCCAGTAAAGATAGTTAGGGGATAAATAGGGCCTATTACCTTTTTATTTTGGAGACACCACTCAAGGAGAGCATCTGTTTGCTCTCTCTAACATGAACACATCAGTATTAAGAAACTTCAGCCTCCTTTCAGAGTCCACTGGTCTTTTAATGACCAACCTACATAAGAAGAATTTGATTTTAAAATACATTCTAGCACAATATTTTCATAGGTTTCTTTAAAGACCACAAAATTCAGATCGCTTCCCAATCTCCAGATGTGCCCTTCAAACCAGTTGCTGCAAAAAGCTGGATTAAAAAGAAAGTTACATATTTTCTAAAATAAGGGACCAGTTTGTTTCCTTTTCTGTTCCAAGGGGAGTGAAGTTTGCAAGCAATAGCCAAAACAGCACCAGATGCTTACTGTCTTCTCTCATTTCATCAATTCCTGCTAAACCACGGACTGTTTTATTCTTATCCTTTTCCTTCCCCAACTGATAAAGTTATTGGCAATCTCAAAACCATGCATATTTTTCTTACTTTGAAAATGACCCAATGAAGATATCTAAGGACATTGTTATGCCTGAAAATATTTTTGTCCCATTTTACAACCTTTCTTGACACAATTATTAAGTGAATCACTGTAATTGTTAAGTTAGAAACATGGTTATTAAGAGAATCTGGCTTTCCTATTGACTTGGCTTCTCGGAAGATCACAAAAAGTGATCACATGATCCCAGAACATTGCCACCATCATAATCATGAATCGATTGCCAGGCATCTGAATTTTGATCATGCGATCATGGGAATGCTCTAACAGTCATGTGAAAAATGGTCATAAATCACTTTTTTTCAGTGCTTTTGTACACACTGTTGCAATTATGTCTTCATAATTGCTGCAGAGATTATTGAAAGCTAATTATTTATACCTTTATATTTTTCTTTTTTGTAGAGCAGAAGGCTTGTACTAGTAGTGCCAGAAAGAGTGAAGCGACTGGGCCAAAGCCAAAAGGACGCTCAGCTGTGGATGCATCTGGTGGTGAAAGGAAAGCCCAATGCTGTAAAGATCTATACTCCATAGGAACCTGGAATGTAAGATCCATGAATCAAGGCAAGCTGGACGTGGTCAAACAAGAGATGACAAGACTGAACATCAACATTTTAGGAATCAGTGAACTAAAATAGACAGGAATGGGTAAATTTAATTCAGGTGACCAACAGATACACTACTGCAGGCAAGAATCCCTCAGAAGAAATGGAGTAGTCTTCATAGTCAATGAAAGAGTAGGAAAAGCAATACTGGTATACAATCCCCAAAATGACAGAATGATCTCAGTTTTAATCCAAAGCAAACCATTCAATATCACAGTAATTCAAATCTATGCTCCAACCACTGGTGCTGAAGAGGATGAAATTGACCGGTTCTATGAAGCCCTACAGCATTTTATAGGATTAACACCAAAAAATGATGACCTTATCATCACGGGGGATTGGAATACTAAAGTAGGAAGCCAAAAGATAACCAGAATAACAGGCAAGTTTGGCCTTGGAGTACAAAATGAAGCAGGGCACAGGCTAATAGAATTTTGTCAAGAGAATATGATGGTCATAGCAAACACTCTTTTCCAAGAGACGACTCTACACATGGACACCACCAGACAGTCACACAGAAATCAAATTGACTGTGCTCTGCAGCCAAAGATGGAGAAGCTCTATACAGTCAGTAAAAATAAGACTAGGAGCTGACTGTGGCTCAGATCATGAGCTTCTCGTTGCAAAATTTAGACTTAAATTGAAGAAAGTAGGGAAAAACACTAGGCCACTCAGGTATGAACTAAATCATATCTCTCATGAATATACAGTAGAGGTGACAAATAGATTTAAGGAATTAGATGTGATAGACAGAGTGCCTGAAGAATTATGGATGGAGGTTTGCAACATTGTACAAGAGGTAACAACTAAAACCATCCCAAAGAAAAAGAAAGGCAAGAAATCAAAATGGTTGCCTGAGGAAGCTTTAGCTGAGGAAATAGCTGAGGAAAGAAGGGAAGCAAAAGGCAATGGTGAAAGAGAAAAATACACCCAGTTGAATGCAGAATTCCAGAGAATAGTTAGAAGAGATAGGAATGCATTCTTAAATTCTTGCACTTTGCAGTGCAAAGAAATAGAAGAAAGCAATAGAATAGGAAAGACCAGAGATCTCTTCAAGAAAATTGGAGATATGAAGGGAACATTTCATGCAAAGATGGGCATGATAAAGGACCAAAATGGCAGGGACCTAACAAAGGCAGAAGAGATTAAGAAGGGGTGGCAAAATTATATAGAAGAACTATACAAGAACAAGTTTAACATCCCTGATAACCATGATGGGGTGGTCACAGACCTTGAGCCAGATATCCTAGATATGCGAAGTCAAATGGGCCTTAGGAAATCTGAGCAACAAGAAAGCTAGTGGAGGAGACAGTATTCCAGCTGAGCTATTCAAAATCTTAAAAGACGATGCAGTAAAAGTGCTACACTCAATTTGCCAGCAAATTTGGAAAACTCAACAATGGCCACAGGATTGGAAAAGTCAGTTTACATTCCAATTCCAAAGAAAGGCAATGCCAAAAAATGTTCAAACTATCACACCATTGCACTCATTTCACATGCTAGTATGGTAATACTTAAAATCCTATAAGCTAGGCTCCAGCAGTATGTGGAGCAAGAACTACCAGAAGCACAGGCAGGATTTCAAAGAGGCAGAGGAACTAGAGATCAAATTGCCAACATACGCTGGATCATGGAGAAAGCTAGGGACTTCCAGAAAAACATCTGCTTCATTAACTATGCTAAAGCCTTTGATTGTGTGGATCACAACAAATTGTGGCAAGTTCTCAAAGCGATGGGAGTACCAGACTATTTTATTTGTCTCTTGAGAAACCTCTATGTGGGTCAAGAAGCAACAGTGAGAAATGGACACGGAACCAAAATTCAAAATTGGGAAAGGAGTCTGGGAAGCCTGTATATTGTCACCCTGCCTATTTAATTTATATGCAGAGCACATGATGAGAAAGGTGGGGCTAGATGAATCTAAAGTTAGAATTAAGATTGCTGGGAGAAATATCAACAACCTCAGATATGCAGATGATACCACTCTAATAGCAGAAAGTGAAGAGGACCTAAAGAGCCTCTTGATGCAGGTGAAGAAGGAAAGTGCAAAAGTTGGCTTGAAACTCAACATTAAGAAAACTAAGATCATGGTATCTGGCCCTCTCAATTCCTAGCAAATAGATGGGGAAAAAATGGAGGTAGTGACAGATTTTATTTTCCTGGGCTCCAAGATCACCGCAAATGAGGACTGCAGCCAAGAAATTAAAAGACGCTTGCTCCTGGGAAGGAAAGCTATGGCAAATCTAGACAGCATACTAAAAAGCAGAGACATCACCCTGCCAACAAAAGTGTGTATTGTCAAGGCTATAGTTTTCCCAGTTGCAATGTATGGCTGTGAAATTTGGACCATAAGAAAGGCTGAGCGCCAAAGAATTGAGGCCTTTGAACTATGGTACTGGAGAAGACTCCTGAGAGTTCCTTGGACTCAAGGTGATCAAACCAGTCCTAGAGGAGATCAATCCTGACTGCTCTTTAGAAAGCCAGGTCCTGAAAATGAAACTCAAATACTTTGGTCACCTAATGTTCAACATGTATATGAAACCTTCTGTTCAACATGTATATGAAACTGCTAGGGGAGATTATCCGTGGTTTTGGGGTGAGGTATCATCAGTACGCTGATGATACTCAGCTTTTCATATCCACCCCAAACCAATCCAGGGATGCCCTCGACGTGATGGCCTGGTGCCTGGAAGCAGTATAGGTCTGGAGGGGTAGAAACAGACTTCGACTCAATCCGGCCAAGACTGAGTGGCTGTGGGTACCAGCATCTCGGTTCATAGGAGAGGTTACATCGTTGGCTATAGGGGGTCAAGTTTTATCCCCTGCAGACAGGGTGTGCAACTTGGGTGTCCTCCTGGACTCACGGTTGAGTTTAGAAGATCATATAACGACCATGATCAGGGGGGCATTTGCCCAGATAAGTCTGGTGTGCCAGTTGCGTCCCTACTTGGACCGAGATGCCCTACACACAGTTACTCATGCGCTGGTGACCTCACATATTGACTACTGTAACACTCTCTACATGGTGCTTCCCTTGAGGGCCACTCGGAGGCTTCAGCTGGTACAAAATGCAGCCGCGTAGGTTGTGATGGGAGAATCCTGATACTCCCATGTTACACCCCTCCTGCGCAGCTTGCATTGGTTACCGGTTGCCCTTCGGGTGAGATGCAAGGTGCTGGTGATGACCTATAAAGCTCTACATGGCTTAGGCCCAGGATATTTGGCGGATCACCTGCAGCCAGCAACGACACCCCATCGGCTGGTCCGCGCCCATAGAGAGGGCCTGCTCAGGGTGCCGTCAGCTAGGCAGTGTCGGCTGGTGGCCCCCAGGGGTAGAGCCTTCTCTGTGGGTGTGCCCACCCTCTGGAATCAACTCCCCTTGGAGTCCGATTGGCGCCTGACCTTCGCACCTTCCGCCGCGAATTAAAAACTTGGTTATTCAAGCTCACCGACCTGAACTGATGGAGTTTTAAGGGTTTTAAATTTTAAATTTATTAGGTTTTAGATTTTAACTTTGTATTGTGGCTTGTGCATTTTATTATTGTGAGCCACCCTGAGCCCATTGGGAGATAGGGTGGCATATAAGCCAAATAAAATAAAATAAAATAAAATAAATAAATAAATAAATAAATAATGAGAAGGAGGGACTCATTGGAGAAGAGCCTAATGCTGGGAAAGATTAAGGGCAAAAGAAGAAAGGGATGGAAGAGAATGACGTGGCTAGATGGAGTTATTGAAGCAGTCAATGTGTGAGCTTAAATGAACTCCAGAGGATGGTAGAGGACAGGAAGACCTGGAGGAATGTTGTCCATGGAGTCACGATGGGTCAGACACAACTTTGCAACGAACACAACCATTTTTCTTTATATCTTGCCTTTTTTCTATTTTATTTATTTATTTATTTATTATTCAAATTTATATACTGCCCTACTACCAAAAGGGACTCAGGGCGGTGAACAGCCAAAATAAAATACATAGCATTGCAGTAGTCCAGGTGTGAGGTGACAAGGGCGTGAGTTACCGTGCGCAACGAGTCCCGATCCAGAAAGGGGTGCAACTGGCGAATCAGGCGGACCTGATAAAAAGTCCTCCCGGCCATGGCTGTCATATGCTCTTCTAAAGACAGCCGTGAATCCAGGAGGACGCCCAAGTTGCAAGCCCTATCCGTGGGGGCCAATGACTCACCCCCAATAGTCAGTGATTATTGTTCTTAAAAGTTTTAATTTTTTTTTTTTTTTTTTTAGAAAAGTGAATTTCTGGAGCAATATTTTTTCTTAAGAAGCTAAGTCTCTAACAAGCTTCACCCATCTGATTTCTCTTAGAGAAAAGATGAAAAATGTGCAACACAGGGCTGCAATTAACCCTAGTTTTGGAAGTCTCTTTTGGGTTGCTGCATAGTTTCCAGTTCTTGTGGGGAACTAAATACATGAACACTACAGTGTAAGACCAGTTACAAGCTTAGCCATTTACGAAAGATAAAAACTTACCTGCCCCAAAAGCCTGTCTGTCTGTCTGTCTGTCTGTCTGTCTGTCTGTCTGTCTGTCTGTCTGTCTGTCTCTCTCTCTCTCTCTCTCTCTCTCTCTCCATGTATGTTTGTGTGTGTGTGTGTGTGTGTGTGTGTGTGTGTTTGTGTGTACGGCCTTCACATCCTTTGTCTGAGAGAGCCCTTCAGAGCTACAAGCAATTTAAAAAAAAAATCTCTGAGTGGTTCTCTAAATATTTGCTTGATTTAGTGGGTGTGTAATGATAAGAAGTATGGAAGGGGCTTTTATTGGCATTCAAAGTATTTTTTTTTTGAAAGGATCTGAAAGGTAAAGAGTAGAGGGAATGAAGTTGCCTGGGATCAGCATTCAAATTTGAAAAACTTTTTTGATCATTTTTTGTTTATCATTTTAGAAAGGGGATTAAATGCAAATATATGAATTAAGGAGGAGCAGATGAATTGTTAGTTAAAGCAGAAGTAGAGAACCTGCAATTTACCGCCTCCATGTTGTGGGGTGCTTAACCTACCATCATACGGAGAATCCCAGATTTACGCACTTTCCGCTTCGCCCTCAAAACATTTTTATTCCAGCAGGCTGGTCTGGCTTGACTCTCCCTTTTAATCTGCTTTTAAGTTTTATACAAATGTTTTTAAATTCATCTTGGGCCAAAATTATTTAATGTACTTTTAAATGGTTTTTAACTTTTGTATGATGTATTTTTATCTTATGGCTGTTCATCGCCCTGAGTCCTTCGGGAGTAGGGCGGTATATAAATTTAATAAAAGAAAAGAAAAATAATAATCAACAGACAGTAAGATCAAATATCCAGAATGATGGGAACTGGAGTGCAATACATGTTCAACACCTCCTTTAAAAAAACACACACCAAGCAACATAAAATCCCTGACAAAGTGACAGTATATTGGCTGATGTACTGACTCATTTAATTTTTTTCCATAGAGTTTATTTTATAGAATAATAAATGCCTCTGCATGGAATGACACAGTCCAGAAACTGCTTGGGAAAAGTACACCTGAGTTTATAGGATCAGTACCGGCACACACTGGACATAGTCATGGGGGAGGGGTAACAATTAGCAGCAAGTTGGCATTTTCAGCCTTCCCAGAGTTTGGGAGGGAAGCTTCACTTTCACCCAGACCCATAAAACAATCTGCTTTTGCTGTACACAAAAAGTGAGGCAGAACAAATTCTTTGAATCTGTGCTCTGATTTATTTCCCCACCCCCACCCCCATTCCTCTTCCCCCTCCCATGCGTAAGTGGAGTGCTGGTGCCACACCTTGCTTTTCATGTCAAGCAATGAATAAATTTCCTCCTGAAAAGGAAAGTCGGCTGGATGTCCAGAACACACAGCCCTGGAACCGGAGTGAGTCACTTCCCTCCTTTCGCTGGTGTAGCTCAGGCCTTGCCCAGCACAGGACGTGCCTGGGCTTATCATCAGAAGAGGCCAGTCTTCACACACGCTCCCCTTTCCTCAATCCTTCTCAGCTCTCTACAGGTTTAAGATCCAGGAGGAGCATTTGCATGATAGCTTTTGATGCCAGACTAGACCTGGGCAGGATAACCCTGAACTCTTGAAGTCAAGTGTCATTTTGTGTGTGGTGTGTGTGTTTGATTTAACTTTCTTTCAACAAGAAACTCCAGGAAGTTTTCTTCTCCACCAACTTAATGCCCTGCCCTCCTTGGGCAGGTAGAAAGTTTATGCTAACTCTGAAAATAACAGCTGTTAGTTAGCCCAGTCCTCACTTTCAGGCTTTCCTGAAATCAGATGTATCTCCTTTCAGACAGAACCTCTTTTCAGGCCCACAGAAGAAAAATCAGATTTACTTAATGAAGGGCAATGTTTTCACAAGGTCCAAAAAAACCTTATTCTGGGTCATTTTGAAATGAAAATAATTACTGCTATAAATTGGTTTGCCTGAATTACAGCATTTATCCTATAATCATGATATTTGGATAGCTGGTCAATAGCATGCTTGGTATTTTCCACTGACAGCTGTCAGATCTGGGCTAGTATCTCAAATGACCACTAGATAGAAACAATGAGATACAGCTTAGCTTTAGCAAGGCAGCTCATTATAGATAGGGCTATCAGATATAAGTTGAAAAAGTCTAAATAACCACCAAATAACCAACAAAAGATACCAAAAAAGATTCCCAAAACTAAAATACCTCTTTGTCGCCATTTATGGCTGTCTTAATTTTTTCAGCCAGTTTGGGCTACAGTAGAGGTTAAGGCACTGGTCCAGAAACAGAGATATTGCAAATTCTAGTCTTATCTTAGGGACAAAATGACTTTGAGGCAGTCACTTTCCCTCAGCCCTAGGAAACCAATTCTGAAATATTGCCAGGAAAGTTGCAGGCAGTATCAGACAGAATCAATACTAACTTGAAAGTACAAAAAAATAAATCAAATAAAAATTGTGGTCCCAGTGATGTCACTTCAAAGCAGAGGTGGGTTGCAGCAGGTTCTGACCAGTTCTGGAGAACCAGTAGTGGATATTTTGAGTAGTTTGGAGAACCGGTAGTAAAAATTCTGACTGGCCCCGCCCCATCTATTCTCTGCCTCCCAAGTCCCAGCAGGTCAGGAAGAAATGGGGATTTTGCAGTAACCTTTCCCTGGAGGGGGGTGGGAGTGGAAATTTTACAGTATCCTTCCCCTGCCACGCCCACCAAGCCACACCCACCAAGCCATGCCACATCCACAGAACTGGTAGTAAAAAAAATTGAAACCCACCACTGCTTCAAAGTATTATTTCTCACTGTCTTCATCAACTGGGCAAGAGCTCTCTCTGCCATCATCACTTTTGTCTCATATCCAGGCAATTTTGGGGTACATTGTTCATTTTGCCCATTGGATCCAACTGGAGAGAAACACAAGGGAAAACCTCAAATCCTGCTATGAATTTTAGATTGTTGAGTTTTACTACCTTGGATTAAAATTATCAGTTCATATAATCATTTCGGATGCTGAATCATGTTTTCCAAGAAGCCACTCCCTCTTCAAGACCCAAAGAAATTGCCATCTTGTTAAAAAAAAAAGCCTCTTGCTTTTATCTGACTACATTTATTCATATTGAAATGCCTGAGAAGTGCCCTAATCTGGCTCTGTAAGCAATTTGTAGTTCACCTCAGTCTTGGCTCCTTCTCATCGGCTTCTGGGGAGCCTCAATTTTAATTTCAGCAATACTAATTTAGAAAAAATGGTTTGAGAGCCCAGCCAAGCTGATAACAGCAGAACTCAGTAAACTGAGCTCAGCTACTCTAGGAGTCTAATGGCTTCACTGAGCATTAAGCAGCAGATTTGAAGCCAGGCAAACTGCCTTTGCCAGCAAACCAGGAAGCACAACAGGAAAGCAGGAGGGTATTTCTACTGTAAAAAATACAAAAGAATTAAGAGTAGCGAGGCTGGTGTTTGTGTAACACAGTGTGGAGGATTTGATATGATTGATATGGATTTACTTTTAGAATTATAGAATCATAGGGCTGGAAGTGACTTTGGGGGTCTTCTAATCCGACCGATGCCAAGGCAGGAGTCCTTATATTATCCTGGACAAATGGTTATCCAATCTTTTCTTGAAAATTTCTAGTGATGGAGCACCCATGACTCCACGAGACAAGTGTTTTTTATTGATCAGTTGTTCTCCCTGTCAGTAAATCCCTCCATACTTCTATAGGTTGCATCTTCCTCTGATTTCCACCAATTGCTTCTTGATCTGCCCTCAGATGCTCTGGAAAATAAACTGACCCCTCTCTTCCCTGTGTTCTTCTGCGCACTCTTTCTGGTGTCTCAACATCTTTTTTTGTACTGTGGTGACCAGAACTGGACAGAACTGGTCTCACTAATGCAATATAGAACAATACTATCACTTCTTGTGATCTTGATGCTATCCTCATTAGGGACTACAGTGGCTTATTTGGTAGCTGCAACACATGGTTGGCTCATACTTAAACAGTGGTCCAACAGGACCAGTGGTCTACAGTAGATCCCTCTCACAGACACTATTGTTAATAGGTATTGCCTATTCTATACCTGTGCATTTGGTTTTTCCTGTCTAAAGGCTTAAAAGAGGCAGGAAGTCATAAGTCTACAGTGTTGCTAAGCTAACTTGAGTATTCTTCATCATTGGCTGGGGAAGAGGAGGCAACTGGGGTTCATGCTAAAGTCATAATCTCATCGTGTCTGGATGATGGAAGGTTGGGGAATTAAGAAATAGCAATGGGATCCCACAAGGTAATCTTTTCTTAACATAGTCACATTTTTGGCATTCAAATTATTGAGTTTGGTTGATTAAACGCCAAGTAACCTGTTCAGAATAGGCAGACGGAGCCATCTTTTAAGAGAAATGAAATAATAGTTACTGTTTTCAAGGAAGAGAGGCTGTTTGGTGTAGTGGTTAAACCAGCCGCCTAGAAACCAGATACTCTGAGTTCTAGTCCTGCCTTGGGCACAAAACTAACTGGGTGACTTTGAGGAATTTACTTTCTTTCAGTCCTAGGGAGAAGGCAAAGGCAAACCACTTCCAAAAATCTTGCCAAGAAAACTGCAGGGACTTGTCCAAGCAATTGCCAGCAGTTAACAGTGACTTAAAGGCATTAAACAAAACACAACAAAAACATTCAAAAAAGGAGTGGGGACATTTGAATATAAAGTCCCATGTCTATAAGTATGCAACTGCCCTATTATTATGGAAAAATGATTATCATAAGATTGCTTTATAGACTCTTTGGCACAATGTTAATAAGAGCCACTTGGCAAAAAAAGATTAAAAATCCCAGAAATCTTTATTTGGAATAGTTTTGTCCTGTAACTTAAACAAACAAAAAACATCATGAACTAGGCCAGAGAACAAGAAGAATGGACAGGATAAATTGTTTCAACTCAAAACTCTTGGAGAGATGAATTCCACAGCACTGACACTTTCGCACCTCACAACCAATTGACTATAAAGAATAGGGTGCTATAGATAGAGTTAGGAAGTTCCTCTTAGTCCTCCATGCTATTTACTTTTTTACAGTATTACTATATTGCTAAATCTCAAGGCTATTTCTCTCTAAGTTTTTTTCTGACATAGATCAGAGATCTGCCTATCTCTTTCATGAACTTGCTTAAACCTGAAAATACTGGGGGTGGGAGTAGACAAAATTTACATGTCAGACTTTGCCTATTCCCACCAAATATAAATAAACTTTCTTGCTCAGGTTAAATTCCTGCTTTCAGAATCTCTCCTATTTCTACTTCTTTTTCCTCCTCCCCTCCCACTCTCGCATCTCCTACTGCCCCGTTAACCAGCATGAACTGTCCTTCAACCCAGAATATCCAGCCATCTTCTTGATTCTTTAACTGAATGAGGAATTCAGGAATAATATTGAGGAATTTTCCAGATTCATTTCTATGCCAAAGCAAATGTGGTCATTATTTTTTAAGTAGTATGCCAGATTTCTTGTCAAAGTTAGGATCAAGGGGGAGGAGAGGAGAGGAGAGGAGAAGAGAGGAGAGGAGAGGAGAGGAGAGGAGAGGAGAGGAGAGGAAGCTCTATTTGCTAGCTTATTGGAAGAAGAAAATGTGATGATTAGTATTTGCAGGATTAACCTAAGACACAGCGTCGTTTTTTTCTATTAAGGCAGTGATGGCTAACCTTTTTGCCGTCACGTGCCAAAAGCAGGGGGAGCGCGGCAAGGTCGCCCACGCATGTGCCCACACCCAGAATTCAATGCGCCCTGCCCCTGTGCATGTGTGCCCCCCCCCGCTTTTAGCACGTGATGGCACAGTGGACCCAGTAGGCCCATTTTTCACCCTCCCCAGGCTCCAGAGGCTTTCTAGGAGCCTGGGGAGGTGAAAACAGCCTTCCTCACCCCCCCCTGGAGGCCCTCCGGGGGCCAGAAACAGCCCATTTCTCAACTTCCGGTGAGACCAAAAGGCCTAAAAATCAGCTAGCTGGCGCACACATGCACGCTGGAGCTGAGCTACAGCAACCCTCGTGTGCCCACTGATACGGCTCTGTGTGCCACCTCTGGCACCTGTGCCATTGGTTTGCCATCACAGTACTAAGAGATAAGTAGAGATCACATTAGATTTGAGGCTTACGGGCAATAGGGAAGTACAATGAAATGGACATGCAGAAACTAGATGTCCGGAGAATTGTCAGATTCTCCGGATGAAGATCCTTGTTTCCTTCTTATGAACCAAAGGGTCCTTTGCAATGTGGCAGATCTCCAACTCTTATTTGGGAAAAATACCTTGAGAGGTCTTCCCATTGTAAACTTGTTTGCTCTTAACATTTAACAAAGGGTGCAAAGACACACATACAATTCTCACACCATTTGCAGAGATGTGTTTCTGTGTCCACTCGTCAGATGAAAATATGAAAGTAAAAGGTCTATAATGAAGACCCAGATTGTTGGGGGCAATATGATGTCTCTGTAAACTGCTTAGAGAGGGCTGTAAAGCACTGTGAAGCGGTATATAACTCTAAGTGCTACTGCTATAATGCTGACAACCTCAGGCCAAAATGATATCGTGAAACTCACCATGATTATTGGCCAAAGAAAAACAAAAAGAGATTCTTTAAAACTGGAAACAGCTTTTTTCCTGCTCTATCAGAAAATGAAGACCTAAAGCATTATCAGCAGAAAACCTAGAACAACCAGAAATGTGTTTTTATGGAATTTTTATATGATGGCGCCAGGATTTTTAAAATCGCTTTTCACGTACAATATCATTTAATCAGTTATTGTTTTTTATACTGCCTTTGTCTTGTTTGCTGCCCAAAGATTAAAAATGTAGCTGTATAGATTTTCTAAATTAATTGATTGATTAACCTGAGTCACAAAGCACATCTAGATGCTACTGTACAAGTTTTGCCAAGCAGATATGTATTCAAGACTGAACAAAATAATTGAGCAGTATTGAATAGAATAGAATAGAATAGAATAGAATAGAATAGAATAGAATAGAATAGAATAGAATAGAATAGAATTTTTTATTGGTGGTAGTCAGAAGCGTTCATGACTAGAGGTTCTACTGTATTTAGAAAGAGAGATGCGCAAGGAAGTTAGTATTAAGTTTCTTTTTGTTCCAGGCCAGAGTTAAGTCCAAAATGGATTTTAATAAACACAGTCAGTTCATTTCTTAAGGCATTGCCTTTCCATAAATAGATGTATGCCTGTAGCTTCCTTGGTAATCTTGACTGATTATAACCTGTGTCAATTGTTTTTCTTAGCCATTGAAAATAGGAAAAAGAAAAGATTATGCTATGACCTTCGTTCAAAAGTGCAGCTGCTTCAGTCAATGACAAACCCTTATCCCTGTATAAATATAACCTGTATATTTATAGGATATTTATGGGACTCATATACTATCTGAATTTTTGTTTATGCAATTTCCGTAGATGAAAGAGTAGCCTTCAACAAGCCTGGCAATAGGAAGAGATGAGATGAATTTTCAAATGACTTACTGTGATAAAAAGGAATTTTAGAAAACCTTGCCCTTTCCCCTTTCCTTTGGTGGGAGGAAAATAAAGGCAAAAATGCCCAACGGCAGAAGGACACAAGTTGTATCCAGCTGTTCCCTCACTTCTACAGCATTGTGATTGTGCAGTTTAGAAATGTGAGGAGTCCCATTGCCAGAGTTAAGCAAAGACCTTCAAATTTGAGAGTGGGAAGCTCATGGAAGGGTTTGGGAAAGAAAATTTGCTAAAAGAACTAGTAGAGTGAGTGTGGTCACAAAACACCCATGTCACAGAAGGCAACTTAATAAGGTAAAAAACAAGAAGTCAGAATTGGGGTGAGGAGATTATTCAGTTTATTATTATTATATACTTTATTCATGAAACATGAAACTCAGTCAACTGAACATTTTAAAATGCATCACAGATACCACTGACTGGTGCTAATAGTTGATATGGGTTGCTACCAGCGTCCTAGGTATCAACCAAGTACCTTCTTAATATGTACAATGTTCGGAGTAGCACAGTTTTTTGCAGTTCTGCTGGTATTACAGGAAGCTGTAATTTCTTGATGTATTTTATAAAATTATTGGACGCAGTACCAAGTGCCCCAATGACAGTGGGTACCTGTTTCATCCATAATCATATAGTTTCAATTGCCAGGTCTTGTTGTTGTTGTTGTTATATCTTTTATTCATGAAACATGAAATTCAGTCAACTGAACATTTAAAAATGTGTCACAAATATGATTGACTGGTGCTAATGGTTGATATGGGTTGCTGCCAGTGTCCAAGGTAACAACTAAGTATCTTAAGTATCTTCTTAAAATATATGATGTTTTGAGTAGCACAGTTTTTTTTCAGTTCCACTGGTGTTATTGCAGGAAGCTGCAATTTCTTGATGTGTTTTGTAAAATTCTTGGACATGGTACCAAGTGCCCTGATGACAATGGGTATCACGTTACATGTTTCATCCATAACCATGTAGTTTCGATGGCCAGGTTGCAATATTTTGTGATTTTTTTCCAGTTCTTTTTCTTCAACTCTGGAGTTTCCTGGTACAGCAATATCAATAAACTGTACACTTTGGTCCTTGACAGCTGTAATATCTGGCGTGTTATGTTCCAAATGACGATCTGTCTGTATTCAAAAGTCCCACAAGATCTTCACTGTCTCATTTTCAGTAACTTTTTCCACTTTGTGCTCCCATGACTTTTCGGATACAGGTATGTCATATTTTTTACATAATGACCAGTGGACTAATTTTGCAAGTTGATCATGTCTAGCTTTGTAATCAGTTTGCGCTGTTTTGCTGTGCTCACATATTAAGTGTGAAACTATTTCAACGTTGTCATTTCAAAGTCAGCAGATTGTCAGTGGATTTTTGTTTCTTCAGTTTCATGGCATTAGTTTGCAGTGCTTGTTCTTGAGCAGCAAGTATTAAACCTTCTGTTTCTTTCTTGATGGTTCCTCTCTTAAGCCATGCATCATCATTATTATTATTTACTTTATTCATTAAACATGAAACTCAGTCAACTGAACATTCAAAAATGCATCACAAATACCATTGACTGGTGATAATGGTTGAGATATCAACCAAGTATTTTTATTATTGTTATTATTATTATTGGTTAATCTGTAGTGAGATTCACAGCCTTTGAGGCTGGTTAATAGCTCAGCAGCTCGAGTCCTAAGAAGGACCTAGGAACTGTTAAGGTATTGTCGGAGAATGTAAGCTGTTCCGAGTAAGGTGGTTTTTTTGTAGAGTCAAAATGTCCAAATCTGGTAAATTTAGAATTTCTAAATAGTGGGGTAGCCCTTTGGGTATTGCTCCAAGGGCTCCAATTACAATCAGGACAACACATGATTTCTTTTTCCATAGTCACTCAACTTCAATTTCCAAGTCCCACAAGGTATTTTGTGATTTTTTTCTTGCTGCTTATCTTCAATACGTGCATCCCCAGGTATTGCAATGTCATTATTTATTATTATTATATTATTATATATTATTATTATTATTATTATTATTATTATTATTATTATTATTATTATTATTATTATTATTATTATTATTACATTATCACATGTGAAAACACAGGTGCCAGTTCCCTAGCTGATATTGGCCTTCATATATATCAAGTACTTCTCAAGAACCTAAGATGTCAGAATATATCAGCATAGTAGATTAAGCAGTGCAGATCCAAGCAGTGTGGCCTTTGTAATTGGCAGATGGAAATTTTGTCAATGTGTAGATTTTCTAAATACCATCAACAATTTTTTGGTTTGGCATCCAGTGTGCCGATAACAACTGCGACCACCATGGCTGATTCATGCCTTAATATTTCAATTTCAATTATTTCAATTATTATGATTGGTTCCATGTTCTACCAGATGTTTGGATTGGATTTGGCAATTTTATACACCTATCAAGTCTTCCCCAAAGAATTGGGACAGGCAGATGTTGTTTAAATGTGTTAAAGATATGGGTGCTAGTTGTAAGCTGTTCCAGGTAAAGCTACCTTTTGCAACTGCGTGATGATGATTTTATCAATTCTATTTGAGTGATGCTTCAAAGCATTTTGGAATGGCACACAAGACACCTATCATTATTGATGCTATCTTTGTTCTCTTTAATTAGGACCTTATTAGGACCTGGGTACTTACGAGACCACCTTCTGTTGCTGATAGCCTCCCACCAACCAATATGCTCCCACAGAGAGGGACTCCTCAGGGTGCCATCGGTCAAACAATGTCGACTGGTGGCCACCAGGGGGAGAGTATTCTTTGTGGGGGTACCTGGAATGAATTGCCCCCAGAGATACGGATAATCACTGACCTACGCACCTTTTGCCGTGCCCTCAAGATGCTATTGTTCCAAGAAACTGGGCAGGCCTAAACATGGATTTTAATTGGGGTTTACTTTTAATGATGAAGGCCAAATTATTTAATATGTTTTTAAACTGTTTTTAAATTTTGTATTTGGGTTTGTTTTACTGTTGGCTGTGCACCGCCCTGAGTCCTCTGGGAGAAGGGTGGTAAAAAATTAAATAAATAAATAAATAAATAAATAGTTAAATTGGGGGTGGGGGTTGGCATTCTTATCCACCTACTAAGTTTTTAAAAATGCTCTGGTACTATAGAACTCAAAGAGACAAAAACTTGCCATAAGACTTGACTTAAGATTTGAAGAAAGCAAAGATAATAACAATAGAAATGGGCACCTTGGGTAAAGTTCCAAAACACCTGGAGCATCACCTGAATAGCATCAGGATTAACAAAATTATTGCAAGTTCAATTGCAAAACACAGCTTCACTTGGAACAGCTTATTTCCTGTGACAATATCTTTAATACCATCAAATAGCAACATCTGCCTATCTCAGATCCTTGGGAAGAATTTGACAGATGAATAAATATGCCAAAACCAATCTAAACATTTGGTTGACCATGTGTCCAGCCATAATAATTAAAACAATAAAAAAGTATCATTGAAATTGAAAGGGAAGCTACCCTTTCCTCAGTGACTCTGGATGACTTCTTTGAAATCACTTCAGTAGGAAGGCCACTCAAGAATATTTGAGGTTTTAGATACATATGGGATATTGGGTAACTTTCTTGACAGTGGGATATTGGATTACTTATCTCTCAGCCCACCCACTTTGTAGGATTGTTGTCATGAAGGAATATGAGAGAAGAATATGTTTTTCATTCCAGCTTGAACTCCTGGGAAAACTCAACAAGAAAGTAAATTCCCCAACAATTTCTCAAGGGCAAATTTTTCCCTTGTTCAATATTGATAGTATCACTATAGAAAAAGCTCAGTAGAAAAGTTTGCTAATAATACTTGGGGATGAGCCAGGCAAGGCACAGAACACTGGGAATGGGAGCAGTTCAAGTAGTGAATGACACACACAACTTCTTGGCCACTTCACAACAAAACAAATGCAAGGAAATTACATCCACCCTCGAGAATAGATCCAAAGTTCTCTTCTTCTTTGAAATAATTTGTTGAAAGCAAATTTTTTTCTCTCTTATATGGAAAAAAATGCAGAGCAGTTTTCTGTTTTTTTTTTTTGCCTACAATAGATTTACAAATCTGTCTACTATTTCCCTGCAGTCCTCTGGTAATTGACTGTCAAAACCATGAACAAAGGCAAAGCTGACATTGTAGCAGAAAGGTCAAGACTGAACATTGGCAAATTGGGAATCAGTAAATTGAAATGGACTAAAATGGGTCGCATCACATTAGTGGAGCACCAGATCTATTGTAGGCAAAAAAAAAAATCAAAGAAGAAATGAAATAAGCATCATTATGAATAAAAAAATGTCAAGCTATATGCTTGAATACAACTTCATCAAAATGATAGAATGATCTCAGTTCAAATCTTAAGCAAGCTAATAAAAATAGCAAGGATCCAAGACTATGCTTTGACCACAGATGCAAAGAACAAAACAAAACAAAACAAAACCCTGCACGTTGATATTGTTGTACAATGCTTTGCACCATATTGTTCATACAACATCAAAAGAGGCATACTGGTATGCTAAAAATGGAAATCAAATTGCACCTGGAATATTGGGAAAAAATAACTTCATTGTATGAAAGGAAGCAGGAAGAAAAAAACTGCTAAGAAAATTCAATTATTATATCAAGTAATATCTTCCAGTAATCTAAAAGACCACTCCACATATGGATATCACCGAATGGACCAAATTGAAATTTAACTGAATGTATGCTCTTCAAGCAAAAATAGAGAAGCATGAGTCAGTTGGCAAAACCAATATTGGTATTAAGTGAAGTTCAAATCACAAACTCTTTTTAAAATTAGAGTTCAAGAAAATGAAATTTTAGGCAAAAGAGTTCTGACCTTAGCATTATTCTGTAGGACCGTGCAGTGATGGGCAAGGCTGGATTTAGAGGATTAGATTTGACACAGTTCCTGAAGTACTCTTGATTGAAATTACAACATCTTTAAAAGTGAATCAAACAAAATACCCCAAAGCACAAAAAACTAAAGTTGAAATTGCTCTCTGCTGATACATTGAAAACAACTGTGAAGATATGCAAAAAACAAAAAGCAATAGATGCCAAAGAAAATTTGCAATTAAGCGGAGAGTTCTGGAGAAGCATGAGAAAATATAGGTTGTATCTAAATAAGTTATTAAAACCCCCAAACAGAGGAATGCAATCAAATTTTAAAAAATATTTATTTAATAAAATTATACATTTTTAAAAAAAGAAATGTAAAAATAGCAAGGTAAAAGACAGAGAAAACAAAGATCTATTGGATAAAGAAATTACAAAGAAAAATGGTACAAAGATATGGGTAAACTGTCTAAAAATATCCCCATATCACTGATACATAAAAAGATGTTATGAATTAGAACTATATTTAATTTCACTTTCTGGAAAGTGACATTAAATGGGCCTTATATTACGGTACTAAATCCAAAACTAAATGAAATACCAGCAGAATTGTATAAACTATGCAAAGATTATGTAATTAAAATGGTATGTGCAAGATGTCATTGGACAAAAGATAAACTTGTATTCAAATAACCCCCAAAGGCAGTGCTATATAATGCTTAAAACATTAAATAAATGCACTTATCTTGTACGATCAAAAATCTGTTTTTGCTTGATTCGTTATACAATAATGTTGGTATAGAACACAAAAAAGTGTCAATAACTTTTAACAACATTGGTGAACAGGGTGGGACACTACATGTGTTCATTCAAAGCCTTTATTGTCATTGTACATCATGTATACAATGAAATTGGTTTAGCCTCTACTGGTGCAATCTATACAGAATAGAAGACAACATGTGTTAAGGATATTGTTATTGTGTTAGCAACTAGCAGAGTATAGTGCACAGAGAAACGTTGCTGAGAGCAATGAAATAAGGGATACATGCAAACTGGATTATCAAAAGTTTTCTTTATAGTGGAAAATAAACAATCTCTTAGTCTTCTAAACAGTCCAAGTCTTTACCGGTTAAATCCAAAAAAGCTTCTTACCACACAAACAGTAGTTGGTTCACTGTGGTTCACAAACCTGGATGGTAGCAGATCCACCCACACATGCACAATGATAGCAAATGGCAGCTTCTCATCAACTGAATACATTACAGTACCTTTCTTAAATACGTTTACAACTAATTATAGCACGACTCAGCATTACAGCATGATGCAGCATTAAAACTTAAAGTCACAGAACACATATATTGCCTGGACAATCTGTTAGGCTCAAATCATATCCTAACATGCTCCCCTTTGGACAGGCCAATATATACAGTTTAGAAACAATATATACAGTTTAGATCCTCAATCCATAGCTTTCACAACACGCTTTATGTTTGACAGCACCTTGAGCTTTGGTAAAATTATCAGCAATATTGTCTTCTGACATGCAATATTCCAGTTTAACCATGTTGCTTTGGATACTTTGGTGAACATTCAGATACCGAATGTCAGTATACTTGGATCTAGTTTTAACTGCTAAATTAGTTGCCATTTTTATAGCAGCTTGGTTGTCTTCATGTATTACAATTGGATAATCCATTTTTAAACCAATATCCATCATTAGTTGTTTGTAATAAATCAGATCAGTGCATACCAGTGATAGACATGAAAATTCTGCATCCATTGTAGATCTTCATTACTCTGCTGAAACAGTGAGACCTGTGATGTCATCCAGTGATATTAGGGGGCAACCAATGGTTTCTTGTGCCGAATTAATCACTCTCTGTTGTACCTTCCTGTCCATGGCTGTTAAACCAGCATACCATGCGGTTCTATTGCAAGAATACCATACTGTTCTATTGCCTTGCAAGAGTGCATACATTGAATGCATACATTGAACATGGAGAAATTAAATGGTTCAAAATTGGAAAAGGATTATTTCAAAGTTGCATGCTGAATTCTTATTTATTTAATTTATATAGATTAAATGATAAAGATTATTTAATGTGGATGCAAAATAGATAAGGAATAAAACTGGAAACAAAGTTACTGAAACAAACATGCACAACTTCAGATGGGCTGATGGAAAATACTCAAAGGATTCTCTTATTGAAGGTGGGGAGGGGGGGAGAGAGAATGGAAAGGCCGGCCTGCTGCTCAACATTTTTAAAAAGGTTGTATCAACAGTTAAGGTTTACTCAAGGTGAATAAGCAGAAAAGGAATTAAAGATTCATACGTTCACTAAGTGATTGCAACCATGTGCAAGAATGTGGAAACCAAACCTTTGAAGTAACAATTAAGTTTAGCCTGTAGAAATAAGTGTCTAAAGAGTGTTACACAAGAGAGGAAATGAATATACTCCTTGGTGCCCCAGAGGGCTGTACCAAAAACAGCAAGTTAAAGCTAAAAAGAAGAAAATTCATAGTAGATACAAGGGAAAACTTCACACAGGCTGTATAAACCATCACCTGTTATTTGAAAGAAAGACTATGGCAGATCTTGACCAAATATTAAAGAACAGACACTTCCGACTGACAACAAAGTTACAGGTTGCTGAAGCCATGGTTGTGGATCTGAAAAATGGATTGTTAAAAGGTTTGAACAAAATACAAGTCTTTAAATTGTGGTGCTGCAGAATATGGTTGAGAATAGCTTGAATTTCAAGAACAATTCAATAAACACTAGATAAAATAAAAATGCAGAAGTACTAAGAATGAAAGTAAAGCTTTAATAGTTTAGACCAGAGTTCTTCAAACTTGGCAGTTTTAAGACTTGTGGACTTCAACTCCCAGAATTCTCCAGCCAGCAAAGAATTTAAGTCCACAAGTCTTAAAGCTGCCAAGTTTGAAGAACTCTGGTTTAGACATACAAGAGTTATTGAAGAAGGCCTTGATGCTTGGAAACAATAAAAGGCCATTGTAAAAGAAGCTGACGGAACAAACAAAATCCAGAAAAGTAGTTATTATGCACTCTGATGAAATGATGTCCATTAGATCCAAAGCAACCACACACAAGTGAACAACAATTGAAAGGAGGAGGCTTATGGTTGCTAAGGGAAATGCCTATGGGTGGTCTGGCTTTCAGAGGTAGAGCTAGAACATGCCAATGCTGTGCTTAGGAAGGATCTTAGAGCAGAAATCATGAGCATTAAAGCTCCAAACAGTCAGTTTACAGTATTATCATCTAATTACCTAAGCTTTATTAATCAATTATGGTCACCATAAATTGTAATAGACAACTTATACCTATTATGGGTGTATTAGCAAGTTAGGGAGGGTTATGCTGCAAAGGCCACAGATTACTTATCTCTAGATCCAAGATAATTTAATCCATGGGACACAAAAATCCATTACATGGATTCTACTCAATGCAGCGTATAGCTAAAATGTCTGTGGAGATTCTCAGTCATCCAAGTCATAGTAGTAAATAGACTACTCAGTGCAGTATTTCCTAGCCTTGCGAAGTGGGAACTTACTGAAAGGGCAGATAGCAATAAAGATTATTTTCAAATGGGGAAAGTATAAGGTTGTTAATTGCAAGCGGAACTGCAAAATAATTTTGCAATGTCGAGAACAGCTATTCAGAATCCCTGACTGCATTCCATTGCCTTCCTCCTATAGATTCTTTCATTCTCCTCCCAACAGTTAGCATTCCAAGGCCAATGAGCACACTTAATCCTCTTTGAGGTATTTGTGGGGAGGGGAGGGTGGTCCCCTACTGTTTTGTTGTTTGGTTATAGAATAGTAGTCCTTAAGATCCAGTACTCTGGAAAAAGGGGGTTGAATGTTCTTGCCAACAACAGGCTCTTAAAATAACATTTATCTCCTTGCAAACTTGGGGAAGATGTCTTCTGTAAGAATAAATCAGTATTTTTAAGCAAAATAAGTCTTTTAGCTAAAGTTGACATGGATGAACTGCCAGGTCACTTTCTCAACAATACATATGGTTTTGTTCTGTTTTTTTTTTCCAGTGGGGAAAGGATTTTAGCAGATGGGAAACCAGGTATTATTTTAACAGAATAACAGAGTTGGACTAGAAGACTTGTGGGTCTTCTAGTCCAACCCCCTATAGGAGACCTATACCATTTCAGGCAAGTGGTTGTCCAATCTCTTCTTAAAAATCCCCAATGATGGAGCACTCACAACATCTGAATGCAACCCGTTCCACTAATTGTTTAGCTCTCAAAGAAGAAGGAAAGACAGCCACTGTCTAGTATCTTCTCTGCATTTTAATTTGCAAAGCTAAAATATAGTTAAGGATCATACTCACTCCTAAATTTATTCAAAAATAATGAAAGGAAAACTATTTTTTTTCCATCAAGCAATTTACTTTCTGAAACAGGAAGGACATTTTATATTCTCTGTAAATATGTTGAGAAGAAACTATGGGTCCCCCACCCATCCTAGCTTCATTTTCTGAAGGATACATCTTGAATTTAGGGTTGCTTTCCAAGATAGTAAAAGTAAATCTGTAGAAAAAAACACCTTTAAAACTGAACATCATTTTAAACCAGCATTTTTTAAACATTGCCATTGTTTAAAAAGTTCAGATTAAAAGTAATGAGAAAAGTGAACTAAAGGAAACCCAAGTTATCAAAGCTCCGAAGCAATCAAAGAAAAAGAAGCCGAAAGAGCAAAATCCTGCAACCCCAAAGTATACATGATTTGAAGGGGAAAAAAGTGGCTAGGACTGTTAACAAAAAAATTCAGAACAGATAGGGACAAGCAATCTCTAAAATAATCTCTAAACCCCAATAGAGAAAGTCAATGTCCTTAGTAGGACTGTTTTTCAGATATGAATGCAAATAGTCCTCCACATACGATCACAATGGAGCCCAAAATGTCTGTTGCTCAGCGAGACAGTTGTTAAGTGATTATGTCCCATTTTATGACCCTCCTTGCTGCAATTGTTAAGTGATCACTGCAGTTGTTAAATTAGTAACAACTAACATAGTTGTTAAGCGAATCTGGTTTCCCCATTGACCTTGCTAATCAGAAGATCATACATCATCCTGGGACATTGCAATCATAAATATGAGTAAGTTGCCAAGCATCTGAATTTTGACCACATGACCACTTCATGATTCACTTACCTTCCCTACCAGTTTGCAAATGTGAGCACACACGCTACCTCTGCGCATGCGCACAGCCTTCTGCACATGTGCAGTAGTTGCTCATGTGCAGTAGTTGGGCGGAGCCTCCCGCAGTCACCACTACCAGTTCACATGAGCTGAATAACACCACTGCATAGGATGCTGTAATGGTTGGAAGTGTGAAAAACAGTCATTAGTTACTTTTTCCATTGCTGTAACTTTGAATGGTTACTGAATGAACTGTTGTAAATCAAGGACTGCCTGTATGACCACAGTATAATAAATTGCTGTCCTCAATTTACTGTTTCATAAAATTCTGGGTGATATCTACCGGTATTGTCTTGGCATATAGACTTGAATACATGGGCTACTTATATCTCTTGTTCAGATAGTAAAAGATGTTAGATTTGAGTTGCAAATTATTCAGCAAAATATCCACTCAATATTCTACTAAGCATCAGGAGCTTTGAAATTTATTAAAGCCAGTGGCTTTTGGGTAAATCCCTTCATTAAGGTAAAGATGGTTTCCAGCCTCCTTGAGAAAATTTGACTTCATCCCTTCTTGCTGAACTCTATGCCCTGGGTAGGAATTTATATAATGAGGCACAATTCAGATTAATTGCCAACAGTTCACTTCAGATGAATTGCCAGCTCATTACCTACTCTCTCTATTATGCAAAATGGTACCTTTGTTCGAGTTTTCAGGTCCCAATTTCTTTGGGCCCTCATTGACTTCAGCATGCAGCCTTCCAACTTCCTTTTGTGACTGCAGCAGAACTACATTAAAATTTTCCTGCAATAATTCAGAGCAATATTTTATTGAATGTTCTAGAGCATCAAGGTGGCATTCAGCTTGTAAGTATGACTGTAGTACTGATGCTCCAGTACTTGCCCAACAATAATAATTAGTGGATTCTTTTCTTCCTTTTCTAGTCTCTGGTCACAGAGCATAATAATAGTTTATCGTGTGGGAGATAACTTCCTTGAATTTAAATCTTCCCACAGTCAAGCATCCATACTCAATGAAATACGATTTTAGGGTCATCAAAAGGGAAAGATAACTGAGGAAGGCATGGAGATCATTCAAACAGTGCCATGAAAATATTAGACCTTATGGGGAAGGGAGAGGAGGAGTCCATATAGATATTAAAACTTTTAATGTTCTGGATTAGTCCTCCCCAACTTAATGATGTCCAGATGTGCTGGAATTACATCTTCCATAATTATCTCCCAGCATGATCATATAGGTATACAGATCCATACATCTATTTGAAATGCATTAGGTGAATGTCCAGAAGGCATTGGAGCTTTTACAAACACCAAAGGGCAAAGGTGAGATAAGCCATTAGCAGCTGAGAAAAAGGCAAACTGTTTAAAAACAATAGAATGTTCCTCTTCAAAGGTTGTGACATACATAACAGAGTGGTTTTTTTTCCTTTTGCTCCAATATATAAAACCAGCCAATTATAAGAAAATAGATTTTTAGTAAAATTAGACAAATCTTTCTGATGGCCCCAAACCTTTTCTTAACAAATAGATTTGTTAGAAGGTTTAAAGTATTGATAAAGGTAAAGGTTCCCCTTGCACATACAGTATGTGCTAGTCGTTCCTGACTCTAGGGGGCGGTGCTCATCTCCATTTCAAAGCTGAAGAGCCAGCGCTGTCTGAAGACGTCTCCGTGGTCATGTGAGTGGCATGACTAAATGACAAAGGCTGTTACCTTCCCACCAAAGGTGGTCCCTATCTTTCTACTTGCATTTTTTACGTGCTTTCAAACTATTAGGTTGTCAGAAGCTGGCACAAGTAATGGGAGTTCACCCTGTTATGCAGCACTAGGGATTCAAACTGCTGAACTGTTGACCTTTCAATCGAAAAGCTTAGCGTCTTAGCCACTGAGCCACCATGTCCTTAAGTATTGATAAAGATGCCTTCATATTTTGTTTTCCACTTCAGTAATAGACTGACTAGATGAGGCCCTATTCAAATCTATGATGATACAATTCCAGATTATAAATACTGTAATCAGGAGGGTGCCTAATAACTTCAGTGAAATAATGACAGGTAGCACTACTAGAGCTGAAGATTTCAGATGTGTGCACACCCTTTGCTGCCAAAGGAATACATATGCTTTGTGTCAAAGGTTAAAGGAGTTAGTTTAAAAAATGATTATTGTAAAAGCTGAAAACAACCTAGAAGATCTGTTCATCATTCCATCAGTCTCCATTTCTCAGTCCCAGATGGAAACAAACTGGCTACTGTTGTTTGCTGGTAGAAAAAGGCATTTTGTGCATACTTTGAGATTTTTCTTGCCACTCACCCTGACACATTCCAGATTCCTGACTCAACAAGTTGAGGGGCTCAGTCCTGGCTCAGGAGAAGTCCAAAGATTTATTTGCTTTCCTGGGGGAGGGTAGAAAATTACTTTCCTGCACATCTTGCTTAGGGCAATCTAAAAAAGCAGCATGTGTCAGCAGCAGCACTTAACTCTCTTCTCTTGCTTCCCACAAAAAAAATATGACATCTCCTCCTGCTCTCCTCTCTGAACTCTACTAGCTCCCCCAATGCAGTGATTACATCCTGCTCTCTCCCTTTGCAGACATAAGTGGGGCAAAGGAGATAAAGGCAAGCCCCATCCTGAAAAAAAGCCATGCCTGGAGGACAGAGATGTTACCGGACTGGGAGAGGAAAGGAATGATAATAAAATTTGGAGAATTTCAGTTCATGCGCAAATGGGAAGAAATGGGCAAGTCAAAACATCTCTGCACAGGCAAGCAAGAGTCTTTGTAACCTCCCCCCTCCCACAGTGTATAAGTAATTCCACAACTATGGTTGTCTGTTCTCAAGATCAGACGTATGCCTCATTTTCTCGAGGTACCCAAGTTTTATTGTTTTAATATCTCTAGTAGAAATAATCTCCACCTTCATTTGGTAAGAAGTTAGGTATTTTGCATTCATATTTGTGTCTCTAGATCCATCTTCCAGCAAGATATGTTCATAAGAATGGCTTCACTGAATCATATCCCAGGATGAGGGTGTTCTCTGTGGCCGCACCAACCCTCTTGAATAGGCTACCCACCGAGCTCCAGATGGCTCCCGATCTCCGCCCTTTCCGCGCTGGCCCTGAAGACATGGCTTTTTCATCAACTTCCCTGACTGATTACAGGGTTTTTAATTCTGGGGATTTTAAATTGGATTGGTTTTTAGAATTTTACTGTTGTTGTTTTTATTGTGTGAGCCACCCTGAGTCCTACGGGAGAAGGCGGCATATACATTTTAATAAATAAATAAATAAATAAATAAATAAATAAATAAATAAATAAATAAATGTCAAAAGCCCATCTATTTCTAGTACCATCTGCATGCAGAAAGCTTTCAGAATCAGAAGTCTCTAGTCCAATCTGCTGCTGAAAGCTGGAACCTAATACCATCCCAGTCCAACTGTTGTCCAGTCCCTTCTTGGAAACTTCCAGTGATGAAGCATTCCATTGGTTGATTGTTCTCACTTTCAGAAAATTCCTCCTGTTGATCTTTCTAAGAGTGACACGACAGCAGGATTCAAACGTTTGAGAGGATCAGCCTATTTTCCAAAGCATCAGAAGGCAAGACAAGAATCAATGGATGGAAACTAATCAAGGAGAGAAGCAACCTAGAACGAAGGAGAAAGTTCCTGACAGTAAGAACAATTAACTGGTAGAATAGCTTGCTTTCAGAAGTTGTGGGCATTAAGAAGAGACTGGATAGCTACTTGTCTGGAATGATACAGGGTCTCCTGTTTGAGCAGAGGGTTGAACTAGAAGATCTCCAACTCCCTTCCAACTCTATTATTCTGTTATTTGTTATCATTACTTCTTGTCCTGCCCTCTAATGCTTTGGAGAATATTTATTGTCTCCCCTGAATCCTTCTCTTCCGTAGGTAAGATATACCTAGATTCCTCAACTGTTCAAACACGATTTAGCCTGCAAAGCCTTTATTATCTTCGTTGCTCTTCTCTGAACACTTTCCAGTGACCTAACATCAATTTTGTATTGTGGTGACCAGAACTAGACACAATACCTCTTCCCTATACTTTTGCTTTTAACTACATGAAAATTTCCATTTTTGGCAAGTAAAAGATTGATTATGGGTAGATTTTTGTATACTTCCCACCCTCTGTTTTTAGAAGCCTTTTAAATTTTATATGTAAAATAGAAATCCCAGATTAAGTTTTTGGATGGAATTATTTTGTATTCACACCGTAATAAGTGCAATTCCTAGCAATGTGGTTTAGCCAAAAATGTCCTTCAAAGGAATTTTCTGAATATAAAATACTAGGGCAAAAACCTCTCCAATCCAATGAAATCCCACTTTTAGTTATACATCGTGTTTCATAGTCATTCTTTTCTTTTTAGAACTCTTGTTTGAGTCGATAGTTTCATGTAGTCTTATGTGATACACACAAAACTTATTTGCTGTTATCTGATTTCTGAATTTTGGTGCAGTATATATGTTGTAAAATGTCAGAATTCAAATCTGCATGCATTTACTTACAGGACTTACAGTATAACCTATTGATTGCTAACAGCAGAACAGGTAGTTCTCGATTTACAATTACAATTGAGCCCAACATTTCTGTTGCTAAGTAAAACATTTGCTAAGTGAATTTTGCCCCATTCTATGACATTTCTTGCTACAGTTGTTAAGCAAATCACTGCAATTGTTAAGTTAGTAACATGGTTGTTAAGTGAATTTTGCTTTCCCTTTTGAGTTTGCTTGTCAGAAGGATGCAAAAAGTGATCACATGACCCTGGGGCACTGCTGATAAATACGAGTCAGTTGCCAAGTATCCGAATTTCATTCACATGACCATGCTGTAAAAAATTGTTATTTTTTTTTTCAGTACCATTATTTTTTTTCAGTACCGTTGTAACTTTGAACAGTCATTAAGTGAACTGTTGTAAGTTGGGGCCTACCGATAGATATAGGGAAAATTAGCAGAAGTGTCTGTACTTATATCTTCTTTCCTTGTCTCAAAAAATAGGTTTTGCTTGTGAGCAATTCCACACTGTAGTCTAAATGGCTTATCTCCTATGTTGCCAGCTGCCCCTTAAGCCAACTTCAAAAATTTCAGTCTGCACTGCAATGGGTTGAAAAAGGGCCTATACGGCCAGCACAAAACCTGATCGATCATTGTCT
Organism: Coluber constrictor foxii; assembly: GCA_038048745.1. Classification (NCBI taxonomy): domain Eukaryota; kingdom Metazoa; phylum Chordata; class Lepidosauria; order Squamata; family Colubridae; genus Coluber; species Coluber constrictor. The sequence continues at coordinate 70,677,849 of CM075961.1, forward strand.
GCCAGGAAATGCAAGTCTTATGGGCTGGTTGCTCAACAACCAATGTAGCATCCACCTTTACTACTTCCCAGATTTTTCTTTACTTTCCCAAATACCTTCATATTCCTTTCCTTCATATCTCCTTTAAATTAGATGCCCTTCTTTCTTTCTTTCTTTCCTTCCTTCCTTCCTTCCTTCCTTCCTTCCTTCCTTCCTTCCTTCCTTCCTTCCTTCCTTCCTCCCTCCCACCCACCCACCCACCCACCCACCCACCTTTATAGTACTGAGGCTACAATAATGAAAATGACAGGGAGAACAAGTTGTTTTTTAGATCCATGGAAACTTTGTAATAAGGAAGAATTCATTATTCAGCTACATAGAAACAATGATGTACAACAGTGATGTAGGTCTTTAGTTATGAAGCCGAGAACACCAGCCTGAAGATGACGAATGAGACTTCGTCGAAACGTCGCCAAGATACTTCCAATTCTACGCGGGAGAAGACCCAAATAACCAAAGACCTACATACAAACACCCGCAAAAACCTCAAAAAACAAAAGTAGTGATGTTTCTACATATTCCAACTTAAGGGGTTTTTTTTAAAAGAGGGACTACTGGAGGCTTTGTGATACTGTGGGCCCAGAACAGGGGTGGGTTCTACTTACCTTTACTACTGGTTCGCAACGGGGCCGCGTGTGCGTGCTCGCTTTGTTTGTTCGTGCACGCTCTTCTGCGCATGCACAGAAGTTTCTGTGCATGCGCAGAAGTGTCCTGATGATGTTGGGGTCGGTAGGAGGAGCCTCCTGCCGGTTTTACTACCGGTTCTATAGAACCGGTGCAAATCAGTGCCAACCCACCACTGGCCCAGAGTAGGAGAGCAAGGGGGGCATTCTTTACCTGCCCTGGTCTGAAATGGAAAAGGTCTCTAAGGGAGATGTCAGGGTTGAAAAGAACATGAGCTTTTAGACTGAGGATGGTACTACATTGAGTTATGAGGCCATTGTTGGATTAACTCATTTAAAAACCAGCAGTCATTGACCAGGAGAGAACATAGCAACCCAGCAGGATAAAATGTTTGTCCAGGGTGGGAAATAGCCAATGGAGAGAAGGGATTGTGCCAAGTCCTTCAGCCAATCAGAACTGAAGCTCCGAGGACAGGTAATCCTCAATTTACAACCATTTGTTTAGTAGCCATTCAAAGTTACAAGAGCACTGGAAAAAGTGACCTATGATGGTTTATCACACAACTGTTGCAGCATCCCGATGGCTATGAGCTTGGCGACTGGCTCATATTTATGAGAGAGGCAGTGTCCTGAGTTCATGTGATCACCTGTTGCAACCTTCTGACAAGCAAATTCAATGGGAAATCCAGACTCACTTTACAACTATGTTACTGTACTAACTTTAACAACTGCAGCACTTCACTTAACAACTGGGGCAGGAAGGTCGTAAAATGGGGCAAAGTTCACTTAACAACTGTCTTGCTCAGCAAGAGAAATTTAGGGCTCAATTGTGGTTGTAAGTCAAGGACTACTTGTACTAGAATGGGACAAGTCCTGGAAACCATCTGCTCAAAAGAGCTTAAGAAAACTCAGGTCAGCAATTTTGAATCACAGCTGTGATGCATCAGAAGGGAATGCATTTGCAATGGGGTGAGAATGGATAGAGGGCAACCTCATTTAGTTCTTGCATTTTGGAAGTGATGAGTGTCCTATACTGGTGATGGATCAAACAGAGAAAGGGATCTGCTCTCTATGAAATAGGTGTCGTAACATTTTGACAGATGTTCTCAGAGTTGTCTTCCAGAGGTGGGTTGCAGCAGGTTCTGACCAGTTCTGGAGAACCGGTAGTGGAAATTTTGAGTAGTTTGGAGAACCGAGAGTAAAAATTCTGACTGGCTCCGCCCCCATCTATTCTCTGCCTCCCAAGTCCCAGCTGATCAGGAGGAAATGGGGATTTTGCAGTATCCTGCCCCTGGAGTGTGGTGGGAATGGAGATTTCACAGTATCCTTCCCCTGCCACGCCCATCAAGCCATACCACACCCACCAAGCCACACCCACAGAACTGGTAAGTAAAAATTTTTGAAACCCACCATTGTCTTCATTTTCTTCCATCTTTGACCTCTACAGTTAGATTCTCAGCTGAATTATTTCTCTGAAAGATAGTCCTCAATTTACAACTGTAATTGAGCCTGGGATTATGATTGTATGTCATGGCAATTGTTAAGCGAGCCACCATGTGTCTGATTTTGTGAACTTATTTTGCAGCAGTAATTAAGTGTATGCCACGATCATTAAGCAAATGCAGTGGTCATTAAATTTGTTTTTCCTAATGGGCTTTTTTTTTTTTTTTTGCTGGAAATCAAAAGTAAATGCTGGAAAATGGCAAAACTCCTAACAATGATTGTTATTTGATCATGGGACATTGCCTTCTATAAATCCAAACCAATTGCCCAAAAATGTGATCGTAGGACTGAATGGGGGTGGGGAGGCAACCACTGGAACTTTAAAATTGGGTCATAATATGTAGGGAAGTCTGTCATTAAATGAGGACTACCTATATGATGAAGAAGAGCACAGGTAGGGTTAAGAGGTAGGGTTAAGTAATTCAGGATTTTCCATCACTATGTTATTTCTTAATTAAAATTTATTTTTCTGTTCCTTTATGTGAGAAACAACTTCAAGAACATGAAAGTCATGCTCCTAATTTTGATGTTCCTCTCTCCACATGCTATCTTTCCACAGAGCATGACTGTCTATTATCCAAAATACTTGCCTCTTTGCTTCAGTGAACATACAATGGAAGAGTGGGTTTGATTAATAGAGGCATACAAGAAGTCTGACAAAGCCTGTTTTCACTAATTTCTAGAATTTAGGACATTGCTGCCCAGTTGATCAAGAAAATACAAAATATTGTGAAAAATGGAGACAGGATGGATACGCAGTGTGTTTCAACTTTGACACGTCTTAAGAGGCAGGAACCGAATTCTCAGAATTCTAGAAGACGAAGTCCACACATCTTAAAATTGCCAAAGTTGAAAAATATTGGACCTGTATTCTACTTTATAGTGGGAGACTGAAATATATTTTTTGTGTTCAATATTTGTTTTTATCTTTTACATTTATATATTTTATATTTATAGTATCTAATTTGGATATGTTGCTATTTGGGATGATTTTCTTTGGAACTGTTGACATTTGGAGTGGAAAAATTGTATGTTGGGTCTGTAAACAGTGGTATTCAAGCTTTTTCTCCCAACATTTACTCTAGAAGTCAGGGGTAATTTTGAACTTCTTTTTTTTAAAAAAAAGGAAAAGTGATCTTTCTTTCTGTTGGAGCCTCCTTGATTTGTAGCACTGGAATGGGATTTCAGTAAAGTTTGGGAATTCATGGTCTTCTCCTGATGCAATGTGCACCTGGAGGAGCAACTGGGGAGAATTTTGGCAAATCATAGAGAGGCTTAGATTAAGAGACTGCATAGATGGGGGAGGGGAAAAAGATTCAAGCAAGCCACATCCTTGAATCTCCCAGGAAGTGTCTAGTAATTTAGGAGGTTGTAGCTTTTGTTTGGCAAGATTCTGTTCATTAAGTGTAAGGAAATAAAAGATTAAACTCAATTGGATTTTAGTCTGTTTTATACAGGCTTGAACCTGATACCTTCACAGTAACCATACTTCCCAGATAATCTTTGGCTCAGCGCATGTATACAGTTATTTTCTGGATTGGACAGAATTGCAACAACTGAAAGAACAGAAGCTAAAATATTATATTTACAAATCTTGGCAAAGTCTGGATTCTTATTATTATTATTAATGGGGTCAGTTCATAGATTGGTGCAGGGAAGTGTTCAAATACTATATACAACAGGTAGAAAAGACTCTTTCAGTTCTCACACCATGGTCTTGACCGTTTTTCATGATACTCCATTCCATCTTCTCCCTTCCATCAGTCAGCGCTCTGAACCCAATGAGTGTGTTCTTTCCTCCTTAGTGATTGGGGCTAAGGAAGATTAGTCCTCCCCACCCCAAAAAAACCTGTATTTGAAATTTTGTAAATCTTGATGTCCCAGCAGATTTTCCCCCTGTAAATGAATAGTGGCTTTTTGCTAGTTAAGGACCCAGATTTATGAGTTACTTTATAACAGCCATGGGTGCAGGCATCCTTGGGGAGAGAAAAGAGATGTTACACATTATCAGGATGTCATCGGGGAAAATGACATGAATTATGTACTGTATACCATTTGTTTCATGATATATAATTCATACATCATATAATTATTTATTATATAATTTGCCCCATGTGTGTGATAACTTGATATGTAAATGTCACTGTGGCTGCTAGAGAAATGGATTCCTTTATTCTCCCTTTTAAAGAAATAAAAATATGTAAACACGATTGGCAGTTATATATTTATAGTAGCACTCCCGGACAGCTGTTGTTAGGATGCTTGCTGCAGGTGATGGGAATTGGACTTCAACATGCAGGTAGTCCTCAGTTTACAAGTACAATTGGGATGAAAATTTTGGTTGTTAAGCAAGATGTTTGTTAAGTAAGATTTTATCATGTATGCCAAGGTTGTTAAGCAAATCACTGTAGTTAAGTGAATCATGCAGTTGTTAAGCTGGCTGGGAAGGTTGCAAATGGCGATTACATAACTCCAGGAAGTTGTAACTATTGTAAAGATATGCTGGTTTTCAAGTGCCTGAGTTTGATCATGTGACTGTGAGGATACTTCGATGGTTGTAAGTGGTGAGGATCAAAGGTTGCCAAATGAATGGTTATAAGTTGAGGACCACTTGTACCTCAAAGTCAAGTTGAGGAAGGCTGACTTTATAAAATATTAACTGCTATGGGAAACAGCACAATTGTGCTGAAGCAGGTATATTATTTAAATCTTAAGTTATTATTAAAACTATAGAAATATCCTGTCATTATAGAATATTCCCTCCACTGCCACATTAAAAATTTACTTTTCTATTATACCATCTGAAACCCACTCCATCCAACCACTGACTGAAGTTCTCAATACTTCTGAAATAATTGTACTTCTCTCCACAATGAATAAAGACTTGGGGAATAAAACAAAGAAATATTGGGGCTTGCCAAGGGAAAATCCAGGTTCAATGCAAAGATCCAACCTAAGACCCCTAAATAATACTCATTCTATTGTAATACTAATATTGCATCATGAGTAACAAACACTTTCAACAATAAAAATCCACTATTAAACATTTCTCTCTTGTATTGCTGAATGTGCTATACAGTTAGAGTTGCTAACCAATTGGAGATTAGATTAACATCTGTCAGATTTTTATTGGGCTTGGTTGAGAGTTCTTAGTTTAGTGATAAGACAGATCTTGAAAATGCTTCACCTAGACTCAGCTTTCAATCAGTTATTCTGGTTTACAACTGCAGTAGTTCTGATAAGTCAGAAGAAAGGATATGACTAACCAGCAATATTTCTGCTTTACTTCAACTCTGGTTAAACATTAGGTGTGAATGTGAAAAATAGGGATGGAGGCACTGTTCTCAAAATCAAACATTCTCCAGATTTCCCTCACCAGCCCAGCTGGAATTCCAGGAATGTGACAGCTGATTCAAAAGCCAGAAGAGCCCACAGCAAAGATATGGAGACCCTTACCCACCCCCATGATACCACCTAGTACAAGGAACAGGGCTGGTGATGGAAGAAGACCAGCCTACTACTGCCCACCAATGTAGCACCATTAAAAAAAGAAAAGAAAAGAAAAAATAGACGGAGGTTAGTTCATGCTTATTCTTAAGAATCTTACTACAAGGGAGGGGAATCTGGGCTTTTCAGAGACTGTTGAATTAAAGCTCCTAGCAGCCTCAGCCACATGGACAACAATGACAATTGCTAGGAGTTGTACTTTAGCAGTCTCTGGAGGGCTACAGGTTCCATGTACTGATATTATAGATTCTCAGCTTTCTCCACAGCTATCTCTGAACATGGAAAAACTGTAGGAATTCTGTCTCTATGCCTCTTTAATTTGCTTCTAAAATTGAATAGAATAGAGATGGAAGGGATATCTTTTAGTCCAGCCTCCTGCTTAAGCAGGAAACCCTATAGCATTTCACACAGTGACTATCCAATCTCTTCTTTAAAAGTTCCAACTTCTGAAGGCAACATCTGTTCCACTGGTTAATTGTTCTCACTGTTAGGAAGTTTTTCCTTAATTCCAGGTTGCTTCTCTTCTTGATTAGTTTCCATCCATAGTTTCTTGTAATGCTTGTTTGGTTGACCACCTCTTCTTTGTGGCAGTTCCCTCAAATACTGGAATACTGCTATCGTGTCACCTTTAAATCTTCCTTTTCTCTAGATTAGCCAAACCCAAATCCTCCAGCTGTTCTTCATATGGTTTAGTCTCCAGGCCTTTGATCATCTTAGTTTTCTTCTCTGCGCTTTTTCCAAAGTCTCAACATCTTTTTTGTAATGTGGTGACCAAAATTGGATGCAATATTCCAGGTGAGGTCTTACTAAGGTTTTATAAAGTGGTACTAATACTTCTGGTTTTGAGCACTGCTGCTCCTAATTAAGTAGTCATCACTAGATGTTTTACATGAATAAGCAGGTACCTGTGGTGGGGAAGAAAGGTGAGTCAAGTATATTTTGCCAGGGGGATCTGAGTAAGAGTATAGCCACTTTAGTTCAGTTTCTAATGTGCTCTCTTCCCTTAGCTCAAAGAATGGAGTCATGTTCTTTACTAGACCATAATGTGGTCTGTTTGCTTTTGCCCCAGTGTGATATGATCACAGAACTGATCATTTCCTTTTTGGTAAGTGACTGGTAAGTAGGAAATGGATGATTTCCCAGGCAGATTTCCCCCCCCTTTTAATGTAGCATTACGTTCTGGTGGCTTTGTAGCTAAAGAACACATTTGTGTATTATTCTTGTCAGCACGAGAGAAATAGTTTGGCATTGTCTTCTTCCAGGATTCTTTTTGATGCATTCGTAGGAAATCCTGGGGATCCAACATTCAAGACTTAACTTGAACGGTAGCTCAACAGAACCTTAAGCTCAGCTAAATTCACTTAGTGTAATGGGCAGTAGGAATGACCTTGAAGAACAGGAAGAAGAGTTGCAACCAAAACAAAAATCAGATAAAGAAAATCTGAGTCTAAGGCAGAGAAGTAGTTTGAGAAAGTGACTCTGACAAGACTCTCCCTAATTCTTACGAAGATAAAGAGAGGGAGGGGGAAGCACATTGAGATCTTGTATACTATGTGGGCAAGACCTTGGGACATGGAACAATAATAATAGTATTATTAGCACTCGTAATGCTGGTTTCCTAGTGTGGTCTACCTTGAAGGGCTCACAGTGAGGTGCAACCATGCCAGATAAACTATATAATCTATAGCTGAACTTCCTAGAATATATCAAATGGGATTGTGGGGTGATGCTAAATTTTGGAAGATGACCATCAAGTCATTCTCTTTATTAGGCTAAACATACCTAGTTCCCTCTGCACTATTCAGCATATGGCTTAGCCTCCAGACCCTTCATCATCTTTGCTATTTTTTTCTGCACTCTTTCTCAGTATCTTTTTTTATGTCATAATGATACAATATTCCCAACATAGCCTCACTTGTGCAATATAGTGGCCTCACTTGTGATCTTGATGCTACTTCTCTGTTAATGCAGCCTTGGACCTGCTGGCCCCCATTTAAGTGGGGGTCTACTAGATTCCTCTCACAGGCATTTTTTTTTACCTGTGCTTCCTGGACTTTACTTTTCTCACCACTGAATTACATCTTGTTGGGTGGGGCCCAATGCTCAAGTCTGTCAAGATCAGTGGTGAAATTCAATTTTTTTTTACTACCAGTTCTGTGGGCGTGGCTTGGGGGCATAGTGGCTTGGTGGGTGTGGCATGGGAAGGATACTGCAAAATCTTCATTCCCACCCCACTCCAGGGGAAGAATACTGCAAAATCCCCATTCTCACCCCACTCCAGGGGGAAGGATATTGCAAAATCTCCATTCCCCTCCCACTCTAGGACCAGCCAGAGATGGTATTTGCCAGTTCTCTGAACTACTCAAAATTTCCGCTACCGGTTCTCTAGAACCTATCAGAACCTGCTGGATTTCACCCCTGGTCGAGATCCTTCTGAATCTTAAGTCTACTTCCAATTCCTCCCAACTTGGTTTACATAGGAAGAACCTGGCTAAAGAGAAATACACATAAAGCCTACCAAAAGGAAAGAAAACAAATATATAATTTCCTTGATTTTCTTCTTGTTCCTTACATATTGAAATATTCTTTTGTTGCTGTTGTTATTTTTGGCATTTGTTGCCAGTCTTACTTCATTATGAGATATAGCCTTTCTGACTCCATTGTTGCAAATTTGGACTATTTGCAGGTATTCCGTTACAGTTATGTGCTCCTTTTTCCATTTTTTTTTAAAATTGTCCCTCAGTTTGTCAAACAGCTTTTTGTGCAACAATACTGGTTTTATCTGGGCTCCCTTATTTTCTTTCTTTGTAGTATTGTTTTTGTTTGGGTCTTTATTATCTCATCCCCCACTCCTTACAATGCCCCTCCCTGACAGTGCATTCTTCTTCCCCTCAGCTATCCACCTGGAACATCAATAAAAGTGGCTGTGGTTTAACTGCCTTAAAACTCTCCCTTTGGGGAAAAACAAAGATCAACTACAGCATTTTTCCCATCTGCCCTACAAGTAAGGAGGAAGATCCTGCAGTGCATGGAGGAAAGCCCCCTTTTTGCACTGAGAAAGCTAACAAGTCATACTCTTTGCTTGCCCACTCCAGAGAAACTGATAGCAGAATGTGGCTTAATCGAAAGACTCCATTAAAGTTCTTCTCTAGATCATCTAGATTGCCACATCTCTATCTTGGCCAGCACTAAAACAAACTACATTACTGGTTTTAATTTTGTAATTATCAGCTGTATGTTCGCTGCAAGTATAAGCATTCAGATCAATGGTTCTTAAGCCAATTGCTTAATTAAGCCTCATTAGTTTCAACAAATACCGTCTATACATGATGACCAAGTAAGATCCAACTCAGTGCTTAATAATAGGAGCATCAGCATTAGACAAAATCTACTTCTCTGGTGTTCATTCTTGACTGCTATGTATTTGGATAATTCTCAGTCCTACTCGGAGCCTACTTATCATATTTTCCCTTCTTAAATGGGTAGTGATGAAATCTCTTTATCAGATATCACGTTTTGGCAGTATACAACCCCCTTGTGGAGCAAACAAAACATCTTTTAAAGTGGTTACATGCCTGTAGCTGCTTCTGTTGAAAATAAAGCAGCTGTTCAATCGAGAAAGGAACAGGTAGAAAGAAGCACCTGGTTTTTATTATTTATAATGTTGATTCCAAGTTAAGCCTTTGGGAGAATATCTATTAAACTGATTTAATATCTATTAAATCATTTGGCAGGTTGAAGATTTCTAAAACCCTCCACCTGTCTTTAGTGAATCCAAACCAATGATGAAATCCATTTTTTTTTACTACCGGTTCTGTGGGTGTGGCTTGGTAGGCGTGGTGTGGCTTGGTGGGCATGGCTTGGTGGGCGTGGCAGGAGAAGGATACTGCAAAATCTCCATTCCCACCCCACTCCAGGGGAAGGATATTGCAAAATCTCCATTCCCACCCCTCTCTGGGGCCAGCCAGAGGTGGTATTTGCTGGTTCTCCGAACTGCTCAAAATTTCCGCTACCAGTTCCCCAGAACCTGCCAGAACCTGCTGGATTTCATCCCTGATCCAAACTCTGTTGAGATAGAAATTAGAAAGTTGCAAGAGTTTCTTGAAAACTTTGAAAGTCAGTTCAAACTCCAATTGCACTACAGCTGAATGGTTGATGTTATTGAACTACTGATGGGACCAAGAATTGGCAACTTCATATTATGTCCATGTATTACTGATTTTTTTAAAAATCATCTTGGGTTGTTTTTTGGTTTTTTTGAAAAATGGGCTTCAGTCTGCTTGGACTAACGTTTAGCAGGAACTGTGGCTGTTGGCATCACTCTTTATGGCTTTAGCCATCTTGCCTACATTCTGCTGAGGTTTACTTTGCTCTTCTCCACTCAGGAGAGCTTTAATTTCAGATGGGATTTTTCCTTGATCCATTGCCATGCACCACTGCTGGTAAATTTCCAGTTCTTCTCTAAGAGCACAGATGGCCTTTCCTCAGCCTGAAAGCAACTCTTCCAGATATTGGTACCTCAGTTTCTTCCTCACTCTGCATTCCTTCATGCTCTGCCAGCTTATCTCTTGTGTGGCTTTCGAATCTAATTTAGCTTGTTTACAGCCCTGTTTACCTGATTTCTTCACTTTGCGACCAGCTATTTTGCTCTTGTCCATCACAATGCAGGGAAGGTCCCCACTGTTGCCACCCTCTGCTAATCTGAACCTAGGCACACAAGAGACCCATGCACTCCGGTGATGTTTCAAAAATTTTTTACTACCAGTTCTGTGGGCATGGCTTGGTGGGTGTGGCATAGCTTGGCATGGCTTGGTGGGCATAGCTTGGTGGGTGTGGCAGGGGAAGAATACTGTAAAATCCCCATTTCTTCCCAATCAGATGGGACTTGGGAGGCAGAGAATAGATGGGGGCGGTGCAGTCAGAATTCTTACTACCGGTTCTCCGAACTACTCAAAATTTCCACTACCGATTCTCCAGATCTGATCAGAACCCACTGAAATCGACCTCTGGTGCACTCCCTCCATGGTGGGTCACCAGCTGTTCCATCAGGGTTTCCTCAGTGTGGATCAGAGATGACAGCTCAGGTTGGATAAAACAGTTTAGCTGCCTAAACCTTAAAATGTCCTTTCTTGTTTCTTAGTTGTGGCATGAAAGTTGAATATTTCTTATCCTTATATAAGCATTCTACGTTTCCTGTGCAAAGGGAAGATAGTAAACTAACATTGCCACCCTCTTCAGTTGCTACAGACTTTTGATGGGGCAAAAATGTGTCAGTCTTGGAAATCCGCTTTGTCCATTGCGCTGTGGGCCCTATGCTATAATAGCCACTACTAAGAGTTGGGAAGAGACCACAAAATCTGGGTAGAATCTCAAAGCATTGTGCTACATTCTCCAGAATGCATTTCAATATGTTCTGTTAAAGTTGAACTTTTCTGGACAAATATATATGGATATAATATTTTGAAACTTGCACTGTATTGTTTATTTCTGCCTCCTGGTGGTTGTCAGACTGTATTGCTTAAAATTTAGGATAAAATTGCTTGTATGAAAGGTTTCATTCTGTTAGTTTGATTCTCCTTCTCCCATTTTAATATTTCCGTTATAGCATATGGCCATAATTGTAGGATTGTCTGAAGGTTATGGTCAAAAAAATCAACATGGAAACCAGGACAAAACTCCATCTATTTTATGTACTTTGCACATAAAAAAAATGGTTGGCGCTTCAATCAGATGTGACTGCCATTTTGACATTTTTTTTTAAAAACCATGGCTGAGGGCACTCCTCACAATAATGCAAAGTGGGCAAGGTTATATTTTGCAATGTGAACAACTTCAAAACGTTTTGTTTTCCCCATTTTGGGATTCTTGAGGGCTGGGAAGGGTGAGATATTTATTTTTCTTTGTTGTTTTATTTGAACTAAGACTGACCTTGAATTAAGGCCTACATGGCAGTTTCTATAAATTTCCTGCCTCAGAATGGCAGGAAAAGGTAGGGGGAGCGGACTTTGGATTCCAGAAACTGCATCTAGGCCAGAGGTTTATAAATTGCCCATCCCTGTGTTAAACATGGTTTCCATGGGGCATCCCTTCTGAAAGCAAAAGTTGACAAATCCTGGTTTATTAAACTACAATAGATTCCACTGTATTTTTCCTATTTGCTGGGATGGGAAAGGCAGAAGTAGCTTATCATGACATCAGTTTGCTTATTTGTATCAAAAGCATCACAATTAAAACAAGGCATACTATGTAACATTAAATTTAAAATATAAGATACAAGATTAAACTATTTACAGATTAAACAGATCTTGCCTAGATACTAGAAACATTAATTGCATTCTGTCATGCTACCATGTAGTCCTCAAGTCAGTAGTGAAATCCATTTTTTTTTACTATCGATTCTGTGGACGTGGCTTGGTGGGCTTGATAGCGTGGCTTGGTGGGTGTGGCAGGGGAAGGATACTGCAAAATCTCCATTCCCTCCCCACTCCATGGGACGGATACTGCAAAATCTCCATTCCCACCCCACTCTGGGGCCAGCCAGAGGTGATATTTGGTGATTCTCCGAACTACTCAAAATTTCCACTACCGGTTCTCCAGAACCCGTCAGAACTTGCTGGATTCACCCCGCCTCAAGCATACCCTGATGGGGACACATAGGGCAGGTATTCATATGTGTTGTTGTCTACATGTCACCACAATTGCAAAGAAGAAAAGCCACTGGACAGCCCCATTTATACAGAATTTGTGCAATTATTTTGTTTAAACCAGAAGCATCCGAAGCATAGTGAGGTACTCATTTCCACCTATGACAGTGATGGAAAACTTTTTCAGCACCGAGTGCCCCAACCACAACACGCATGCCGGAGCACCGGAAACCTGAAGACTAGCTGGCCAGCTTTATCACATTTAGAAACTCACTCACTCACTCAATCTCACTCAGGAAAGGACTCTGATCAATATACAAATAAAATATTCAAGGCATTAAAATTGTATTTATAATTTAAGTAAGAGGTAAATATAATTAAAATTCAACATTAAAGTTGGTTAAAAAGTGGAGGAATGGTTTTAGGCAGCTAACCAACCCCATGGAGTATAATATACAATCCTGGTTTGTTTGGCCACAACAAACTTCTCTGTCCAGAGCAATAGACACTAGACTTGTTATTCTTGGACTATCTATATTTGGTTTATTTTATCTGCCTGTGTGTGATGCAGCAACCTAATAATTTTTCTGTGCTGAAGTCAAATGAAACTTTTTATATGCCTATTTTCCCTGCAGGGTATCCACATTTCTGTCTCTGATAAAAAGGAATTTCTCACACATATATTTCCTCATTTTGCCTCTGAACTTAAAGAATGTGTATCTCGAAAAAAAGGAAGTCTCAGACAAGGAACAGGTAGTACTAAAAGATTGTTTACAAATACATTTCAGGAAGACAGCAAGGCAGGGCATCTTTGAACAATGAATGAATCAAACAAACAAGTAATGTAGGAAGGAAGAAACAAGCTAAACATCAAGGAAAACTTTTGAACTTAACCAGTAGCTCAGGCATGAGAAATAACCCAGAGGAAAAGAACACAATCTTTAAATATTTACTGTATTTGAAAGTAAGGCCCATTCAATTCAGAGAAGCTTACCTCCATGGAAATACATACAAGATTACTGAATAGCACAACTGTGGTTCTATAGAAAGAAAGGGGATCATGCAGTCCTCCTAATGTGGGGCTTCCACAGTCCAAGCCAGCATGACAAATAATTATGAAACCTTTTAGCTGATAGTAAATTGACAGGCCATACACACAGTCTGTCCAGAAATTCTTCTTAGAAGACATCATTAAGCAGTTGGAAGAGAATATCAGGCAGTCATAATAATTACTTAATAGAAATGAATCAGTGACACTTACTACCATTCTGTCTTGTTCTTGGGCCACATTTTCACCCCTCAGTTGCTTCATAACTTTCTTGGAACTTGTTTGCCCCAAATGGGAACACAACTCCTTCTTCCCCCATTATATCACTAATATTCAGGAATTTATGAACTTTCTTTCAAATAGTCACTGAGAATTAGGTTAATCTATTTAGTGCAAATAATAATAACAATAAATCTTTTATATAATAAGATGGTATTGCCATGTTTGGGAACAAAATTAACTAACAGGACAGAGAACGTGACAGATGAATTACTTTACCATAGCATCTTCCCATATGGTAATATTTTAAAAAGACAATAAAAATGCTAAGAAGGAAACAAAAAAAATTAGAACACATAGTGTCTGGCTGGACACTGGAATTATATACAGATTGGTGGAATTATATACAGATAAATTCAACGTACCAGAAGGACAAGGATCAATACGGCATAGAAGCAAAGTATAGAAATTTAGATAATACCCCGATAACCAGGGATTAACACCAGACAAACAGAAAGCAATAACTTAATCAAGGAACTACCTAGGAGAATACCATATTCCCACCAACACTGGAAAGGCAAGCTATTATATGAATAGAATAGAATAGAATAGAATAGAATAGAATAGAATAGAATAGAATAGAATAGAATAGAATAGAATAGAATAGAATAGAATAGAATAGAATAGACTAGACTAGACTAGACTAGAATAGAATTCTTCTTTTCTTTAGATTGGCCAAACTGAGAGCAAACCCCATAGTCACTTGGAGTGATGTTACCTAGTATAGCGGCAATGCAGGAAGACCGTTGTTATTTCAAGAAATTAGTGATATATTTTGAAGTCAGCTTTCCATTAACAAAAGCCTGAAAGCTCAGACCTCATTCTGAGCTAGCCTGTTTGTTTCTCACTCTTGCTTTCTGAAGGAGAATGGGAAAGAAACTTCACACAAGACTTTCACATCTTCACATAAGTTTTTGCCTGCTGGAAAGTCTCAGAATTTTTATTCCCAACCCAAAATCATATCTCAGGTATTGCAGTCTCCTAACTATAGCAGGGCCATGAAGCAGAGGTGGGATTCAGCAGGTTCTGACCGGTTCTGGAGAACCGGTAGCAGAAATTTTGAGTAGTTCAGAGAACCGGTAGTAAAAATTCTGACTGGCCCTGGCCCCATCTATTCTCTGCCTCCTGAGTCCCTGCTGATCAGGAAGAAATGGGGATTTTGCAGTAATCTTCCCCTGGAGTGGGGAGGGAATGGAGATTTTACAGTATCTTTCCCCTGCCACGCCCACAAAGTCATACTCACAGAACTGGTAGTAAAAAAATTTGAAATCCACCAATACCATGAAGTCATGGTGCCTATTTTGATTTTAAAAAAACAAAACCCTGCAGAATTGTTTTTATCAGGAAGCTTTTATCAGGAAGCCTTTAGGTAGGGCAGAAAAATAATAATGACACTATCTCTGCTGTCATTATTAAGGAACTTCTGGCAACCCATAAGAGATTTAGTTGTCATCTTATTTGGTATCTGTGCTTTATAGGGTATACTTTACAATTTGTTTGTTTGAGCTAATAATACAGCTTAAAATCCTTTTATTCATGGTGTTCTTATGTCTTTGGATCAAAATAACCATTTGCTTGGGCACCTGATCACTCCTGACAATAGACGAGACATACTAAAATTTGGCACATACAAGGACATACTTGAGGAAAATGGAAATCTTAAATCCCTGGACACATTGAGAGATCAAGGCTTCAACCTAGATTGGTGGAATTATATACAGATAAATTCAACGTACCAGAAGGACAAGGATCAATACGGCATAGAAGCAAAGTATAGAAATTTAGATAAAATTATGATGGGGGCAGAAAAGAAAATGTTAGCAAAAATATACAACCTGCTACTAGACGAGGACAGGGCAGAAGATATAGCCAAAAACCGGTTAAACGTTTGGGAAAAAAACATTGGTTATAGTTTAAATTTCAATGATTGGGAAGAGGTCTGGAATAGAAATTATAAAATGACTAAAGCGGCAACATACAGTGAAAATCATTATAAGATGCTCCACAGGTGGCACTTAGCACCAGTTAGATTAGCGAAAATGTTCCCTAACGCTTCAGCAATTTGTTGGAAGTGTGGTAAGGAAGTTGGCACCTTCTATCATATGTGGTGGACCTGTCAAAAGACAAAAAGGTTTTGGTCTAGAATTTGAAATTGGTTGCGGAAAATAATCAAAGAGTAAATAGATTTATCCTCTGAAATATTTCTTTTGGGAATAATCAGGGATGGGTTTACCAAAGAAAAAATTCAACTCATAATTCACATAACAACAGCGGCCAGATTAGTCTATGCAAAATCGTGGAAAGAAAAAAATATACCACCGGAGGAAATATTAATAAACAAAATCTTAGTGTGCAGAAATGTCAAAATTAACGAATGAGCTAAATAACGATGAGAAATCAAAACACCATGTAGTATGGGAAAAGTGGTACAAATGG
Organism: Coluber constrictor foxii; assembly: GCA_038048745.1. Taxonomy (NCBI): domain Eukaryota; kingdom Metazoa; phylum Chordata; class Lepidosauria; order Squamata; family Colubridae; genus Coluber; species Coluber constrictor. The sequence continues at coordinate 70,693,928 of CM075961.1, forward strand.
TTAAATAACAGGATAAAATCATGATGTTAGGGTTTGCTTATTTCTTTTAAATAAATTTGAAGTTTACCTTATGCATATTTTGTAAATATGTACAGACACTGCACAACTGATTTTAGCTGAGATTTGATGTGTTTTTCTTTTTTTTTCTTGTAATAATAAAACCAATAAAGTATATTTTTAAAAAAAGGATAAGGGAGGCTAGGGAGAGAAGGGGATAAGATAGGGGAGGCTTCTGTGGGGCAAGGCTGACGGAGACAAGGGGATAGGATAGGGGAGACAAGGGGATAGGATAGGGGAGGCTTCTGTGGGGCAAAGCTATGGGAGACAAGGGGATAGGATAGGGGAGGCTTCTGTGGGGCAAAGCTATGGGAGAGAAGGGGATAGGATAGGGGAGGCTTCTGTGGGGCAAAGTTATGGGAGAGAAGGGGATAGGATAGGGGAGGCTTCTGTGGGGCAAAGCTATGGGAGAGAAGGGGATAGGATAGGGGAGGCTTCTGTGGGGCAAGCTGAGGGAGAGAAAGGGAGAGGAGAAGCGACTCATTAATTTTCAAGCTTTAAGTGTCAATTTATCAAGCCCCGCCACAGAGTTTCGTAGCAAAGCCCGGGTATCCAGCTAGTATATCTCTATCTCTATCTCTATCTCTATTTCTATCTATCTCTATCTCTATCTCTATCTCTATCTCTGTCTCTGTCTCTGTCTCTGTCTCTGTCTCTGTCTCTGTCTCTGTCTGTCTATCTATCTATCTATCTATCTATCTATCTATCTATCTATCTATCTATCTATCTCTATCTATCTATCTATCTATCTATCTATCTATCTATCTATCTATCTATCTATCTATCTATCTATCTATCTATCTATCTATCTATGGTGTTCTCTCTTTAAAAAGCAACTGCTTACAGTATGCACCACAATAGATCAAAGGAATCAACCCAATCACAGTTAAAGCAATCACCCAGAATAGGGTTGGTAAAGGTAAAATTTCCTCTTTTCCACTCCTAGACAAGGGAGCCAGTATTGTCCAAAAATTCTTCCATGTTCATGTGGGCAGCCTGAGTATATGCTGAGGAGCATGGAACATTGTTACCTTCCCACTGAAGTGGTTCCTGTTTAGCTACTTGTATTTGCATGCTTTCAAACTTCTAGGTTGGCAAGAGTTGGAACAGGAACAGGAGCTCAATCTGACCCGTGGCACTTGGGTCTCAAACTGTCAATCTTCTGGTCAACAATCCCAGGCAACTGTATCAGAAAAAGGTGGTTGAGGTCAATCCAAACCTCTACTTTAGTAAAATAAAAGGCTTATTTGCAATAGAAAGGTGTGTTCACTTTAAAAGCATTAAATACTGGACCAATAGTTATTTGGGGACCAGTAACATTCCTGGAAGAAGTGAATAACAAGCTCACTCTTCCAGTTGTCTCTCTGGAAAACATTAAATGGTTCAGAGAGACAGTTGGTAAACTATCTTTGACCTCCCCTTTGCAAATTATTTGCATGACCCCTGAAGCCTTCCCTATGGATTTTATGTACAAATGCCTATCAGGAGACTTGAAAAGCAATTGGCTAGATTTTCTGAACCTGTATATCTGTGGCATAGCAACACCATAACCAGGTTGCCCTCAGGTCTCATTTGGCGATAAAGAGAATCCAGATATTTTTAGCTGTATAATAGACAGAGGAGAACTCCAGGCTATGTAACAGAATAACAGAGTTGGAAGGAAACTTGGAGGTCTTCTAGTCCAACACCAAGGAGGAGATCCTATACCATTTCAGACAAGTGGTTGTCCAAACTCTTCTTTAAAACCTCCGGTGATGGAGATCCCATAACTTCTGAAGGCAAATTGTTCCATTGATTAATTGTTCTGTCTGGAAATTTCTCCTTAATTCTAGGTTAGTTCTCTTCTTGATAAGTTTCCATCTGTTATTTCTAGTCCTGCCTTCAAGTCTGGAAAATAGGTAGCAGACCCTTAGATTTTGGAACACTGTTACAATGTCCTTTTCTTTGTTAGACTAGACATAACCCAATTTCTGCAACCAGTTTTCATATGTTTTAGCCTTCAGTCCCCTAATCATCTTTTTTTGTGTTCTTCTCTGCATTCTTTTCCAGGGTCTCAACGTTTTTTTATATATATTGTAATGACCAAAACTGGATGCAATATTCCAAGTGTATCTTACCAAGGTATTATAAAGTTTTATCACTTTGAATGATCTTGATTATATTCCTCTGTTAATGCAACCTAGGACTGCATTGACTTTCTTGGCAGCTACAACACACTTCTGGCTCATATTTAAGTGGTTGTCCACTATGATGTCTAAATTCCTCTGTTGAGCTAGGTACAACGTATTCTCTACCTGTGCATTTGGGTTTTGTGTGTGCAGCGGTGTGTGTCTATTGAGCGAATGGATCAAATTGCCCAACCAATTAAAAAAAAAAGTTATGCTTGCCAAGTGAAAGAGAGGGATGCACCCACCAGCCAGCTGGTCTTTGGATTTCCAGCGCATGCATGCTAATCAGCCAGTTGGTCTTTGTGCACCCTGGAGCACTGGAAAGCCGGCCAGCTGGACTTCAGGTTTCTGGTGTGCACAAAGACCAACGTGCATGCATGCGTCAGAAACCCAAAGACTAGCTTGCCGGTGGGCGCATGCACACCTTCAGGTTCCTGGCGTTCCAGCACATGTGCATGCACACATTCCGGTTTGGGCCCTCGGTGACGAAAAGATTTGCCATCACTGGCATAGAGCAGGGGTGTCAAACTCAATTTCATTGAAGGCTGCATCAGGGTTGTGTTTGACCTTGTCAGGCCAGGATGGGCATGGCTAGGTTGATGTCACTGGTGCTGGGGGTGCCTGCGATGGCCTGAGTGCTCTGCCAATGAAAACAGAGCCTGAGCTCTGTTTTCAGCTGCAATAACCTGCAACTCTCTGCCAGCGAAAACAGAGCTTTGTTCTTCCCCTGCTATGGATCCCAAAGAATGTAGCACACGCAAACTCAGAACAAAACTCAGTTTACTTCAAAACACAGTCTTTTGTAAATGCAGGCTGTTAGTAAAAGGTTCTTAACAACCTGCCAGAAATTCCACAAATAAGATAGAGTCTTACAAGAGTTGGCAGAAAGCGCAGAAGCCAGGTTTGCAGAGAAAATCCAAAATCAATGATCAGCGAATGAATGAACGTTGTTTCCTGCAGCTTTTTACAAGCTGTGTGCAAACTTAAATAGGCTAAGGGAGTGGCCAATTAGCCCCAAGCCTTACTCTTGAGGCGACTTCCTCCTGAGTAATTACTCCTGCCTTTTGGCAGCTCTTCGTGCCCGTGCATTGAGAAGAGGCTCCTCCACTTCATCCTCTTCACTTAAAGGAGCTCTGGAGGTTCTGAAGGTTTGATTGAATCCCTGCCTCTGGCACTACATCTTCTTCAGCCTCCTCGCTGTCCAACTCGAGCACTGGCTGCACAGACTGCTGGCATGACACCACACCAGCCTCCTCGTCATCGGGATCAGCAACAATCCACGCAGATGGCTGGCGGGCCACAACAAGCTTGGGCTGCCTGAAGCCCTCTTGAGTTCTATTTTCACTGACAGAGGCACCATGGTTTGGTCCTTTGCTGTTTCCAGGGCAGCCCCGCGGGCCAGATCTAAGCACCCTCTGGCCTGAATCTGCCTCCCCGGCCTTGCGTTTGACACCCCTGACATAGGGGGAAAGGAGGGAGAAAAGGCATTAAGGAAATCATAGGCAGACAGTTCTGGGAAAAAGAATAGAACTGGCAAAAGTAGTTTACCTTAATTTGGCATTTCCCGTGCTATTGAACCATTGAGGCAACATATGCTGAAATCAAGATTAATCAAAACAAAGCAGGCATCTCTTGCTGTGAATTCCTTTCAGAGTATAAGTGGTATGAATCATGCATTATAAGATACTACTACTACTATTATTATTGTGAGCTTATCTTCTTCTTCTTCTTCTTCATCATCATCATCATCTTAAGAAGCATGATCAGTTTAACACTTTTTGAGCCCCTTCCCTTTAACTTAAATTTAAAAATCTGCCATCCATTTACGCTTTTCTCAGGAAAATCAGCAAAGGTTTTAAAACTGTGGATTATGCCCAGATGGTATACATGCATGTATCAAATCTATCCAATTTTTAAAAATGTAAAAATGCTTTCAGAATGAGCTTAATGCTTAATGATTGCACATACAAGTACGCAATAGTATGAAAAAAGTTTGCCCTTTTTTTCTTTTTAGATATTTTTGGACTTTTCTGCCTATCCTACAGTTCCAAAGCACCTGAAGGCCAGACAAGGAATAATGGATGGAAACTGACCAAGGAGAGATTCAACCTAGAAATGAGGAGGAACTTTCTGACAGTGAGAACAATCAACCAATGGAACAGCTTGCCTTCGCAAGTTGTGGGAGCTTCATCACTTGAGACTTTCAAGAAAAGATTGGATTGCCATTTGTCAGAAATGGTGTAGGGTCTCCTGTTTGAGCGGGGGTTGGACTAAATAACCTTAAGGTCCCTTCCAACTCTATTAATCTGTTTAAGTTTTAGTATTCCCTTGTAAGCTCCCATTCAAATTTCAAGATCAATTAGAGCTACTGCATTGGTAAGGCCAAATGTGGACTATTGTGTCCAGTTCTGGTCACCGCAATATAAAAAAGATTTTGAGGCCCTAGAAAGATTGGAGAAAAGAGTGACAAAGATGATAAGGGGTTTCAAAAGTAAGCCATATGTTGAAGGACTAAGGTGAAGAAGGTATGTCTGGCCTATAAAGAGAAGGATTAGTGACATGTGGGCTGTCTCCCAAGACTTGAAGGACTATCATAGGGAAGAGGGGGTCAGTTTATTCTCCAGAGCACCTAAGGACAGGGCACGAAGCAAAGTGAAGATCTAAACTGGAACTAAGAAGAAATTTCCTGACAGTGAGAATAATTACTGTGAGTCCCTCCTTGTGAAGTGGGGTCGTGGGGTGCAGATGGGCAGATGGGCTTGCTGATCACGTACCTGGCTCCCTGCTGCGTGGCAGCAGCCCTGCCTGAGTTGCTTGACGTAATAGCTGGAGTGGTGGTTGGTACCCTCAGACTTATGGTTATGGGGGATTTCAACCTGCCGTCCATCGGCGAAACGTCAGAAGCAGCTTAGGAGTTCATGGCTTCCATGACAGCCATGGACCTGACCCAGTTAGTTCATGGCCCCACCCACACGGGGGGGACACACGCTAGACTTGGTTTTTACCTCTGGTAAGTGGCTGAATGATCTTGATTTAGGGGAACTAGTCATCAATCCCTTGTCATGGACAGATCATTTGCTCCTTCATCTAGACTTCCATACCGCTTCCCTTTGTCGCAGGGAGACGGAACCGACTAGGTGGTTCCGTCCCAGGCGCCTGATGGACCCAGACAGGTTCCTGACGGAGCTTGGGCCTTTCCCAGAGACTCTGGCTCATGGCTCGACTGAAGAACTGGTAGCCGCCTGGATAGGGCGGCTGCCGGGGCTTTGGACCGCGTCGTGCCTTTGCAGCCTCTGACCCGGTGCCGACCTCGATTAGCTCCTTGGTTTTCCGAGGAGCTGAGAGAGATGAAGCGCCGGAAAAGACGCCTAGAGAGCGATTGGAGGGCCAGTCGCACTGAATCTGACCGGACACTGGTAAGAGCTCATATTAAGACTTACCTAGTGGCAATAAGAGTGGCGAAACATAATCATTTCTCCACTCTTATTGCATCAGCAGATAATCGCCCAGCCACCCTGTTTAGGGTGACCTGCTCCCTCCTACAGTTGGGAGCGCGGGAGGACCTCTTGCAGGGGAGAGCTGAGGAATTTGTGCAATATCTGCATGATAAAGTCGCTCAGATTCGGGAAGGTCTGGACTCCAATTGGATAGTTCTGGATGGGATGACAGGAGTGGATCTTGAGAATGTTATCTGGGATGAGTTTGACACTGTGACTCCCGAGGACGTGGACAAGATTCTAGGGAGGCTGAATGCTACCACATGTTTATTGGACCCGTGTCCCTCTTGGCTGGTACTGGCCTCCCGGGAGGTTACACGAGGCTGGCTCCAGGGCATTATTAATGCTTCTCTGAGTGAGGGTGTCTTCCCGGCCGCCTTGAAAGAGGCGGTGGTGAGGCCCCTTCTCAAGAAGCCTTCCCTGGACCCCGCTATATTAGGTAATTATCGTCCGGTCTCCAACCTTCGCTTCACGGCGAAGGTTGTTGAGAGTGTGGTGGCGCAACAGCTCCCTTGTTACCTGGATGAAGCTGTTATCTGGATCCGTGCCAGTCGGGTTTCAGGGCGGGTTACAGCACGGAAACCGCATTGATCACGTTGGTTGATGATCTCTGGAGGGCTCGGGACAGAGGATCTTCCTCGGTCCTGGTCCTTCTTGATCTCTCAGCGGCTTTTGATACCATCGATCATGGTATCATGCTGCGTCGGTTAGAGGGTTTGGGAGTGGGAGGCACCGTTATGCGGTGGTTCTCCTCCTTTCTCGCTGACCATACGCAGTCTCTGTTAGCAGGGGGCAGAGGTCGACCTCGAGACACCTCACTTGTGGGGTGCCACAGGGGTCTGTCCTCTCGCCTGTCCTGTTCAACATTTATGTGAAGCCGCTGGGTGAGATCATCCATGGTTTTGGAGTGAAGTGTCAACTGTATGCTGACGACACGCAGTTGTACATTTCTACCCCGGATCACCCCAATGATGCCCTTGCCGTGATGTCCCGCTGCCTGGAAGCCGTACGGATCTGGATGGGGAGGAACAGGCTCGGACTCAATCCCTCCAAGACAGAGTGGCTGTGGCTGCCGGCGCCCCGATATAGCCAGTTGGTGCCATCACTGGCTATTGGGGATGAGATCTTGCCCCCCTCAAGAGGGCTCGCAACTTGGGCATCCTCCTGGATGTACGGCTGTCTTTAGAAGATCATATGACGGCCAAGGCCAGGGGTGCCTTTTATCAAGTCCGCCTGATTGCCTACTTGCGTCCCTTTCTGGATCGGGACGCCCTACGCACAGACACTCACACTCTTGTCACTTCCCGTTTGGACTACTGTAATGCTCTCTACATAGGGCTCCCCTTGAGGAGCACCCGGAGACTTCAGCTGGTCCAGAATGCGGCCGCGCGAGTGGTTATGGGAGCGACTCGTCGCTCCCGGGTAACTCCCTTCTTGCGCACTGGCTTCCGGTGGTCTTCCAGGTGCGTTTCAAGGTGTTAGTTACCATCTTCAAAGCGCTCCATGGCTTAGGACCAGAATATTTACAGGACCGTCTTCTGCCAATGAATACCTCCCACCGCCCGATACGCTCTCACAGAGAGGGCCTCCTCAGAGTGCTGTCTGTCAGACAATGCCGACGGGCGGCCCTCAGGGGGAGAGCATTCTCTGTGGGAATCCCAGCCCTATGGAATGAACTACCCCCGGATATAAGAAAGATTCCTGACCTCCGTGCCTTCCGACGAGCCCTGAAGACCCTACTATTTCATCAAGCCGGTCTGACTTAAATTTGTATTAATTTTAATAGGGGTTTTTAGGGGTTTTAAATTTTACGGCCAAATAGTTTAATTATTTTATTAGTTTTAATTTTTGATTTAATTTGTGATTGTTTTAATATGGCTGTAAACCGCCCTGAGTCCCCTCGAGGAGAAGGGCGGTATATAAATGCAATAAAACTCAAAACTCAAACTCAAATTAGTCAATGGAACAGACCTGAAGTAGTGGATGCTCCACTGCTGGAGGTTTTCAAGAAAAGATTAGTCAACCAGTAAGATGAATATGGAATCCTGCCTGGGCAGAAGCCCCCAAGGTCCCTTCTAACCCCATGAGTCTATAATTCTAAGCTAAGGCAAAAGTCCATTAGGGGAGTATTTCTCAACCTTGCCAACTCTTAAGATGCCTGACCCTTCCAGAATTCCCCAAATAGCGCCACATATCTTACAGTTGCCAGAACTGAGAAACACTGATCAAGGATGCTGCCATTTGCTGAGAGTAAGATTCTTGTCTAGATAAACCTCAATTAAGGTAAAATATACAGTACAATTCCTCAATTATACAGTAAAGCAATAAAGGATTGCAGCTTCAGTGCCAAAGCCACCAGATGGTGGTATTTCACCAAGCATAAGAGAAGATATGAACAAAGAAATGTCTCTCTGTGTTTGTGTACATGTGTCCTATCAGCCTGGCACCCATCAGATGATTCAAACTCCAACTTCCATCACTCATCCAACTATACTGGCTTATCTAGGCATGGCAGAATACATTGCAAGGCACTAGGTTTGGAAATGCTGGTGGCTGTCAGGGCCATTTACTAATGGGTGATAGCATTTTCTACTATTGCCTAACCGCCGCTGCAGCAATATATATAAGCTTATCCTCATTATTCTTATCTTGGCCCAAAGATATTTGGATGCTGCTATAAATCAGCTGGGAGAAAACAGCCTGAAGATGGTATGTCATAGCATGAGAGAGAGAAAATAGAAGAGCCTTGGGTAGCTAGAAAATAAGCAGGGTCTGCTGTTGTTAAGATAAGACTCATATGGAATAAAAAAGGCACTTAATAGTAAAAGGAAAAGAATGAGTGAACTAAATTCATGTGACAATAATATACAGTAGCAACCTTATAGTATCAGGAGCAGCAACTCTTCCCAGGGTCATATGAGCAGGAAAGAGATGGGTTTAGAATGGAGCAGTTTTCAGCATTCTGAGCCTTTGCCAAGCTCTAGGGCAGTGTTTCTCAACTTTGGGAATAAGATTGGTGGACTTCAACTCCCAGAATTCCCTAATCTCAGCATATATGGAGGGCACCAGAATAAACCAGTTTTACAGATGAGCAATATTGTAATACTAGGTATTGCCCAGCAGATGGCAAACATTCATCATACTTTGTTCAATGGTTCCTTAAAAATTTATGTAAGCTTGAAGATATCATGAAAATAGTGTGCATGTCAACTAAAAATATAAAGATATCTCATATATAACATGCATTTACATTTAATGTTTAGCTCACCTCGTACAGGATCAAACTATCAAGACAGCAGTAATAAATATTTTACTATATTTCTGAAAGAGGAGAGGTTCAATCAGTGACATGTTTCTTTAAAACATTACATAAGGAGAAAAAACAATCTAGATAAACATTGCTGGATATTATGTTCAATTTATATAATAAAAATGTCATCTGTCATTAATCAATTATAATAATTTAAAAGTACATCCTTCTATTAAAAGGGGTGAGTGTACACTTCATTTTACTTTCAACAAATTATTCAAAGACCTGTGTGGTCCTATAGGAAGACAAGATCTTCCATAATATAAAATGAATTGTTATGTAATCATATAATCTATTCATTTAAAAAATTCTCTAATGTGCCATTCTAATATATATGCACCATTCATATATAGTAACCTATATATCTATGGCTTGAGAACATTTATGCCTGAAAGAAATTTGCATGCTTTCTGCTTTGAGTCTAGATGGGGAATTGTCTATGGATTATTGTTAATGTGACAAGAATAAAAAAAATCTCAAGAAAGGTTAAACATGAGATGCTGACATCAGAACTGGACCTACAATTATATTACAACTGAGTCATAGGCAGCTGATTTTGCAAATTGTCAAATGATAGCAAACCATTGATAATCAGTTTAGGAGAAATATATTTTTACTCCTGGAAAGCGGCACATAATATTTTTTGTTTCAGACATCAAGAGCCTGTGTAGCGTAGGGGGCTAATGCCTCCTACTAAAGGCAGCAATTAACACCAGCTGCCTGTAATTTCTCTGAGTTCAATCCTAGGCTCAAGGTCGACTCAGCCTTCCATCCTTTCTAAGGTGGGTAAATTGAGGACCCAGTTTGTGGGGGCAATAAGCTGACTTTGTATAAATATATACAAAAGTATGAAGCCTATTGCTTAATGCATTGTAAGCCGCCCTGAGTCTCCGGAGAAGGGCGGCATATAAATCAAATTAAAAAAAAAATCATTTGGTCAAACTATATCTCTGGATTTTAGGACAAGAGGTGGGATTTCCCCCCCCCCTCCCCAAGCTGTAAAATGTCTTTGGCTTTAGGTACGTGGAAAAGTGGTATAGTTATTTGATTAAATCCAAGGTCTAAATGATCCGATTGGGTGGGATATCCTTAGAAGGTGAATTTAGTTCAAAATATGATATTTATCCTGATGCCTTGCAGAAACATGTTTGTTTTGGTGATGGGCTCTTGATATCTGGGCCCAAAATCTTTCTATGGGAAATTATCATCATGAAATCCAAAAACGCAAGCACATTGAAATAAAGGCCTTTGTTTATTTTTGTTCTATTTTATTCATTATCTTTGGAGTAAACCCCTGCTTAATGATAATAAATTTTGTCAGCAAGAATGAAAAAAAAAACAAACAAACACAATCTTTCACTCCAAAAGTGTAATTCCAAATCTGGAATTGCACTTTTGGCACTGGGATCCTAATATAATGGCCACAAACTGAGGATTTCATGAGTGATCCTGGACTAAATAAGTCAGTATGTTAGATTTTATAGACTGCATTGTTTTTGAGACTTTAAATGAATACAGAACTTGCTAAGAAAGTAAATCAACAAATTCTACTGAAAAAGAGTATACTCACAAAGAGTATTATATTGCCCTTTATTTAGTTCTTCACTGTAGATTATAATATTTGGAACATGGTTTGTTTTATGAAAGGCTTCATGACTGTGCAGAAATATTGCATTGGTTGCATTAAGAATGGGGAACCTCTGGCCGTCTATGCAATCCTTGTATACATTTTATGTGTTTTATGCCTTTTTTTGAACATTTCTTTTCAAGATATCAGCTCAAACTAAGAAGAAAGAGATTCAAATAGGACATATTGGGATTTCAATGCCTTTCTGGATTTTATAACTCCTGCTCTGGAACCTCTATTAATTTGAGATTTGTTGGGGGGGGTGGGGCAGTGGTAATTAGCAAAATCTACTTTACACCTGCTGAAAGGCTGAGTTTGAAAGTTCCAAACGTTATCTTATATATACCATAGTTTTATGTACTACAGTTATAATACATATAACCAGTGGTGGGATTCAGCCAGTTCGCACCACTTCGGGAGAACCAGTTAACTTTCTGAGCAGTTTGGCAAACTGCTTGTTGGAAGAAATCATTAGGGCAGAGAACCGGTGGTTAAATTACTTGAATCCCACCACTGCATATAACCCTTTCTCTAAAGAACTCAAGACAAATACAGGTACTTCTTGACTTATACCATTCATTTGAAGTTACAAAAGCACTGAAAATGGAATTTATAACCATTGCAGTATCTCCATAGTCATGTGATCAAAATTTGGATGCTTGGCAACTGCCATTGTATTTATGATAGGGCCACATGACCACATTTTGCAACATTTTGACAAGCAAAATCAATGGGGAAGCCAGATTTACTCATGTTATTGACTTAACAGCTACAATGATTAACTTAACAATTGTGGCATGAAAGTAAAATGGAGCAAAACTCACTTAAACAACTGTCTTGCTTAGAATTTTTGGGCTCACATCTGGTTGTAAGTTGAGAGTTGCCTATGTTCTCCTTTCACTGATCATTTCATCATCTGTTCCAACTATTTTTCTGTTTCATTCTTCTTCCAACTGTTATTCTGTTAAGTAGATAAAGCCAGGGGTGGGCTTTAGCAAGGAGTTCTCTGCCCGGTTGATGAGTAGGTGTGGCCATAGTGGGCATGGCCTAATCGCCCTCCTGCACCATGGTGGTGCTGGGGGGGGGCATTTTTGCCCTCCCCAGGCTCTGGAGACTTTCCTTGAACTCCAGGAGGGTGAAAACAGCCTCCCTAGGCTCCAGAGGCCATCTGGAGGCCGGAAATGGGCCCGTTTCTCGCCTTCCCAAACTTCCAGTAGGCCCATTTTTCACCCACCCTGAGCCTTTGTGCACACCCTGCATTTACTTGCAGCCAAAACAGGCCATGTGAGGATTCCTGAGAGGGGAAGGGCAGGGAGGGTGGGCCGTGGCAGGGTGGGGCCGTGGCCAGCCAGCAGCGGGCTTTGGGGGTTCTCTGAACTATACAGAATCTTAGCTAGAGGTTCTCCTGAGCCCCTGCAAACTCCCAGCCAGCTGATTGTCAGAACTACACTAGAACCAGTCCGAATTGGCAGCAGCCTACCACTGGTTCAACCCTAATTATATATATTCTCTTCTGCTGTAATTCTAAAGTTCTAGCTAATCAGGACAAGAATTTTACAGGATTTCAGGGAAAAAAACAGTTTTCCAGTGCTCCCGTGTTTCCCCGAAAATAAGATCCTGTCTTATATTTTTTTGAACCCTGAAATAAGCATTTTGCCTTATGGCCATGCACTCAAAAGCCCAATTGGGCTTATTATCAAGGGATGTCTTATTTTGGGGAACACAGGGTACTTGGAGATACAAGAAAATGTACAAATAATCTTGATTTACAACCATTCATTCAGTGACAGTTCAAGTTACCACATCATGAAAAATGTGAGTTATGACCATTTTTCACACTTATGACTATTTCAGCATCCCCATGTCACATAATTAAAATTTGGGCATTTGGCAACTGGCAAATGACAGTGACAGTATCCTGAGATCAACTTCTGGCAAACAAAGTCAATGGGGGAAGGCAGATACTCGTAACCAGCATGTTACTAACTTAACAACGCAGTGGATCACTTAACAACTGAGGCAAGAAAGGTCATAAAGTGGAGCTAAATTCACTTAACAACTGTCTTGTTTACAATAGAAATTTAGGGCTCAGTTGCGGTTGTAAATCAAGGACTACCTATTTTAGGTATTTTAACTCTTCTATCTGCAAAACATTATTCTACCATTGAATTATAAACATACTTTGTGTTGTTCTGGGACTGGTTCACTGAATAGCTCTTATATGAGATTGTACTTTAAAAGAACAACGTCCAATCCACAAAATCTGTTGGCTGCCAGAATGAAAAGTAGTGAATGTGATTTCACTCAACCAGGGTTGCAGAAACATCTTGGTTACATAGGAAAAACCTGGCTTAAAGAAAAACACACATAAAACCTATGAAAAGTAAGAAAATAGATATTGTACCTTTACAGGGAGGATACATAAGATGTAGGTGTGGCTTACTAATGATGGCTAATGAGTCAGAAATAGCTATATAAGTCTCCAAATGGGCAAGCACAAAATCTGCTGGCTGCCAGAATGAAAAGAAGGAAAAAAAACCCCAGAAAGTAGTAAATGTGATTTCCCTCAACCAGGGTTGCAGAAACATCTTGGTTACGTAGGAAAAACTTGGCTTAAAGAAAACACACACACACACACACACACATTCTATGTCCTTTCTATCTCTAAATATGAACATACGTGCACATAAATGTGCTTGTACAACTCCCTCCCCCTTGTGTTCAGGCCTACAGTATATACAAACATATATCTCAGTCAGGTTATTTATTGGTGAACTTTTTGCCTTCACACATATCTACATGCCTGCTCACCCACATGTACACACCCATCAACTTGCCAAAGGTAGCCACCCACACAAACTTCTCTTCAAATTCTTAGCCACTGTCTTACTGTGATCATCTGTAGTCACAACTGCCAAATCCCAGAAATATTGCTACAAAAACAACCTCATGCTCCAATTTCTACATTTAGCAGCCCAACTATAAATTTCTAGATATCTCTTAAATACCTAAATAGTAAGCAAATGTTAATACTAAAAGAAGCCTTGGTGGTGGAGAGGACTAAAGTGCTGTTAAAGTAGCACTTAGCTGCCAGCTGCCTGCAATTACTGCGAGTTCAAATCTCACCAGGCTCAAGGTTGACTCAGCCTTCCATCCTTCCGAGGCATAAAATGAGGACCTGGATTATGGGGGCAATAAGGTGACTTTGTACAAAAAAGAACACCGCTGGGGGGGCGGGCGGGCAAAAGCCCTACTAAGCAGGTATATTCAAAAGTATGAAGGCTATTGCTTAATGCATTGTAAGCTGCCCTGAGTCTTCGGAGAAGGGCGGCATATAAATTGAATCAATAAATAAATACTATTGTCTACAATTTTGCATGTTTAAATGGACCAAAAAAAAATATCTTGGGGAAGCTTAGAAAGCTGAAAGTTGTGACTCACAGAAGGGGGAAATGGCCATTCATATTTTTCTTTGTAAAGTTCTGTATTTCTTTCCCCTTTGAAACTAATACTACGTTACATAGGAGACATGTGCTTCTAAGAACAAGCAGGTAAAAAGCCACAGCTGTTATACCTTATGATTTGTCCTTGAAGAAGCAGGTGTACTTAGTATTTATTTAATTGGAAGGGTGTTTATACTTTCATATTTTCATAAAGGCTAATCTCAAAGATATCTTCAAAGTTAGAGGAGTAAAGAATTAGATGGTAGCATATAGGCACGTTACCAGTGGTGGGATTCAAGTAATTTAGCAACTGGTTCTCTGCCCTAATGATTTCTTCCAACAACCAGTTTGCCAAACTGCTCAGAAAGTTAACAACCGGTTCTCCCGAAGTGGTGCGAACTGGCTGAATCCCACCACCGCACGTTACTCTTTGCCAGGTCCTTCCCTAGAAGCTGTTCTTCACACTAGAAAGAAATTTCCAATAGCATGAGATCAATTTTGCAAATGGTTACTGATTTGCCAAACAAATGTGGTTATCAAACCATGTTAAGCCTGGAGGTTTGGGGTTAGGCTTTTCTCTTAGATTTCACGTCTCTATGCCTAGAAAAACATACATCTGTGGGGCGCCCAGCATTTGGAATAGTGTTTCATAAAGCCAGGGACTTCCCAACAAAGCTTCTTTTATGCCATTATAATGAAATGCGGTTGTGAGACGCAGCATATCCTCTTGAAAATATATGCCTATTTTTTTAAAAAGCTCCAATTTAAAAAAAAGTATTTGGTCTTAAAAGTTGAATGTGAACAATTTTTAAATCCAGACTTTTGTCATGTTTTGAGTTTGGAAGATACTGTTTCTCACTCTATCCAACACTATATGAAATACATACATACATACAAATCAAAATTTGCTCATATAGTCCTAATTCTTTACCTACCTACCTACCTATCATAAGGGATCTTCCATTTGTATTACACCACGGTGATGCAATGGTCACAACAACTTGAAAATCAGATCAGATCCAAACTTAGCCAAGAATTCCCTGAGTGTATTATATCTTGATTTTGTTTGTTATCTGTAACATTTTGATCTATCTAAGGAGGTGATTAAGAGATGAGGAACCATGTTTCCCAAAACCCAATTTTAAAAATTTATTATGAAGGAAGTCCTATAGAACCCACCAAATAATTAAATTACACTCCATTGCTCTTAACAGAATGTAGTGAAAGATAATTTTAACTTTTTAAAAATCTATTTGCTTTTGTTGGGGTGAGGGCTAAATGAACATTTATATCGTACTTCCCAAATGAATGGTTGCATAATCAAGGGTTAAGGAGATGCAAAAGAATGACTATTTTATTTGTTTTTTAAAGACATAATGCCCTGTGTGTATGTGTGTGTGATTTTAGAAACCCCAGCTGGAATAGAACACACCAATCTTCTGGAAGTAGGCCACCCACAAATAGAAAATATTTGTCAGTTCCTAAATCTGAAATGCACCTTAATGTAGATGAACGAAAATATGCTCCTCAGCACACCCACGAACAAATTTCCTCATTTCTTTCCCCATTTCAATATATACTTCCCCCTGCCATCCTGCTAAATCTTTTTCCTCACATAAGGAGGGGGGTTGAAGAGAATCCCCTACTTTTGGCATCTCAAGGAGTTCCACGTTCTCAGGAAAAGAAGGAGAAAGAGGTGTAGTGGGAGTGTATTTATTTTCTAATCCATTCTTTTTTTAAAAAAAGTGTAGAGAGATAGGAAGAGACAGAGGGAGGGAAGGGAAGAACATGTTTTGCCTTTAAGGCAATATTTCTGGAGCCAATCGGAATGTAGCATCCACCCTTCTCTGCTCCTTAATTAGAGGGTTTAAGCAAGCTGGCTCTGTTGAATTTCTTACACATTTTCTCTTGAGGACGGCAGTAGCAAGAGCAGCAGCAGCAGCAGCGGAGACAGCAGAAGAAGCAATTGCAATAATTCTTGGAACCATGTCTGAGTAAAAGACAACTTAACAGGAGGTGAAGGTGGAAAGGATTTGCTCCAGTTAGTTAGTTCTTTCATTTTCTGGGTCAAGCTGTGGACCTTCCATTGGTGAGCTCTTCTCATCATGAGTGGACCCTTTGATAAGAAGATTAGCAGCATTTTGACTGACATTTCCAGCTCAATCAGTTGCCAACCAGGCAGCAAAGATTCTCCTACGCTTCCTGAATCATCTATCACGGACCTGGGATACTACAGCACCCCTCATGTTCAGCATGAATATTACCCCAGCCAGCCTTATACTCAGCCTATGAATCCCTATGCATACCACCCCCAATTTAACTTCAATGGGATGGGGGCGACGGGGACCTACTCCCCCAAACCTGACTATTCTTATAGCACTTCATATAGGCAATATGGATCTTTCCGGGACCAGCAGTTACCGAGCCAAGAAACAGGTAAGGAAGTTTTTTAATCAAAGTCCAGAGTATGCAAGTTCGAGTGGATGACTGTCCCTGTTTTGGGCTTCACAGAAATTAAATGGCTTGAAATCTCTTGGAATGTTTCCCCAACTCTGTTGGGGACATTTTAAACAATGGGGTATGAATATGTGAATGAGTGTGTATGAGAGAGATACTCCCTTGCCAGAAAGTATTGTCCTACTGGAAAGAAATGAATGGTGTCCCTTTGTGTTGTTACATACAAGTCATCCAAACTTTTCTGGTACTAATGATGATTAAATTATTGAATGGCAGTCTGTTCTTCCTTCCCCAGATCTTCCTTCGGGGTTTTGTACTTCATATAAAACATATGCACAATTCACTTGTGAAAAGCAATTAAGGCACATGTGAAATCAATTTTCCTCCTTTTTCTCCCTTGCCCAATTCAGATCGGTGTTTTGCTTCTTGCTTCTTGTGTCAGAAAGATTTAAACAGCCTTTCTCCCCCTTTCCCTTTAACTATTTTTTCTGTGCTCTGAGAAAAGATCTGCACATTTTTTTTATCAATTTTGTGTGTTAGTTCATGGCTTACTTTTTATAAGTAAGTGCAATGCTACTGCTACTGTTGCAACAATACCTTAAATTCCATCTTTTATTTAAGGAAAGGGGGGGGGAGTTGAATTTTTTTTCTTAAAGAAAAAATAATGCTAAGCCTGAAACTTTTTTTCCGGAGGCAAAAAAAATCTAGTTTCCCCTTCTCCTTAAAAAAAAAAACCCAACCCCCACATTTTCTAAAACAGTATTTTGCCAAATGTGCTAATTTTTTAGTAGCTTGTTTCTCTCCCACACAGAGACCTGTGATGTGTGCAAAACTTGTTATTTTGCTGGTTAAAATCTTGATACCAGCACCCACAATTTGATGCGTGTGAGGGCATCTGTTTATTTTTATGAATTTAAAAAAAAGGGAAAGGAGTAGCTTAAAAGTTGGACAAGTGAAAGACAGAATACACAACTGTGAAAATACTGGTGTAAACATTAAATGATGACTTCTATCTTTAAACAGAACTGGCACATAGATTTTGGCTACAACCGTCTGAGGCCTTTAACTTACGCCCTCATTCCCCACAAATATTTCAGGAAGGGAATATGGGGTTGTGTGGTTCCAACTGTCCCGATGTAACCAGACAATGCTTCCTGCCAAGAAGGAAAAAAATACATCAAATACATCTAGTGAGGCAGAAAATAAATTGTTTTTTTTTTAAAAAAAAAAAACAGGAGCTGGGTCAAATGGAAGAATGGAGAAGTCAATTTCTGAGATAGAAAGTTTAAGACAGCAAAGCAGCTACGCTGTATCCTGCAGTATATATCTGTTAAACTCTAACTTGGTCCTTTTAAAAAAAAATACCAAGGGAACAAAAAAAAGGGGGGGTGTAGGGAGAAGAGAAAGGAGAGCCTAAAAGAAAAAAAGAATTGGAGGAAAAATAATAAAAAGCTGGGTGGGGGGAGAGATATTGAACAAAAGAAGGAAGGAGAATTAAATTTTTATTTTCAAAAATCTTTTTTTTTTTTTGTGGAATTCCACCTTGTCCTAATTGTTCAGTAAATTGGATAGTAGAAAGCCTCTGAACTTTAGTTTATTCTGGCTTATACCAACAAGCAAGCAATAATTGATTCAAACTAGCTTCATACAAACTACGCACAGCTGCCCTTTGATAAGAGTTACGTATGAGTGAATTCCACCAAGAGGCTTAGTTTTAACGTATTTGCTCAGAACATCTCCTGCAGAATCCTTTGCACAGCCCTTTAAGACCCTCTTTCATCCTTAGTCTGAATCTCCATGGAAGAGAGAATTATCCTTGCTAGATAGGAATGTGGAGGTGGAAGTGGTAAGGTAGCTGCAGATGCTGGCTGCGTCTTTCAGCATCCTGTTTGTACTCCATAAGTGCAGAGAAAGAAACCAGACAATAGGGAGATGGATAGAGACAGATTATTCTGTGTGACATTGCTGGTAATTAATAGATGCAATTGATGTAGAAAAGAGCAAAAGTTTACAATTATAGGATAATTATAGTAAATTGCTTTTCTTAAAGGGATCGCTCTTTCATCTCATAAATCAAATTGTCCTTCATGGCCCTATCCAGCAATACAGTGGCTGAGAATTAGTATTCCTCTGCTGGAATAAAGCATGGAGATGGAGCAGATAAAGTTATTTTATCAAAGCAAAGGTTTAGAAACTAGCAGGATTTTTTTTTTTTTTTTTTTGAGCGTCACTGCAACACCTCCTTCTGCTATTTGGATTCTTTCCCCCAGCGCATTTCTTTTGTCTAACTTTTTGCAGTTGCAGTGAAGGAAGAACCTGAACCTGAAGTGCGAATGGTCAATGGAAAAGCGAAAAAAATCCGAAAACCTCGCACAATTTACTCTAGTTACCAGCTGGCTGCTTTGCAAAGGCGATTCCAAAAGGCACAGTACCTAGCATTACCAGAGAGGGCAGAATTGGCTGCACAACTTGGACTGACCCAGACTCAGGTAAAACTTTAGAAACAGGAAGGAAGGCTAATCACAAGACAGACCAAGTGCACATTCTGTTTTGTTTAGCCTTTCATCTTTATTTTAGGAACGTGAGCGTAAAGAAATGTACATCCGTGAAACTCCAAAAGAAAATTTCAGGGAGCTGCAAAATGCAGTGCTTTAGACCTCGAAAATTAGGAAAAATCCACAGTGTATTTTGAAAAAGGAAAAGAGCAGGTTAAATTTAAAAACCCAAGGATAACAATTAATTTCAGATGTTCCATCTAACCTTCAGTTATTTTATTTTATTTTTTACTTAATTTCATAATCATTTAGGGTTTACAGACTGGTTGAATTCAAATCAATTCACCAATGTCTAGTTATTAAAGTTCCTCCGATCTATCCATTCTTCTCTTTTCTTTGCGTTTTATAAATGATTTTTCCATATTTGACTTCTCACTTCTTTAAATATGCCACTTTATCTGTGTGTGTACACGTGGGTTTAAAAACAAGAGAGTCTGCTGTTTTTCAGTATTGTTAACCATTTACAGTAAATAACTCTTTTCATGCAGAGAAATTAAAATGTGTGGATTCTACGATAACACAATATTGACTTAGGATGAAGGGGATCGCAGAAATGAGGTGGTGAGTTCCTCTGTTGTCTTATAGAAGACAAACATTATGTCTTTTATGATGACAAGAATTCTAATTAGAGAAAGCATGAGCTGCCATACATACAAAATGTAATAATAGAACCACGGTAAGCAAGCTGGGACAGAACAAAGATGGGAAGGAGTGAAGTCATTTTTCTCTGTCCTTTTAGTCCTGTAGCCTACTTGTATCTGGCTGTGACCCAAAGATCCAGAATGGTATGCTGACTAGCCAGCGAGGCGGAGGAGCATTGCTGCAGGAAACATGTGGGTGGGGCAAGGCAACCTACAGTATGTGTTTTGGCAGGTTCCCCCTTTTTTCCTCCTGAAGCTAACTGAGCTTAGGCCAAGAGAATTGATGATTGTGAGAAGGAAGTTGGCTTGAGTGGAAAAAGAACCCATTGTTAGCCTTTAGATGAACATCAGCAGGCCAACTGGCTATTGTGGGCCTCGGTAGGTCTAAGGGCTGCTAGTTGCCATTTGAAGAAGGAATGATATTCCATGTACTTTTTTTTTTATTTTCTGTGGATATATGTTTCTTTTAAAAACACACATACACAAGTCTTTTGCACCTTGAAAAGGGATCTCAAGCTCACAATTTGCAAAGCAGGAACTACTGTCGAAAGACAGTTAAGATGCAGAAAATCTTAATGGGTTCACTTTTCAGAACTATGCTGAAGAGGGAATCTTAGGAAGTCCTTATCTCTATGCAAGCTCCACTTGCCTGAATTTCCCTCTTCTTTCTTAGCTGCCCATGGTGAGAAGACACAGCTTCTTCGCCACTTCTCTGCCTGGGAAACAACAATTCACCAAAAGTGCAGGTTAAGCTGAGAAGGTGGCTCTAGAGATTCTTGTTCAGGAGTGCCTTGCTCAGAATCTCTCCAGACCTCCTGGACTTCAGTTCCCAGTTTCTCTAGCAGGCTTCGCTGGTAGAGACATTGCTCATTTTTTTGTAAAAATAGAAGCCGTAGAGCCATTACACCACTGTATTAAATTTACTGATTTGAGTGGTATTTCACCTTTTCTTAATTGCCTCAGAGCGAAGTTACAATCTTTTGCAAAATTACTTGGGAGTAATTAAGATGCAGAAGAGTTCTGGGAAATCATGAATGGATACATGAGTCTGCAGTCTTAGTACATTTACCTTGGAGCCTAGCTACTCAATGCATTCTATTTCCAAACAAGCATGGATAAGATCTGTCAGACTGAAAATATTTCTAAAGTTCTTCATTTTCTTTGATAAGAGCTAAAACAATGAGGTAATATATATTGCTGCCTTTTAAAGTAACATTCAGTACTCATCTTTTCCTTAGAAAAAAACAGCCAGACTCAAGTAAAGCAGCACTACAGGCAAAATAAAAATACTAGTTTTCAAATACATGAAATCATTCAGAAGTTAATACTAACATTGTTTATAATTCTATCGATATTGCCCAGGAATAAATCTAAAAATAAGTAATTCTTACTTTTAATGATATCTCTATTTGGGGAATGTAGGCAGAATCAGTAATAGCATTTTTTTTTAATCAACAAAGTAGTGGAAAGGAAACTCTCTAATTTTCCAAAGCAGGACCTCGGGGGATTGGTTCCCACATGCTAAACAGTGGGTTGTGTGTTTTTTTTTTAAAAAAGTTTTAATTGGTGACTTAGCTGTATATTCATTTGGTTAATTTATATGCTAGTGTATTGTGAGAATTCAGAAAATGGATTAATTGAATACTGAAGAACAATGCATAAATGTAGCCAGTAGGCACACAAGTTTTCACTATAATTATAAGCGTTTTTAAAATACATAAATACCTTCTTGCAACATCCAGTGGGATAATAAAGCAAGATGCATCTTTTGCTGTTCCCTTTGGTTTTATTCAAGGATACACTGATCTATAAATGGTTTATACTGATTAAGTTTACATGACTACACGGTCAATTTTATTTTAGTTTGACATGTTGTGACAGTTCAAGTCTCTGCTATATAGGCAATTTATAATCCAGAGAAAATTAATGGTTTACCTAAAAATAGCAATGGGAAACAAAGATTTAGACAATCCATCGAATATCTAAGGCAGACCAAACAACTTAGATTTGTTGGGAAGATTTTTGGGTCCAACATTAGGCTACTATCCTTTTATCCAAATGTTTCCCCTCATTTATCCTAATGTTCAGTCAACTAATTCAAAATGAAGCCAAAAGAAAAGGGAAGAACAGAAGGAACAACAGCCATACACTATCCCTAAACAAATTCTTATATTTTCATCTGCAGCCCTTGATGCTATATGTTAGGTTGTATGGCCCCAGAGTGAAACAGGACTGCAAGTTTAGGAGTTTAGTACAAGGCTAAAACTAAATGGGTCTGAAAATTCCCTTTAATAAATGAATAAATAAATATATATGATATATACCATATCTTGCCTGCAAAAATCCAGGCAACCATAAGAGGGGAGCAAAGAGATACAAGAAACTTTACTTGCATCTAGTAGTCATCTAGATTAATGCAGCCTAGATATGTCTACATGAAAGAAAAAGAAAAATAATACACAAGGATGGATTGCCAAAAAGTGACTTCTTAGGTAGGGATGAAATAAGAATAAAAAATACTTTTTGATTGTCAGGGTTTAACTTTTAATCAGAATGTCATTCAATAATAATGTAAAAGTTATAATTCAATTAAAATGATTTTTTAAAAAAAACCTAATCTGAGCCTATCCTCACTAGATTCTTCAATTTTAGAATCTATTAAATTATATGAAAAGTATCACCTATAACAAAAATGCCTTTTTCACCATTCATTTTTTTGCACATCGTTCTTAAATGGAACTTGTTCTTAAATAACTTGAACTAGATGGTCATCTTAGGTTTTAAATATTTAACATTTCTATAAAAAGAAATCCATATGAATAAAATGTGTATTTATATTTAGTTCCATAGCTAACTATCAAAGACCCTCAAAGTAAAATATTAGATGTTTGGACAATATAGTCCTGGATACATTGGCTTGAAATTGGTTCAGATCAGGGATGAAATGCTCCAGGTTCAGACCGGATCGCCCAATCTGGTAGCAATGGCGGTGGGTGGTTTGGAGAACCAGTAGCAAAAATCTCTGCGCCCCCCTCCCCCATGCCCAGCTGAGCCATGCGATCATCAGAGGCTTTTTTTTTTTAAATTTAAAAGCATTTTTTCTACAACCTCTTCGGCCGAAAAAATGCTTTTTTAAAAAAAAAAAAGTCTCTGATGATTGCATGGCTCAGCTGAGATCGTCAGAGGCTTTTAAAAGCATTTTTTAAAAATTCCTCTTCGGCCGAAGAGGTTGTAGAAAAAATGCTTTTAAAGGGTTTTTTTTTTTTAAAGTTGGCTATGCCCACTCAGTTCCATTAACTCCCCCACCAAGCTACGCCCACAGAACCGATAGTAACAAATTTTACGTTTCACCATTGGTTTAGATAAAAATGTACTTTGCACTGCATTTTTCAGTTGATATAATCATTAGCTGGATCTGGACATAGTCATGGATAACAGACCTTTTGAAAGAAATGGGACTTAGGTTAATCACAACTTATTTGAGTTCCATTTATTGTAATGGATCTTCAACTCCCAGAATTCCCCAGCCAACAGAGTCTCCAGCCAAGCAGGATTCCCAAATCAGCAAAGTATGTACATCTTAAAAGTTGCCAAGTTAAAGAACACAAATTTAAATAGGAGATTAGATTTAGTGTTTCATTTTAAATGATGGAAAGTTCCTTTTAGGTCAGAAATCAAAGTTTTTGTACTACTCATTTGACTTTCTCTCAGTAGTAGTAGCCAATATGTTCAACATCAGGATTGGTTGGAATTGTAGAACAACATAAGAAATGCTCAGGGTATCATTTTAATATACAGTATTGATAATCTGGTAGATTTCTCCACAAAAAATAAAAAAACAAATCCTCCTGAATGATCTTTTTATAAACCAAAGGAATTCTCTCTTCCGCAGAAGTTTCCTGAAATATAAATATAAATATATTTTTCCTTAGTTCTTGCTCATATAGTTTAATTTGGCAGTTTAATTTGGCAATGGCTGGCATTTGCAGAAGATTGATTCAAAGGCCACAGCATACTTAGGCTATGAGAATGACTTTTTCTTTTCTCAATTATAATTCAGAAAAAAAGGATATACTGAGATGGTTCCCAAAGTATAAAGGTATCATTTATCATAAGCTTAGATTTTAGGAAAACCTGGCTTTAATTCCGTGGACTTAATGAATGATAGGAAAGCTACACTCTTTGTTACTCCAACTAAAATATTCTGGCCTTTTGCCAAATGCTCACTCACAATGCTGAAGATGATATTCCAAAACATCATGTGTGATTGGTGATACATACACACACACACACACCCAGCCAAGCTAGCTTCCTCTGTTTCAGCTCCCACATTCAGACATGAAGCTGTCTTGTGTGTCATCCTCTCCCACAAGCCTTCCCTCCTTAAGCAGGTCATGAGGGGCTGGTAAAGAAGCTGGAGTGGAATGTGGAGCCAGCCAAGCACCCTGAGGACAACAAGGCTGCTTAATTGCTTTGATCTAAATTAAGGGAGCAAGTTGGCGTGCTTCCGGATTCTGATAGGTCAAGAGCATAGCATAGTGGTGGCAACCTGACACATCGAAAATTGCACCCAACAAAATGCTCTCGGGGTGTACAGATGAGTTTTTGTTCCTATAAACACAGACTGCCCCATGACAGTCAGGAAGGAATTTTCCCCCAGGGTCACCATGGTCACTGACCCAAGTTTTTTTTCTTTAGCCTTTTTTTCAGGGGGGAGAGAGGGTAGGAGATGGCCTGATGCTTTGCTCATTTGTCTGAATCATCTGAAGTTTTTCCCATAGGGGACGGGTTTTGTTCATGTTGAGTATGAGTAGCCATGTGATTGTCAAAGCAAGAATTTTCTCCCCTCCCCGGGTGACCACCAGAGTCAAATTGCATTTTGTTTCCACGCTTAGCTTACTTGAATCATCTTTTACAATGTTGCATTAAATGTACGATATCTACTGTTTGTCTAAATGCCTTGTCTAATGTGAATTTCATAACCCAGCCTTCTCCCGAGGTATTAGAATATACTTAACAGCCATCTTTAACAAATGAGATATAGTCCCTCACTTGTAGTGCTTTGATGAACTTGGAGTTTTAAAAAAAGTCAACTTTAGTCTTGTGGAATATTCATTTTAATATCTATAGAGATTTTCAATCATCTTAGGACATGATTGCCCCAAAGATGCTTTTCCAAACGGCACCAGGACTTTTTTGGTTTATTGCTTGAAAATGGTTTGCTTCTTTAGTTCTGGATGAGAAGCGAATAAACTAACAAAGTCCAGCTTTTGGAAAGGCATCGAAAGATTCATTTTAATAGAACTCCCCAAACTTCACCAGTCAGAGCTTTTTGGTAGCAACAAATACTCATAATTAAATAATTATGAATCTGAGAATCTGCTCTGAGGTCAGAACTATCTGAAGTTTGCTCCCTTTTCATATATTTTCCACCCCACCCACCTCCAATTTTAATTACTTTAAAAATTCACTTCTGTAGTAAAATTATGATAGACCTTTTATTACATCTATTGTTAAATTACAGGGAATATTTGACAGTAAATTGATCTTTGCCTAATAGATTGGCTTTTTTCCAGCAAAAACAAAAGTCCCATGAATATGTATATTTCCTATCATAACCTAGACCTACAGAGCAAAATGTAGTTTTCTTTGGACATGAGGGGGAGCTCTTTCTTTAATCTTGTAGATTTGAATGATATCTCTGAGTCTATCAGTTGTCCTTCCACCACCACTTTAGCATTTTTCCTTGTTTTTGTTTTTTTACTATCTCACATACACGTATGCTTGCATACATTCAGCATAGTTGCTCCCTTTATATATTTTTCACCATCTAAAATGGAATACTAATGGAAGAATCATCTATTAATTGCAGTTCCTTTACTAGAAAAATATTCTAACACATTGTACTTTTCCACCTTGAGCAGAAGTAGATTTGATGCACTTTACTAGAACTAAAAAGGTCCAGAAATGCCTTTTCCTTTTTGTTTGGGATTTTGATAGTTGAAGTCCAGACATATAAAATATACGAGACAGGAGATTGTTCCTCCGTTATCAACAACTTGTAAGGATTTTAGATTATTTCAGATTAAATCATCTGGTCTGTTCTTGTGAGTTCACAATCCTATCCTATTGCAGGTTAAAGAATTATCAGCCAGTCAATATAGCTGCATTTTAATTGACTGCTCAGAATAAAAACTTGCCAATTCCAAAGCAATAGCATTTAGACTTATATATCACTTCACAGTGCTTTACAACCCTCTCTAAGCAGTTTTACAAAGTCAGCATATCACCCCCATCAGTCTGGATCCTCATTTTGCCCACCTCAGAAGGATGGAAGGTTGAGTCAACCTTGAGCCAGAGAGATTGAAACTTTCGAACTGCTAGCAGTCGGCAGTCAGCAGAATTAGCCTGCAATACTGCATTCTAAGCACTGCATCACCATGGCTCTTCCATTGATTACCAACTGCAGAGATTTCCTCTG
Organism: Coluber constrictor foxii; assembly: GCA_038048745.1. Lineage (NCBI taxonomy): Eukaryota > Metazoa > Chordata > Lepidosauria > Squamata > Colubridae > Coluber > Coluber constrictor. The sequence continues at coordinate 70,720,164 of CM075961.1, forward strand.
CCCCCAGAAGAAAAATGGATGTTTCTCAATTAAACAAAGCAGACTTTGTTCCCAAGTCTCCCTGCTTCCTTGTTTTGATTAGGAAGAGTTTCTGTCTCTACTATCTTTGATCCTTTATTCTTTCTTCCTACCTGCCACCCACTTCCTTTTGTTTTACTTATATTCTTTCTCTAGAGTGGGATGTAGATGGAGTCACACAACTCTACAATGGTATTGGGAAGATTTCCAGCCAGCTAGGCCACTATTCCAGCCCTGCCCTTAGTTTCATCATGGCAGCCTTCCCAATCCCAATGTTTAGCATCCTTGAAAGACTTGTAAAACCTTTTGAGCAAGCTTTTGTCACCTGACGTTTTTGCAATGAGCCACAATTTCCTGCTTCTATTAATACATTGGTTGGTAGACCATTTGGTAGACCATTGGTTGGTAGACAATTTTAGAAATTGGCTTGTAGTCCCACTTTTCAAAAGGAAAGGAGGGGGGAATATGCTTATTTTCTTGTACACATTCCTAGAAGAGTTTAGAGCAGAGATTACTATTACCCCTGTGATTTGCTCTCGCAAACTTTCTGCATTTTAGGATTAGATTGACAAATAGTAATTAGATTCATTGTTTATGATAAGTCAAAACTACACAAAACAAAGAGTTGCCTAGCATGGCCTCTACAGTCAGGCATAATAGTAGTTCATGATTTAGTGCAATTTGTGAATCCATATCAGATCTTTGAACTGTCTAATACAGTCTTTCCAAACATATCTGAAATGCCAGGATTTGAGCCTGTTTCATGAAAAGTCTTGAATCTACTGAGCCACAGAACTCTCCTTGGAGATATAATACTTTCCCTTGTGTTGATGGAGGAAATGCAGAGCTTTATCTTTGGTGGGGAAAGGACTGGCATAGAATAGAAATAGAAATAGAAATAGGAATAGGAATAGGAATAGGAATAGGAATAGGAATAGGAATAGGAATAGGAATAGGAATAGGAATAGGAATAGAATAGAATAGAATAGAATAGAATAGAATAGAATAGAATAGAATAGAATAGAATAGAATAGAATAGAAGCAGCCTATTCTACAAATTAAATAATGTTGTCTTTTTCTTGCAGGTTAAAATTTGGTTCCAGAACCGGAGGTCTAAATTTAAGAAATTGTACAAAAATGGAGAGGTCCCGTTGGAACACAGCCCAAATAACAGTGACTCCATGGCTTGCAATTCTCCACCATCTCCTGCCCTTTGGGACAGTAATACTCATAATAACCCAGCCAGCAGGAGCCAAATCCCCCAGCCACTCTCTTATACCTCTCCCACAAGCTACCTGGAAGATCAAAATTCTTGGTTCCATCATCAAAATCTGAACGGGCCTCATATACAACAACAGGGACCTCCGCCCACTGCTGGCTCTATGCATCACCCATCTCCAGGGCCTCCTCCCAATCCTGGAGCACTTTATTAACCTCCTTTCCCTCCTCAATGAAACCAGTGGAGCAGGAAAAAAGGAATGAGGGAGAGGGAGCCAGAGAGGGAGAAACAAACAGAAGGCAACAAGTTAAAACCCTTTGATACGTTTCACAGAACATGTACACATTCCGTCTCATCTCAGTACCAAGTGAACTGCAGCAGGGCTAAGACATTAGGGGAGACCTTTCGGGGATGGGGGGGTGGGGTTTAAAGAAATGTGAAAGGGAGGGAAACTATTTGCAGCTCATGTTTTAGCTCAATCAAATCAGTTTCATCAAGAACTCTGTTACCCACTTTCTGGATGATTTCTCTCTGAGCTAATTGTTCCCAATTTCCACCATCGGCTGGGTAGCTCTTAGCATGGTTACAGAAAAGCAAAGACCTGCATGGCAAAGGAGAATAAAATGTCCTATTTTCCTTTTGGTTTTGCTTCATTTTATTGGTTGGTGGCCTCTCCAAGCAGACTGGTTTTGAGAGGTATCAACTACATGTGTCTTCTGAAAGATTGGTATAACTGCAAATACCAATCAATTATTCATGCTATTATAAGAATAAGCTTGAACTGTTAGCTACCCATGCAGTTGGGAATGGGAACAATGTATGATATCCAACTGTTTCTCATTCTTCACACCAACTTGGAAATACTGTTCCACTGGAAATTATAGCAATGATTTACATAATGAAAGGGAGAGGTAGATGTCAACAACTATTAATGTGATAGATTTTATAATCATTTTAGGGTTAAATTCACTTCATAGCCAGATTGATGTTACACAAAACTGGTCAGTATATAGTGTTAATTTATAGTAGTGCTACTGGCTAGCACAAAAAAGGGATGAGGGAACCTGGGGAAAAAAAAACAATACTGACCTTAATGTTTATTTTGGATTTATACGGAGTGCACTGTGGGATTTATTGCAGATTAAAAAAGAAAAAAAAAAGTAACATTAAACTTTTGTACTGGTTTTTCATCTGGTGATGGGGGGAAAAAAGTGATCTCAGTTCTATACTAGCTCCGGTTAATAGTCTTGTCTTGAGTGTTTGGGGCAGATACTTCACGCCATAAAAATAAATGAAGAATTCTAATACACAAGGGAACAAAAAGAAATCTAATCCTTATAATTCTCAGCACATACTGTTAAACCAAGGGTTTTTTTGACAATTTTTAAAAATAAACTCTAGTAGCCTGATTTACTTAACATTAAATCACTACTCATGGTTAACAAATGCAATATGCTAAACCAGAGTTTAGGATGTTACAATGCAGATAGTCCTTCATTATCACAACGGAGCACAAAATTTCTATAGCGAAGTGACAGTTTTCAAGTAAGTTTTGCCCCATTTTAAGACCTTTCTTGACACAATTGTTAAGTGAATTACTGCACTGGTTAGTAACAACTGTGTAAATTGTTAGTAACAATTGTGTAAATTATTAGTAACAACTTAGAACTGTGTTAGCAACAACTAACACAGTTGTAAGGTGAATATGTCTTCCCCATTGACTTTTCTTGTCAGAAGTTTGCAAAAAAATGATCACACAACCACCATATGACTCAGCTGCCAAACATCCGAATTTTTATCACATGATCATAAGGATGCTGCAATGGTTATGTGAAAAACAGTCATAAGTCCCTTTTCTCAGTGCCATTGTAAATTTGAACAGTGACTAAATGAAAGAATTATAAATCAAGGACTGCCTGTATGGGGTCACACAAGGTACAAATACATCGTGCAACCATGCTTTGCCCAATTAACTATCATGGATTCATAGAAAAATAGTAAATAATCCATCAAAGTTAACAAACTACTGTAGATGGGTTTGTATGGCAATCTAAGTAAAAATCAACCAAAGCATAAACCTTAACACAATTGTGTAAATATGACTTAGGCTAATATATTTGAACATATTTGAATATATTTAACCACATTTGAACCTCTTCAGTCATCTGATAAAGTTATATTGTGGAAGTGCTAATTATGCATAGAATTGGGACGTCAAAGACACAGATTCTCTGCTCCAGGCCAAGTATAGAAAACTAGGTTGACAAAGTTTGTCTCAAGGAATGGAAAGGTCATGAAGGGGGGGAGAGTACCAGTCATTTTAGGTAATTCCAGGTGTACTATAGATACATATTTGCATATTTGTTACTCCATTTCTCGAATTTGAGCCCACTGATATCAGTGGAATTTGTTTTCATGTAACTATGATGAGTGCATTTTTGCTTTGGTCAAAAGCAAAATCTATCAACGCGATGACCAAGGGGAATAACACCAAAGTTTCTTTGTTGTCTTAGTCTCTGCTTATTCCAGTATCAAACAAGATGCTTTAGGTTGGAATTTAGAAATATCCCAAAGAATAAAAATAGCACATGCATTTGCTTCCGGTTGCGAAGCTGACCTTCATTTAGATTTTTTTTAAATGATTCAGGAGAAATATTTAAAAGTTAGGGAGATATTTAAAATACTTTGGAATAATTTTAAGTTATTTTTTTTAAAAAATAAAGTAATAGTTGTGTGTTGCTCTAAAGTTATTTTAAGCTATTATCAAAGAGGAAAGCTTATTTTTTAAAGCAAAAGCCAGAACAAATCTATCTTGGATATTTTTTAAATAAAGCTGTGTGGGTTTTTAAAAGAAAAAATAAGAGCTATAACTTGAATATGCAATCTCTTATGCTGTACAATGTCAGGGTTCATATTTATGTTGCCTGGTATAATAAATAAGGAGAGTAGGGTAAGGGGAATGTATATATTGCTTTATATAAATCATACTTTAAATTAAAAAAAACTTTTTTTCTTTTTAGGGAAATTTTTAAAAAACACCATTTCACTGAGATGGAAACTTTGCTTGGGATGCCTTTCTGCTTTGGTTGCAAATTGTATAATATTAATAAAATATTTTTTAAACCTCACAGAATAAGACTTTATTTTTTGCTTAAGCAGCTTTAGCTTGAAGACTATGGGTTTTGTAAATGTAGATTCAGAAACATTCTTTTCTTCCTCAAAGTTCTCATTCCAGAATACTGTGATCATGCAGCAAAATGTATAAAATGTTTAGCATACACCATTAATAGAATCTATGAAAAAAGATATGGAATGGGTGATTTGAATAGTCATTTCCAAATGATGTAATTGATGTCCTTAACCTGATGCTATATAGATCTATTGGTATGCAAATTTCAGAAACTCCAAATAGAATTTGAGGTGTTAGCAGTTTGGAACAATAGCTTTTCTATTCATCCCAGGAATATCAGAAATGTAACCATATCTTTTACCTGCAACGACACATCAGCAATTGTAACAGAGGTAGTGTGGGAGAATATTCCAAACACCATGAGCAGAAGACATTAAGTGCTTAGCTGACATTATGAAATCCACTCTGCCTTGTGTAGACAGTAGTGTTCAAGAGGTCATAGATCCATAATAAAAAATGGATCTCAAACATTCTTCTTTTAAGATGCATTTGGGAAAACAATATGAATGGAGAAAAGTCAACCTGAGCTGCCTAATCCAAAAGGGTAGAAAGATAGGGTGAATCCAATTCTTTAGGGCAGGTTTTGAACTGGTAGAATAGATGCTCTACACATTTTTTGCAGCCTTCTAGAACTCATAGGTGTTTTAAAACAGGTAAAAATATTTCAAATGAAGTAGACAAATCCAGTAAGATTGGTAGCATAGAAACACATCCATGGCTTTTGTTGGGGTTCTTATAAGCTACCAGACCCTGCTGTTTTCCTTGGGTCTTCATTTTTTAAAATTATTATTATTTAACAAGAGAAGGACTCAATATTTTATTCAACTTCAGGAATACAACATTGTTAATATCAAAAAATGACCATTGATGGGACTCAACAAGAAACTGGCTTGTTTTACTGAAGGCCCTGGTCAGGCTTCCATGGTGAATTTCAGGAAGTTCTTGAATAAGCTCTTTAGGGCTCCTTGTGAACTTTGGTGGAGCAATTATTATTGTAAAGAAATAAAGACTTATTGGATTTCTCAACCTGTGGGAAGCTACAGTGAATGAACTTGAAGAATGGTTGAAAAAAATGAAGCAGGCTGTGCAACTATGACTTGAAACTTTGAGAAGCACCAACAACAGTGGTGGATTTCAAGTATTTTCACCACCAGTTCGCCAAAAATGTGAGTGCATGTGCGTGTGTTTCTGCACACATGGCTTCTGTGCATGTGTGTGCATGGCTTCTGCGCACACATGGCTTTCACACATGCATGTGTGCACAGCTTCTGCCACACGTGAGGCTTGACCAAGTAGCTTTTCGAGGCCTGGTCCCCATCTCTGCTCTCCGGGATAGCATCTGCTTCTCTCTGCATTCTGGGAGAATGTCTTGTGCAATTTAGCAGCTGTGAGCCACCTCTTTCCTCTAAGTCCCATCCGGACAGTGCTGCAGCACAGAGAAGCAGCAGCCATGTTGAATGCTGTTTCTCTCAGCTGCAGTGCTTTCAGCTGAAGCAGCTGCTGATCCAGAAAGTACATGGAGCATATCCACAAGTGACCAAGGCTCAGCAAGGGACAGAAGTGGCTCCAAGATCTCTGCTGCAGCACTTTCTGGATGGGACTTCTTGCAGGTAAGAAGCACCATCCAGCCCATTCCCAAACTGCTTTGGTCCTCTTGCACCCATGCTGCCCCCCACAGTGCTTTGGCCTAGCGTGGCAGGCCACAGGCCAAATAAATTGCTTTGGCCTATGAGGCCATAGTTTGAGGCCAGCATGCAGGCATTGGCCCAGGACAAGGCTGGATCAGGGGAATGGCGCATTCCCTTACCCAGCTGAGGTTGATGGCGAGCAGATAGAGGCTCTGGGGCAAGGCCGGAGCTGGGGAATGGCTTGTCCCTGGGCCCCAGCCTGAGACGAAGGGCAAGCAGGTGGCATACTTTCCTTTGGGGAGCAGAGTGGGTCAGATGTGGAGATCAGCTGGGCTACATGGTGAAGACAAGATATATATGGTGGGGTGGGGTGGGCGGTGCCAGCCGGTGGTGCCATTTGCTGTTTCTTGAACTACTCAAAATTTCCGCTACTGAATTGGTCCAAACCGGCTGAATACTACTTCTGACCAACAATATATGTTTGCAGAAATAGATATAACTAAGTATTAACAATTCCCACTGCATACAAGTTCCCCTGTGCTTTTCGATATAGGGCCACATTTAGAATTTTAAAATATATTTTGAGCGTTCTCATAAAATGTTTGCCATGATGAGTTGATTTAATCACAAAACACTGATATAATAATAGGAAAAAAGTAAGGTGCTGCAGACACCAAAATAATGTGGAATGTAAGGACATTGTTGGACATTCAGTTTTAAAACTGGATTTTGTTTTTGCAGCATAACTTCCCTTTGATTTTGAAATTCAAAACGATTTTTAAAAATAGGTAAGACAGAGTAGCACGAAAGTACATATTTTCAAGCTCTCTTACTTTACCCATTTTTTAAAAAAAAATGCTGTAGAAACATGGCTACCTGAGATATTATCTGGGGGATGCAAGCTCTCAGCATCTCTTTCACTGTTCACATAATGGACACCACAGTGGTCAAGGTGGTCATCCAACTAGCAGAAATGGTAGCAGCAAGTAAATCCAGAGTGACCAGAAAAACTAGTTAAAGACTATTGCCAAGAGTCAAATATATGTTGAAATTGCGGGGAAACCTTTTCAACAAGCAGATATCCTTGAAACTGATAGACAAATGTCCAGAAGAGAATGCTTTAAAGATGTTTACAATAGAAAGATGTATAAATTAATAATTTTTGCCTAGCAGGGAAGCTGATACTCATTTGCTTTTTTGTTGGAATTACTGGAATATATACATTTTTAAGTACATGGGTCAAATGCCAGGTTGTCATTGATTGTGAATAGAATCACAAATTGTAACTAAGTTATGTGGAGTAGGCAACAGAGAATGTTGTCATAACTTTCAGGTCCTATGAGGGCTCTGAGCCAGTTTTCGTGTTGCTTCAATTGGAAGCTTGGAACCACCATTGTAGAGAGTGTCTGGGTCTTCTAGAGATGTTTCCAGGATCAAACTGTGATTTACAAGAGAGCAAGAGTTTGAGACACTTGGTAAGTTAATGCAAGAGGAAATTCCAGAGCCCTCCTCAATACATGTAGCATTAACAAATGAACAAGAATGATATTCCTGTGAAAACCTTGCTTCATACTAATTAAACCAGATTTTAAAGATTAAGGTCTCTTCTGCCAGAAATTGAGCTCATGGCAGAAGTCTTTAGGAAAAATGGCAGATTTAGGCATATTTTCTGTTTTGTTTGATTTTAGTTGCATGGCTAGTATCTCAAAGTTGAAGTAGCTGAAAGTTTAAGGAAGAAATGTCTACAGGATCAGGTTCCATATGAGGTGAGATAAGTGAAGATAAGGATGATGATCACACATACACACACACAAAACTGGACTCATTACATGAGAAAAAACCAATACATATCCAGGTAGACAATGCTAGTCATCAAAGCAATATTATTTGTCTTTAGAATCACTCAAAACTATTTTGCCAACTATTTGGAAAACTCAAGTTTCTTTTTTCTTTTTCATTGCATATACATGTAGTTCTCAATGTATGACCACAATTGGGACTGGAACTTCTGCTACTAAGTGATGTGGTTGTTAAGTGAACCACATTCAATTTTATGGTCTTTTTTGCCCTGGTCATTAAATTAAGCATGCAATCCCTGCACATCAGTGACAAATCTACAGTGGTGTCCATGAACTCTTGCACTGTACATTGAAAACATATGAAGCAGTAGCTCAGTAGCATTTCCATATATTGTTTATAACAATACATTCAGAAATTTAAGAAAGAAATCTTAACAGACAGAAACAAAGCTAAACCAGTGTGATAGAATCTGATAGAATTAGGAAATGAAATCTCTTACTTACTTCCCTCATTTTCCCAAAAGTTCTGTATCTTTTATTTCCTATAATTTGTTTCCCCCCTAAAATTTGCAATTTATCTCATTTGTACAAGCTATTGAGAATGGGTTTCTTTCCATATTTGGCATAGTTTTGATTGAGTAGGGCGCATTGTGTAGTTGTGGGGTCCCACTCTGAGTCAGAAAAAGCAAAGAAAGGTTATTTTCTTCTTCAGATCTTATGAATCAACTTGAAGTGGGTTTGCAAGCTATCATTCACTCTGAACCAATGAGATATTAAGTGCCAAATTCATTTAAATACATATTAACGGCAGACATGAACAGAAATATGTGGTTGAAGGACTACATTGAGACAATGGAGACAAGATACTATAGGGTTCAGCTGTAATAGACCCAACATCCAATAACACAGCCCAACACCCTTGACTTAGAATTTTCCTGTGTAACTGGATAGCCCTCTCTTTGCTCCTGGTAGTTACCCTGTGCCTTCACATCAATGTGATGAGCAGAGATATGAATCATAGGCAGGCTGGTGCTGTCTGGAAACCCTTTATTGCATTACTTCTGTTTGGAATTCTGCAAAAGGGAAGCCAGAGTTCTGCTATGGTTTCAAATAGTTTCATAACCTGGTATCCCTGACATAAATGACAGACTGATTATATGCCATTGGCAACTATAAGTCAGTTCTTCTCCATGATGTTTTGTTTCCAACCTGGTCTTTCAGGTCTTCCAAAAATGCACCCACTCTTCCTGTAATTGAGTCTATACCCCTTACTGCTCATCATCCTCTTCTCTTTGCTTCCACTTTCACAGTATTAGAGTCTTCTCCAGAGAGCTAAATCTTCATATAATGTATAAGATAAATTGTATCTGATTATTTGTGCCTTGAGTGACAACAGTGGGTTGATTTATTTGATGGTTTGTTTCTGGAATCTGGAATTTTTACATTTCAGTCTCCAGTGATAAGCACAACATCTTGCTTATTTGTCAATTTCAAATTGAACTTGATCCTACAAGTCTTCAACTTTCTGTTCTTCTGTGTTGTTACATGGAACATTAACTTGAATGATTATAATATTAAAGGGTTGTCCACAAATTTAATTGATATTATTCAGTCATTGACTGAACTGTAGCCAAGTATTGTCCTTACTTATACCCTTTCTAAGTATAAAAGCAGTGCTGTTCCTTGTTCTCAGTATTTAACAATTAGATCTTCTGGCTGAAAGTGTCCAGGCCCAGCCCATTTCAATTCACTGATGCCTAAGATGTCAATCTGCAGTTATTTCATCTTTCAGAAATAGTAGATTATAATTTCTATCACCACAACATATCAATATAGCCTGGGATAATGAATTCTAGTACAGTACATTTGAAAATTGCCAGAGTGGTAAGAAATGGGACTAAACTATTTTGCTCCTAGTGATTTGAAAGAAGGCCAGGATTCAGGTGATTATTCTCCCCACAAGATTTTTATATTTCCTTGATATATGTTATTATGTATATCTGTAGCCCCTATGAAAAGACCCTAGTAAACTTCTGGACATCTTCTTTGGCACCTACCAGATTTTCTTCCTCATCGGATGGATGGATGGATGGATGGAAGGAAGGAAGGAAGGAAGGAAGGAAGGAAGGAAGGAAGGAAGGAAGGAAGGAAGGAAGGAAGGGAGATCTAGCAGTTGCAAAACAACACCAAACAAAGCTCCAGCAGTTCCAGCATCATCTTCATTCCCAAGAATGACTCTGTGTCCCCCGAGCTTCTTAAAAATGCAAATGACAAGAGGCTGCCACACATAATGCAAAAGATGACAGCATATTTATTGCAGATTAAAATGATTCTTTAGTAAAATGAATGCAAGTAGAATGAAGATAGACCATGATTGGAAATCCCCTTCCTGATCTATCTTATGTTTATGATTTATATTCCATATTTGGGTCTCCAGGAAGGCTGACTTCTGGTTAGATTATCTCCAGGCCATGTCTTGCCTCTCCAACCTATATCTCTTTTCTTAAATCAAATTTTGCCCCTGCACCTGAGCGTATTATTTATACACCTCTACTCTGCTTCCCCAAATATAAAAGAGATGGAAGTAAACTTGCACAAGAAATGCCTGGCTGTATTATTTTCAGTTCTGTCCTGAACAAGGGCAAACATAATAATTTTGCCTACTTAAGATTCTGAGCAGACCATTTTAGAATATAGACCAACAGGAGCTTGTAAAACTTAGGAAATGCATATTATATTACTTTACAGACCTTACTGACTCTACCATTGGACTAAATGAGTGGTGAGAACCTTATGGCCTAGCACCCTTTTTTTATAGCTGTTAGAACATCCCATAGTAGGATGTTGAATTCTCATTTTAAAGAATTAGACCTATAACTGAAAGAAACTTGCTCTCATTCACATTCATCAAATTGGCCCTATCCTTCTAAAGTCCTCAAAGCACTTTTTCTGTTAAGAAGAATGCAATCTTAACAGTAAAACCAATCCTGCAATAAATTGAAGGAGATCTAGATTTTATCCCCATTTTTCTAGGCAGCTCACTGACTAACTTTGCAAAAGTTGCCCCTCTCATTTTAGCTTACCTAGAAGAAATATAAGTGTAGAAAAGTGAAGTAAGAAGAGCCAATGAGCTATCTAGAAACTTCCGGGAGGACAAAAGGGATACAAATCTAATTAATAAATTAAAAGCCCTGGATTTGAGTCTTCCACCCAGCAATATTTGCACACAGGGCTCAACACTCTCCCCAGTTGCCCTGAATACAGGATGAAGTCTTGTTGCACGACTCTGAGTCAATCAAAGCCCTTGAGGTCTTGCCAGAAGAAAGGGTGTTTTACAGCTGACACAACATAAACAAAGAGGCAAACATTCTGGGGGTGGCAAGCACCTCCTGTTTGTCCTCCTGCACCTGAGGGGGAGGCCGAGAGCTCGTGAGTCATTGTTGAGGCACTCCATCCATGCCCTGTGGAAGAGCTGCTGTCATCTGCTGTGGAAGCTCCTTGCTGAAGTCTGTCACAGCCCAAGGGTTGTTTATCCACTTTGGAGCCTGCTTGGGCAGACCTGGATTGGGGATAGGGCAGGGGAATGAAAAGGCGGTGTTGAAATTTGTTCTGAAGATGAGAAACTATTCGGGCATTGAGACAACTCAGGAGATAGGTCTCCTAGCTTAGCTGGATTTGTTGGCTTTTCCAAAGCCCTGACATGTGAGGAAGCTCAAATGTAAAAGTATGGAGCTTAGGCTGAGGGTCAATGGCCCTCCTGACCACATGACTGAAAGAAAAAACTGGGACACAATGTTCATAACACACGGACATAACACCTGATGCACAGGCCTTCATGCTCCTTCTTGAAACTTTGGCTATTGATATCAAACTGTAATTTCTACTCTGACAGAAGGAAAAAATGTTATATTCAAGACTGATCAGTAATTATACTAATTGTTTAATTAAGCTGGATGTGAAATGTGGATTTTAGCTAATTGCTTTTTAGAGTGAGTTCCCTAGCATACTATTCGAATGTTCAGTGTGTCTCTCAGAGTGTCCCAAACATTCATTTAAACTGAACTGCCCTTGGGAAGCATGGTTAAATCTTTGGAATATTTAATAAGAAAACTTAAGCTTGATATTGTGGCACAAACTGTGCTGCTATAAAAGGAAAGCTCTGATATCAATGTGGCACCTTCAACAAACTTATTAAATGTCTTAAGCTGCCCTCCAAACTGCAGTGTGGAGGGCCCCAACTGTGTGGGTCATCTACAAGTGTTTTTCCTGAATGTTTTTTTGATGCCAAGATCCATTCTTTAAAATATTTGCTTCATTTCCTGAAGGCCATTAGTAGGCCTGAACTGATGCACTGTATCACTAGAAAGATAATTTGTCCCATGTTCAACTTCTTCAAGTTGGAAACTTCAAGTAAAATTTTACTACTCTTCAAGGGGAAAATTGTGTACCAATATTGGTGGTTTGGTACAAAATATTGGGAATGCAAATTTAATGTGCTTCAAGAGCTACCTAATTGAAATGGGTTGTCCACTTTTGCCACAAATATATTTATGATTGCAATTGTGGTGGTTGCTGTTAAGCTTCATTGATAGTCATTGAAAATGAGTGATAAAATTGAATGATTTTCTCTACTGAATTTCCCTATCAGAGAGCTAGTCAAAAGCAAGACTTTGAAGCCACAGAAGGAAGGTGAACAGAGAGATTTTATATCTAAAATTAATCCCCCAAAGCAGGGGTGTCAAACTTGATTTCATTGAGGGATGCATCAGGGTTGTGCCTGATCTTGGGCTGGGATGGGTGTCGCTGGGGTGGGCCAGCTTGATATCACTCATGTCAGGGGTGCCGGTGATGGCCTGAGCGCTCTGCCAGCGAAAACGGGCTTCCAAACTCTGTTTTCGGCTGTGACAGCTTCCTACAACCCTTTGCCAGCAAAACCGGAGCTTGGGGACGCTTCTCAAGCCCCGTTTTCACTGACAGAGGTGTTGTGGGCTGGTCCTTCATTGTTTCCAGGGTGGCCCCACTATGGGTCAGATCCAGCCTGTGGGCTTTGAGTTTGACACCCCTGCCCCAAAGGGAGAGAGACAACACGTTCCTTGGAAGAAAGGCAAATTATAAATATACAATCTTATTCTTGGGAGATTGCACCATAGCATTGTTGTTGTCCTCCTGCTGAGTTGCATAGAAGGAGGCATCTCTTACCTAACTGAGGCATCACCAGAGTAGGGCTTTAAGGCACGTGCCCATGATCCTGTTTGACACAATGAAATATATATACCTTTTGCAAGATACATAATCTCAAGAGTGAGGCAGTCTTTAGCAAGGGGACTAAGGCTGGAATCTAAAGCAGTACTTCCCTTTCTGACCATTTTAAGATCTATGGACTTCAGCTCCCATGTTGGCTGGGGGAATTCTGGGAGTTCAAGTCCACACTTCTTAAACTTAGACTAAGATTGAGAAACACTGATCTAAAGTGACCTAGCTACAAGCAAGCAAAGCTGCTGAGTGTGAAACTCCACACACCTATCAGTGGGCAGGAGAAATGCCATCACCACTGCACCTCAAACTGAACAGTCCTCCCCCTCAAACCTAGCTCATTGGGCAACACTTCTTTAAACATAAACTTTACAGATGGCTGCATAGATCTTTGAGCATGTTGGCTATAAACATCTGCATTCATATTTTCACTCCCTCTTTTCTTGCTTTCAAATTGCCCCTCCAAAGCCATCTTTTCTATCAAGCTTCTGCTGCATTTCCTTCGTTTCCATATCTTGCTGTTACTCATCATGTAACTCAGCTGAACAGATATAAGTGAAAAAGACTTTTTCCTCTGTTTATTCCTCCCAGTACCATTTTTCTCCTGTATCAAATTTCAGATGGCAAATACTTTGGTATTAGAACTTCCTATAATGCTGTGCGTGCTGATGATGTAATAACAGAGGAGCAGAAGGAAAAGGGAAATCAAACAGCACTAGATTTCAATAAACAAAGGCAGATTCCAAATGATTCCAAACCTCCTAAGAGTAATAAGAGTTTGATAGGTAGTTCCCATTTATTGACAAAATTAGGAACTGACAACTTGGTCATTAAGTAAAGCAGTTGCTAGATGAAAGTAGAACTGTGCCTGTGATCCTACTTCCGTTTGCTTTACTGGTTTCTGAACGTTAAAAATGTGAGGATTAGTCATAAATCATCACTATTGTAACTGAATTGGATACTAAACATGGTAGCTAAACATGGGCTACGCGGACAACTAATTACTGAGAACGGTGAATTGTGGAACACTTTAATTTGGATTCTTGCATAAAGATAAGGGGTAGATGTGAAAGACTCAAATATCGCTTTTGATTCCACGTTTGTGTTTATGCAACACACTAGATCAGTTATAGGCATATACAACATGTTAAGGTTGGTAACTTTTATGCTTGGTTAAACCCAGCCATTTTGTTAATTAAGGAGTCAGTATAATGTGTAACTCAGAAAAGGGGCTAGCTAAGCAGCTGAGTTAAGTACATATTCACACACGCTCCTTACCACAGCATGAAAAGTAACATTGTTAAGGGAGACATTCTCATGATGTCACCCCAGTTTAATCCCCAGTCCACTGCTGAGACAGACTGAAGTCGGTTTTAAGCGTTCTGCAATTAGTGGTCTCTTTCCCTCTTATCCTGACAATGACCAAGCTACAGGGCCTCGATGATAAACCTGGGGACTGACAAGGTTATGGATAGCAACCCATTCAGCTCCTAGTATAATCATCTATATTTCCTTCTTTCCATCTAGTCTGCGCACTGTAATTCTATTGCCATTTTGTCTTGGATATAAAAGAAATCAGATTCCTGGTTTTTACAACTTCTTTCTGTTTCCTTTCTTTAAAAAACAAACAAACAGGATCCCAACTTTCTAGGGGATGAGAAATGGGCAGATGACAATAGTAGGTGATATACCTGCAATCAGTTGTAGTTCAGTTTCTATCTTCCAAAGTATTTGATTCTCTTACAAGAGGAATGGGTTCTCCCTGGTCCTTTAAGATGTAGTTTAGTGGTAGGTTGCTCCTGGTTCGGTCCAGTTCTTGTGAACTGGTAGTAACAGTGGCGGTTAGTAGTAACAGAGGCTCCGCCCACCCACCCAGATGTCATCATTAATGATGTGCACATGCGCAGAAGCGCACACACTCCCATTGTGAACTGGTAGTGGAGGTAAGTAGAACCCACCCCTGATGTAGTTGAACTACAATTCCCAGTATTCTGAGTCAGTATGGCCATTGGAGAGAGATGCCAGGAGTTTCAGTTAAGTCTTTATTACTTTACCAAGTCCTTAACTCCTTATTGAGTGGAGGTGGTGGTTCAATCATCAATAACTGAGTTTAAACATGCTCAGAGTAAACACCAGAAGTGGGTTTCAGCACGTTCTGAGCAGTTCTGGAGAACTGATAACAGAAATTCTGAATAGATCAGAGAACTGGTAGCGAAAATTCTGAGTAGTTCAGAAAACTGGCAAATACCACCTCTAACTGGCCCTGCCCCCATTTATTGTCTGCTTCCAGAGTCCCAGCTGATTGGAAGGAAATGGGGATTTTGCAGTATCCTCCCCCTGGAGTGGAGTGGGAATGGAAATTTTGCAGTATCCTTTTCCTGGACTGGGATGGGAATGGAGATTTTGAAGTATCCTCCCCCTGGAGTGGAGTGGGAATGGAAATTTTGGAGTATCCTTCCCCTGGAGTGGGGTGGGAATGGAGATTTTGCAGTATCCTTTTCCTGGACTGGGGTGGGAATGGAGATTTTGCGGTATTCTTCCCCTGGAGTGGGGTGGGAATGGAGATTTTATAGTATCCTTCCACTACCATGCCCATCCAGCCATGCCCACCAAGCCATGCCATATCCACCAAGCCACACCCACAGAACTGGTAGTAAAATATTGTGAAACCAACCACTGGTAAACACATGCCCATCTTCCAGCTATATATAAAAATAGTAATAAATCCCAAAAGGTAGACTTGTGGAATAGACTATTTAGAGAGATTGTAAGTCCCTGTATTTTTGAAGATAGAATTGTTCACAATTTTGGAGGGGGGGAGGGTGAGTGTCTAAATTTTTCCCAGATAAATGTATCTGGGGTAGAATAATAGGAAAATGAATGAATGAATGAATGAATGAACGAATGAACGAACGAACATGAGCTCTAGTGATGGAGATTATATATACCAGGAAACCTATACCAGCTGGCAACAGAAGCATTGCAAGGAGGATGGGGCAGCCACCTTAGGCCTTCTAGCACAGGAGACTTACCTACTCTTTCCTGAAATGTCAAATGGTTTGTTATGTATGTTAAACTAAGTGTAGGGCCCCAACTGAAGGCATAGGGGAAGAACAGAATAAAGAAAGAGGGAGGAAGGGAAGAAAATCCATCTTCTCTGTTACTACACACCCTGAGAGGCCATCGTTCTTCCCTGCTCAATTCCTATCAACTACCTATTTCTGTTTTCCTTCTCCTTGCTTGAGAAAAGAGAGACAAAAGATATCTGGATTGTAAACTCTGGACAAGTAGGAAATTTAGAAGTCTTTATATGTCTTTGCTGACATCTATTAGCCATCTGGATTTTTGCAACCCTCTCTCTCTCTCTCTATTTTCCTTATCCACACTCAGTAAGGCTCAGCATCTGACTTGGTTCTCCTTTGGTGGGAGTCAGAGAGACTTGCTTGGGGCTCAGGCAGCTCTACTTAGTTTCCTGATGTCAGCCCAGTTTTTCCCGTCATGGCAAAGATGACTTTCCCCATAATCCTCACTCTTTTGTAGGTGATTTTCACTCTTTTGTAGGTGATTTGTGATATCAACCTACCTACCGCTGCAGCTGACTTGTCAGATTTGCCTGCTTGACTAACATGATGCTACCTGCCTGCATGGCTTGCCAGTGTAGACTAGCAGTTGTATTCTGATACCCCAAACTCAGAAGATATCATGGAAGAGGAACTGAAGGCATATTTTGTCCTGTGCTTTGAGGGAACATCTGGTTTCAAGAATGCTGGTTTGTCTTCATAACTTTCATATTGGTCAAAGAAGGATATCAGATCATATCAGATCATCTTCTTTCTGTGCAATGGGAGGAAAGGCTGCAGAGCCCAAACAATCTTATCTGAAACCCAGGACAGGTTTAAGACGTAGAGGCAGCTCTGAAATCAAACAAATGAATTCATATTAGGTACAACAGCAGTGTTCTGTTCTCCACCTACTTACTTGGCCTTGCTTCAGGTTTGATTGAGTAGGTCAAATCTGGGACCATTGTGACCTTATCCATGAGCAATTCATTTTGAATCATCACCTATCTAAAAGCTCAACCTAAAAATCAAATGCTTAACAATTACTTAAAAGGATAGTGGATGCCCACTAATACTCTTGGATTTGTGGGCTCCAAATTAAAAGAAAGAAAGAAAGAAAGATTGTATTTATCATGATTTACGCACCATGGGTGGCTTGGGTTCTGTGTAACACTACAAGCCAATTCCAAAGAGACCATGTGATGGCGTAGCATGATGCAAGAATCCAGCCTTTCTCACTTCTTTCTAGTAGTTTACATGAATAGTAAATTGATGAGTGGTAAGAATACACTGCATAAGAAGACATAGCCGAAACATAATATTATACAGTGTATTGTAGGCAAATGGGTTTGGAAAGCAGCCTAAATTTCCAGAGGAGCCTCTTGAATCATCTCTGTTTAGGGTCAACCATAATAGCCCTTGACTTATTCAATCCGCTCTGCACACAGAGTCTCTATTGGTTTTCCCAACCTCTGAATATGGGAAATTAACTTACATTTCCAGGGATGTCTACCGTTAGACAGAGGCGACCAATTCTGGAGAGCTATAGAAAGGCATGGCCTTGGTTGGGGGCTGCTACTTCCATTACCAGGATAACTTTATTTAATTGGAAGGTGTAAACTGGATATGCTCTGCCTCCATATCATGCTTTCTGTGACAGAGATAGCTTGCTCCATTTTTGTCACCAGCCTTAATGGTGAAGGAAATGTTCCCTGCCTTCTGGAGAATATCTGTAACATCTACTCTATTGCTTAGAAGCCTGGATCCTTGCGTGCTTCACTTTGTGATTTTTAAAGATTAAATGTAGCAATGTCCTTTTTCAAGTGCCACTGGACAGTACCAGATGCCTTCAACTGAGATGGTGGTGGGGATATTATTCCATATATTGCCCCATTTCTCAAGCAATATAACATCCAGGCCTGGGTTGCCCTTATTTTTTAATTCTAGAAGGAAAATGTCTAGTCTTGGACAAGGAAAGAGTTAACCCAATTAGTAATTCTGCACAGACACACACACCCCAAGGTTCAGCTTTCTTGTTTGAAGGCTGTGTACAAACAGGAACCTTGTGCCGGCGGGTGGGCAGACAGTGTGGAGACAGCCATGTATTTTACTACAGCTGCCAAATAAAAATTAAAGAAAGAAAAGAAAGAACAAGAAAGAAAAGTGTTTGTTTGACGTGTTTAAACCCATGTTGGGAGTACACCACTACACACAGATGCATACAGGTACACACACACACACACACTCACACACAAACAGCTATTTCTCAATATTTTGAAGGCTCTGTATCACAGGCGAATTCTTTATCAGGGGAGAACCTCTATTTTGCAACAGTACCCCCAGTTCAAAGACAGACTATACGTGGCTGAGAATGTTGCCCTGAATCTTGGGAAGTTGCTGGCAGTCAAAGAAAAGACAATATTGAGCTAAAGAACCAATGGTTTGTGGAGCAACTGCTTTAATAAAAGTCTGAATGTCCAAACCATTTGAAAGACTAGCTGAGTTTAGCATTAAGAATAGATGTAAAACAATCTCTGAGCATGCACACATTTTTCAAATGCTAAATAAGCAGAGAACATTTCTATCTCAGCCTCTTTCTTGTATAAATACAGCATTTCCCACTAGAATTAGAGAGACTAGGAAGAATAGTCAGACAGAGGATCCTCTGTCTGACTATTCTTCCTAGTCTCTCTAATTCTAGTTCCTCCTCTCATTTAGGGAACAACTGACTTTCTTTAAGATTTCTTGGCAAAAGTTGGGGAATTTTACATGTGCATGCTTGTGGGTATACACTGAAAATTGTAATGCTGAACATCTAAAAGCCCTAGCATAATGAAATATTCTGATTTGGGGCCACCACTTTGGGATGTTAAGAGTTTCTTTGGAATGTGAACATAACAGATTTCAAATTTAAACATGGGGGGAAAATCTCAAAATGTTTTATTTTTAAATCACGGGTGGAGTTTGTAAAGGATAGGGGTTTTGATTTATGCAGGATAGAAAGTGTATTGATGGCTTTGAATGTTGGTATTGGAGAAGACTTTTCAGAATCTCATGTATAGTGAAAACATAGGTCTCTGAACAAATCAACCCAAGTTCTCACTCCAGTCACAAATGACCAGGGTCAAATTATTCTACTCTAGACACATAATGTGAAGATTCACTTCTGCGGAGAAGTCTCTAATGCTGGGAAAGATAGAAAGAAAGAGAAGGAAAGGATGATCAGCAGGAAAGGAGATATAGTGATAGGTACACTATTGAAAGATCTGAAAGACCAGGTGAGGACAAATCATCATGGATAAAATCTATGTAGCCATTAAGAATTGATCCTGATTAGATACATTCATTCATTAAATATAACCAGATAGTTTCATTCAGAATAATTTTTCCAAGTCAATAAGATTAAAAAAAGGTTTCCTTGAGAAGGTTATTATCCAAGTTCTAAATAAGAGAGATCTGATTCCAAATTTTGTTTCTTCTCTGACATTTTACAGTTCTATCTCATTAAAATGAAACATATGGTGGGAAAAAAGTTTGATTGGAGTATGACATATGATTCACTTATGAAATAATGTGAAATCTTCCTATAAGCCAAATGCATAAGTCATTCCACATAGTACCATTCAGGCAGTGGTGGGATTCAAGTAATTTAACAACCGGTTCTCTGTCCTAATAATTTCTTCCAACAACCAGTTTGCCAAACTGCTCAGAAAGTTAACAACCAGTTCTCCCGAAGTGGTGCAAACTGGCTGAATCCCATCACTGCATTCAGGTCTTTCTTTTCATGGTGCTTATTTTATCCACTGAGCAACCTTATGAGGTAGAATGAATTGAGGCATAGTGGTTGGCCCAAGAATTTGCAGCAAGCTTCAGGGATTAGAACTTTGAACCACAATATTTGCAGTCCACACTGGATCCTTTTTCTTACCTTTCCAAACTTAGTGCTCTTCATTCTGTGAACAGTTGCCTCAATTAGTCCATATTGAAGGGTCTAGACTCTAGATTACTAATGGTTATCAGTATTTGTGGGGATCTGCTGACCCAGAGTATAGAAGTAGGGTTTAGTTGCCACTCTGGTCTTCTTTTGAACCAGGTGTGATGGGAAAGAAGATGCCATCTTATTAAACCCCTTGAATAGCAAGATATGTTGGACTCTGCATTTCCTCTTTACTGTCTTTTCCTGTCCATTTGCTTAAGAAGAAACTAGACAAGGAGCAACAGGAAGGAAGAAGAGAGGTTACAGAAGAATGGCAACAGGTGTGATTTCCTACTCAGCTTTCCTAGACCTCTGCAAGTATGTTGATGTATTTCATAGGTAGATGCTCTTTCTAAAAAGGAATATTGGCCTTTTTAATTTCCTTTAAATTTGGTACATGCATATGCATATTTCCATATGCATCCAAGAAAGGACATATCTGAAGACTCATCACTTTTGGAATGTTGACACCCAGTTGCTTCTGTCTTCTCTTCTTCCATGACATTTTAAATTCTTTTAAACACCTTGTGAGTTTTTCATTCTAGAGTGACTAGCAACATTTAAAAATGCACAAAATATGATACTCAAGTTCTAAACCAATGGTTCTCAAACTTTCCTCTCTCATCACACCATGCAAAATCCAGGTCTACCGTCATAGAAATGAAAAGTCCATCACTTTTTTGTGTGCATTTTATTATCACATTTATCATTTATGATACATTTTAAAGAGCATTTTAGTGACTTATCCTATGCCCACCTAGACTATTTCAAAGTTTCATCATGGTACAGGACAGATTTATATATACCACATGGAAGAATTACTGCAAGCAATTCTATTGCAAGTCGTAGAATATATAGATATATATATAAAATATATTGAAAACAAGCTAGGCTACAAATCTTAATTGCAGTGCAAGATGTGTGTGTTCAAATTTTGATCAGGCCTGTGTTACTGTACTGGTTAACAAAACTCTGGCTTAGAACCATGGTTTTCAGAACATGCCATTGGTAGATTATTCATTTTCCACCTGCAGATTCAACAATTAAAGGTACCTTCGTTAGTGGCCTGGCTGAAAACCCATAATTTTCTCTAAGGCATTTCAGCTTTCCTTAAAATAATATGTAAAATAAAAAAGGTGAAATAAGTACACATACTTTTAGTTGTAAAAGAAATATTCAGTAGAATACCAACAGTTGCCACATTTTCAAGTCATCAAAAGAAAAAATAGTTTTGGGGAAACAAGCTAGGCTACAAATCTTAATTGCAGTGCAAGATGATATTTTTTTAAAATAGAATTCTAAATGCTATTTCTTCTAGCTTCCCCTGTTCACCATCTTCATTTTTTAAAAGTAAAATTTTTAATTTTAACAACAACAATTTTACTACTAATTTGTTTCATATTTCTCCCCGTACCTACTTTTCAAATGTGTGCCCCTCCCTCAGTGCCTAGCTAGCAAAAACAAGTAGATTTGAAGTGCTGTATTTGTGTAGTTTAAACAAAACTTTGTAAAGTTATTGCAGAGCATATGTTCAGTACACATATCAGCAATTAATAAAAATAAATAAAACGTACAATTTTTGGACAAAAACAAACAAAATATAATAGTAGTAATCTAAATGTATATATATATAATTTATATTTTGCTGATAAAGAAATATAAAGAATATATATAAGAAATGCATTTTTTAATGTGTCAGTAATGACAAAGCAGTTCCTAAATCAACTGAGTTCACTGTTATTATCTTCAATGTTAGCCATAAAAAAAAACAAAACAAGATAGCATCAAATGTTGACCACGTACCAGCTGCTCACTTACATAAAATCAAAACAATTACAAGGATAACAAATTAATAAATGTACACGACTTTTAATCGACAAAAGGCATAAACGGACTGCAATTGCAGATTGGGAATTGAGGATGTCTTTTTTTATTGTTTTGATACTGCTTCCTATTTTTTATCAAAGAGAAACCACTATTTTCCCCGGACCACTAATTTAAGTCCAACAGAAACTCTTTATATCTCTCCACCAGTTTATTATAAAGCTGAAGCTATTTTACAACGTTATTTACTATCAGAATAAGCCAAATAATAAATCCTTTTTGAAAAGACATAACAAATCAAGCACAGGAATAAGTTATAGCTGCTGAGATAAATACCACATTGGTACTTTTATCCAGAGAGCACTAGGCACACAGAGAATTTCTCTAACAAGGTAATCTGAGGGAATAAGCATAGATCATGGCAAACGAATGGGAAACACAGGCTCTTCAGTTTGGGGAAGCAAGTGACTCGGATGTGGGACTCTTTGGTTTTTAATCCTGTTTGCCATTCATCCTCCTTCTCAATGTCCCCAATGTCCTGTCATGACAGGAAGCCGCGATGACTCGGAGAGGCATTCCGCCCAGGGGTGACAGCCCAAACTCACCCTACCTTAAGAGGAGCCACGTGCCAAACAAAAGTTGTCCAACTTGTTTTGCTGAACTAGGCTGAACAGTAACTTCTTACCAAACCAGTGGGGCGGATTGGGTGGTGGCACAAGGAGACAGTGAGACAACCAGGGTGTGGTAGCAAAATTTGGGACAGTCCCTCCCCAGATGGCCCAGCTTTTTGGCAGTGATGGTTGTCAGCATGGAAGTGCTTACTTTCTACTCTTCCACTCTATCTTGGCACTGATTAACAAGTTAAACATATAAATCAGTAAAGGTTTATACATTTAATTAATAAAGTTATTCTATAGTATGTATAAATCTTGAAAATTCCTATTTTTTAATGATCCAAAGTCCAGTGACCAAGGAACAAAAAATTAAGGCTAACTTTAATTCATAAATTAAAGGGGCATATAATTGAAAGCTACATTTACCTTTGGGACATCATTGCCATGCTCCAAAAAAATAAAAAAATAGGGCCAGACTCAGGAAGAAATGAAATTTAATACAACTATAACTTTAGATAAAATCAGATTCCATTAATTAAACAGAGCTTATATTGAATTAACAATGTTTAATTAATTAAGAACCTTTCCCTTGTTTTTAGTATTTTTCTCCCCTCGCATTAAAAATCACAACATGGTGGCAATTTTTGAAAGGACTCTGAGGACTGTGCCCCAAACTTTTGAAAATACACTCAGTCTTGAGGCCTCAAACTGTATGCTGCACATGATTACTTATATTATTGTAGAATTTTACCATGTACACTATCTCGTTAGATGTGTCTATCCAGTGTCTTTCATACATGCCTTCTCAGCATGCTAATCAGTGGTTCTCAACTTTGTCAGTCTTAAAATATGTGGGCTTCAATTCCCTGAATATCCCAGCCGATATGGATGGATGGCAAATTCTGGGAATTGAAGCCCATACATCTTAAAGTTATCGAATTTTGAGTAACACTGATTTTGACGACCACTCCAGTTTCTCCACAAAAACAGTGTCTCTTGGTTCGGACAACAGATTGGCATTTTGATATGCTGGCCACCTCCTAAGTTCTGTGGAAAGGTTGAAACTGGCAGTACAGGAATCCATTATTCAGAGATCAGGCACAATCATTAGGACAATATCACTGCAGTTGCTTCTTCTGGCTTTGAACAGGAGGGCAAAAACATCTATTGATGCAGAAAAATGGAGAAAGGTTAGGATTTAAACTCTAAACCTGGGATATTTCCATATGCACTTTAATTAGACAGATCTTCTATTTATATGGATGACTTCTTTCTTTGCAAGAAAATAAATCTAGCTATGCCAACTCTGTAAAGCTTGACATTACTGAATGCAGAAATATTCTGGAGAGTTAATATTTATTGCATTTTCTTTTGCGTTTCCACCAAGTCTCATTTCCCAATAGCAAACTCGTCTAATGGGTGATAGGTAAGAAACAGGTTCAGAGGAACCCTAATATTTGAGTAAAAATGAATATTTAGGAGGGGGGATTATTAACATGAGAGAGTAGATCCCTACACTTTCCTATAATTGCTACTGCTGCTGTTAGTTTAAGCCAACATCTACTCATTGTGACCCCATGGATAGTTATTTCAAACTGTGTTTGGTCTTCACTCACGCAGCTTCTGTGTGGCATCTATGGCTGTTGTTGCATCAATCCATCAGATTTCTGGTCTTTATCTTTTGCATTTTTCTTCAACCTTGCAGGGATAAAGGAAGAAAAATAATGAGCTGCTGGCATAACCAGGGAAAAGTATAGAAACACTAATGGGCCCATTCTATGCTCTCATTTTTTTAAAAAAAGATAGCAGTTGTATTTCCAATCTGATACTCATGGTGATACACACACACACACACACAGAGAGAGAGAGAGAGAGAGAGAGAGAGAGAGAGAGAGAGAGAGAGAGAGAGAGAGAGAGAGAGAGAGAGAGAGAGAGAGAGAGAGGCACACACACATACAAACACAGACACATACACCAACCACAACTCAAATCCAAATAGAAGCATAACTAGATATAAGACTATATTTTACAACCATTTATCTCAAACAATAATGATTACTTTTAGACTGCTGTTTAGAAATTAATTTGACAAGCTCTACAGAGAATGTGAAGATGGTGAGAAGTCAAAATCTCATGAAGAAAAGATAAAAGAGGTCAATACAGGGGTGGGCTTCAAAAATTTTAGCAACAGGGCTCTCTGCTGGTTGCTGTGTGGGCATGGCCATGGTGGGCATAACCGAGTCAGTCTTCTGCACCAAGGTCTTCCTGGGCTCCAGAGGCTTTCCTCGAGAGGTCCTCCAGAGGCTCTGAAGGACCTGTGGAAGCCAGAAATTGGCCCATTTCTGGCCTTCCCGAACTTCCAGTAGGCCCATTTTTGCCCTCCCCAAACTTCCATGTGCACCCTGCACTTACCTGCATCCAAAATGGGCCGCGTAGGGACTCCTGGGACAGGCGGGGCAGGGTGGGTGGGCCAGCCAGGAATGGGATTTGGAGGTTCTCCAAATTGCACAGAATCTTAGCTAGAGGTTCTCCCAGACCCCAAATATATAGACCCAGCAGTCCTCCCCTGGGTCTATATATTTAGCATGAAGGGGGAATGACATCTTCAAATATCTAAAGAGCTGTCACATTACAACAAATCAGTTTTTGGTAATTCTACACCAATTTTCCCAACTGGATATTCTCCACATATGTGTAAATAAGATTTCCCAAATTCTCAGCTAAGAGGGCCCTTGTGCATGAAGTATATTCCTTCTCCTCTTCCTCTTCCTCTGGTTTATTTATTTGTCTATTTGTTTCCTCTTTCTTCCTCACAATAGTTGGTAATCTCTGAATCATACCGAGCAAAATTAAATGATTGTTGAATTTTTTAAGAAGCTAATAATAAGCATGTCTTATGAAAAACACTACCTCTGTTGTAGAGATTAATATGATGGGCAAGTGAAAACAAAATGTTTCAAGCACAAAATTCTTTTTTATTTTTATTTTTATTTTTTCAAGGTGACAGACATCATGGCATGCTAAAACTGTATCCCAAGGCTGTCGAACCCATGGCCCATGGGCTGGAATGCATCACACGCTGGCCATGCCCAATTTAGCAAAAGGAAGGGAATCCCAATATGTCCCATGACAACATGAGTTTGACACTCCTATTCTAGAAACTCTAAGAAGAGAGACGACAAAGTGGAAAGATCTGAGACCAGAAAGCCATTGCTAATTGTTAATGCTCTTATATCAATGTTTGGATACTGACGGGTTACATTTCTACACCCTACCCAGCCAAACAATAATAATAAATCACATCAAACAACAATATCTGCCTATCCAAGGTCTTTGGGAAGGATTCAATAGGTTAATAAAATTGCCAGATCCAGTCTAGACATTTGACTGTGTGACAAGCCATAATAATAATAATAATAATAATAATAATAATAATAATAATAATAATAATAATAATAATAATAATAATAATAATAATAATAATAATAATAATAATAATACATCACCTCAATCTTCAACAATGCAATAGCCGAACCAAAAGGAATTAGATATTTTCAGCTGCTTTGCACTTCCTTTGCAGGAACAGGTCTATATTAATCTCTGTGGCAGAGGCCTAACTGTTTAACATCTACAGCTGCTGGCTAATTATTTTCAAGTTCACCACCTGATATAATTATAATTTGCATTCAGTTCTATATTCAGTTACTCAATCGGATAATTTTCTTTTTTAAATAATCCAGTCAGAGATAGGATACATCCGAACATACAGCTAAATACTGATCTCTATCTCAGGTAATATTCCCTTCAACAAAAAGACAAATTGATATTACAATAAACTAATGACGGCTAGGTTTTTTTTAATGTTGCAAGTATATTTTGATAGCTTGTCATACAAAGGAAACAAAAGGCTGTTCCTTTAATCATACAGAAGGATTGCTGAAACATGCAATGTTTAACAGAGAGAGATGGCATGTCTCTGTTTTGGTTATCCTCATGTGATTTCAAGGCATACAAAAACCACTGATGATTGAGTTCTCCCATATGAGCACTAATGTGTTTCCAGGCATTTCTGTCACAAAACATGTTGTGCTAATTCAAAACTGATTATTGAAACTATATTTCATGAGAACCAGTTCTTAGAATCCTGTAAATAAAGTCTCCTATGGTTTGAGCAAAACTGATCAATTAGCATACAAAATGAAAATAAAATGAGTGAAGAAATATGTATTAGTGGCAGCAAAAGCCACATTTACTAGCATGTGCAAAGCCACTACTTCTTTCTAGGCAACTTTCAGAAATCTATAATCAGTGTTAGATGTTCTTCTGAACTTTGAAAGCACACTACGAGAAGTAAGCTACCACTAGGAATCATTGAAAATACGGAGGAAATTAACAGCAAAGAAAATTGGCAAAGATTTCATATGCAAGGTACTTATTAAGATGATAAATTGATGGCCTTAAGTTGATGGCCGATCATCAGAACACCATACAAAAGTGGATGGAGGCGTGGAGTAGCTGTTCCCCCCAAGATGTGTCTGAGCATATCAGTCCTAGTAGTATACCTCCAGGATTTAGCCTACCCCGACACATATGGGTGACATATAATAGAATTAGAACAACTCATGGGGTGTGTGCTGATTCCTTGTATAAATGGGGAAAGATGCCTTCAGCACAATGTAATTGCGGGGCCCCTCGACAGACTATCCAGCATATAGTGAGGGAATGTTCTAACAGAAGGTATCCAGGAGATTCTAGGGACTTCCTCTGCATAACAACAGCAGCTACTGACTGGATCTCCAAACTCGACATCAAACTTGGAAATGTTATTTCTGTTTTCCTTTTAGGTTTTCTTACTGCTTTTTTAAATTGTTTTAATTGTTTTTAACCTGTAAAAATGAAGTGTTTTAATATTGTGTGTGACCAGCCATACGCTAAATAAATAAATTATCAAGATATATAGGAGTGTTTCTTGCTGGTTAACAGCAAGAGTAGTATCTTTCAGATATGGGGGAAAAACAACTTCCTAACATTAGTATATGGGGAGGACCACATTTTTTAGGCTAATGTTCCATTTCAGGACACAGATTTACTTCATACTGTAGTACAGCAATTTGGAATTATTATAACTCTCTTGAGGCAGATGTTTCTTAACCTGCTTTATCCCCAATTCTGAAGCCTCTGCAAAGCTCAGTGTTTGGATGGTAGTTTTGCCATTCTACTGTGGGTAAAAGGCAGGTTGCCATCACAGCCTAAGGGATGGAGGAGGGAAATAAATAGAACTCACTTATAAGGCAATGGTAGGGAAAGGAGGGAGTGGGACTGTTGATTTGGTAATTGTTGGATCAGGGGTGAAATTCAAAATTTTTTCCATACTGGTTCGGTGGGTTCGGTGGGCATGGCAGGGGAAGAATATTGCAAAATGTTCATTTCCACCCCACTCTGGGGCCAGCCAGAGGCGGTATTTGCCAGTTCTCCAAAGTACTCAAAATTTTCGTTATCAGTTCTTCAGAACCTGTTAATACCTGCTAGATTTCACCCCTTCTTGGCTCTGCCCTTAAATTAAAGTGGATCTTGAAGTGAGTCTATCATTGGTTTTGTGGATTGGTAGGGAGAAATGTGAAAAGTTAAGAGGGAGAGATGGATATTTATTTCAATCAATGGTTTGCTTCAACGTTGTCCATATTCTCTTTTTGGTAGTTCTAGGAGTGATTTGGGGTGGGGGAGTTGGACAAATTTCAATTTCAACCAAGCCAACTGCCATTGTCTTCAGTCTCATAATCTGACTCTCCTTCACTTAGTGTTTTCTATTCAATTTTCCATCTCATTCTCCTCTTTCCCAGTTTCGTTACTATGAACTTTGTGAATGCTGCAGCAATGGTTTGAACATTTTTGTCAACACATTATTTTTTTTCCTCAGTTTATACTCTTGAGCCAAGAAGAGATTGGAATAATGGATGCTATAGATTCACTGACTTTAGTGGAAATGAAGTCAAAATTTCCTTACAAACGGGAAAAAATTCCTTATATTCAATATTTATAATCTTCAGAATAAATAACTTCAGCCTACCTGTGAATTATAGAAGAGTCTAGATAATTTTTTGCATTATTTCCTGGAGTGAAATAAATTAGGAGAAATGATCCTTTGAGCCTACTAAATTATATAAATACGTGCTTCTGTAAAGCAATGTGGCATCCAGAATTTGAATGGACGCTTTTTTATAACTGTAGCAATTGGTAGTTAATTTTTACAATAGTGGAGTTATTTTTTAATCCATAATTCCTCTAATTAATCCAGATCCAGATCCTAATCCTTTCTTGTTTTTTAATGACTGATATGAATAAATCATATTTGGTGAGATAATTCTATTGTTTTTCAATGTTGAAGAAAATATATAATATAATTAATAACTTGTCTGGATATTGAGGACCCGGATTGTGGGGGCAATAAGCTAACTTTGTATAAAAAAGAACATATATACAAAGTATGATGGCTATTGCTTAACGCATTGTAAGGTGCCCTGAGTCTCCGGAGAAGGGCAGCATATAAATCGAACCAATAAATAAACAAATAAATAAATAAATAAATAAATAAATAAATACATACATACATTACATACATACATACATACATGCATGCATACATACATAAATAAATAAATAAATAAATAAATAAATAAATAAATAAATAAATAAATAAATAAATAAATAAATAAATAAATAAATAAATAGACATTATTTCCTCTTTGGGCATTTTTCTTTTTTAAGATCCTGCACATTCTAGTTGAATTCACAAAATATGCTTATCCTGGTTTCTGAATTATTGTATCCCATTTTCTGGAACCGCACAATACACTGAACCAAAACTAACTAAAAAATTGGATTCATGCAACATACTAAGATACAAGAAATTAAGCAAAATTAAGAGAAACCAAGTTTAACACTTGGTTGTGAACCAAGTTTCACTATGTGAAAACAACTGTTATGTTTTTAAATAACCTATTAATGCCATAATATATACTTTTTAAATGAATACAGGGTATTTTTATTTTTATTTTATTTTTTGCTTAAAGCAAGTAAACAGGTCTTGAAAAACCAATCCCTGTCCTCCTAATCCAGTGGTGTCAAACTCGTGTCGTCATGGCATCATCATGTGACATATCGCAACTTTCCCCCCCTTTGCTAAACCAGGGGTAGGCATGGCCAGTGCATGACACATCCGGCCTGCAGCCCCAGAGTTTGACACCTCTGTCCTAGTACAGTGGTATCAAACTCAAGAGCTGGGGGCCAGATCCAGCAATAGGACCGGCTGGAAACAGTGAAGGACCAGCCCATGGTGCTTCTGCCAGTAAAAATGGGCTGCTGAGCTCCGTTTTTGGCTATGACGGCCTCCTGCAACCCTCTGCCAGCGAAAAGAGAGCTCACAGCCCTCCCGAACTCTGTTTTCACTGGCAGAGGGTTGCAGGAGACTGTTGCAGCAAAAAATGGAACCTGGGAACCTGTTTTCGCTGGCAGAGTGCTCAGGCCGCTACGGGCGCTCTTGACAAGAGTGATGCCAAGCTGGCCACACACATCCTGGCCATGCCCCCCCCCCGAGGTCAAACACAACCCTGATGTAGCCCTCAATGAAATCGAGTTTGACACCCCTGTCCTAGTGCAAATACATAGTAAATTCAGTCTCTTTTGTAGTTTTGTACAAACTACAAAAGATGGTTTGAGAGGGGCATTGAAATTCAAAGAAACAGGATGGTCTGAAAGACTTAGAGATGCCAATTTATATGCATAGAATAATTAGAAATTACAAATACAAGTGTAAGACATCTCACTATAGTGGGAGGCCCCAGTTGTTCAAAAATAATTTCAATGATTGTTTATTTTCTTCTGAAGTTTATCTTAAAAAACAATCAAGACTTGGATTAGGACTGGGGGTGATCCAAATTCTGGGCTATCTTTACCCTTGGAATAATTTCCCAGTTTAGAGTCCAAAAGTCTGAGGTCACAAAAAACATTTGAGCAAATCAGGAAAAAAAAAGTGTAAATGTTTCATTCACTAAGTTTCAGCCTTGGTTTGCTTCTGGTTTAGCATACCGTATAAAGGACCAACTGACTGATCTATAGTTTGGGGGATTGTAAAAACACAGTACATATGTTAACTCACAATTACAAGAAAAAAATAATTACAATTGTAAATTGTAAATTTACTTTTTATCCAGTCTACCTTAAATTATCATTGTCATGGGGGAATTCAAATGAATATCTTTAAACTTTGCAGACTTTTTCCTGAATGAAAGCCTAAAAAACTTACTAAATACCTGAAGGACATAATTCATATGAAATAATTTTAGAGTTAATTGTTGCTTTGGATCTATGTAGGGAACGGCCATGGTACTCCATGACTTACTGATGTTAAAGATAGAGATCCATCCCTTCTTACCCAAATCCTAAACTTAACAACTCACCATTTTCCATAATGCTTGAATTACAATGGTTGCTTTAAAGCTAAATATATTTTTGTATGACTTTGAAGTTGAATTGGGAAAAAAGGAGGGCATAGGTTGAATCTTTCTTTGGTTCTCAATTATTATTGTTATTATTTTGGTCTGAATGTCTGCTTGCTTTCAACCTCAGTCTTGAAGTAATTAACTTTTCAATTTTGAACTATCAAAGAAAGAGAAGGAAAGAGCTCCCATGAAATAAAAAGCCAGATTAAAATAAGTGTCTCCCTTCTTTCTAACCAGCTTTGAATCCCTGCACATAATATATATTCTCATTTGGGTAATTATAGAGGCCAAGGTGGAGGTGAAGAGAAAGAACCTAAATGCATGTGGGAAGATAAAGATTTTACTTATTCCAGAAGAATAGTTAGAAAGAAAGAGAAAAAATAGCTCCAGTGACCTGGTGGAGTTCAATGGGGGTTAATTACATGGCAGACATAATTTTGTTGACTCTGACCTGTGAATTATGAAAAAGCCAACAGAGTTCCTTCCAAAGGCAGCCAATGCATGAAAGGCTGTCCATTTCATCCGCGCCTTTTCTGATCAGATGTCTCCAGATTGGACTATGACTCCCATCATCCCCAGACAGTAGTACATTGAGTAGAGATGGTGGGAGTTGCGGGCTATCACATCTGGAGACTGCCAAATTAGGGAAATCTGTCCTCTTTGATTCATTCTCTTTTATAATCCCTGCATTTTTACAATACACATTATTTTGCTTAATTAAGCCACATTTCTAAGTTTGCAGGACACATTAACTTGACCAAAAAGTAAATTAATCTTGTAGATAGATTTAGATTGGCTAATTTATACTTCAGTGTGTTACATGAAAATGATTGGTATTTAGTTCTGGAGAAGGCAAGTTGATAAGGCAATCGGTAGAAAGACGTAAGTGATCACATGAGATTCCGGAAGTGTGTAACAAAGATGCCTTAGTGAGTCAATCTTCCCATCTTTCACCATCACTCCCGCCTAAGAGTGAGGCAAGGAAGCTCTGCTTGCACCCTGAGATATTTTCAGATTATGTCAGACTGCTTTTTTAATGACCAGACTTATCCTTCCCAGCTCAGTTGAATCTTTCTCAATGCAGTTTGAAACGTAACATACATTTATTAGAGAGGGAAGTTTCTTATTTGCAAACTATTTGGACCTCAAGACCCGTGAGCAAAAAAGGGTGATGTGCTTGTAAATCTAAAAAAATGAAAAGGCCAATCAATACTTTTTTTTGGCCTGTACTTAACACAAACAATAGTTGATTATTTTTTTCCCCAGGCCAATAATTGGGCCTTACTGAGAAAGCTTGCTGAGGAAAATGTAGTAATATATTAGCAATAGCAATAGCACCTAGACTTATATACCGCTCCACAGTGTTTTAAAGCCCTCTCTAAGCTGTTTACAGAGTCAGCACATTGCCCCCAACATTTTACCCACCTTGGAAGGATGGAAGGCTGAGTCAACCTTGAGCCTGGTGAGATTTGAACTGCCAAATTTCAGGCATCTGGCAGTCAGCAGAAACAGCCTGCAGTACTGTACTCTAACCAGTATGCCACAGTGGCTCATTCTTAAATAAACGAGAATATAACTAAATTGAAAGAATATAACTAAATTGAAAGAAACTCAAAAAGTTTCCTGAGTGATTCAGTCAATTTTATTCTACTTCTTTCATTAGAATGGTTGTATCCATTATTTTTCATATAGATTTAGCATTGTCACCTGGTTCTCAGGCAAAGTTCATTGCCTAAGACTGCAAGCTGTCATTTTAATTTCCCACTCTGTCTTTCCTGCTTCAGGAGTATCTTTTATAAGAAACTTAAATAGTTGCCCTCAACTCTTGGTATTGTGTAAATAGGTCTCTGAGATCTGGGCTGCAAAAAACTGGATAACTGTAAGACATGTAGCTACCATTTTGTGTATTTGCTATCTAGTGATCACCCAGATTTTAGTCTACAATTAAACTAAAACATGTTGATTAGTGATCAACATTCTTGAAAATGACCATGTTGACTGGGAATTTTAGGAGTTCAAAGCTGCTTTAGAGTGCTACAAGATTCCTTGATATTTTTACCAAAACATTCGTATCTGTTTTTTGGATACAGGTAGTCCTTGACTTACGAGTTTGTTTAGTGACTGTTCGAGGCTACAGCATCATTGAAAAAGTGACTTATGACTGGTTTTCACACTTATGACCATTGCAGCATCCTCATGGTCACAGGATCAAAATTCAGAGGCTCAGCAACTGTCTCACATTTATGACATTTGCAGTGTCCTGGGGTCATGTGATTCTCTTTTGTGACCTTCTGACAAGCAAAGTCAATGGGGAAGCTAGATTCACTTAACAACCAGGTTACTAACAGCTGCTTAACAGATTCTAAAATGGGGCCAACTCACTTATCAAATTTGTCTCTTAGCAACAGAAATTTTGAGCTCAATTCTTGTCTTAAGGCGAATATGGGAAAACACTTACCAATTTATGAGAGCCTGGAGGAAGACCTCCTTCCTTCCTTCCTTCCTTCCTTCCTTCCTTCCTTCCTTCCTTCCTTCCTCCTTCCTTCCTTCCCCTCTCCCTCCCTCCCTCCTTCCCTCCCCCTTCCTTTCTTCTTCTTCCTCCATCCCTCCCTCCCTCCTTTCATTCTTTCCTTCCCTTCTTCAACTGCACCTGTGGGCTGTCACCAGAGTTGATAACAGCTACAAGAAATTGCCTTTGGAGAAGAGGAGGAAGCAGGACAATAACATTGACAAAAGATGTGCAGTCGTTTCAGGAAATAAATGTATTGTCAAGGTAGAGCAGCTCCTCCACTTTGTGGCAGCAAGTATTTCCAGAGTTTTCTTCATGGCCAGGTCCTACCCAGCACCTTATCTGAGGTACATGCCCAGGTAAAAGAACCCCTTATGCAATACTGACTTCTGCTGAGCCAGGAACCACCACCACAGGCTGGGGTGGGTCCACTGTTTTTGTTTGTAATCTAGTTCTCTTGTTTTCCATCTGGTTATCCCATTTTGTATGTCTGAATTTGATATGTTAGAACACGGTTTCCCATGAAATTCATTTCCTGATCATAATGTGTATGTGCAAGATTTGACATGTAAATGTCTGGAGCTCGCTTGCATTTCTGGAGGCAAATCACAGATTTTCCCTCCTCAGTAGCAGAGTCAAAAAACAGCCCTTTTTTGTAAGTCTTCTTCCCCCGTTGCTGAGTTCATATATAATCCGTATATCTTTGAATCAGCATAAAATAGAAGAAGTCCTCATTGTAGATCCCTATCTACTCTTATGCCATTCAGTGACTAAAATAAATATTTGAACTGATTTGATGCCTATCCTGCCTCAGTTGCCTCTATTTCTAGTCACTAGAATTCATTAACTTTCCTTCAAAGGAGAGAATGGCATCATAAGGACACTTTAAAAAAAACACTTAAAAAAAACTATTGCAAAGACAGTTTGAACTCTATTTATTTATTTAACACCTCACCATCCAGTAGGCTCTGCTAGGTAGAAGTGCAGAATGGCCACTACTTTCAGGAGCTTCCATCTGTAAAATGGGTAGATGTGTGCTAGGTGTTTTAATTCCTTGACATTATACTATTGGACCACTGTCAATTTTTATTTTCTCCACCAAGTGGGAATGTTTGTCAGTGTCTGGTTATGATACCAATGAGCTCAGTTTGAATTGTATGCTCCAAATAATACCTTCCTCCGAATAATGTCAAAAATTGACAATGTACATGGGGCTATATATTTTTGACTATGGTTCCACAATCTCTTGAATCTTACAGAAGAATCTAAAAATCTGGGGAAAAAATGTCATCAACAATTAAAAATAACTGCCACTTATATCATCAGTGGGCAAATTTTGAGAAACAGGAGAAAATTGATGATTTAAAGTGGCAGGGACAAGTTGTTTTCTTTTTCTTGGGGAGGAAGAGGGAAGTCAGAGAATGCAAAACCCCCACTTTTTTAAAACAGAGATCATATATGTAATATGTAAAAGAGGCGGAGCTTTAAATTCACAGGTGCCATAATCTTGATTTTTTTTTTTGAAACACCACTCCCACCCCCAATTCCACCCCATGGACACCCCTAAGGAAGAATCATATTTAACAAATTTAAAAGCCAGTTTTAATGAGAGACGTGGGCTGGAAAATTTTTCAAAATTTTCCACCTCAGGCAAGTTTGGCAGTTTCTAAATGGGAAGATGTTTTATTGTTGATTGACTGTCGCCCGTATTGTTTCCAATATGTCAGTAAAAACATTTCCCCCTTATAAAAAATATTTCAGCCTCTTTGAATATACCAATGAAACTTCATAAAATAGGCTAGACTTATTTCTCATATCAGATAACCTAGCCTAAATATATGTGCAGACTATGAATTCTGCAAAGATAGGCTCAGCAGAATCATACTCATTTGCATAGGAAACTTCTGTTTCCAAATTTTCTAGAAACCTGGATCCCTGATTTTAAGGCTTCTTAAAATAGTGAGAAATTGTGTGGCTTATTTTCAGTAACTATGGCCAGGTGAAAATCTACAGGCCAAAAACAAAGGAGTCAAGAGTAGCCATTCCATAATGAGATCCAGAAAAGTCTATCAAAAGGCAATTTTACAAGAGAAACAGCTTCCTACTTTGACCCCTTGTCAATAGGAACACTTGCTCCCTTGTGAGAAGTGATAGGAAGATCCACCAAAACCTAGGCAAAATAAACACTCAAGTATTTTAAGAAAGAAGTGACCTTAGTGCTAATGGGATGGGATGGGATGGAATGGGATTGGAGTGATGGGTAATTTGGTGGGTTGTGTTGCTTGTCCTGCAAATTTCTAGGCTAAAAGAAAACACATCTTTCAAATTTGGCTACCTTTCAACATGAAGAGTGGAGTGGAGATGTGGTATCTTCATCTCCAACAATAGAAGATCTGGAAATGGCACTGTTATTGCTCTTTCATCAGTCTTGTTATTCATTTGGAGAAAGGTGGAAAATTTAAAAGCAAAAAGAAACTGTGCTGCAGGAATTAATGTTAAACTCTGGACTGAATTTGTTGGCATCTGCCCAATTATGATAAGCCTGGATACCAACCGTGGAGAGTACTGGTCAATTGCCATACAAGGAGAGAGCAAGACAGTTAATAGATATTTACTTTTTAATTTCCCCATTAGAGATAGAAAGATGAGCTTGTGAGAGTCTCTTCTCCATGTGCCCAAATAATTTGGTTGACTTTGGATATTCATGCTCTTTGGCTTAGATGTGTAGGGGGAAAAATTCTCCTTAAGCAACGTAAATATTGGGCATTTGTTGCCTGCAACAGAAAGGTAATGACATCCCTTCTAAGACAAAACACAAATTGAAGTTACCCGATTCATTTTTGGTTCCTAAAAGAAAATATCAGAAGCTGTCTCTGTGTCCTTTGAGGGCAATAAAAAATAGCACAAATTACGTTACTAATATTTTGCTTTCCTTTCATGATGAATTAAATCATTCTGCCTCAGAAGAGGGATGATCCTGGAATGAGAAGGAATGGATTTCATTGTCTCAGAAAAACCATCCCATCCAATCCCAGAGTCAGACTTGAATTATTAAGGAAGGAATGTAGAGCTGCAGGAAAGCCAACAGACTCTGAATAGACTCTGTTGAATCCTAGTCTAAATTAGTTTGTTCTCTTGTAATGTTTCAGGCATTCATTCTAGTCCAGCAACAATTCTGGATCAAGCAAGCAAACAAGAATGGTTGCATATGTGTGAAGTTTCAGAGTTTTTTTGTTACCAAATTCTTGTATGTTCTGCTAGAGACCAATGTGTCCCAAGGTGTTATTTGCATCCATGAATTAAGTTTGCAGGAATTAACATGAAGATCCTTTATCACTATCTCTGGTTTAACCTAAGTTTCACATTTTGCAAGCCAAGTAAAGAAAAGGCAGAACAAATTCATGTGTACAAAAAAAAAGGAAAATATTTATAGTTTTACATTCTGTTTATAAAGAGAAACCAATACAATATACCAAAAGTTTTGTTTCAATAAATAAAACATTTGTCATTCTGCTTGGCAAAGCATGGGGGAGGATACCTAAAATTAAAATTATTCAGGTAAAGTTATTCAAATGGGGAGGACTTCATACAGTGGTTGAAACAATTGTTTTTTCCCCAAAACTTCATCAGGCAACTATGGGAATTACATTCCATAAACTTTTTGTCAATTGTAAATACAATTCTGGGTTTCTTAAAACATAATCTTTAAGAAATTGGCTTTATGATGTTTTGAGTATTTTCAAAACCTACTTACTGATATTGGTACATTGAGGGCTACTTATAGTCATTCACTACCTACAACTGTAATTTATTTTATAGGTGGGAAAATATTGAATGCAATTTGATGGGCTATACTGTATTTCTTGTCAATTTAATCCCATGAGAAGTAATCTCTAGAATAACCAGCATTTTACTCCCCAAATGATGTGCCACTGTTCAAAAGGGTTTGGAGCTGTACCATAAACTATAGGACTTCAAAACCCATCCTCTTTGATCATCAGAAATGCTGATAGGAGATGGAGTCCAGTGGCAACAGAAAAACTCAGACTCCTTGCCCCTTGCATAGACTTTCATTTTTGAATTTCTACCCAGTTCAGCAGTCCATTGTTCTAATACCTTTCTGAAATAGAATTCTGTTCAGCTATACTAAGATTGCCATAAAAATAGAATAAATGCTTTTATGCCTTTATCTAGCTGCATGATGGGCAGAGATACAAAAGATGAAACTTTTTCACCCCTGCCTGAAGCTCTACATTAGAGAAAAAAGCTTACACCAATTTCATTTATATCTGCTATCAAAACTGTTTAAGGCACAGAAATTTTGACAGAAGCAAACAAAACTCATGGCAACAAAAATATTCCTAATACAACTATACAATATGCTATGTAGGGCCACATTACTCATGAGCTTATCTTTGGAACCATAACACAGGCACTGTTTTCATAAATTTCCACTGAAGAGGTTCTTCCCAGCAGCTCCTGACTTGCAATTAAAGGGATCTGGGGCACTTTCCCAATCTCTACATCACATATTCTGCCACCATTATTAGATATGGCCCTGAATCAGAGAAGGGAAGTCTATATTGGCAGTCATCTCCAGCTAGAGGGCTCCTTGTCAAGGGAAAAGATCTGGAAATTCCTTCAAAGAAGCCATTAACTCCACCCTTGTCCCACTTCCCTATACCAGGAAAGCTGGTCAGCAGTTTACAGAAAAGGGCACATGAGATGGTCTGACATTCCAATTTTTGTCTTTGTCATATGACTGGAGGCCTTCCCATGGCATCTTGGTGTTGTGGCTGTTGGTACCAAGGTCCAAAGCTGTTGATGTAGGTGTTAGAAGGCAGAGGAGGTCCTTTGCATGCCATGGGGATGTCCCAAAGAGGAGGTATGTTGGGTGAACATGGGGACAAAGATGAAGAGCTATGTAAATTATCTTCTTGGATGCTGGACCCCTGCTTCATAATCTTTTTGAATTTGGAACGTTTGTTCTGGAACCAAATCTTGACCTGGGTTAAGAGAAAATGGGTGCAAGCAGAGAACGCATGAACAGCTACAGTAAAATTGGGAGGAGTTTAATCCAGAACTTTTTGCATCTACATTTTTCTACTTTTAATGGTTTTTATTTTCTCCCTACCTAAAGTTTCTACTCATGGTAATTTTAGATTGAAGAATTCTATATGGGTTTTTTCCCTCATTGGTTTTGCAAGATGATCCTTGTTCCAAGATCCTTAAAATTCATGAATACCGAGGCATTTGAAAATAACAAATGAATGTTGTTGGATAAGTTGGAAATGCTAAAAGGAAGAAAATTTCATGCTCTTTAAAGAGATACTTTTTAAAAAGTTTCTGAAGAGTGATTTTAATTCTGTTAGGTCTCTTTATTAGTTAGTTCTCTAACTAATAAAAGTTGGAAGTCATTGTACTTCATCTTTCAAGATTTTGTTTACCTAAATTTCAGGTAGTCCTGAACCTAGGCCTACATGGACATCTATATAAAGTGTTGGCCACTGCTAAATCTGACATGAATTTGTTAAGTGTATCTGTTGCCAAAATACAGAGAAATCAGCTCACACATTGGAGCAGCATCACATACGTATAATATAGGCCTTTGGATATACAGTTCCAGCCTTTCCCCAAAGTGATAGATTTTATATATATAATGATACAAAATATTGGACTCACATAGTGCCTATATTGAAAAAGGCACTAAATTGCTTAAATCCAGATTGTCTGAATGGCCATTGCTTTTACTGCAAACCTGTTAGAACATTACAATAGCAATAGCAATAGCACTTAGACTTACATACCGCTTCATAGTGCTTTTACAGCCCTCTCTAAGCAGTTTATGGAGTCAGCATATTTTTCCCAACAACCTGGATTATTACCCACCTCAGAAGGATAGAAGGCTGAGTCAACCTTGAGCCGGTGAGATTCGATCTGCTGAACTGCAGCTAGCAGTCACCTGAAGTAGCCTGCATTACTGCACTCTAACCACTGTGCCACCAAGGCTCTTTTACAAGCTGAAGACACGCCCCTTTAGACAATGTCTACACTAGAGATGTACCGTTATGGCACAAGGTAGAAACGCCTTCTCCTGGGTCATTCCCAAAGTATGTAGTACAGTCCCATAGGAGTTGCATTTGTCACCCATTCCCCTTTCTTTTGGAAATGTGGCCAAAACCCATATTTTTGCCTGACTTGTAATTGATAATTAAGGTTTGCACTGGTTTTCATTTCTGCTTCTGAATTATTTTTGTACTCTGCATTTTATTGTTTGCTACCATCCTTGAATGCTCAAATTGAAAGATGGTATGTTTATACACACATGCATGTACACATACATACAAATATAAATCAACCTCATGGCAAAAAGTTGACTGTTGGGTACCTCCTGCTTCGAGTAGTGGTCTTGTCTCTTTCCTTCTTCCTTAATTCCCCTCATCTGTAAAATGGAAAACAAGAACCCCCCCCCCACCCCATTTCCTGGGACTCTTGCCAAGAGCATCAAGCAGCATGATTGTAAATGTTTCTCAGGCAACCTGCTCTCACATGTCTTTCTTGGGCTCCCTGTTGAAGCCTAACCTTGGGCCTAGCTGGTTGCTTCAAGCAGGGCTCCTCCCCGCCCCTGTCTTCCCCCAACCCCAAAGCCGATTGCACAAAGGCACTTGTGGAAAGATTGAAAGAGGGCAAAGTGTAAAGTTTGGTCTTCAGGGCATGTTGAGGAAAAGGAAAACTACAGGCCTCTGAAGCAAGAGACCCCACCCTCTCCCCACAGCCCTCGTCGGTACAGGGACGCTACCTTTTCTGATTAGTTCGCAGATTTGGCTCGAGTGCCATGCATTGCATCAGATAAGAACTTAAAATGCAAAAAGAAAATACAGAAGAAGACTTTAGGATCAAGATAGCAAGCCTGCAGCTTTCTGAAAAAAGAGAGCATGAAAAATATCTTTTAGGCTGGACCTGCTGGAAATTAAGCATTCTGGAGAAGTGGTCAAAAGCAAAGAGTGAGTTTTTAGGGAAAGGGATACGATGTCAATCTTTATCATTTTTAGACACTATGTTTCTCTTGGTTTCCTCCTTCAATTTACCCTGCATTTCCCTGTCTGGGATTTTACCTATTTCTTTTTTTTAATGTGTCCGTTCCCTCTATGATCTTGCTTGCTTCATCTATGAACCAACAAAAGGGAAAGGCAGTCTCCTGAACAAAATTACTACTGAAGGGTAGAGCGGGGAAGAGAAACTAGAATACCAGGAAGGGAATATTCTTAAAATGTTTTAAATTGTAATCTGATAGATTAGCTTTAACCCTGTCAAGTGGTTAATCTTAAAAAAAAATAATAAAGCTCTGCTTGATATTCAGCCAGAGACCAGTGATA
This sequence comes from Coluber constrictor foxii, assembly GCA_038048745.1. Lineage (NCBI taxonomy): Eukaryota > Metazoa > Chordata > Lepidosauria > Squamata > Colubridae > Coluber > Coluber constrictor. The sequence continues at coordinate 70,761,127 of CM075961.1, forward strand.
AAGAGCATGTGCTTTGCAAACAGAAGACCTGGATAAGGTTCAAGTATCAGCATTTCTAACTAAAGCTACCTGAGCAATTCCCAGTGATATGAAAGACTGGTATTAAAAATGCCATGAGCTGTTTCCACCATCACAACAAATCATTAGTCAGTAAGTGCTGTGTGGCTAAACCAAGGTCCAGCCTATTATTAGCATAAGAATCCTTGGTATGTTCAATCTACAATGCTGTTTTCAAACTTGGCCAGATTAAGATGTGTGAACTTCAATTTCCAGAATTCCCCAACCAGAATTCTGACTGTGGAATTCTGGCAGTTGAAGTCCATACAACATATGGTGGCCAAGTTTGAAAAAACACTGACCTACACTAATAGTTTTGCAAAATGTTCAGATGTGCTTTTAGTTAGAACCAATGGGGCTAAAGCATAATGTTGCAAATCCTAGTGCAGCCAATCAGAATTTTGATAATTTAATCTCCCTTGTAGTTTTCTGTCTCCCTCCTGTTCCCGCAGCAAGGATCAAATCATGGCCACTGAGCAAGTCAAACAACATTCATTGGCCTCTTAGATTTCCTCCCATTTATTTTATTATTTTATTTTATTTTATTTTATTTTATTTTATTTTATTTCATTATTTTATTTTATTTTATTTTATTTATCCTCTGCCTATCTCACTGTTAGACCACTTTAGATGATTTGCAATAATAAATAGGAAGAAAAATGAAGAGGCATGTAAACAAAAGTAAAATAGAATAAAGTGAACAATGACAAAGAAACACAATGAGAATAAATACATCAATATATATGTGAGCAAATCCAGTTTGAACTACCCAAGCAACAACCCTGCAAACTTCAGCAATAGAAGAAAGTCTAACATCATCAAAAATAAGTTCGCTGTGATACAGATTTACTTCATTCACACTCCAAAAAAGGTAGTCTAAACAAGGATTTGCTGCTTACAGTGTGAACACATCCCATTTTCATCCCCAGAAAACAGGTTTTGAAAGCTTTTGTACTGCTTCAGAAACCAGCAAATCCTGTGTGCCGAGAAGGAAATTTTCCGGACAAAGAAGATATGCATTCAGCCCAGGAGAAGAGAAACCTCCCTGAAACCACCTCCAGCTCTCATTTTTAAAAAAAAGTTTACCCCAGACTTTTATTGAACAAGTGCACTGAGCTGACAAGCCACAATTTCTAAAAAAACAACAGTGTTAGTGTTATCAAGTAATCATTATTCCCATTATTCCCCTTAAAAGCAGAAAAGAGAACTTATTTGCCTTGAACTACATTTAACCTAAAAGGTTGGAAATCCTTTTAATAGTAGGCAAATATACAGTATGGGCCAGAACACATTTTAAAAATAGGCCTGTGTTTCTCAATCTCAGCAACTTTAATATGGGTGGACTTCTACTCTCAAAATTCTCCAGCCAGCTTCAGAGAAACAGTTTAGAAACACTGCAACCAGGAGCTGGATTCCCCATAAACTCTATTCAAATTGACAGTTTTGATTTCAGTGAAGATTCGGAGGAGTAGAAGGTTGCTTAACAGTGGTGAAACCTAGAAACAATAGTTAATCTACTAAAAACATTACTTTAAGCCTTACTTTAAGCCTTTAAGCAGAAAAATATCCTCAAAATAATTAGCAAAGTTTAAAAAGCAATTTTATATATAACTATACATAATTAAATAATTAACTGGAATTAATCCCAGAATATTAAGGCACGTGAACTTTGACTCCCAGCATGTTGTTTGGGGAATTCTGGGAGTTGAAGTCCACACATCTTTAAAGTTGTCAAGTTTTGAACTAAATAAAAACTAGGTTAGAAATAGGCACTACTCATAATGTATTAATGAGATATAGCAAGGCTTGCTTATTTAGAGAAAACAACTACTTGTTTGTGACTCAAAAAGAAAAATTTCATGCAAGTGCAAGTTTTAAACTGCTGATATATAGCAGGCTACACACATCATTTTGTTGGCCCTAAACTATAGGGAAGTGAGATTTGCTGTCCCCTCTGTTGATCTCCAGCTAGTCTTGTTTCACGTTCAACTTATTAACAAAGTCTAACAGATTTTATATCACCTGAGGTTGACCTTGGCAGTGTTGATGTTTGGGGAGGGGGGTATTTCTTTAATGTGAGTATAACTAACTAGTTTAAGCCTTACTCACATATGTGCTGGCAATGAGAGGGAAGCATGGGAATATGACCAAAAAAATGATTATGACATCATGTTTGTACTCCATTTAGGAACAAATCAAGAATCGTCTTAAAGTCCATGCAATTATTTGATAGATAAAAAAATGTAAATTTTTGCACATCGTATACAGCAGAAGAATCTATTTCTATAGGTGCACAACATTGTTTCACCTGTAAGTGAGACAGAGCGTTGCCTTGTGTGGCACCATTTCTATTAACTAGTACTGTGTTGTGAAATATCTATCGCACACCCATCCAGAAGCTAAGATGATCTCTTCGAGAACACTCATAACCCGAGGAGTCTCTTGGGAAAAGATGATTGGCTGTTTGGTTTCTTTCTGCATTCCAAGGAACAAAAAAAGTAGAAGAAGACCAAGCAAGTTCCACTTTCTCATATATCAACAGTAGATTTGTAAATGCTCTATCTGGAAAAAGAACATTTATTTATAACAATTCACAGCTTTAGAACTCTGCCATCCTGCCCTCCAAAAGCACATAGATTCCACCATTTTACTTGAGTTTCTTTGTCCAAATACATTTTAAGTGCTTCTGGCTAAAATCTCATCTGTGCCATTCATCTGTCTCAAATTATCTCTTTAAGTGGCTTAGCCATCTGTAAAAGAGGCTGTTGTGCACGAGGGACTTTTGGCAGCACTGAATCCTGGAAGATTTCCAGATCTTTCCAAACCGTATCTTCAGTGACAACCTCCCCTGTTCTCGCAACTCATATGTCTATCCTTACTTATCTCCTACCTTATTAAGGCAGAATGCAGCATCCTCTGGGAAGTGATTTTAACACACCAAATGCTGCAGTTATTATCAACTTATTACTTTGTACCCATAGAATCTGCTGTGAAAAGTTGTTGTATTTCCATCTATATCTTTGGTACCTAACATCTCCTATATTCCTTTCTTTTATCAATCAGTCCATATTTTATAATCACCGTGCTCAGATTCAGTTCTCATCCAGCTGATTGGAAATTTCCTTCCCCCACATTTAAGCTTATTTCCTAAGGTATTTTTTTTCAGGGGGTGTACATCTGAATTTTCCAAAATTTGCTGGTTGCTTCTTATCTACTACCTAAGTAATGTTATCAGCAGAAATGATAAGTTATTGCAGTGTTTCCGTTTGATGCAAACGGACTGTTCCATGTATTACTTATACATGGAACATATTCCATATGATACTTATTTCATTACTTATTTTGTCTTTGTACTGTTCCAAGAAAGCAATTTCTTTCTCCAAAGAGCATACTTTAAAAGCCATGGTGCAACAATTAAGTCATCAGGGAAGGGGCCAAAGATTTAAAATCTTGTTCAGTTAAGAAGATTACTGGTTGATTTGGGACCATCTTAATCCATCTCCGAGGACAGTTGTGAAGACAGAAAATAGTTGGGAAGGACAAAAGAACTCTGAAGAAAATATTCAATACCCTTGGAAAGCCAGAATTTCTGAAATTTGTATACAAATTTCTGACTCTTGTATACAAGAGTCCTTCTGCAACATCAGGTTAATTAATGATGTTAATATGGTACAGCTCAGTAAGAAATATGAAGGGGCTGTATGGTACTCAATACAATATTAGCATTCGTACTTGGCTTTAAAGTGGGGAATGAAAGGTTGCAACAGCAGCTATAATAATACATTGGTCTGAATGTGAAAAAACATTAGCCATCATCCCTTTATAAGTCAATTACTCATGAGAGTTAACATGCAAGCAGATGGAGAAAAGTACAATTCTCAAAAGGCCTAGTAGCATGGCCAACGGGGACATGGGCCATTGGGAGCTGAAGTTCAGTTAGAACACTACAAATCAGGTACTCCAGCCTTGTTTTATAATTCTTTTTTGTCCTACTCCAGTGGTTGTTTCATTTTTAATATCTAGAGCAGAAATCCAGACCGCACCCTTCAAAACCCAATACAGGATAAAAATCTCTTTCCTATCCACCAGTTTTTCAATATCAAATATTCCTCCCAGTGGCTTCTAGGTCAGTGTTTCTCAACCTTGAGAACTTTAAAATATGTAGACTTTAACTCCCAGAATTCCCCAGCCAGCATAAAATATGTCAGCATGAATGGCTGGGAAGTTCTGGGAGTTGAAGTCCACACATCTTAAAAATTGCCAAGGTTGAAAAACACTTGGCAACTTTGTTTCATCTACTAGATCAGTGGTGTCGAACTTGTGATGACATGGCATCATGTGACATATCGCCAACTTTTCCCCCTTTGCTAAAACGGGGGCGTGGTGCATCTGACTTGCAAGCCATGAGTTTGATACTCCTGTACTAGATGGAAAGAGCTAGATTTAAGCAAGTCACCATGTTCATTCTAACCAATTTTACAGGGCTGTTGTAGAGATTATCCGCATAATATATGCTCTCAGAAAACAGGGACTGATGGATAAGAAGTGGAAAGTATAAATCAATAGAGCATCTCACCTGTGTTTGGGTCAGGCCCAGCTGTGCTGCTAATTCTGCCCGTTCAGGTAATGCCAAATATTGGGTTTGTTGGAATCGCTGGTTGAGGGCCTGTAGCTGAAGGCTAGAATAAATGGTCCGTGGTTTCCGGATTTTCTTCCCTTTTCCGTTGATACGGATTTCTCCATTCTCTATGATGGTTGATTTCTCCAGTTCTTTCAAAAGAAACAGAATTAAAGAGAAAAAGTAAGATTCAATGTGTAGCTGAAGCCAACATCAATGGCTGCTGAACTGCTTGGTTTTAAGCAGACTTGAGACTCATATCTGTGTCAATACTTATTTACAATTTTTTAAATTGATATTTCAACCAGTGGGGCTACTGATAGAATGCTGGACAAGAAGATCCCCAGTTTCACCTCTGCTCCACTATGAAGGTCAATGAGGTGTATTGTAATGGAGGTAAGAGACCAAGAATAAGCAAAACATTATGGTATGAACCATTAAAAAAGGTTGGGCTGGGGCTTCCAAATGTTAGAAATTATTGGGTAGTTAATCAATTAAAGATGGTCCCAGGTATTATACTGGCAGTAGTAGCTAGAGATTTAATATGGAGAGATATAGAGTTGAAAGAATTAAGGGAAATAGATGATGCTATAGAAACATATTGGTTTAAAAAGGATATTTTAAAAATTGCTAGGAAGATCCTCTTTTTAAAAATTTGATGGAATTATGGAATAAATGGAGACACCAGCTAATGCCAGGAATTTCTCCTTTAACACTCGTGGTGGAAATGGAGAAATTCCCTAAGATTGAATTGAAAGAATGGATTAGTAAACTAAAAGAAAATCAGATATATAAATGGGAAGACTGGAAGAACAAGATAAAGAATATAATACAACTAAAGAACATTTTAGCAGATATTAAATTATATTGGTTGAATGTAATACAGTTAGAGAAATGGATAAAAGTGGAAGAAAGATTCAAAGAGAAAGATAGACAGTTAACAAAATTTGTAATGATTATAAAAGAATGTGAGATGAATGAAAAATATATAGGTAAAGGAAGAATTGGGGAAATATATAGAATACTGACTGAATTAGGAGAGCAGGCAAAACGTTTGAAATTAATTTGGGAATCAGATGTAGGAGAAATAAATGATAATGATTGGAAAAACATTTGGAATAGTTAAGGAAAATGGATATAAAGTGATATGGAGGTGGTACCTAACACCACAGAAATTAAATCAAATAGTAAATATATAAGTATTTGTTGGAGATGCAAGAAAGAAAGAGGTTGGAACATATAAACATATGTGGTAGGATTGTGATAGTGCACGAAAAATATGGGACATGCTGTTTAGAGAAATTAGAGCACTTTTGAATGTAAATTTAGATATGTCACCAAGAATTGCATTACTGTTGCTGGTGGGAAAACGGGATATAAATGAAACAAAAAAGGAATTGATTGTAAATTTGATAATGGGAGCTAGATTAGTGATGGCTAAATATTAGGGATGAAATTGGGATATTCAAAGAAATGAATGGTATAATGAAATTTGGAGTATGGCAACGAATGATAAATTAACAACAGAAATTAAATTTAAAAAAGGATGATCAAAGCAAATAATTATAATGAAATATGGGGGGATTTTATAAAATCAGTGGTGGATTGCAAAGGGAATAAACCTACTTAAGAATATATGTTGTTTTGGAAGGGATAAGGGCACAATTGGAATATATTGTATATCTTAGTTGTTACAAATGAAGAAATGTAAGAGGGTGGAATGCTCTGCATGGGGTGGGGATGCACTGTAATATTTGGTTTTTTCTCCTTTTTCTTTCTTTCTTTTTTTGTATTTAGATGTATATGTACTATGTCTGCATTATTTGTATTTTTCTTTTAAAAGGTCAATGAGCCCCTTTGTGCCTTGTTTATCCCTCAGTTTAACCTTCTTCATAAGATTGCTTTGAGGATAAAGTTGGAGAGGAAAACACCATGTATACTGTTTTGCCTCCCAGAAGCAAGGTTATAAAGATAATAGTGAGTTTCTTGGATTTCTGACTTTGCAACTGCTTTGGCACTTTTCAGTAACAACAAAACAATAAATTTCAATGAAACATGATGCAATTGCCCATGTTAGATTTCTGAGATAATGACCACAAATGTTGTTTGGCAACTTACTGTTATGATATAAATGGGTATCCAGAAAGCACTCTGCATCATATGTCCATCTATCAATTTAGTAGATGTAAAACAAATTCTAATTCTAAACTGAAAGGTACCAAGAATATAATGATATCTGACCAGAATACTCACCACTCATAATGGATATGATAAATGGTAGAAATGTACTCTGTGTATGATCAGAGGCTCCTTGTTCCTAATTTACCAGTCTGAAAATTAATTCTGTGTAAAGGCAAAATATAAGCCTAGACCTCATGATATATGTACTTCTAGAGTAATGAATTCCAGAAACTTGGCAGCTCTCAGCAATTGATAGTTCCAATGAAAAAACTAAACTGAGAGACAATTTAGATATGGCCATGGAAGTGCTTCCTTTACCAAGAATGGATATTAGTTATTTTTATGGGCTCCTTCAATAAGTCACTGTTTGATCCTGCCACAATTAAATAATGGGAATTATAGATCCAAACAAGAACACATAGACAGGAACCCAAGATACACAGTCCAGAAAACAAGTCTGCTCCTAATTTCTGAATGGTAATAATTGCTTTTTGTCATTAATAACTCAGGAAAAACCATTGAATCATACAAAGAGCTATAAAGATGAGCTTAGTCCAAGGATATAGCATTGTCTCCCTATGTATTTAAGGCCTGATTGGTAGCCTTTTGCATCAGCTGGAGTTTACAAGCCTTCTTTAAGGCCAGCTGCATCTAAATTGTAATACTGTACAGATCACTCTGACTCCCAGGCTTTCCAAGGTTAGAAATAGGCATTTCCACCTTATTGGGGTGGGGGTGGGGAGTTGATGGAGATCAGTACCAAATGTGGATCCAGTATCCCCCAAATGTGCATGTGTTGTCTTGGGGAAAATATAATTCTTTCCAGAATGAACCACCACAAACTATTGCCATGTCAATCAAGAATGTTTCTTGAATCACTATCTAAACTATCTAATAACTTTTAATGACTGGATTTGGATTTAAATTAAGGTAAGGGTGTACCTTGAATAAATGGCTAAGATGGGAATTTGGGGGAGAAATTTGAGCTCCAGTAGATTTCAGCACAAATAATGAGCTATCATCAGAAAGATTATTGAACAGAATAAACAAACAAATGCCTTAGAAATACTTGTGATCTGAAGAAAGAAATTTGGCAATTAAGCTATTGCGCACTCCCAGTTCACTGAGATTCTGATCCAACAAAACACATTTTTCAGAAAAGTGTTTGGCAGTCTGAAAACACTTTACTTCAGACGTCCCCAACCCACGGTCCATGGATTGGCACCAATCCGCAGCATGCCAGAAACTGGGCCGCACAAACAAGTGAAGCCACATCCATGGGATGCAGTCCGCACACAAAACCATGCCCCCTCTGGTCCACAGAAATACCATTCTCCACGGAACCAGTGCCCAAAAGATGGGGGGGGGCACTGCTTTAGTTGACTGGCCTATGCAAATACACAAGATGAAAAAGCATAGCCATAAAGAATGAAGAAAAGCAGGAGTGCCATCATCCTGAACTGGCTTTGTGATATTATAATCTGATCTGATTGGTTAATTAACAGTATTCTTTTACTATGAAATTATCAAATTGGCCAAGTCATTTTTGATTGATTGAGATAACATGGGCAAGAAGGAGTTTAAATAACAAGAACACGCTACTGAAGCAGCTGTCAATTAGTCTGCAAACAATATGGATGAACACATAGAAAGTGTTTATTAAGGTCATTTGATGCGGTACAATTAAATCCAATTTATTATTTTAAAAAGCTTATCTTCTCTCAAAAAGAGCAACGTTTAGGGGGCGGGAATTAACCTGACATCTCTTTATATTTCAAGTTCAAAAATTCAAATGTTTCTGGATTAAAAAGGGAGGAAGAAGCTGCAGAGAGAGGGGCATGGAATGAAAGATACAAGGTCAAAATTGTAGGTCAAAAGGTATGTTTGATCAATGCCATTTTTTCCTGTGTATTTTGATATAGCGCTATAGTTTGTAAAAACAACAACGCAACAACATGCAAAGAATCTAGCCTGTGTACCCAGTTCTTCCCAGCCTATTAGATTTGATGAGCATTCCAAGCTTACTGCATTATGGCCAGAATTCCTCATTATCCTCCCTGTTTTTAAAAACCTGCCCTTTCCCCGAGAGAAAATAATTGAGCAGAAAAAAGCAAGCCCGCAAAATGCAAACAGTTTCAGAGAGCAGTTGTGGCCCAATCAGAGACCTTGTTTTCCCTCATCTTGGTTTGAAACTGTGTCAGGGGAAGAAGAAGAGATCCCTCCACAGGGTTGCCTTTAATTCTCACCAGTGCAGATTTAATTAAGAAGCTTAGTTCATGTGCAAAGAGCAAGCCAAACTCTTCCGCTTAAGGAAGAAAACTCCCTAGACGCCTCAGTAAACCACATCCATGTGCTACTGGAGAAGCCACAATAGAGGAGATAACACAAGTCACAAAGTTTTGACAAGCTGAAAAAAAAACTACAGAGACAGTAGGAGGAAATTATAAGATGCTACTCCCTTACAGATAATAATACTTTTTAAAAAAATAATTGTTTTTTGAAAGTTTGCCCCTCTGTTTTTTAAAGGCTTCTTGCATTGCCTTGGCTTACAAAGAAGAAAGCATGTTCCTTAAAGTGTATCTTTTTTTCTTTAATTTTTTTTTCTTTTCTGCCTTTTAGTTCAATATGGACTTTCAAGATGGAAAGCAACACACAAAGAAAATGCAAGTGAAAGAAACCAAAACAAGGAATTTAATCCATGCATAATCATTATTTCAACCCTGACCACCATGTATCCTTTGCAAACTTGATCAAATATAACTTTTAATAGCAAAACATAGTTCTGTCCTGGGATTGGTGCTACCCCATTGCTGGAATATTGATGGAATCACAGTCCTACAATTGAATTTCAAACCTGGTAAATTCTTCTATTGGAGTAATCAAGATGATCTGGACAAATGGTTATGTGCACACAGAGACACAATCCTCACCTGGAATATAATTCATCCTTTAAAATGACTTTCCCCATTTTGGGGGGCAGAGTGGATCTGAATTATCATGATCCCCTAAGCACCACCAGCTGGGGAAGTCTGGGAGTGGAAGTCCATGTATCTTAAAGTTGCCAAGATTGAGAAACTCTGCCCTAAAGAAATCCAATAAATTTGGAGGACTCCAGATTGGAAAAGACTGGTCTATAATCGTGGATGGTCTAGACAAGTGTATTACCTGCCATGGAGACCAACTGAATAATTCAACAATAGAATAGAATAGAATAGAATAGAATAGAATAGAATAGAATAGAATAGAATAGAATAGAATAGAATAGAATAGAATAGAATAGAATAGAATAGAATAGAATAGAATAGAACAGAACTCTTTATTGGCCAAGTGTGATTAGACACACAAGGAATTTGTCTTGGTGCATATGCTCTCAGTGTACATAAAAGAAAAGATACATTCTAAAAAACAGAGATATGATTGCAGAAGAATGGAAGGCAGCATTTTAAGATACCTCTTCTCAAGATTCTGTCCTGAAAGAAAGGTGCAATTGCAGAACTAAAAAACCACTGAGGCTGCCAGGGAATTTGCAGTACTGCAGCACTTAAGGAAGAAAATAAATTACATTTATAATTACCCTTCTAATTTAATATTAGTATTATTTTCCTTTAAAATTACATCCCGTGTACAGTATTAAACCAGTAGTTTGTTTTTCCCCTCTCTTTCTCAGCAACTCTTTTATTTGATTGAAAATCTTGATGATTCAGTTTTTCTGCATTTCCAGGCATCCTTCCTCAAAATTAAAAGACTTCAGTGCATTTTCCATCCAGATAAGCATAAATCTAAGTCTACAAAATGCATAAAACAAATCATATTTAATATTTTTCTAAACAACCATGCATAAGATAAAAGTCAGCAAAGAGTATAATTCCTGATAAAATAATGGTTACAAACCCACAGGAGAGCTATACATTTACTGTATTTTAACACGATGGAACAAAACTAGTTTTATTTACTAAGCTGTGGTTAATTGAAACACAGTTTATGAAACTGACTTTTTTTGGCATTGTTCAATACACTGAACTGTGAATGAACCATAACACTGGCTGAATTCTTGTAGCATCATTTACTGAATTAACACTCTTGCCTAAATTTTTCCAGCACATTGAATTTCAAGCTAAACCCACAGAAGAGCCATTGCCACAAATACAATGGTGTATTCAAGGTGTTCAAGGGAGATGTGAACCCACTGTCATCCCATCTATATAACTGCATATGACTGTTCTTTCTTGCTGGAATGTTGGAGAGCCCATGGGCCACATATTCCAACATTTTTACTGTTGATCATAGTAGGAATGCTGCTATAGTTCATAGCAGTATATGTAGTATGATCAACACTAAAAATGTTGGAAATTGTAATTCAGCAATGCCTGATGGGAAGTAGACTCTTCATCCCTAGGGTAATTGGATGAAACTATCACTAACATAAAATTATAACATGTATTATGCTAAATACTATAAACACGATTCTTATCTTACTCAATAGAAAGGTAGCAAATACAGCCAATAGTATTAATAATGCAGCTTATTCAAATTTAGTAATCATATTGACTCAGACATCTTGCATTGGACTAGATTCGTACAATCTACGCTTTGCCAGTTAACATTCCTACAATGCTAGCGTGTGCCTAATTTCCTAATCTTGTTTGGGTTTTTATCTTAATCACTTTAATTGGCTCATCTTCCAGTCTTTCCCCAACCTGATGACCTCCAGATGTGGATTTGACAAAAAAGGAACCTTTATCCTCAATCATTATAACTATGGTGATTTTCCTTGGAGCTTGATATTATTACTTAATATACTAGAGTTTTCTGTAAACCAGAAGTACCCAACTTTCCTGGGCCAAGGATGTACTTGGTGTTGCATGCACAATTCTTAGCAAATGTTATGCCTGGAGCTATGTTCTCAAAAATCACAGGAGGAGCAATCAAAATTGACATTGACATTATAATGAAAGTCTGTACTTTCATATTTAGTTTTTTTTAAAAATTCAGTCACATAATAAAGAGATGCCTTTGGATGCCTCATGTGGCCCTGGGCCTTAGGTTGTAAACCTTTGCTTCTCATGTAGGTCAAGCAAAAAGCACCCTCAAGTTTAAGTAGTGGAGTGTAGATTTCAGCAACTGAAGGTTTAGTTCATTGAAAGGACAACTTCTACAACTGTAAAGATCAGATCATTGTCAAGAGAATAAAAGCTGTGTAATCTACAGAATGACATACTGATTATTTGCTGAATCCCAATAAGGTCCCAGCACTGTGGAGTTTAGGACCAGAATTCAGAATTATCCTAAAATGACTGTTCTGTAAGCTTTACCCAAAAGTAAGTTCAATTTTATGCACTGATATCAAGTTCCAGAAGGGTGTAGAATTGAAGACTTGGTGGATGTCATAAGAATATGCTCTGGCACTACAAAGTTGATTCATGTTCCAGTCAAAGTAAATGATTCAGGTTTAAAGCAGGAGGCATTACTGGAAATGATTAGGAGGCAGCCAGAATCAAAACTTTTCACTTAAGAAGGTGGAGATAAAAATATGGGGGGGGAGGGGGCGGGGGGGGGGTTATAGAAAGTCCATGTCACTTTTAAGATGCATTTCAATATTAAGGAGGGGGGAAGGAGAGAGGAATGGCTACAGCCCTCTGATATCTTACTTCTGAGTAGGCATTTCTATTAAGGTGACAATTGCTATGTGTACATTTACTTCCCCAAACAAATCAATTGCAAACAAATCAAAAACAAATCAAATTAGGAGCCTGAGTAGCGTAAGGGGCTAATGCCTCCTACTAAAGGCAGCAATTAACATCCAGCTGCCTGTAATTCTGTGAGTTCAATACTAGCCAGGCTCAAGGTCGACTCAGCCTTCCATCCTTTCTAAGGTGGGTAAATTGAGGACCCAGTTTGTGGGGACAATAAGCTGACTTTGTATAAATATATACAAAAGTATGAAGGCTTTTGCTTAATGCATTGTAAGCCGCCCTGAGTCTCTGGAGAAAGGCGGCATATAAATCAAATAAAAAAAATTGTGTACAGGTGTTTAGACTGCATTAAGTGCTGCAATCCTAAGCAAAAATGAAGTATGCCATAGAAAACAGCCGGGCGGAAACTAAAAATCCATCTATAGCCTTTCTTTGTGCCTCCCAACACGGACAAGAATACAAAGGAAATATTGTTTTTGTAAGTTTGTTTAAAGTGTAATTACATGCTTTTGAACGTTATTGTCTACCTCCTTGAAAGAGGTTACTTTCAAAGGCAGATTATGTCGTATTTAAATTAAATCCCGTTTACTACACTCTGAACACAGAAGAGAGAGTCAATATGGACCAGATTGCAACTGAGATGAAAGCCGACAGGGGAATCTCCTGGGAAATATAAAATACTTATTTGCAGCCGATAAGTATCAACCTATATATCTTTATATATGGCTGGGTGATGCTATTAATCTGCCTTATAGAAGAGATGGTGGAAATATTGGAAGCCGATTGAGTTATGAGGGAAATAAAGCCCCCTGCCCCGTTTTCAGTCAGCTGTCTTGCAATCGATTTGGTCAGTTTAATGGGTTCTCCCTCTCTTTGCCTTTTATTTACCGTGTCTTTCTGCCTAATCATCATCATCATCATCATCTTAAAAACGAATATGGCGACACACGTGTCAAGTGAGCAATTGATGGTTTCAGCCAGTTTGATGTTCCCAAAAGATCTACTCCTTAAAAAACAAAACAAAAAGAATCTGTTTATTTAGTGAGGAATGAAATGATTCGATTTGATTGGCATCCAATCTATTTAAACCGAACTAATGAGTTTTCCAAGATGATTAAAAGTGGATTTCTGTAGTTCTGGCTGCTGGAGAAGATGGTGGGAGAGAAATTAAGTGTTCCGGCGCTGATCTAAAGAAGTATATTACTACTACTATTATATTATATTATTGTTGTTGTTTTTGTTGTTGTTGCCTTATTTCCGCCCTACCACCACTTTCAGTGAATAAATCGATAATGCTTATACTTTTGTCTTTACACAAAAGTACCCTCAGCCCTATTTCAGTGTTGCCTTCACCTGAAATCCAGCTCTGGCTTTGCAACTTCGCTCGCGTTTGCCTCTCCTGAATTTAGTCGGGCGGTCTTATTATTGTTGAATAAAATTGACGACACACGAGATCGCAGTACAAAAGCCCTACAACTCGAAGGGCACCACCGAGGGGGCTGGGATTCAATTAAAAAGCAAAAGAAAAAAAGCTCCAGGTTCTGTTAATTTGGCAAATCAACCTGAGGTGTGAGCTGAAGAGGCGCCAGCCGCTTCCACGCAGAACAGAGTTTAAAAAGATATATCCGAAACCCTAAAGGAATAATTTAATTTAAAAATCAACCCAAGATCAAACTTCGAGACGCCTGGCCCAATGTCTATCCTAATTAAAAAGATAAATGTAATAAAAGAAAGAAAGAAAGAAAGAAAGAAAGAAAGAAAGAAAGAAAGAAAGAAAGAAAGAAAGAAAGAAAGAAAGAAAGAGGAAAGGGAGCGCTACATCTTTAAACTTGTTCTCTCGAAGAAAAGAGAGAGGTCGTTCGAAAATTCGCTGGGCTGGTGCCGGACCTGCAAACCCCTGAGATTGAATTGCAAACAGGACGAGCTACTCACTATCAAGTTCAACGGGGCTCCCCTTTTGCTAGACTCAAATTTCTTCTTTCAAAATTTAGGTATTGCAGGGTTGTGTCTGTCTTTTACTCCACTGCATTTAGGGGATGGCTAGTAAGCTTGTATTTCGGGATGGGCTGTGTTTTTCTCCAAACTGAACCAGTTTGAGAGGCCCCCAGAAGGGTGAGAAGCGAAAAAGACGAGGAGGGGCAGAGTGAAAGAGAAATCCATCGAATCACATTCATTTATGTGAAAAGATTTATTCTCTTTTCTTCTTTCAAGCATATTCAGTCTTTGTAATTATGCATACGGTAACAGTAGTTTCCCGTATGCATAGAACAGGGTTGCGTCTTGTGTATATAAAGGCAAATTGTGAAAAGTTGTGCCTGATATGGTGCACAATATCGCATGCTATTGGCGATCTCCAAAGATAGGTTTCCTTCTGCAGATATTCCGCCCCCTCCTCGATTGGAGAATTCGGATTGGAACTCGGATCAAATCCGAATTCTCCAATGCCTGGAAATATTAATGCAAATTGGTTATTTTTATCTATATTGTCCATCCGTGGATTGGGAGAAAGTCATATTGGCCAAAAACCGTTCTTAATAAATCATGTAATGGTTAGATACTAGCTTTTCCTAGGGCATTTTCCAACCTGATTAGAAAATCAGAGGGTGGACGGTAAAGGTCTAAATGCCGTCCTCCTTTCCTCTAGAAATAATCTTGTGTAATAAAATATTCTTGGCAACTTGAATGCTTGCTGTCTATTTTGTAAACCCTCCGTTAAGTTAATAACAGTGTTTTCCTAATGTGGATTTTTCTCTCACACAAAACACGCCTGCTTTTTTTTTACTGTATTATATAAACTGTTTCTTAACCTCTTTGGGGTTTCCCCTAGTTATTATTATTTTTTTAAAGGAACTCTATTGTCTGTCAGCAGGCTTCTTAGAATAATAAGGATAAGAAGAATATGCCCGAGACAGATAATAGGAATCTTGTGAATGCGTGGGAAGGAGAAATTTACAAGAACACTAAGTGAAAACTGGCACGTTTGCCCCCATTATCACCACTTAATAACTGCTAATTACTTTAAAACTAGGGTCAGATACAGTAAACTAATAAGCATTTAAATAAATTGCCAGTCACTTAGCTTCTACCAGCTCAACTAGCTTAAATTATATATCCCTTTACAAATATGTAAAAAGTAAAATTTGTTTGGCAGAGAGAAGGCGAATCTGATGGTTTGTACCTTTAGCTGCTAAATAAAACTGAAAACCATGTTCTTTAAAGGAAACAAAAATCAAAGAGCCCTTAAGTTTTTATTGGCTGATCTACTTGAAACGTTGATTTCTAATTCAGCTTTTAATTAGATTGAAGATTGAAGATTTAGCAGTAACCTAGAGCTGAAACTCACTAAAAGTAAAGATAAGAATTAATAGGGAATTAAGATTTTCTACTACTTCAGGCAGAAGAATAACAGAATAGAAACGAGGCCAAGGTGCGCCAGAGAAACTAGTATTTTACTCAGGGCGATGGAACATGGGAAATCCACTTGAATTTTGGCTTTTTGCGTAAAGTCCAGGTTCCAAAACACCTGAAGTGTTAAGACTGTTTTAAGTTTACCAACGTGATTATTATTTTTTTGTCTTTGACTCACAACGTGTCCATTTCATTTCAGGAGTCTTACTTCCGGCTTCCTTGAGAGGGGGAAAGGTATTTTAAACAACTATTTTAAACACCTCCTGACCAGCATCACTTCTGAGTTGCAAGATTCACCTCCAGCGACCCTCAAGCGCTCGTGGGCTGTGAGTGAGTTTCAAGGAAGAATCCAAAGGCTTCGGCGTCCACCTGTTGCGCGAAGGGTGTGGTTGGCAGAGAGAGTGGGGCGCAGGCTCCCCTATTTCCTCCAGCAGGTCGGTATTCAGCCTCGGAAGAATTTCATATTCTTTTCCCCGTCTCGGTGCATGAATGAAGGACGACCCCCACCCCCTATATATACATGCATTCTATTTTCTCCTATGATTGCACGCATATTTTAAAATAAATGCGGCATATATTTAGGAACCAATCTCCTTATATTTTGCATGTGTAGACATACTGACTGCATCTTTCCTTAGAACCCCACATTTGCTTGCTTAGAGGTTTATTTATTACCTTCTGGAGGGCTTATTCGAGATCCCCTTCCAGTTTCCTAGGGCCTCTTCTTCAAAAAGTAAAAAACGAAAAATCCGCACAAGATTGCGTCTTCACACAGCGCAATCCCGGACAGGTTTGCTGAGTTCCCCGATGAAATTCAATTTCACGGTGCAATTCTACACAAGCCGGCCTGTGAAATGAATTTGGACTTGTTTCTGAGTAAACAGGCACTGGACAGTCGCCGTTCATTCGCCTCGAAGATGCAGCAATTTATAGGATAATATGCTGGCCTGCATTAATGAACCATTCTAGGCCGAACAAACAACTCCCATGAAGGCTCAGTCTTGTATGAACGAGGCTATTGTCTCAATCGCTCAAGTTGTTGCTAGATTTCCCCCCAACCTCAAATCCAGGTGACCTCCTTGGCTTAAGATCGGCAATGGTAGCGTCCTTGGCCTCTACTCAACCTATATTTGTAAACCGCCCTTTAGAAGACTTTTGAAAGGCGGTAGGAAGATGCTGATGAGGACTCTCACGAAGGAAGAAATAATGTATGGCTTCGAAGAGAAAGTCACAGAAATAGGCAAATACCTCCCCCTCTGTGTTTGATTTAAACCCCCATCATGTCCAACCAGAATGATTAATGCCAAAAGATTATGGGAACTGTAGCCCCAGCTATTTGGAGAGTACCAGATAGGTTACCCATGTCTGGAGGAAAGCCATCTCCTCGGACAATGGAAGGGGATCGTCACTTCCTTCTGATCTACCCACAAACTTCAAGCAAAAACTGCGCTGAAATGCAGTTCAGGCGAAGCACATTCAACTGGAAGTGAATGACTGTTTATTCAGCAGAATAAACTAACTTGCTAGGAAGTACGCTTAGGGGCGCAAGCTAGGGCTGGGTTCCTACTCGAATTAAATCATAATAGGTTTGTTCGGGTTTGATTAGGCATTGTGCGAACCCAGCCAGGCGTGTCTTCTTCAATAAACCACGATCGCTCTATGGCTTAGCGAATGAATCTGGCCTAAAAAGAATAACTTCTATGGATTTTAACGCGTTTCGTTATATTGCTGGGCCGATGTAACCAAGTCACGAAGATTGGCTTTCAACAGCTGTGGTGGGTGACGCTAGAATAAACCACGTCGGAGAAAGTTTCCGCGGCTGATACATTGCCCCAGGAACAGCTGGATGATGCAGGAAACCGCGATGGGGAACAGACCCTCCGCGGCGAGCTGCTTCTGAACAAACCTGGAAAACGTTAGCAATTAAAAACGAAGCGCTTTGCCTTAGTCGGATCCACAAATCGGAGTGAAGATTAACACTGCTCCGAAACTCAGCGCTCCCTAAATGGAGATCGCTGAATCTTTCAACGAGCGCGCACACAGTATTGCTTGCTGATTTGGAATATTTGCTGTGGACTCCCCCTTCCCCACTGTTCAGGTTCATAACAATGAGTAACTGCTAATTAATTAGCTGCCGGTGGGATCCACTGTCTGTCTCACCTTAAATAGTTTTAGTTCTTCAATCAAAGACCAACGAGGGACCCCTTTCGCTGGCTGCGGCATTTAGTTTCAAACGGTAGCAAGACGCTTTCTCTTTCACATGTTCATTTGACAGGTACCAATTAAAATTAAAAAATTATATAGTACAAGTAAATAAGGGACATTTAATAAACACCTAACTTCAGTAAGGAGCAGGCACTGACTTTACTAACCCAGGGGTTCCTTTCTTTGCAGAAACAGGCAAGGGGCGAGGCGAGGTTATTTCTCCAAAAGATGAGGAGAGTCGTTTTGCCTTTCGCCCACTGTGGAAGCATTTTGCTTCCAGTATTGCCATCACTGCAAGTAAATCACTCTTGATATGCTTAAATTAAAACTTCCTGCTTTTATTTTGGCAGACGAAGACATCTGGCTCTGAATCTCTAATGCCCAGGTTCCTTTTATTTTTCTGACAGCGGTTGATCACGGAACAATTCTGGAAATTGTCCACTTTTACATGTGTACATGTGTACCTCAAGGCGTTGTTTAAAGCAAACTAACGCGAACTTCCCTTAAATTTAGCAAAGTAGTCTCATGGAATTCTGGGAAAGGTTTCTGTGAAGTTTGGACAGATGGGGGTGGGGGGGGGGTGAGACAGATAGCCTAGGGGTTATGGATTAGCCTTAAAGTTAGAATACCTTTAGAATTAGAAAGGAACACTGCTCCAAGTTTTTAAAATAGCTATAGTTACTATAGTTGAATAAACTAACCTTTTTAAAATTTTACTAGTGCATTTTAAAACATAAATAATAATACAGTCCTTATTTTCTCTTCTTCAAAGTATTTCCCTGCCAGATTAGAAAAAAATAAATCACACAATAAAAACATAAATAAACTAATACTTAAATTACAACCCTTGTTTTTTACATTTAAAAACCATGGAAGGTTTTTTTTAAAAAGTACTGTTGCTTCTATTAAATTATATTTTTTAAAAACCTCAGCTGGCTCCAAAAGAAATAACAGAACAACTCAGTTTATGTAAATCCATAGTTCAGAAGATAATTTCATTTTTTAAACAGTATGTTTCTTGTGATCTTAGTTTGAAGCCAAGTTGCATGACTTCAAGGGACACTTTCAAAACAGTTCCTGTGTTGTAAATTGACAAGAATGTTATTCATATTTTTGTATGCAATATACATTTTAAAAAGTCAACCAATATTCTGTTAAAGGATTCTACTCACGTCAAGTTTCTCAAATGTTTAGAAATACTATGAACATGGACTAAAATGCCATCCTTTAGTGGAAGAAGGGATTGGAAAGAAAGAATTCCTATATCATTAGACTAAGCGCCCTTGAACATAGGCCAGAAAAAAAGTTCTTAACAAAGATGGTAGAAAATCAAAATCAAAACAGTACATTTTCTGTGCCAAAAGATAATGAGTAGTAACCTCCAATCCAAAGTGATAGATAATTAGATAAATGTTTCTAGGAACATCCTGGAAATGGAAAGTTTATTTTTCCCTGAAGGGGAATTTGGACTAGAAAGCTAATGAAAAAGAATATGGAATAAAGTGGAGGGAGTAAAACAATGTAAATTGTCAAGTGCAGATATGGGGAGCAACATGGCATATCTGACTCAGTTTATTGAATGCAGGAACTTTCAGAGGTTGAAGTCCTAAACTTGAAGATGAGACCAGATTTAGGGGTAAGATTTAATCCAGGGGGAAAAAAACAGGGCTTAATTCCTGTTCTTTCTAGAAGCATTATATCAAGAGGGTGGAAAAGCAGTAGGGGTGGGAAGACACACTCTGCACATCAACAAAGGCTTCAGTCCTATGCCGTCTACCTTTGAGCTGCCATTGAATTTTTCCAGGTGGCTTCCTGAACAATTTCTACTTCTTGTAGTAAGTTATTTATAGAGCACTTCAGTGTACCTGGTTGTTTGACATAGCAATGAAAACCAGCAAAACAACAGAGCTGTGCCCAGAGGCATGTTCAATCTAGATGGGCTGGGGAGGAAAGGGAAGTTTCCAGGAAAGATATAAACAAATGCAGTTAGCAAAAGGCAAGTTTCATTCCAGCAGGGAGAAATGACTTTGGTCAGAAATAAGTGACATATCACATTTAAATTGCTTGGATCATCATTTGTCTGGATTTCTCTTAGCAAAACAAAATATACTAAAGATGTCCATTGTCTCTTAGGCAACCTTGAAAGATTACCACAGGCATCTAAGTCAGTTGAAAACCAAGTCTCAAAGTAGAATAGCATCCAGGAACCAAAAGTTGCTAGGGCAGAGTTTTTTCAACCTTGGCAACTTTAAGATGTGTGGTTTTCAGTTCCCAGAACTCTCCAGCCTGCTTGCTGACTGGTGGCAGCCTGCAGCCTGGGGAATTCTGGGAATTGCAAAACACTGAGCTATAGGCACTCTCCCTTCTCATTTGGTACCATTCAGGCAGGTTTGCAATGCCTATTATTTCCAGCTGGGTAGGTCAGTTTGGCCCTATCCTCAATCTGATCCTCGCCATCAAGATTGGAGTAGTTATTTTTATTTTCAGCATTATTAATTTTACTGTTTTTCTTGAATTTTTGCACCAATTCTTCCATTAAGAGTCTTGAAAGCTTGCACATTATTTTGTCATTGCTTAACTGTTCATTAAAATACAAACACTGCCTAGTAACCTTTTCCAACCTAGTATTCTCTGGTTGAATTGGACTGCAGCACTCATCATGATCAGACAGCCTGAAAAGCAATACCCCAGTTTCTAAAGGTCTTGAGGAGGGAAACTAATGAGATTTCCTCCTCTGGCTGCTTGAGCATCAGAGGTGCATTACTCAAGAGCTGCCAGTTTTGCCCCCAAGAGGACTGCCTTTCTCCTCCTTAGATCCATGTGCCACTGCTTCAGTCATGGCCCTGTGAAGTTTTAATGCTTATCAAATGGACTCCAGGAACAAGAAGTTCATGAGAAACAGACCATTTCCACCTGGGAATGGGGCTGGGGGGGGGGAGAAAAGGAGAGAAAGGGAACCTGGTGCTGATTCTTAAAAAAAAATGGTGGGGGATGAGGAAGAAGAGATAAATATTCATCGAAATATTTTATTTAATCATGTGCAAGCTATTCCAGCTATTCAAGTTAAGATCTGTCTCTCTAATTGTACGATCGAAGGACAGCATAGCACAATGGGCTGTAATTTATTTCATTGTAAAAGCAATTGCTTTCATTTTCTAAAAAGTAACCTTCCTGAATAAAGTGTTGTACTCTGTTTCTTTTATCATTTTTCTCTTGGTTTAGGTTATATTAGAGGTTGCCAGTAGGGCATGCAGGGAAGAGGATCAAATAGTAAGTAGAGTGCTGTCCCATAGACTCCTTACTTGTAAATAATTGTGCAGTAATTGAAATGTTTGCCTCAACTCAGATAGATCTAAGAGTGTGCTGAAAACGAAACGGCAGGCAAGGCAGATTTTATACTGAGCAAAATGCAAAAAAAAAAAAAAAGGTTTTAAATCCACTGACACTTGTTGCAGTGGCCTCAAATTTTTGATTCATTTTTGATTCCCATTCTGCAGGAAGAATTGGGGACTCTTTCATCCCACGGAGGAGAGGCCAAACTGACTCAACCCTCTTTGCCTACAATGGAACAGGGAAGTCTCGTCTAAATTTGCGGCCTCAGATTTATTTTTGAACTAATAAACTCAGAATAACTTCTAATTTAGAAAAGGGCAATTTATCTCTCTCTCATTAATTCCTAATCTGCATGTCAACTCAACCCTCGCCCCCCCCAAAAAAAAAATTAAAAGAAAGGACAACAGTCTTTGTTAGTGACCGACTCTAATACTGATTTGTTCCA
Organism: Coluber constrictor foxii; assembly: GCA_038048745.1. Taxonomy (NCBI): domain Eukaryota; kingdom Metazoa; phylum Chordata; class Lepidosauria; order Squamata; family Colubridae; genus Coluber; species Coluber constrictor. The sequence continues at coordinate 70,783,067 of CM075961.1, forward strand.
TTCCTATACCTCCCGTTTTTCCCAATTCCTTCCTAAGGCTTTGAAAACAGCACATTTCTGTCCACATTCCTTCAGCCCCTTCCTTCCAGATGTCCTGCATTATAACTCCCATTACTCCTGAGGCCGTGGACCTGTTGTCTCGGACAACGGGAGTTGTAGCCCAATCTTTTGCTGGCTCGAGGAGGGGGCTGTTCTGGACTGGTGTTCAAGGGTGACTGTGTCGGAATCCTATCATCCCGATAAAATAACGGAGATTACAACCCCCTCCCCCGAATTGGGGGGTGGGGGGTAGCCGCCCCGAGCTTGCCTCCCGCCCCTTCGCCAAGCTAACCAGCCTCCCCTTACCCGTCTCCTCCAGCCTCGTCCCGTGGCTCAGAGTGCTCGAGTTCTGCTGGTAAGTCGAGTAGGAGGTGCTGTGGTGGTGGTGGTAGAAGGCGTGAGGGCTGCCACCGGCCGCCCCGGGGTAAGGGGGATATGCCAGGGGTCTGCTGCCGTAGGAGGCGGCAGGAGGAGGAAAGACTCCGCTGTCGAGCGGGGTCTGCTGCGGAGGCGGCGGCAGCGGGTGTAAGGCTTGGAGCGAGTAAGTGGCCGCCAAGGTAGTCGGATGCTGCTGCGGCTGCGAGGACTGGGGTTGCTGGTGGGGAGAAGACGGGGGGCCCAGCCCGAAGTCCAGAAAAGCCGCTTTAGACGGGTCCGGAGGTCCCAGCAGGCTCTCGGCTAGAGAATTCATCGTCATCATCAAAAGATCTGCGGGACTTTCCGCGGCAGGACGAGGAGAAAGCCCAGGCGCCGCCGCCACCGCATCCACGACTCCGGCCACTACCGCGCTTCGAGAGATCGGCGGCGGCGACCACTATCTATGTTGCCGCTGCCAGACAGCTTCATGCTCAAGCAGCGCCGCCTCCTTAGCCCGTATCAAGGCAAAGGGAAACTCCGACGTCTATACTGCCACCTGCAGCGGCTGCGGTTCCGCCGCCTCCTCGGGCCCTTCAGTCGCTCGCGTCCAAGCAACGGCGCCCACTCCTCGCCTTCTCCCCCAAGCTCCCCCCGAGCGCCCGCTTTTCTCCACGCCTGGTCCCACTAGAGAGGAGGAAAACCACCGAGGGGATGTTTCTCCCCCACCCCTCCCGCCTCGCCCCCTTCTCCTTTCATCCCCGAGCCCGCCCCTTGCCGCCTCCAATTGGCCCGCCCGCGGCATGATGTCACGGAGCCCCTGGGGACCTCCCTTCCAAAGCTTCAGCGTCGCCAGCCGGGCGAAAAAGCCGCCGCTTTTCCCTCTAAAGGTCCGCCCACCAAGCCGGCTAAGCAACTCCCTCAGCCGCCTCCCACCCCAGGGGGGAAGACAGAGGGAGGATAAGAGGATAGATTGGATGGGGCACAACAGGTCTGGGCACGTCTATTTTTCTCACCTATATTAGAGGGAAAGGAGGGGAGGAAGTCCAACTTCAAATGTTTGTCAACCCTTGGACTAGGCGGAGGACTATCTAAAATTCAGGGGAAAACGATACAGTAGTTAATTAATACCGATGGGGGAGGCGGAGGAAGCGAGTGTCTAAATATGAAACGACTTTATCAACAGGTTTAGACAAGTCCTCCCCTCTCCCCTGGCCAATTCCCTCTAGAAATTTGAAAAGGAATCTAGGTGGAATGTTTGTCAACACATTTAAGATAGGATAGGATGGGTGTTTTTTCCCCCCTCCTAAGAGTCACATATGATGGAATAAATTCAAGAAAAAGGGGATTGAAATCATCAAGTTCTTTTATCAACTACTTCCCCAGATAGGGACCTGGTCATGGGTATGAAAAAAAATGATTTAATCTGAATCTCTATAGTACTGTTCATGGTCCCTGTGTGATCTCTCTTCCTCCTCCTCCCTCTCAATGAATGGTATTGACTCTACTGTTGGATTGCTGGAAGAGGACAGAGGGCCATCAAATTAAGGGTTGCACCAAAGCAAAATTCTTCATGAATTTTGCAAAGTCTGGAAAGGGTTTTCACGGCTAAACAAACTTTGTCCCAGGTAGTAAAGAAGTGTGCATGTGTGACATTAAAACATCTACCTTATTTTTCCTGAATTCTTGTAGAACAGGTTAAGTACTGGGTGATAAATCCAGTTTCAAAAAGAGAAGGTTAGACTGCTAATGAGCCATCAGCTTGAAAGTTCTAATATAGATCAGTATAGTCTGTCAGCATCAGGGGGGAAAATGCTATTGCTACAGAGAATTTTTAGTGAGAATAGAGACATGACAAAAAACAGTAGAACAGAGGAATGCTGTGGATGTAGTATATTTTATTTTCAACAAGATCACCAATGAGATTCTCATTCGGAAGCTGTAAAACAGTACCACTGCCCACATGAATTTGTATCTACCTGCCGAGAGAAAACTTGCTCAAAGTCACAAAGTTGTGTATGGAACAGAGTAGGAAAGAGAAGAATGAAAAAAAAAATGGGAGGAAACAGTCTCATCCTTTTGCATGCTAGTAATGGTGTGTATGTGTGATAGGCCATGTCCAGCCATTTTGTGGATGGGCTTATAACAAATCCTCAGAATTCCAAATGTATTCACAGGCCTAAATTACAAGAAAAAGATTTTTTTAATAGTGAATGTTGATTGTCAGCTATACAAGTTTCCATATGGACTGTTCCTCATTGTACATGTTTGTGCAGTATCTGGGTGACCACCTATCAAGGTTACTGCAGTAATTAGTCTTTCACATGAATTGAACCACATGAATTTTGAAATGTGGTTCTCTACCAAGACCTTCATAATTTCACTAACCATCATCCATCTCAATCTAGACAAGAAAATTTAGGCAGACTTTATTCCAATTGTTTTAAATATCTTTCCCAAATCAAAACATAATCCAGAATTTGTAGCCTTACTTTTGAATCTCTAACATTAGCCTGGCATACAGAAATTTAGCAAAGGATTCTTGGCAATAAAACATTTTTTCTACAAAACACTTCACTTCATAACTTTCTGCATAATAGTTATTGAAGGAACATAGACAGAAAACCTAAAGACACTAATCTGATTCTGGTACATAAAGACTTCTCCACAATTTCTTTGATATTTTTTTTAAGCATATAGTATTATGTGAAATGCAGGATATAGCTGTAATATGTTTTCTGTCCCACGGATAGAAGAAGAATTGGAATGAAATAAATTGTTGCAAACTGGTATATTTTGAAAGTACCAGACTGCCCATCTCCAACATTCATTTTAAGCACAATCATCTCTCTGCAATAGCAAAGGAAGCCTCCAAAACACAAGCTTGGTTCCCAGCCACTGTGCTGTCAAACTCATTATTTTAAATAAAAATGCAATAATTCTCATCTGAAACAGGTAGCTGTCTGACAGTCTTGGCTGCTGAGCATTAAATGAATCCTGCATGTAAAGGGAAGATCGTAAGGAGATCATACAAAGACAGCTGCTCAAAACATACCTATTATTATTCATATCACTGACTCAAAGCCAAAATCAACAATGGGATAGGAAGAGATTATAATTGTCTTAGTTGTTTAAATGAACTCCAAAGGAAGTTTGTTTAGTCCTGAATGAACTTTATCCTCTCAGTCTTATTCGTATATCTTTTCATTGATCAAACTTTTAGTCTTTGGATTGGTTAGCTTGCAAGCTTAAATAATATAATAAACATATGTCTGGATTCAAGATTACTTATACAACTTTCTTCTGAATCCCAGACAAGAAGAGAATCCCAGGTAGGTCTGTGCTTAAAGGTGCTGAAATTGCTTCTCTGCTATTGTTGTTGCTGTGGTGCTGTTCTTGCTATTTGTTCAAATGCCATCCGGTGCACTGGGTTTGGAAACAAGTCCTGAGATTTAGTACTGATTGGAATGAAATTTTGATTAATATACCTACTCCTTGAGTGATGGAATGATACTATTTGGCTTCTTTTGGTATCATCTCAGAGCAATTTATGAGATTTCTTGGAAAACGCTTGACACAAATAGTTCCCTAAGATGTACTATAAACACATTACAATATTGTTCCCTGGGAGTCAAGCTATGGTTTCACATGTTTCTATCCATTTGAATTATATGATCTATATCTGGGAGCTTCTTGAAAATTCTAGCTGACCCAGCTCCATGAAAGGCACTCGGGATAAATGGGATTCCAGGTCTAGATTAGAAACCACAATCCACAGTACAGTGTTAGCAAGAACAACCAAGAATACTAAGTTGCTGATTTGGAGACAATATTAGCTTGTTATCTCATGGCCCAGAAATAGTGAAGGAGAGTTTACTGTGGTAAATTTTTAAATTGCTAATCTGATAAAAAAACAACCTAGTTATATTCTAGTTTGGACTTTGAACTAAGAGACAAGTTCTGGAATAGTTATTGAGAAGCTGGTTCTTAATTACTGGTTGTATATAATTTAGTTCCTCCACAATGTATGCAAAGGCCTCTTGGAAGAAAGCCAACAACTGGGCTTCTGGATTCTTGTCCATCCATGAAAACGGGTCAAGGGAAGTGGGCCAATAGGCATTTGTTTGTCAATGCTTCAAAGAGGGAAAATTGTGTTCAGGAGAGTTTGCAAGGGTATTTGCAGAAATCAAGATGGTGCCCATTTTTAAGCATATAATACATATAAAAAGAGGTGGGGCTGTAAATATGTAGGTATTACCTTAATTTTTCGGCTCTATGGATAACCTGGATTGTTCCTCAATTTCTTTTAAGACAGGAGCATATAACCCAAGGGTTTAGAGCCCGTAAAATCCTTGAGTTTTATCTCTCTAGAAGGAGTAAATGATTAAATATTAGAATAATCATATGAACTACATTTAATTAATGGAATGCTTATAGAATTCAGATTTAGATTTAACCTTGGCTTTTTGCTTGCTTATATTTTGAAGTGTGTTTATCACTCAAAGCTGAGTGCATCCATTAGTCTGCAAAACAATTATGTGTTACAGACCGAGTACTCTAGAATATAACTAGTCTCAAACCCAAACTTTTCTTTAAAAAACAAAAAAGCTCTAGAATGAATGGGAACTCACTTCCTGGCTTTTTCAGGTAGAATTTAATTTTCAGATGTTTTCCAATCAAGTCAAAATCAAATTGTGGAGGAAGCAACACTGGTTGCCTCAGAGAACAGATAGCCATTAGATAATTGAGTGATTCTTCACCAACATAATTTAATGAGCATTTCTATGAAAACTTCAATGGTTAATTACTCCACATCTAGCTACTTCCCTATGTGCCATCATCCTCCAGTTTTAAAATTAACTAGTAATTTAGAACCTAGAAATTGTCATGCAAATATTATTCTCTCTTTCTCAGTTATACAGCATTCATGACTCTTTAGACTACATAAATAGCTATTTATTGTTCCATTTGCCTATTTTGGTCTAATTTTTTCAATTGTCTGTTTTGAAGTTTGTTTTTTGATGGGAGGAAAGAAAATTTATGGTAACCCATAAAAATATATTAACTCTGCCAAATTAAACCATTGAGCAGCTTTTCTGTTTTGAAACCAGGGAAGAGAGAGAGAGAGAGAATCGCAAATTGGTTTCCTGTGTGGGAGAAATGAGAATAATTCTGTTGTAGTATTCTGTTAATGCTCAATTGATTAAGAATACAATTATATCATCTCTACGGTTAGTAAGATGATGACAAATAGATGTTTAATTGTGGCAGATAAAAATGACATACTCTCCCTTAGATAATTCCACTTTTTCGAAATATTATTTATTTTCTCTTCTGAAACTTTCTCTTGCTCATACTTTTCATAATAATCTTGAACTATTTTTTTTATCCTCATTTTGGTAGTATAAAGTTCCTTTCTCATCTACCAACCTATGTATCAATTTCTTCTCTTTCTCTGTTTTTAGTTTGTAATGCCAACCATCTTCCTGGTTTATTTGCGTTTTCAAAAAAAGTTCTGTTTAACATTTTTTAATTTTTTTGTGCAAATTCTTCTTTCTCTAATAAATTTATTTTATGTTTTACTAGTTCCATTTTATTTTTTAAAATCTTCTTGTTTGGTTCTTTCTCGTTCCAGTCTCTTATGTTCTTCTGCTAACTTCTTTTTCCCTGTGTATGTTATAGGTAGTCCCTGAATGTATACCTTGGCAGTGTACCATATATTTTGTAATGAAGTTTCTTCTTTCTATTCTCTTTTTTTTTTAAAGTCAATTTCTTTTTCCATACTTTGTCTTTTAGTATTGATTGATTCAATGTCAATGTCAATTTTCTTTTTTGTGCTTTCCATTTAACTCCAATTGGATTATGGTCTGTCTAGGTGCTTGCTTCTATTTTGATTTCTTGCACATTTGACTTTAACTCCAGCGACATCTATATCATATCTATTCTTTTATTGAAAAAGTTTTACAAGTACAAATTTGTCATTCCCCCCCCCCAATTTCCCCCCCCCATCCCCCTATTCCCCCCTCCCCACCCTTGGCTTCCCTTACAAAAAATATTATTCTTATTCATCTACCAATATCAAACAAAAGTGAAATCCAAATCAGGTAACATATCAGATATTTCTCTCATCTAGTCTACCCCCTTTCAATATTAAAATTTTTCTAAATATCAACCAAATAGTAATACTAATTATCTGATTTATCAATCCCCCTCATTACATAATAAAATCCAAAAACATAATTTTCCCCAATTACTCATCCCTAAATTTAAACTAATCCCTAAATAACATATTCTGTATAACATTCTATATCAATATATCAATCACTATTCCACATCTTAATTTACCTCCTATTACTTTATCTCCTATATAATATAACTGTCAACTCAACTTAATCTTCTTCAACCAAATACTAACTGATACTTCTTTGTTTGATATTTATTCTGCACATAATCTATCCATTTCTTCCATTCCCAAACAAAAGTTTCTTGGATCCTATCTTTTAAATACGCTGAAATCTTTGCCATTTCTGCAAAACTAGCCATCTTCAAAGTCCATTCTTCAATAGTAGGTAAAATATCTTTTTTCCAGTATTGTCCAATCAGTAACCTAGCTGCAGTAATCATGTATAATATCAGTCTTGTGTCACTCGATGAGCAGTCCTTAACTATACCCAGCAAAAACAATTGTGGAGAAAATTGAAGCTTCTTCTTCAAAACATTCTGCATAACCCATCAAAGTTTAATCCAAAAAGCTTTCACCTTTCTGCAAGTCCACCATATATGATAATATGTAGCATCTAAACATTCACAGGGGCTACTCCTCAGTCCTGGTCCTCCTTGATCTCTCAGCGGCTTTTGATACCATCGATCATGGTATCATGCTGCGTCGGTTAGGGGGTTTAGGAGTGGGAGGCACCGTGATGCGGTGGTTCTCCTCCTTTATCACTGACCGTACGCAGTCCGTGTTGACGGGGGGGCAGAGGTCAACCTCGAGGCACCTCACTTGTGGGGTGCCACAAGGATCAGTTCTCTCGCCCCTCTTGTTCAACATTTATGTGAAGCTGCAGGGTGAGATCATCCGTGGTTTCGCAGTGAAGTGTCAACTGTATGCCAATGACACGCAGTTGTACATTTCTACCCCGAACCACCCCAATGATGCCCTTGCCGTAATGTCCCATTGCCTGGAAGCCATACAGATCTGGATGGGGAGAAACAGGCTCAGACTCAACCCTTCCTAGACAGAGTGGCTGTGGCTTCCGGCGCCCTGATATAGCCAATTGGTACCATCTTTGGCTATTGGGAATGAGATCTTACCCCCCTCAGAGAGGGCTTGCAACTTGGGCATCCTCCTGGATGCACGGCTGTCTTTAGATGATCATATGATGGCCATGGCCAGGGGTGCCTTTTATCAAGTCCGCCTGATTGCCCAGTTGTGTCCCTTTCTGGATCGGGACGCCTTACGCACAATCACTCACGCCCTTGTCACTTCCCGTCTGGACTACTGTAATGCTCTCTACATGGGGCTCCCCTTGAGGAGCACCCGGAGGCTCCAACTAGTCCAGAATGCGGCCGCGCGAGTGGTTATGGGAGCGACTCGTCGCTCCCGGGTAACTCCCCTCTTGCACGAGCTGCACTGGCTTCTGGTGGTCTTCTGGGTGCGTTTCAAGATGCTGGTCACCATCTTCAAAGCGCTCCATGGCTTAGGACCAGGTTATTTACAGGACCACCTTCTGCCACTGAATATCTCCCACCGCCTGATACGCTCTCACAGAGAGGGCCTCCTCAGGGTGCTGTCAGCCAGACAATGTCACGGGTGACCCCCAGGGGGAGAGCCCTCTCTGTGGGAGCTCCTGCCTTATGGAATGAACTACCCCCGGATATAAGAAAGATTCCCGACTTCCGCACCTTCCGTTGTTGTTTCACCAAACCGGCCTGACTGAATAGATTAATTTTAGTGGGTTTTAAATTGGTTTTAATGGGGTTTTAATAAGGGGGTTTAGTAATGGCCAAATAGATTTAACTTATTTTAGTAATTTTAATTTTTGTGTGGATTGTTTTAATATGGCTGTGAACCGCCCTGAGTCCCTCGGGAGAAGGGCGGTATAGAAATGTAATAAACTCAAACTCAACTCAAACACAACAATCTTCTAGTATTTCCTCAATCCCCCACTTCTTTCCACTTGAACTATCTAAAAGTACCAGAAAAAGTAAAAGCTATGTTAAATGAACGAATCAATGATGCAATTGTCAGACGTGATTAAGAGACAAAAGAGCAATAAAACACCAGCACCAGATGGGCTGCCAGCAGAATTCTATAAGTGCTTACAAGATACTCTAGGCCCATCAATATTGGAAGTTTATAAGTTTATAAGAATTTATAAGAATAAGTTTATGAAGAATTGATTGATGTGGAGGTACCAAATTCATGGATGGAAGCAAATATTACTTTGATTCCAAAAGAAGACTGAGATTTAATGCAGATAAAAAACTACAGGCCCTTATCTTTACTGAACACTAACTACCAAATATATGCTTCAATAATGGTAGAGAGACCAGAAAGGTTTCTAAATGAATTTATACATCCAGACTAAAATGACTTCCTTCCTAAGAGAGTCATTCTTATATTAAAAGCAATATAAGAATGATTTTATATATATTGGAATATTATGAAGCACATCCTCAAAAACAAATGGTGTTGATCTTAGATATCATTGATCTTAGATTTGCAGAAAGTATTTGATAACATAAATTGGCAATTTATGTTGTTACAACTAAAATTTATGGACTTTGGTGAGAGATTTATTAACATGATAAAGGCAATATACCATAAACAAGTGGCAAAGATGATGATAAATGGAGATACGACAGAGAATTTTAATATTTAAAAAAGGCACAGGACAAGGATATCCACTATCTCCTTTACTATTTATATTGACATTGGAAGTGTTAAATAGAAATATTAGACAAGATATAGAAATTAAAGATATGGAAATAAAAAAGGAACATTATAAATTACAGGCATTTGCAGACTATTTAGTCTTTATCTTGGAAGACCTACAAGAAAATGAACTTAAACAAATTAGGAAAATAGAAGAATATAGCGAAGTTGCAGAACTGAAAATAAATAAAGAAAAAAAAACAAAATAATAATTAAAAATGTCACAGACACCCAGAAAAAAGAACTAACAAAGAAAGTTAAATATTTAGAAATTCAACTAATGACAAGGTGTGTAATGATTAAAGAAAATAATTATTATAAACTGTCACAACAAATTAAAACAGATTTAGATAAGTGGAAAAATCTACAACTATCATTGATGGGAAGAGTAGCCACTATAAAAATGAATATTTTGTCAAGATTATTATATTTATTTCAAACAACACCAATAAAACTGGAAAAAATATTTTGAAGAATTAAATAAAACAATATTAAAATATATCTGGCAGGGGGGAAAAAAGCAAGGATAAGTTTGAAAATGTTGCAAGATTCTAAAAATAGAGGTGGTTTTGGGCTATCAGATTGAGAATTGTATTATCAGGCTTTGATACTTACTTGGAAGAAAGAATGGATTGGTTTGAGGAACAAAAGACTATTGACATTTGAGGGACATGATCTTGAATTAAGTTGGCATGCCTTTTTATGGTATGGAAAAAACAAAATACATAGCTATTTCCAAAGACACTATGTTAGGAATGCCCTATTATTAGTATGGGAGTGTAGGAAGTTAGCACCCACCCCTTTCCTAGAAGAATGAAATATTTTGGGAAATATTAAAAAGGTAGAATATTATGTTTCCCTGGATGAGAAATGGAGAAGCATGTTTTAAAAACAAAGCAACTCCCACCTTCCTGCCTCCCCCCCCCACCTCCTTTTGTTAATGGGCCAGAGGCAGAAACTCAATCTTTGACAATGGGACCCATCTGCAACACAATAGCAACAGAAACTCATCACATGGCACCTGGGAAGATTATATCAGCCAGCAAGGCTAGCTAAAACCCTCACCCGTGGGAGTCTGACAACCAATCAGGATATTCTTTCGGGGGCCCAGGAAGTTCAAAGCCAGAGAGAGCATAAAACCTGGGGACTCACTGTATCTCGTCCCTTTTCTGTTCAGGAACTCAAGCCATGTGATCCTGTCCGCCATTAAACCATCTTTCCAAGCAGTCTCCATGTTTCCAGTGTGTTTTTCCCCACTTGGAGCCAAACCCAGAAGGATATTTCTTCCAACAGGAGAAAATTAAAGAACAACATTATTTTAAAATACCGGTCTGGCTTTCAACAATGGAGGCACTGATTTATCCAAATGTTATTGATATAGAGAATGTAACCAGATATAAAGATATTTTAAATGAAAAAGGGTGACTTAAAACTAAACAGGAATTGAGTGATCAAGGGAATAAGAAAACATGGTGATCATATATGCAGATACAATCTAGATATGAGAAGGAAAACGCATGGTTTAAATAAAGAATTAACAGAATTAGATCAGATGTTAACAGGGACAGATGAAAAATTAATAAAGAAAATATATAGCTATTTGTTAAGTATTAAGTTGGAAGATGAACTAGTAAAAGAGACAATGATAATATGGGCTAAAATTTTTGGCCATTCAATTGAGTTACATCAATGGCAGAAATTATGGGATAGAAATTATAAACTAACAATGTCTACTACATACAAAGAAAATCTTTATAAAACGTTTTATAGGTGGCATTTTCCATCCACAAGATTTGCAAAGATGTTTAAGGATAATTCTGCAAAATGTTGGAAATGTCACAGGCACCTGGTTCATACTATCGTATGTGGTGAACATGTCAAAAAGCGAAAAATATTGGACAAAAATACATACATGGCTGGAAAAAAATGATAAAACAACATATAGACTTGAACTCAGAAACATTTTTATTGGGCATTGTACCCGACAAGTATAACAAAGGAAATGTATATCTGATTTTACATCTATTAATGGCAGTGTGAAGAGTATTTGCACAACAATGGAAAAGTAAAGAGATCCCAACAGAGGAAGATGTGATTAGAAAAATATTAGAATGTGCAGAAATGGACAAGCTAACACCTACAATTAAGGAAAAGAAACTGAGTATTTTTTTTTGACTTCTGACTTATTTTATCAATAGCTAGCTAACAAAAACAGGAGCTAGAAACGGGAAAATATATGATCAATGATAAAAGGAAGACGTGTAAATTAAACAAATAATATGATTATTACTGTTATTAATATTAATATAATTGATATTAATGCAGTGAATATTGTTGTAAACACTTTGATTATTATTTCCTAAAATGATTTGATTTGGAATTTTTATATGCTATAAAATAAAATAAAATAAAAATTTTTTTTAAAAAAAAATGGCATACCCTCCCACCAACATACCAATTAAAGATCCACTCATTTTACTCATGCAAAATCAGGGGTAAAAGTGCCCATGTTTTACATGCTTGATATTTTGTGTATGAGTATATCTACAGCCCACCTGCTCTAGTGCATCTGAAAGCAGCAATTTGTTATTTGTTTGTTTATTAAGGGTATATTCTTCCCCTCTAACTATCAAGCGACTCTGAGTGGCTTACAGCAAAATAACATTAAAATGGTAAATATTAATAAAAATCAGTTAAGGAAGAACCAATATACAACAGGGTGGAAATGACATCTTTAATCCACAAACCAGCTCTGGTATGGGAGGCCTCTCCTACAATTCCCAAGTTGTTCCTGATGCTTTAAAATTCTGAAAGTTGAAATCGTTCTTTTTTTAAAGGATGGCAGGTAGAAGAATGTGAGTTGTTTGATTCTATTTGCAGTGCTTTTATACTGTATTTTGTTCAAAAGGTGTCATTGCACTCAATGACTTAGGGCATTATAGGTAGTCCTCAGGGGTGAGTTCTACTTACCTTTACTACTGGTTTGTATTGCGCCGGTGCATGCACTCTTCTGAGCATGTGAGAAGCTTCTGCGCATGTGCAGATCACCTATGATAACCGGGTCAGTGGGCGAATGCTCTCATCAGTTTTACTACCGATTCTTGGTAGTAAAGTGCGCTTACTACCGATTCTTGAGAACCTGTCTGAACCAGGGGCAATCCCACCACTGGTAGTCCTTAACATACAACCATTTGTTTAGTGACTGTTCAAAGTTATAACAGCACTGGAAAAAATGACTTATGACAGTGAGGGGTCCTTGGTGTTCTCTGAGCTTCCTTGTTTTTTGCAGATGTTTCATTACTCAAACTAGATAACATCATCAGAGGATAATATATCTAATGTCAGCACTGAGTCACAGATAGTCTCTTTTATTAGTATTTATTATTGTTTTTCATGTTTATGACCATTGCAGCATCCCCATGGTCACATGATCAATATTCAGCTGATTCATATTTATGACAGTCGCAGTGTCCCTGGGTCATGTGATCACCTTTTGTAGCCTTCTGATAAGCAAAGTCAATGGGGAAGCCAGATTTACTTAACAATCATTTATTTATTTATTTATTATTTATTTATTTAGTCAAGCATTTTATGACAGATACAAGTGTATACATAATTATAAATACATGAAAAGGATACAAATAAAAGAAAACATTAGGACAGGGATGGTAGGCATGCTGGTGCGCTTATACACGCACCTTTACAGACCTCTTAGGAATAGGGTGAGGTCTACAGTAGACAGTCTAAGGTTAAAGTTTTGAGAATTTGGGGAAGAAACCACAGAGGAGTAGTGCATTCCAGGCATTGACAACTCTGTTACTGAAGTTGTATTTTCTGCAGTCTAGTTTGGATCAGTTTACCATGAGTTTGTATCTATTGTGTCCTCTTGTATTGTTTGGGTTGAAGCTGAAGTGTTCATTGGCTGGTAGGACATTGTAGCAGATGATTTTATGTACTATGCTTAGGTCAGACCGAAGATGGCGAAGTTTTAAGTTGTCTAAGCCCAAAACTTCGAATCCAGTGGCATAAGGTATTTTTTTGTGAGCAGTGGAGTGGAGGACTCTCCTTGTGAAATATCTCCGGACTCGTTTGATTGTCTGATAAGCAGTGTGGGTTCCAGACAGATGAGCTGTATTCAAGAATTGGTCTGGCAAAAGTTTTATATGTCTTAGTTTGCAGTTCAATATTACCGGAGGAGAAAATATGCAAGATTAGGTTAAGAACACTTAATGCTTTTTTAGCAATGCTGTTACAGTGAGCTCTGGCACTTAGATCATTTGAGATGAGTACTCCATGTTGCTAGCTTGATAACTGTAATGATTTAACAACTGTGGCAAGAAAAGTTGTAAAGTGGCACAAAAAATCACTTAACAACTGTCTCACTTACCAACAGAAATTTTGAGCTCAACTATGGTCAAAAGTTGAGGATTATCTGTATAGTGATCGAGCCACACATATTTGTATCTGCACTACAGAATATACCAGAAAAACTGTTGTCTACTCATGATAAATCCACTGTGTGCAATCCATGATCCAGAATGAATTTGAAAAACAGCCTTGCTATTCGAAGTGAGGAATTATGTTAATGAGCTATCCTTTCTATGAAAATGAAAGAACAGCCTAGCTTTGCCTCAGTCTGCTGTTGCCAGAGCAATTAAATCTTGTATGGTGTTGAATTTCTTTGTGGACTGCAGGCACCACATTCAACAAGGGAAGGCAGGCCATGGCTCCAGGATTTGATGTGATAATTGCCCAGAAAAGCAACCAAGAAATAGAAATCCAAAACTCCAACCTCGTTTTCTAGGAGAAGAAACCAGCTGCCACCTGAATGCATTGCAACCTGTCCATGAGAAGACCTTGGATTGCCAAGGGTTTTTTTTTTTTTTTTACCCTGGGCAATGTGAATTTATGAGTTTGGAAGCTGATCAGCCAGAAACTACTAACACATGCTGTAGACAAGAGAAAATTTAGTTTAGTTCACCTTTGAAGGCAGACTGATCTTCTCCAAATTTTGCAATGCCATCTTTCACTGATACACATATATAGAGTTGGGATTCCTTCTAGACTTTTAACTGAAAGAGGAAGTGGCAGCAATGGCCAGGACGACCTTTGGACAGGTTCCTTTGTGCACCAGTTGCATTCTTTCTTTGACAAGGAGACCTTTCAGACAGTCACTCATACTCTAGTCACTTCACAATTGGACAATTGCAATGTACTCTATTTGGGCCGCCCTGGTTAGAAATTGAGCAAAAAGGATTAAAACTAGGCATCCTCCGGAAATGATCAGTTGCATGGATTTTAGCTCAAATATCTGACTAGCTTACATCCAATTATGAAGCTTAATGAAGCATAAAGATGACTTCAGCAACTTTTAAGAACTGGTTCAAAAAGACCCAGCAAAAGGGACAATACCAGAGGCCTAAAACATGTTTGCCTATACAGTTTACTCATTAAATTATTAATTACTCATAGGATAATAGTGGACAACATACAAGATTATTTATAAGAAAATAACATCTTCCCTGTGTAAGCAAAAGGAAATAAAGGAAAAACAGAGGTAGAAAGATAAATTTCTGATTGATAAAACAGTTTTGGAGAATTGCAAAAGCTGGAAAACCAATTTGCACACAGTCTGGTTGGTTACAAAAGGCATTTGATTCATTATTACATACTTATATCATGTATCATCATGAATATTTGAAAACAATGTACCGGTATGTAAGAAAAACATTAGAATGTTTATAGAAAAAAATAGTAACAGAAGTAGCAGAAGATGGAATTAATGGTTGGAAGTGAAAAATGTGGGCTTAGAAGAGGCATCTTCCAGGATCACTCATTATCATTTGTCATTGCTATTATTCCGCTTTCAGTCAGGGGTGAAATCCAGCAGGTTCTGACAGGTTCTGGAGAACCGGTAGTGGAAATTTGAAGCAGTTCGGAGAATTGTCAGCAGAAATCTTGAGTAGTTCGGAGAACCGGCAAATGCTACCTCTGGCTGGCCCCAGAATAGGGTGGGAATGGAGATTTTGCAATATCCTTCCCCCAGGAGTGGGGAGGGAATGGGGATTTTGCAGTATCTTTCCCTGGAGTAGGGTGGGGATGGGGATTTTTCAGTATCCTTCCCCTGCCATGCTCACCAAGCCACACCCACCAAGCCATGCCCACCAAGCCACGGCCACAGAACCGATAGTAAAACATTTTGGATTTCACCACTGCTTTCAGTTATTTTGAATAAATCAAATCTTTAACAACAAAACTTGTTTTATAAGGATGATCTGAAACTTTATAGAAAGTCAGAAATTGAAATCCTGTCATTGAAAAATACTGGAAGAATTTTTAGCACAGATTTAGCAATAGAATTTGGCCTAGAGATATCGGGGCAAAATCACAAACAGTAATGTAATTGAAATATTAAATGGCCAAACCATTGGGAACAATGAGGACAAAACTACAAGCACCTGGGCACTTTACAATTGGATAACATTAAACAATTTAAAAATGTGATTAATAAAGGATACATCCAAAGAATAAGAAAACTGCTAATGACAAAATTGAATAGCAGAAGCACCATCAAACTCTCCAATATCTAGGCCATACCTGTGGTACAATGAACTGGTAGAATAATTAACTGGACATAAGCTGAACTAGGCAGTTTGTATTGAAAAACAAGAAAGTTAATGACTATTCACAATTCGTTACATCCTGTACTGATATTGCTAGATTAAATCTATGTGCAGAAAAGGAGACGAAGATTAAGTTCAAGTCAAGCAAACTGTTGAAGAAGGAAAGTAAGCATTGGCCGATTACATAAAAGACAGCATCTATGCAAGTTAAAAATTGGAACTTTCTGAATTTGCAGGAAACAAAATCATGAATATTGAAATAAAGTAATAAAAACATGAACAGAACGGTAGCAAGGAAAACCATTTTACGTAGTCAGTTTTTACAAGAGACAGAGGGGAAAGTGGATAATGATAAAATCTGGAAATGATTTACATCTGGAACATTTAAAAACAGAAACCAAAAGGCTTGATGTGGACTGCTCAAGAGCGAGTTATTTGAATTAATGTAATCAAGTCAAAAATTAAAACATTATGAAATGATTTAAAGTGGAGATTGTGTAAAGAAGCAGAAGAGACAGTAGATCAAATACATTTTAAAGATTGCATAAACTGATTATAAACAATAACATAACAGCCAAAATGATTTACTGGAACACCTGTAAGAATAACCATGTGCCAGTAATCACACGTTGATGGGAGCAAAGAATTAAACTAGTCAACAATGAGCAAGTTAAAATACTGTGAGGTTTTCAAATACCAACAGATAAAGTCTTGTCTGTCATATCAGATTTAAATGTGGTTTAAAGAAGAAAGTATGGATAATTGATGTGGCACTACCAGGAGATAGTAGAAGAGAAGAGAAAGAAAACAAAAATTGAAGTTGAAAGATTATAGTGGTTATCAGCACAGCAGTGCCATATCAAAAAAAAATTTGGATGGAACTTAAAAAATCTGTGCATTGACAACATTTCAATTTGTCAATTATCAAATATCAAATTACTTGGATCCTCACATATACTACACTGATATATGCAGTATCCTGGGAACTTGATGTGTATGAAAGCCAACACCAGTAAAGAACTGGCTGGTATGATTTCATATTTTTATGTATATACAATAATAAAACAAATAATAGTCACACATATATTAAAGGAAAATGCCCAAACATACTTCTAATCAAGAAAACAACATAAAGCAAAGATAATATATTAGGAAAACTATTTGCCTCAAATGACATTCATTAGAAAGAATTTAAAAATGGAGACAAAACGCTTCTAAAGGGAGAAAATGTCTATCTCTATGTGTGTATATAAACATTTTTTTTATTTTTTATTTTATTTCGAATTTATATACCGCACCTTCTCCCTAGGGACTCAGGGCAGTGTACAGCCAGATAAAAACATACAATACAAATATTAAAAACAATTAAAAAGAAATATATTAATTTGGCTCCAATTTAAAATAACAAACCAATAAAAAATATTTTAAAATATATATAAATTAAGCCAACCCGGCTTGTTTAAAAAGGAAAGATTTTAGGGCACAGCGGAAGGCACCGAAGTCTTGGATTGTCCTTATTTCTGGGGGCAGCTGATTCCAGCGGGTCGGTGCCCCCACAGAGAAGGCCCTTCCCCTGGGGGTCGCCAGCCTACATTGTTTGGCTGATGGCACCCTGAGGACGCCCTCTCTGGGGGAGCACACAGGTCGGTGGGAGGTCATCGGTAGTAGCAGGCGGTCTCGAAGATAACTAGGTCCTATGCCATGGAGCGCTTTAAAGGTGGAAACCAACATCTTGAAGCATACCTGGAAGACCACTGGAAGCCAGTGCAGCTCACGCAGGAGCGCCAAGTGGCTCCTGTGGTTACCTGCACGGTCGCATTCTGGACCAGTTGGAGCCTCTGGGTGCTCTTCAAGGGGAGCCCCATTTAGAGAGTGTTACAGTAGTCCAGGCGCGAGGTGACGAGGGCGCGAGTGACTGTGCACAGGGAATCCTGATCAAGAAAGGGCCGCAACTGGCAAATCAGGTGAACCTGACAAAAGGTCCCCCTGGCCACAGCCATCAGGTGTTCCTCAAAGAACAGCTGCGTATCCAGGAGGACTCCCAGATTATTATTATTAATAACTCAAACTGATAGAACAGTTAATTTACAAATGAAAAAAAAATGAAAAGCTGAACAAAAGCAAAATTGACACTTTCCTCTTCTTCTCGAGATCCTAAACAAACTTCTTGCCAAGTGCACAAATACTATATATACAGCACTGTGCAGATAATTCTCTGCTTTGAGGGTTTGAAAAGTTATTTCCTCCCAGGATAAATGGATTGTGTGAAAAATAAACTTTAGAGTTTCATAAATTACAAATGTATTGTACAGGAAATAGATATATGCATTCTGAATAATAAAAATTAGGAAATGCAGAAATGTTTTTACATGAAAGCACATTCTTCCTCATAGGTAGGTTGGTTTTTTTATTAATTGATTGACAGATAGATTATAATGCTTTGTAAGAGGTAATAATCCCCAGCTCTTGAATTGATGGCAGTGAGGTACTAATAAAAGCCACCTGAGCCTATGTTGAAAGCTATGCTTTCATTTCTAAATTAGAACAATTAACTCTTAGGCATCTTGGATTAGCCTTGTAGTATAAATCATTAATTTAAATACTTACTTAAGATACTCTGAGTGTGTCCTTTCAATTAGAATTTACAGAGGGACCCTTTTTTAATGTAGGGTTTTATTTTATTTATTGATAGCTCATACACCTCTTCCAAATGGCTAACAATTTTTAAAAAAATGATCAGAACAAATTTATATTTTAAAAAAGTCAAAATAAAGAACAAATAAGGAAAAATGAATAATTTAGTAACAGCCCGCCTTGAATCTACATTTTATCGTAGGGGAAAAATAGAAGGAAGGAAGGAAAGAAGGAAGGAAGGAAGGAAGATGACAAACAAATATAGAACATTAGTAAATAAGAGAGAGTCTAATTTTATGTGTAGGCAGTTGAACATGCTGGAAGGCAGGAGAAAGCATCTTAAAATACTAATTCTAGACACTCATTGAAAGACAGCAGCAAAATAACATCAACTGAACTGAGGATCAATATATTCATACTAGATAAGAGATTTATATCAATCTCATATCAGAAATGGCTAGGTTCTAGGAAGTAATTTAGCACCTTATATGGTTAATTATTCTTATAATTGGAATTATTCATTTTCTGCAAAACCATAGAAGTATAGTCAAGTCCACATCGATACAGGAGCTGAGCTTCGTGAGCTACAACAGCAGCAGCAGTAATTGAATTCTAAATAGAAGTTTAGGGGGGGAAAGGCTAATATTGCAAGTATGTAGCTTCTAAGTTTTCTTTACTGAACATCTGCCATGCTGGTCCCACTTGCTGGAATTGCATTCAGTGTCCCATTTTGCAGATATATACTGTAGACAGGTTCAGTGACTTTTGATCTCATTCTTCTTACCGACATAAAATTTCAGATTACAAATTGAGATTCACATTTTGAAATATTCCCCTGTGCAACCCAATCCATTTTCACTACAACTGAAAAACTAACATGTCATGGAAACAGCCAAGTCAAGAGATGACTAGGTTTCTATCAGGAGGTCTTTGTTTTAAGGATATACATGCTGCCAGGTGCATGCATTGCCTATTTCAGATCAGGTCAAAATTTATAATCTCAGAAGTAAACCAAGTCTAAAATCAGTGTTGTCTCCTGAAGAGGTTATTGGCTAGCCAGTTGGGCCTCTGAAAGGCCCTATTTTCTGAGAAAGGCTTTGTTTGTCTGTCCTCAAAGTGACTACCAGCAACAGTGACTTAGTAGCCGCAGCTGCCATTTTACTTTCACACAAAATCTCAGGCCTGAAAACCTGAAGGAACGCATTGCAAGAAATTAAAGATATCTTTGCATGTTCAGAAAGATCCCATTTTTATTATTCCACATACTCTACAATGTTATAAAGCCCTTTTACAGCTTGTCCCTGATTATCTGCAAGGACGTATCTTCCCACTAGTGTCACCTTAACCTTAACAATTATGCCAGGAAAAGATTTTGTCCTCTATTCTGGGAGATCATGGGATGGAGATGCAAACAAAGCAGGGAACTGCTGCTTTAGAGTCATTGGATTGTAGAATGACCTTCCACTGGAGATTTGTTTTCCTTCAACATTATCTATTTTCTAATAAAAGCTCAAGCGAGGAGCTTTTCTGAAGGACGAACACCTATGTTTTGACTGAATCACAAGTTTCTTGATATTTTTACAAAGGGCAATAGGAAAGAGCCTTGCAATATCCATCCATTCAATTTCTTTAAATTCAGCATCTCCTGAATAAATGGAAAGATTGGGAGGAAGTGACAAACATTTTACATTTAAAACAGGCAGGATTTCATAAAGGCTATATTAAAAATCAAGGGCTATGTTATTCTGAAGGTCTTAATTCAAAAGTACACCAATGGATTAAAAAAAAACTTTACATGTCATTCATTGATTTCGCTTCTCCCTTTGATTCAATTGATATTCCCCAATTATGGAAGAAAGGTCAAGAGACAGATATTGATAGATTTTGTGTATGTGTGTGTGTCAGTAGTGGGTTCCACTTACCTTCGCTACTGGTTCGGAATCAGAAGCGTGCACCACTGGTGGGTTCTTTTACTATTGGTTCTGTGGGCGTGGCTTATTTTGTGGGTGTGGCTTGGTGGTGGGGTAGTGTGACTGGGTGGGCGTGGCCAACTTTTTTTTTTTACTTTTAAAAGCATCTTTTCTACAACCTTAAGAGGTTGCAGAAAAAAATGCTTTTAAAAGCCTCTGACGATTAGGCAGTTCAGCTGGGATCACCAGAAGCTTTTAAAGGCATTTTTTTCTACAATCTCTTTGGCTGAAGAGGTTGTAGAAAAAAATGCTTTTAAAAGCCTCTGACGATCCCAGCTAAGCTGTGTGATCATCAGAGGCTTTTTTTTTTTACTTTTAAAAGCATTTTTTCGGCAGAAGAGGTTGTAGAAAAAATGCTTTTAAAAGTAAAAAAAAGCCTCTGATGAGGTGGGCGGGGTAAGTGAGTGGCGACCGGGCCAGGGAGTGGTTCGGGGGTGTGGCCAGCCAATGTTATTACTGGTTCTCCGAACTACTACAAATTTTTACTATTGGTTCTTGCGAACCGGTGCGAACTGGAAGCAACCCACCACTGGCATGCATGGCGCTTCTTCACATGCACAGAACCTTTTGCACATGTGCAGAGCATCCGTGATGATGTCCGGGCAGATAGGTGGAGCCTCCTGCAGCCACCACTACCAATTCGCCTGAATCGGGGTGAACAGATATAAATCCATCACTGGTGTGTGTGCTTTTGAGTCAATGTTGACAACTATCTGGAGTAGTCCCTATAGTTTTCTTGGCAAGATTTTCCGAAGTGGGTTATCCTTGCTTTCTTCCTATGGTTGAAAGAGAATAACTGGGACAATGTCACCCAGCTGGCTTCATGCCTTACAAGAGAAGAAAATTTATGGTCTCCTAGATCCAGCCTTCTATCTTAATCACTGTATCAAGTTGGCTCTCATTGATAACTGCCTCTCACTCAGGCCAATAATCAAGCTGCATTCTGATATTACAACCAAACTGAGATCAAGTTCCCATGATTTTTTACCAGATCCTGTGTCACCGGAGAGAGAGGTTAAATAGGATTGTTTACTCAGCTCTTTTTAATTTAATATTTATTTTGACATTGCTAAGAAATTACCACACTTTTTCTCCCCCTCCCTGAATGGATATAAAACCTTAATCCTAATGTATCCCAGTGATATGGATCTTATATTCTGCATTGAGGGTTTTTTTAAAAAATCAAATTGACCAACTATTACAGGGGTGTCAAACTCAGGGCCTGGGGGTCGGATCTGACCTACAGGGTGCTTAGATCTGGTCCGTGGGGCCACCCTGGAAATAGGAAAGGACCGGCCCGCTGTGCCTCTGCCAATGAAAACGGAACTCGGGTGGGCCACACACAGCCCTTCCAAGCTCCGTTTTCATTGACAGAGGGTTGCAGGAGGCTGTTGTATTTGAAAACGGAGCTCGGAAGCCTGTTTTCATTGGCAGAGTGCTTGGGCCACCACAGGCCCCCCAGAACAAGTGACATAATGCTGGCCATGCCCACCCAAGCCATGCCCATCCTGGCCCGCCAAGGTTGAATACAACCCTGATGCAGCCCTCAATGAAATCGAGTTTGACACTCTTGAACTATTGTAAAAGTTACAAATTGAGGATGAACCATGACAAAACAAAGGCAGTGGCCTTTGGCAGAAGAAACATTAAAATAGAAACTCAGTTAATGCTCATGTCATAGAACAATGCCTTTCCTTTAAAAAGTAGCTTTTTCCATCAGTCCTTAGGTTGGTTTTTACTCTATAGGATGGCAGTTTTTAATACTTGTAGTCACTTATTTCATGCTAAAGTGATAGCTTGGATATTATATGAAGTTCAGATCAGTGATAGGTTTCAAAAACTTTTACTACCGGTTCTGTGGGCATGGCTTGGTTGGCGTGGCAGGGGAAGGATATTGTGAAATCTCCATTCCATTCCCACTCCAGGGGAAGGTTATTGCAAAATCCCCATTTCCTCCTGATCAGCTGGGACTCGGAAAGCAGAGAATAGATGGGGGTGGGGCCAGTCAGAATTTTTACTACCAGTTCTCCGAACTACTCAAAATTTCTGCTACCAGTTCTCCAGAACTGGTCAGAACCTGCTGAAATCCATCTCTGGTTCAGATCTTAGGTTGGGATGAGTGCTCAGTTGGAATTTGATGTGGAATAATTTCTTAAAGAAGATTCAGGGCCTCCCTCAAATACTTTTGCTGCTTATCTTAGGATGGAAATAAGATTTCCTCAGTTGTGGTTAGATTTTCCTGCTAAGGCTAAGGTAATGATACAAAATTTGAAAGTTTTTATTTATCTAAATCTTGTATTTAATCTTGTCTTAAATGGGTAGAAAGCAGTGGACCAAATTCATGTTTCCTACCTTAGAGGTATTGCCTGCCTCCTCAGGAGAACTTAGTCCTTGGAGCAGTGAAAAGAAATGCACTTTTTGAATGAGATGCTTGTGGTATAAGTTTCAAAATTTTCCTCTTAGTGTGATAAAAAAACCCACAGAAGTTCTCCCATTATTTGGTCAACATCATTAATGCTTCATGGAGACAGACTTTTAGATTGCTTCAGACCATATTTATTGAATGAAGGCTCAGGGCAAAGAGCCTCTGCTCTCGTTATGTCAGTCAAGTGGAGATTATCATTCATTAAATCCTTCACACATCCTATTTATGGATGAAAACAGAGGGAAAATATTGATGGTAAACACATCTAAGGAATCAGATGCTGAACTACTAAACTAACGTCCTTCTGAATATGACTCCAACTATTAGCAATCAAATTGCTATCTTTCTCATGCTGTACTTCAAACTTAGAATATTTTCAATTCTCAACTTTAGTATTCATTTCATATTAACTCAATTTTTTGCATGACTTTTCATAATCGTTGTTGCTTATCTTTCTCTTTTTCCTATTATTACTGTATTTTCCTGCGTATAAGACTACTTTCTAACACTCAAAAATCTTCTCAAAAGTCGGGGGTCGTCTTATACGCCGGGTCTCATTCTCCTGTAACCAGGCAGACCAGCCCATAAAGCTCTGACAAGCCGTAAATGGCTCTGAGGAGGGTCGTCTTATACGCCCAGTCGTCTTATACACCGGAAAATACGGTACTAATTGCATTCTCTTTTATCTTATGTAATGTTAGAAATATCCTACTGATTTGGAATAAATAAATGGTATGGGTTTTTTAAGTTAATAATTTTTGAGCATGGCAATTATAAATAAAAAGGCAAAATACAGGTAGTTGTAGACTTTCAGCAGTTCATTCAGTGACTGTTCAAACTTACAATAGCATTGAAAAAAGTGACTTCTGATCATTTTTCACATTTATCGCAGCATTCCCATGGTCAAGTCATCAACATCTGAATGCTTGGCAACTGGTTCATGTTTATGACGATTGCAGTGTCCTGGGGGTCACATGATCAGCTTTTGTGACCTTCTGACAAGCAAAGTCAACAGAGAAGCCAGATTCACGTAACAACCATGATTCTAACTTAACATTTGAAACGATTCACTTAATAACTGTGGCAAGGAAAGTTTTTTAAAATGGGGGCAAAAGTCACTTAACAATTGTCTTACTTAGCAACAGAAACTTTGGGTTCCATTATGGTTGTAAGTCAAGGACTACCAGCACTGAAACAATAAATAGATTTTTGCTTGGAAGAAGTTGGAGAAGTAATGAAACACTTCTAGTGGGAAATTGGATGTAAAATTAACCAAACTTGCAGACATGGCAAAACTGATCAGTTTTGAGCAGACAAAAAAAAAGATACAGGCTTTTCTGAAATGCTTGAAATGTTATATGGACTTTTTATTGAAAAAGAAAAGATTGAACTGGTGATTTAAGGATTTGGAAATTTTAAGACAGCCAAAGAGCATAGAATAAGATGGTAATTCCTTGACAAAAAGAAGGTAGAAGGTGTAACTGTTTTTTAAATTTCATTCTTTTTTTTCTTACTTTCCCTCTGTACATATTTGCTATATTGAAAAATTCTAATTAAAACCAAGCAGTTAAACATCTGATCTTTCCTTCCATGACAGAATGAAGGTGGGAAATATACCATGTTTTTGGCGGCAGGAAGAAGGAAAAGCAAGTTCCAGGTAATAAACCTGCACAGACCTTCAAAGATAACAAAAGTCCAGACAGCTATAATTATGTATTAGCAGTAGAACCAGAAAAAAAAAAGAATGAAGGAAAGAAAGAGAGGAGGAAAAGAGCAAATGAAAAACCACAGTAACAATTGCAAAGGCCCGAAGCCAAGTACAGAAGCTTCAGTTTAATGGAAGCCCAAGGAGGAGTTAATAACAAGACAAGAGAAGACTTAACAGACAGCTTGGCGTCTGGCCTCCCACACATAGCTGAAGTCCTGTTCACTACTGTAAGCAGCAGCTCTGGCGGCAGCAGCATTTTATGCATAAAAAAGACCAAGGACAAAAATCCAGATGGTGGAGGAAGACAACTGTTTCATCCAGGGGATTACCTGTCAATATGTTTCCTACTTTGCAGAAAAGAGTCACCAAGCAATCTTGATTTATTTGACCCTGATCTTCATGCAGATATCGTTTTTGCTTCAGCAATAGTACACGTGACTGCACTAGACCCTCTGGTTTGAAGTACACAAAAACGTGGCCTGGGTTTGAGCGACACCCTTAGCAAGTCAGTGGGAGAGCTAATGCAGGGGTGTCAAACTCAAGGCCTGCAGGCTGCATCCTGCAGAGTGCTTAAATCTGGCCCACGGGACCAGCCTGGAAATAGCAAAGGACTGGCCCGTGGTGGTTCTGGCAGCCAAAATGCGGTATGGGGGGGCATTCCCCATTTTCAGCCTGGACAGCTTCCTTCAGCACCCTTCTGGCCAAAATGGGGTGCAGGGGCCATTTGCAGTCCCCCTGCACCCCGATTTATCCAGCAGGGTGCTGCAGGAGGCATCTGTCCTGCTCCCCCTCCCCCAGCTGGCTCATGGAGGAGAACAACAATGCTGATTTAGCCTCGGAGAAATCCAGTTTGACACCTCTGATCTAGTGGAATCTGATCTAGTGGGATCAGATCTAGTACATCTGCTTAATATATGAAACTCCAGTTGGATTTAACTTTGATTCGGCTTTTCTTGGCTTCTCCTTTTTATGCCATCTTAATCTAGCCTGCTTGTTTGTTTATTTATAAAATTTATGTGTTGCCTATCTGACTGTTGAATGACTCTAAGCTCGATTTACTTAATTGGTGGTTCAATTTATGGCCCAAAGGCAGAAAAATGGATTAATTTGATATTCAAATTAAAGGAACTAAGTCAACACAGGCAAGATGAGCTTTCCATTGTTTTTCTTTCTTAACACAGGGTGACTAAGAAAATTCAATTGCTGCGGTGGCTTGATGAAAGATTGCATCCTGAACACAGAGCAAAATTGGAGTAGAAAGATGCTTGCTAAACCCCAAAGGTAGAAGATTCATAGCAATGGTGTCACAGTCCCAAAGGCCATCACTCCAATAATTGCCTAGATGTCAGCTAGCTGGATGCTTGCTGCCATAAAATAGCAGGGGGGGGGATCTGTGGGGAAGTTTACATTGCAGCTTTGCAGCTGCAGTTACTTTCAAGGTCGTGTCAGTTTGCTCTGGTATGCAGAGGAATCAGGAAAGGAGGAGTCTGAAATTCCAAATGAACTGTGCGAAAAGCTCAAAGAAGCATTAAAAGCTGATGAATGGCTTACTACTCACAAAAATGACTGCGCCATGCTTGAGTTGGGACCAATGCTCTCAAGCTTGAGAGACACTGTATTAAAGGGCACCCATGACTCTAAGTCAGCAGGACAGTTTGGATTTGTAAAAACCCTGCACTTGAATTAAGAGGCAGTTTTGGTGGCCTTCTTAGAGAAAGACATTGAAAGCTATGTGGTCAGCTGACCAGTCTGCGCTCCAGCAAAGAGGCCTCCAGGGAAACCCACAGGGCTTTTACAGACTATGGCTAATCCCCAAGCCCCGTGGAAAGGAATATCTATGGATTTTATTGTGGAATTGTCTGAAAGTGGGGGGAACACTGTGATTTGGGTTGTTATGGATCTTTTTTCAAAGCAGGTGCACTTTGTTCCCTGCCCCAAAATTCCCTCCACAACTATGCTAGCTAAACTCTTTTTACAGGTTGCATAGTGCACCTCAGTGCATTATTTCTGATAGAGGAGTGTAATTTACATTGTAGGTTTGGCAAGAATTTTTGAAGCTGTTGGAAATGGCCCCAGGCCTAAGCCCCAAACTATCACCCCCAAATTAATGGAGCTTGTGAGACAACTAATGCTGGCCTGGAACAGTACCACAGGTGCTACATTAATTACCAACAAGACAATTTGGCTGACCTTTTGTCTTTTGCAGAGGTAGCATATAACAATTCTGTGCATGGGGTTCACCCCATTTAAGGTGGCCTCTGGGCAGAACTTTGTAACTATGCCAGAACTGTCCCAAGAGAAACCACACATACCCTCCTTAGCAGACTGGATAGCCCAATTTCAGAACATTTAGCCAGTTACTCATAAGGCACTGGAGGAAGCATGTCAGGCACATAAGAAACAAGCTGACAAAAAATGTGTGAAGCCAAAAGATTTTCAAGTTGGTGACAGACTTTACCTCTTCACGAAGTACTTACAGTCTACCCAACCATCTAAGAAACTTAGTCCTAAATACATGGGCCCATTCCCAATCATTAAAGTAATTAACCCGGTCACTGTGCAACTGGAGTTGCCCAAGAACCTAAAGCGTATTCATCCTGTATTTCACTGCAGTTCGTTGAAACCTGAAACTGTATCATCCCTTCACCCTATACCTGACACTCTTCCTGTACCCACTCTGACTGAAGGGAAGCAACATTTTGAAGTTAAAGAAATTTTAGATTCCAGAAAACATAGCGGGAGGATCCAATATTTCATTTCTTGGAAATGTTTTCCCCCTGCGTAGTCCAAATGGGTAGATGCTAAACATGTCAGTGTGTGTAAACTCCTCTAGACTTTCCATAGAAAATATCCCGACAAACACTAAAGGGATCGCTGGTTTTGGTGTGATGTATTGTATGTTGTAACTGTACAAATTTGTATGGCTAATGCCTCTGTCAGCTAGATGGGTGCTTGCTGCCATAAAATAGGGGGTAGAGGAGAACTGTGGGGAAGTTTCCATTGCAGCTTTGCAACTGAGGTTACTTTCAAGGCCATGTCAGTTTGCTCTGGTATGCAGTGGCATCAGTTTCCTAGCTACAGGGGGCCTGAGATATATACTGTTATCTGTATCTGTGCTGATCCCACTCTGTGCCTCAGAGCTTGCTTGAAACCATTTGCATTCATTTTTTTTCCTAGTAAAAATACTTTTCTCTAAAACTATGAAGCCAAGGTTTTTTTCTTTTCTAGGAATTGAACAGAGGCAGCCCTGAAACTAGGAGTCAACTCTCAGTAGTTATGAGTGAAGGTCCTCTCCAAAGGTCTTAAAGACTGGTTACAAATACATAATTAAAAACACATTTAAAAGCAAAACTGCCCCAACAAAACAATAACAATTGCATTTAAAAATATTTGACAGGGTCTCCAATACACTCTTAAGTGCGGACCTGGGAACTGCTGCCACTTGCTCTTCAAACAGCAGTTGTAAGACCAGGAATTCCCCCAAGTGGCACCATAATCTCAAATGGTGAAGTCCATCACTACCAAGACCAAAAGTGAAGAAGTCCCCAATCAAGCTGCATCCACTCTGTCTTGTCAGGACTTAGTCCAAATCTGATCCTCCTCATCCATATCTGGAAAGTCTCTAGATACAGGGTCAGTTGAAAGCATCCCCTGCACAGTCCAGAGTTGTATAGTTTGGTTTCATCTGCATACTGATCAATCCCAAATTTACAGATGACCCTCATCTACAGGTGATTCCTGTAGATCTTAAACGAGAGGTATTAGAGCATCAATGCCCCACAAGCGGAGAACTGTGAATGTGATCTCTCTCCTTCTGATAGTACTGATCGGGATTAGCCTCTGAGAAAGAGGCAAACATGGAAGCACAATGCTCCCATCCTAAACCTCCATAGTTGTCATAAAGTATACCATGGGTTTATGGGATTAAAAAATCACTGAGAGATCAAGAAGCACCTCCATCTGGTTTTGCCAAATGCCATTAATAAATGCAACCAGTGCTGTCACTATATTATATCCTGGCCTTCAAATTCAGGTGGAATAGTCCACTTCCTCCAAAATTCTCTTCAATTTCTACCCAGCCACCTTCTCAACAAAGGGAAGGTTGGAAATTGGATAATTCTCCAGAATGAAGAGGTCCAGGAAGTTATTGAGAAGGAGCACACCATGACCTCCTTCAAAGCCACAAAAACACCCCACACACCCAGAGCAACCTCCTGGGCCATTTTCACAACCCAGAAAGTGCCTGGATCTAACTGACATGTGGCCAAACTTTTGAAGGACATATAATTCCTCTGGACACTGACTATGGAAAGCAGTAAAATTGATACTGTAATACTAAGGAGAGATACAAGATGTGCAGGAGGAAATGGGTGAGTAGCCTTTCTCAACCAGTGAATTTTAGAATTACTGGGCTTCGATTCCAATGATTATCACCCATGGGAATCACAGATGGTGGGAATTGAGTTCCATCAGGCTGGAGAAAACTTTAAGTTTTGTTTTCAAGTTTTTCTTCACCTCCTATTTCTTATTCTAATCTTTCTTTGATATTGCCTGGCAATAATTGGGACCAGCGATTTTCTGCTAGCAGCATTTATTATTATTATTATTATTATTATTATTATTATTATTATTAGTTAATCGGTAGTGAGATTCACAGTCTTTGAGGCTGGTTAATAGCTCAGCAGCTCGAGTCCTAAACAAGGACCTAGGAATTGTTAAGATATCGTCGGAGGATGTAAGCTGTTCCGAGTAAGGTGGTTTTTTGTAGAGTCAAAATGTTCAAGTCTGGTAAATTTAGAATTTCTTAATAGCGGGGTAGCCCTTTGGGTATTGCTCCAAGGGCTCCAATTACAATCGGAACAACACATGATTTCTTTTTCCATAGTCGCTCAACTTCGATTTTCAAGTTGTTGTTGTTGTTGTTGTTGTTGTTGTTGTTGTTGTTGTTGTTATTATTATTATTATTATTTATTATTATTCCCTGGACCTACTGTTCTTCTGCTCTTGGGCCAATGTGTTAAGCTGACTTGGGTAGGTGGGAGCGGTTATAATTATAGCCCACATCTGGACACTTTTGAGAAGGTGTGGATGTGTCAACAAAAAATGTGACATATTTAATCAATTATTCCAATAATTAACTCCAGCCTTCTGGGTCCATTATAACATGTAAGAGCAGTTCAAAAGGGATTTTAAATCTTTTATTTTACAATGGACTCTATTAAAGGGATGACGAGTGCCAGAAACATAAAAAAACGTAAAAAAAAAAAGAAGCTGAAATTTTTATTTTGTTAATACGGGTTCAGTATTTTGAACCCATTGCTATTTTTCTTCTTCTGTTGCTAATCAACACCACCAGCTATGCCCTTTTATTTATATTGCTGTCAGTTATTATCAGTTATTAGGAGGTACTTGCAACAGCAATACAGTTCCCTGGCAGAATTATAAATGGAAGTGATTTGGGAGCAAGATTTCTATTTGTGTTCCAAACAGAGATGAAAGATATCAAAGAAACTACAAGTATGATGAGGATACGTGAAGAAAAACTGAATCCCTTTTTCCAAGAATTCATTTACTTGTCTCTAGGTCCTTAGAAATAGCACATTTTTCACCAAAGTAGGAGGTACCACACGTAATCATTGACTTACAACTGTTCATTCAGCAAGAGTTTGAAGTTACAAAAGCACTGAGAAAAATAACTTATAACCAGTCTTTGTACTTACTATATTATCATGGTCAGATAATCAAATTTTTGGGTGCTTGGAAACCAGCATTTATTTATGACTGTTGCAGTATCCTGCAATTATATGATCACCATTTGCGAGTCTCCCAGTTGTCTTCTAACAAGTCAATGGGGGAAGCTGGTTTTGTTTAATGACTTGTAATTTACTTAACAACTGCAGTGATTCACTTAATAACCAGGGCAAAAAAGTTGTTAACTTGGGCACAATTCATGTAACAACTGCCTTGCTTAGCAACAAAATAGCTACACTGTTACATTAGGGGTAACAGGAATCATGCGTAGCTCAATGAAGCTATGAGCTATGCCATGCAGGGCCACCGAATATGCCATAGCAGAGAATTCTGACAAAAGATATATGATCCGCTGGAGAAGGAAATGGTAACCCACTCCAGTATCTTTGCCATGAAAAACCCATGGACCAGGGGTGAAATACTACCAGTTTGGGATGGTTCGCCAGAACCAGTAGTGAAAATGCTACTCATTTGCTGGAATCAGTAGTAAAAAAATGCTTTGAAAAGTAAAAAAAAAAAAGTTCTGATGATCGCATGGCACAGCTGATCCTTGGAACTTTTTTAAAAACTTTTTTTAGCATTTTTTTTACTACCGGTTCAGGCAATAGATAATAAAAAATGCTTAAAATTTTTTTTAAAAAAGATTCCAACAATCAGCTGTGACAATCAGCTGTGCCGTGCAATCGTCAGAACTATTTTATTTTTACTTTTTAAAGCATTTTTTACTATGTCTTGCCCGAACCGGTATTTTTGTGTAAAGTGTGATAGTTTGTTTTTCAACTCTCTGTAACTCTGTGAGGTTCCTGCTTATTGCAGTGGCCATTTTGTGTGAAGTCCAGCTGCTTTTGCATTGTGTGTGAGTCAGTTGTGTAGCTTTTGTGTTATTTTTGTGTAAAGGGTGATAGTTGGTTTTCCTGGTCACATGACCACCAAGCCACGTCCATCCAGTCACATGCCCATCAAGCCATGCCCACCCACCAAGCCATACCCACCCACCAACACCCACAGAACCAATAGGGAAAATTTTTGAATTTCACCACTGCCATGGACAGTACCAAAAGGCAAAAAGATATAAGAGGTGGCAAAATTACACAGAAGAACTACACAAGAATGAGCTTAACGTCCCTGATAACCACGATGGGGTGACCACTGACCTCGAGCCAGACATCCTAGAATGTGAAGTCAGATGGGCCTTAGGAAATCTGAGCAAAAACAAAGCTAGTGGAGGTGACAGTATTCCAGCTGAACTATTCAAAATCTTAAAAAACGATGCAGTAAAAGTGCTACACTCAATTTGCCAGCAAATTTGGAAAACTCAACAGTGGCCACAGGATTGGAAAAGGTCAGTTTACATTCCAATTCCAAAGAAAGACAATGCCAAAGAATGTTCAAACTATCGCACCATTGCACTCATATCACATACTAGTAAAGTTATGCTTAAAATCCTACAAGCTAGGCTTCAGCAGTATGTGGAGCAAGAACTACCAGACGTACAAGCAGGATTTTGAAGAGGCAGAGGAACTAGAGATCCAATTGCCAACATACGCTGGATCATGGAGAAAGCTAGAGAGTTCTAGAAAAACATCTACTTCTGCTTCATTGACTATGCTAAAGCCTTTGATTGGTTGGATCACAACAAATTGTGGCAAGTTCTTAAAGAGGTGGGAGTACCAGACCATCTTATTTGTCTCTTGACAAACCTATATGCGGGTCAAGAAGCAACTGTGAGAACTGGACACAGAACCACTGATTGGTTCAAAATTGGTAAAGGAGTCCGGCAAGGCTGTATACTGTTGCCCTGCCTATTTAACTTATATGCAGAATACATCATGAGAAAGGCAGGGCTAGATTAATCAAAATTAAGATTGCCGGGAGAAATATCAACAACCTCAGATATGCAGATGATAGCACTCTAATGGCAGAAAGTGAAGAGAAACTAAAGAGTCTCTTGATGTGGGTGAAGAAGGAGAGTGCACAAGTTGGTTTGAAACTCAACATTAAAAAAAACTAAGATCATGACATCTGGCACTCTAAATTACATGGGGAATAAATGGAGGTAGTGGGGAATAAATGGAGGTAGTGACAGATTTTATTTTCCTGGGCTCCAAGATCACTGCAGATGGGGACTGCAGTTAAGAAATTAAAAGACGCTTGCTCCTGGAGAGGAAAGCTAAGGCAAATCTAGACAGCATACGAAAGCAGAAACATCATCCTGCCAACAAAAGTGCGTATAGTTAAGGCTATGGTTTTCCCAGTTGCAGTGTATGGCTGTGAAAGTTGGACGATAAGAAAGGCTGAGCACCAAAGAATTGAAGCCTTTGAACTATGGTGTTGGAGAAGACTCCTGCAAGTCCCTTGGACTGCAAGGCTATCAAATCGGTCAGTCCAAGAGGAGATCAACCCTGACTGCTCTTTAGAAGGCCAGATCCTGAAGATGAAACTCAAATACTTTGGCCACCTAATAAGAAGGAAGGACTCACTGGAGAAGTGCCTATTGCTGGGAAAGATTGAGGGCAAAAAAAGAAGGGGATGACAGAGAACGAGGTGGCTGGATGGAGTCACTGAAGCAGTAGGCATGAGTTAAATGGATTCCAGAGGATGGTAGAAGACAGGAAGAGTTGGAGAAATGTTATCCATAGGGTCACAATGGATCAGACATGACTTCACAACTAACAAAGGATAAGGATAAGGATAAGGATAAGGATAAGGATAATCACATTAGGGTGGCACAATGGCTCAGTGGTTAAGATGCTGGGCTTGTCAGCTGGAAAGCTGACAGCCAGGTTCCAAGTGCTTCTCAATAGGGTGAGCTCCTGTTACTCACACCAGCTTCTGCCAACCTAGCACTTTGAAAACATGCAAATGTGAGTAGATAAATAGGTATCACATTGGCAGGAAAGTTACTGCATTCTATATTTTCAAACTGGCTACATGATGACAGCAGTGTCTCTCAGATGACACAGGCTCCCTCAGCTGAGAATCAGAGATGAGCACCGATCCCTTGGGTTGGTCATGACTGGCCAGGGAAACCTTTTAAATCTTTAATCCTATTAGATAACTCAAGAAAATTAGCCAAATGACTGACTGCAAGTTCAGACTGCAGCTGAACTATGTACATATCAGGGAATTTACCAGCAAACAATTGGAAATTTTCAAACTATATTTATGAATACACTTTATATATTCTTCAGAGATAGAAACTGACATCTACTTATAACAGGATATTGAAAGTAACTTCCTCATATCTTTTTCTTTTCTATTTTTCTTTAACTTTTTTTCTTGTATATTCTGCATTCTCTTTCTTACTTTTTCTTTTTCCTTCCTTCCTTTATATTGGTTTGGATTAGTTTTTATCTTCACTTTTAATTTTAAAAAATGATGTAAAAAAATCATTTCTCCGTATATATCGTATCTCTTCATCAGAGATGTGATATATCGTATCTCTTCATCAGTCTTGGATTCTCTACCAGAGAATCTACTGGGAATTTGAATGTTCTGCACAACAACTTTGCTGTTCCTAGCATTGCAGTTTTCCTTGTCTACTGCCACAGTGTCTATACCTGGCTGTCCATCTGGATCTGAAAGTCTCTCAGAATCTTGGCTCTGCTATTCTCCACAAACTTCTATGGACTTGGGAAAATCTTGCCTACATGATGTAGATATTCCTGTACACAGTGCTGCTACTTAGTTGTGTTATTCAGTATAAGCTGTTCTTGCATGCATCTTACACTATGCCATTATGCATTGGGCTGTCTCTGAGACTTCTCTGCAGAATCTATACCTTAATTACCTGCCAGTTCCTTAAATGTATAAAGGACCATTTAACCATTGTGATTCCTGTAATTTCAGTAGAAATCCACTCCCAGAATTCTCCAGCCACCATGAGTTTCACATATCTTAAAGTTGCCAAGGTTGAAAAACACTGCCTTAAACAATTTGTAAAATATCTCAAAGTGAAGAATTCCACAGGTTAGGTGCATCCACCAAGAACTCCCTTTCTGTTGATCTCCCTAATTGTGCTTCCACCACAGCTAGGATGGAGTGAAGCTGAATGGAAATTAGACTAGACTAGAATACAAAATAGAATATAAAATAGACTAGACTAGACTAGACTAGGCTAGACTAGAACAGAACAAAACAGAACAGAACAGAATAGAATTCTTTATTGGTCAAGTATGATTGGATACGCAAAGAACTTGTCTCTGGTGCAGAAGTTCACAGTCAAAAGGGACTCCCCATTGTTGAACAGTATTTATTTATTTATTTATTTATTTATTTATTTATTTATTTATTTATTGTCAAGCATATATGAGATAACAGGTAAATGTATAAACATAATTTGAATACATGAAAAGAATAAGTAAAAGGAATATTAGGGACGGTAGGCACACTGGTGCACTTATGCATGCCCCTTACAGACCTCTTAGGAATGGGGTGAGATCAACAGTAGACAGTTTAAGGTTAAAGTTTTGGGAGTTTGGGGAAGAAACTACAGAGTCAGGTAGTGAACTCCAGGCTTTGACCACTCTGTAACTGAAGTCGTATTTTCTGCAATCGAGTTTGGAACGGTTTACCTTGAGTTTGTATCTATTATTTGCTCGCGTATTGTTGTGGTTGAAGCTGAAGTAGTCATTGACAGGTATGACATTGTGGCAGATAATTTTATGTACTATGCTTAGGTCGGACTGAAGTCGGCGCAGTTCTAAATTGTCTAAGCCCAAAATTTGGAGTCTGGTGGCATAAGGTATTTTATTGCGGATAGAGGAATGGAGGACTCTTCTCGTAAAATATCTCTGGAGTCTCTCAATTGTATTTATGTCCGATATGCAGTGCAGACTGAAGAGTCCTGCTTCTAAGGTAGCCTAAAGTTTGTCACCAACATTGAGTTTGCCCAGAAAGTGATCATCACTTCAGCCTTCTGGGCCTGATATGCTCTTTCCTGCAAGCAGCAATTGCTGCATTCTAGACTACATGCATTCCACAAAAGCCCTATGAATTGAATACATGACAATAATCCCACCATAAAGCAAATGCCGTGGTGGTTTATGTGCCTGCATTCTTCAGGTAGTGGGCAGCTAAAGGTGGGCAAAGGCATTCCTGCTTGTAACTATCCTTTAGACTTCCCAATGGAAAGTTGCACCCGGCTGCATTTCAGAGTGCAGGCCTGATTCTTCACTGGGAATCCTATCCCATCCTAAACTGGCTACCTTGTTGATAAACGCTGAAAAAGAGAAGGGCTTTAAATAGGGGAACCACATCCGAAGTTTTCTTGTAAGGTGAAAACTTTTTGGTAAGGTGCAATGCATGCTACTGCCAGAGATATGCAGGAGGAATCAATGACTTTGGAAGTATTTTGCCAGTGGATATAATGGGGGTTCAAAATATCTGGAAGGCACCCTGTTGCAGTGGAAAATAATATTGTTCATAAGCCATTGCCCATGACATATGGGCATTAAAGCAAATTGGAAGAAAAATACAGGTGCTATTCAAGTAAATATTGTCAGAACCTTGTGCTTCAACCATTTTGTGAAATTATTCAGCAGCTGCAAAACAGATGCCCTTCATGCAGGATGGAGCAGGGCAGGTCTAGAAAAGCAAATAATGTCAGAGAAGGGCTTTTGAAAATGAGTTTCTACCCCTTATTAACCTGGACACCTCTGGTTTCTGGCTTGCAAGTGGAACTGAATTTGATCACTGACTGGTCCCAGATTGCCAACTCTGTCCTGCATACCCACACATAATGCATACATATGCCCCCATAACAATAGTTGGCATAGTCCCAAATTAAGGGATAGATTCTACTGTATGCGCCCTGAGCAGTGAGCAAATTGATTCTTTTAAAAATGCTTAGTTAAAGAAACTCATCCCAGGACACATTAAAAAAGAAAAAGAAATTCAGTTAGAGATAAACTCAGTTTCCCCCCTTTTTTTCCAACTGTGAGAGGAAGTATCTCTTAGCCCTGGAGAAGGAAAAAGAGCTAATTTCCAATATGTTTGCAGATTGGAAAGACTCACTTTCTTCTTTTGCAGATCTTGTGCAAGGGGCAAAATGTGAAGCCTAGGATAGGGAAGAGGGTCTGGGAAAGACCCATTGCTTGCAGATCCAACCATGGACCATATTAGGTCCAAAGACCAGAGATTTCTGATGCCTTATTTAAAAAGAAATATAATCCCTTACATCTGAACAAGCAAGACTGTGATCATGTGATCTATGTGTTTACACACTCAGCCTGTGGCTCATGCACTAAGTGTTGACAGGTAATAGCAAAGCCACTTCTTGCAATTTAGGAGTCTTTCATTTGAACTTCATTTGGTTTGGATATCTTTCAAAGAGAACTGTTCTGTGTTAATAAGGACAGTTGAATACTTGAGCTTTGAGTCTTATGTCATAATTCCAAAATATGCAAGAAGCTTGCTATTGCTTTCACACCAAGTAACTGCTTTTGATGCTCACATATTTGAGGTTTGAGGGATGAGGACTTCCATGCCAATAGGCATGGGTTGCTAAGTAGATGCAGCATCTCAAAATTTTCTCTTGCCACAATATTCTATAGCCAACATCTTCTGGATATGTCAAAAGAGACAATTTTGTGGGAAGAGTTATGCAAAATATTGAAGCATGGCAGGAAAAGGTGACCCCATCTCACAGCAGTCCCAGTCCTTACTTGTGACAGCCTATCTTGGTTAATGTCAGAAAATTGCTTTGTTGCCCAGGTTTCCAAAGAGTGACTGATTGACAAGAGAAATAACAATACAATTCTTTCCATAGCAGACCTACTGTAGGCTGTGCTAAAGGGGAGGCTGCAGGAGCCAACACAAATCATATTTAGGTTATTCTGCTGGAAAATAAAAAAGCTGCTGGAATGGTTTCACTTCACTGCCTTTTTAGCTAAGCTTGAGCAAGGCAAACAGCACTCTTAAATCTGAGTGACATACAGTTTTGTACAACTGGATAAACAGTGAAGTATCCTTGGAGCACACACTCACTCCATGGGAACTCCAGTTTCTTTAACTTTTGTGAAATCTAAGCATTCTTTTAAAGAATAAATTTGCTCACCGCTCAGGCACATAGATTTTTCCTCCTTATGGACATAGAGAGTAGAAAAGCATGTTTATTTATTAGCAAAGTTACATTTTCCTTCTTGGATAGCTGAAAACAAATCTAATGTATAATATTTGACATACAAAATAATACATCTACCAATCTTATGTCCTCTGAATTGCAAAACAAGTCTTTATTGCTGCTGAAAAGATACTGTATTCACATATCAGATTCCCTTGATTTATTTAACTATGAATGACTGAATGCCAAATTATGAACTAATACACTAGTTTAGTTTGTACAATACATAAGCTATGAACTATCCAATCAGATTTGTGATTACCAAGTTGCAGGACCCCAGCCATGGATTAAACATGGAATATGGAGTGAGTTTTACATATTAAAAAGCATATCCAAAAGTGATTCTATTTTTTTCTCTTCTCTCTTTCTCTTTCTTTCTCTTTGTCTCTGTCTGTCTGTCTGTCTCTCTCTCTCTCTCCCTCTCTCTCTCTCTCTGTGTCTCTGTCTGTCTCTCTCTGTCTCTGTCTCTCTCTGTGTGTAAGAGTGTGTGGGTGTGTAAAGACACATGTGTCAAGGGGGAAGGGGGTTGAAATTGTGATGGAGTGCATTTAAACATGCACAGAAAGCTGTATTCTCATTATAGCTTCAGTTGGAAGGCTTTTATCTCTAGCTATCATCCCCCCAATGGAGGTTATTGGAGGAAAAACCAAAACAGTTTATCCGTTCAATTCCATCATCTCAAGAATTTTTGACTGTTGTCTTGATTTACTAATAACATCCCAATTCTATAACTTTTCTTTTGACTCTTATCTTTTAAATGGTCATTCTGAGCACAAGAGGTTCTCAATTTCCCTTCCCTGTAAGTGGCAAAGGTTAGAATGGGTTAGAATTAAAGGGGATCTACCTTTAATTATTTAAAATATAATTACCCACCTATAATGCTGCTTTTACATCACCAAGAAAGGCAGGAAAAGCATCAAAAGAAGTGAAAGGAAGAGGCAGATTTGAGTAAAGTTTGCACAAGTTATCTACAGGTGCCAATTTAGACAAAAGTGTCACTTGAAAAGATTTTGTCTAACAAGATAAATTGAAACAGATGACCTATGCCTGTTTACTTTACAACTACCAAAAGGAAAAGTCAAGATTCATTCTCCATTCTCTTTCTTTTAAGGGTTTTTACCTTTAGGATTACTTTTGAATTGCATTTGCAGAACATAAATTTGCATTTGGCTAGTATTAACATTGATTAATTTTTCTTCTGTGGTTTAATTTATCAGGCCACCAGGGACCTTACAATTAATATATACATTCATGTTTTGCATAAAGTCCAGAAATGAATTAATTGAAGTTCCAGGTTCAACATGTAGTTTGACTTAATGAAAAGCTAGCTTTAAAAATAAAAAAGGAGACAAATATTTAAACCAAAGTAGGACTTATGGGTAGCCCTTCCAATACAACAAGGAAACACAATCTTTTTAGATAGAGAACTAAAATCTCACCCTATTGCATTGCAATTGGTAGCATGCATTTCAGCAATTTGCAAGTCCATAAAATGGAACTGGGATTCGGTTGATGGTCCATGGTTGTCCACTCTGAACCAAAGTCCTGAGTGATTCATGACGTTATCTCTAGATAAACAGAAAGAGCCTGACTTTTTCTTTAGTAGTGATGAAAAGTTAATCTCTTTGCGATGAGACAACTGAAGTAATGCCGAGCCCATCTAAGCTTGGGTTGAAACATCAAATCCACCCAGATGCAAATCAGCCTACAAGCTTTCCTCAGTTTATGGAAGATGATCCAAAATAAAACATGGTGTGTGGAAAACTAAGCCCTTTTTCACAATGAGTAATTTCCAGTTGTGGTTGCCCAATCAGATAGAATAATACAGACAATGGAGAAAAGAGGGTTTCCTCAGTGATCTGAAGTCCAGATTTACACGTTGCCTGAAATTGCCAAGAGAGACTGAAGTGTCTTCTCCCCTTTCTGTACTCTAAAGTGAAGCTCCTGCCCACCAGGGTCTCATCCTACTGCCTCCAATCTCAGCTTAGTTCTCAGCAGTACACAATTTTCAAAGTGGTAATTAAGCAGAACTGTTTTCTGTGTGGTATATTTACATATCTAGAGTACCCTAAGCATTTTTTTTTAATTTTTGAAAGAAGTCACGAAAGAAAGGGGAGAGAAAAAAAGAATAAAACAAATAAGTGATGGTAGATGTATAATTAAAGGGCTATTAAGAGGCGCCTCACAGTCTCTTTGCAAGCAAGGCAGACATGCTGCGGGCAGATTTTTGCTCTGCTGTTTACCACCCGCCCTTCTCTACAGCCACAAGGTGGTCCTTCAAGGGAAGGCTGGGCCAGGAGGATGACGGACACTGGTGTATAACAGGTGGATTCAGCCTTGAGAGAAGTCCAGCCTCTGGCTCAGGGGGACCATAAGTTTTCAGGAGCCACAATTCCATCTATCAGCCTCACCTTGAGTTGGCATTTTCCTACAACCTTCCTTTAACAAATGGTCCTTATTCTCACCTGCTCATCCATTGAATGGAATTTGTTAGATAGCCATATCTTGAGTTTTCCTGCCCTATGATGATTGTTAAGGAGAAAGCACAATAGCACCATTTTTCAGCTTGGTGCTTTCAAACATGTTAAACCATATTTGCTTGTTAACCCATATTTGGTGGGTTTCTACCGGATCGCCCCGGATCAGGTGAACTGGTAACAGCGGCGGTGGGATGCTTCTGCTCATGCACAGAAGTGTTGTGCGCAAGTGAGCATGCGTGTGTGAGCGAACCGATATCAAACTAAATTGAAACTCACTACTGTGTTAGACCAGTTCCCATTAACAGTGACAGGAGATCAACACAACTGGAAGGTAGTAAATTGGAATAGGGTACCCAGAATGGATGCATATCTTTGTCCCCAGTGGGTTTTAATATATAGGGAAGATAGGATGGATCACCTACCATTCATGTCTGATTTATTGTCCTGCCCCACTCCTCCCACACATACGCACCTACAGAAAGAGTTCTACAGGTGTTTATTCAAATCCCCCAAACAGCTCCTCGGAAAGCATCCCTATTCAGATTCCAAGCTGGTTCAGATTCTGAGCTCAGCACATCAAGTGTCACTGAGTCACCGAGTCCAATGGGCGCATACGAAGTCCAGGAAAGCATCCACATACAAATGTCCATGTGTCAAACAAGGTTAGGATACATAATGTGAGCACATAAAGCATGGAACATTACTCCAGCAAGGCTTGAATCCTCAGGCAGGATTAAGTAGGTCACACCAGTGCAATCATTCATGAGATGCAATGTTGCCTCCTTATGTGTAGTCTAGCTGACCGGCATTGTATCTTTCTCCTGGGTACGGACTCCACCTTCTCCTCATAGCTAATAGGTGGTAACTATTACTGCTCCTGGTCCTTGCCTGGAGTCTCCTGACCAACTTGTTGCAGCTGTCACTCACCTCACTCAGACTCAACCTCTCACTCATCCAATCAACCCAGTTGAGGCTGCTCCATCAGACTAGCACTCTCCAAACCCCGACCCAGGCCATCACTCAGGTCCATGCTTTCCTCTGCCAATTCAAAGCTCATGTCTGGAGAGGGATCCGGGGATGGATCTATGACACTATACCTCCCCAGCAGGATCCTTCCTCTCGGTCCCTGTAGACTCTGCAAGTACTGCTCATGGAAATATTGAACCAACTGGCAGCCATGAACTGTGTCCCCCCACCCACCCATGACATGTTTTCAGGGCCATAACTCTTCCAGGCACCCTGCAGACTTGGGAATCCATGATGTGCACTGCCTTGTATTCCATTTTCCCTTGCACTAACAATGATTCCAGGGGGCTCTGACACCAAATGAGGGCTGGAAGGCATAATGGGTATGAGCAGGGACCAGTGGAATACCAGATGGATGCACATTCAGGCAGGATCAGACAAAATGCCACTGAATAGATGACAGCTTCCACCAAGAAATGGGTCTAGGAAACAGAGATCCAATTTTCAGGTCACATCATGCAGCTAGAGAGCCAGACACAATTGCCAACTACTACTACTACATCTTATTGGTGTTGATCCACGAACCTTTTATAGTCCTCCTTGGTCCACTCCAACTGTTTCTGCAGTGCTTGGTGCACAGTAGTGATTTCTTTGGCCAAAGAAAACAAATGTGGATGAAAACTGTAGATCACCAAGAATGGGGACATGCGTGTTGAAGCATGCTGGGAGTTTTTGCATGCAAACCTTGCCAGTGCCAGCAGATCTGTCCAGTTATCCTGCTGGAAATTCACAAAGCATCACAAATACCACTCTTGCATGGCATTCACATACTCTGTATCTCTGTCCATCTCCTATGATGCAAGGATAAGAGGTTGTGAATTGGGTACCTCAATCCAATACAATGTACTCAGGGAGCCCATGCAGCTGGAAGATATGGTATACAAACAACTGTGCCATCTCCTGTTACATCTCCTGTGGGTAGGCCCATGAATGGCACAAAATGTCCACCACCATCTGCCCCATGACTTTGGAGGTCAGTGATGAAATCCATGGATATGCTTCCCTAGGGCCTTTCCAGCATGGGCAATGGCAGAAACAGTGCTGGTGGGGGTCCTTGATTGCTTGCCAGCACTCTAGGCTTAGGTCACACAGGATTCCATGTTGTGACAGAATCACAGCCACGTGTGTGAATGTGGTGGCTGGAACATACTGTGGTGCCCTGTTCCCCAAACCCATATTAAGCAAACGTTCTAAAGATGTTTATTCAAGCCCTCCCAAATAGGTCCTCAAAAGCACCCTTGTTGCACAGTTCTGATTCTGAGCTCAGCATGGCAAGAGTCACTGGATAACTGAGTCCAATGGGCACATACAAAGTAAAACAGTCCACCAGTTGAATGGGTCAGGATACAAGACATGAAACTGAGTATGTTACTCCAGCAATGCTTAATGCTCTGAAGAGCGACGGTGGGCAATAACTGAGGTGAAACAGGTGTAAAAGGAACAAAGGTTTATTGCTAACAGCTAACAGAACAACTTCAGAACTAGAACAGCAACTCAGGCGTTTGACAGCTGTTTATACACTAGCTGTCAAACCGGTCAGCCAATCAGGCTGCTGGAATTCTCCCACCATTTCTGGGCGCGTCTTAGCCAATGGGAACGATGTGTCGTATGTCTGAGGACCTGTCATAAGTCTGAGCACTAAGCACTTAAGTCCTTGGGGAGGGATTAATCAGGCAAAATTGATGCACCCCTTCACGAGATGCAGTGTTGCCTCCATATGTGTAGTCTAGCTGACCAGTGTTGTGCCTGTCTCCTCTCTGCCCTACATGTCCTTGTATCAGGAGGATATGTGGACTCCACTACCTTTTCATTGCTAACAGGTGGCAACTGCTCCAGTCCTTGCCTGGAGCCTCCTGGCCAACTTGC
Organism: Coluber constrictor foxii; assembly: GCA_038048745.1. NCBI lineage: Eukaryota > Metazoa > Chordata > Lepidosauria > Squamata > Colubridae > Coluber > Coluber constrictor. The sequence goes on from CM075961.1 coordinate 70,826,004, forward strand.
TGTTGCCGTGGCTCACCTTGCTCAGCCTCAGCCTGTTGCTTGTCTGATCAATCCAGCTGAAGCTTTTCCATCAGGCTAGCACTCTCCAAGCCCCAGTCTAGCCATCTCTCAGCTTCACACTTTCCTCTGCCAACTCAGACTCGTTCTCCTTCTCCGAACTTCAGAGAGGGGTCCATTGGCAGATCTATGACATTTCTGTGGATTCAACTTCACTTCCAAGAAGAGTTCACAGGCATATATGAGTGGCATCATTAAAAGCCAACTTTGGCAGTGCAAGATCTCTGCCTAGAAATTATATTCAATACAGTAAATTTAGATTAATCTAGTCCTGATACTATCACCTGGGGTGTTCACGTGCAGTCATTTTTTTCTACTAATGTTATTATCATTTTAGGTTTTATAAACAAGTAATAGAGACAGTCAGATTGTATCAGCAGAAGAGGAAGAATTCAATAATTCCCAGCAAAGTTGTGGTATGTCTTTATCAGTGGTGAATTCCAATTTTTTTTTACCAGTTCCGTGGGTGTGGCTTGGTGGGCATGGTTTGGTAGGCATGCAGGGAAAGAATGCTGCAAAATCTCCATTCCCACTCCAATCCTGAGGGAAGGATATTGCAAAATCTCCATTCCCACCCCACTCTGGGGCCAGCCAGAGGTAGTATTTGCCAGTTCTCTGAACTACTCATAATTTCCGCTACTGGTTCTCTGAACTGCTCAAAATTTCCACTACTGGTTCTCCAGAAACTGTCAGAACCTGTTGGATTTCACCCCTGGTCTTTATTCTTATGCTTTAGAGCATTTCCAAGAGAAAAATGGATAGAAGACAAAACCACGTATCAGGTTCTCCCATACACACTCCCACACTTTTAGGTTTTTCTATGGAGACCTGTTTTAAAAAACAATTGAACCATGTTGCAGCAGCTGTTACTGAAAGCTTGATAGACAAGCAAAGGAGACTCAGTGGAATAAATGGCACAGTTCTTTGCAAACAGAGAATTGAAAAAAAGGGGCTGAACACTCTTCTCTTTTCTTTCTCTCATCCTATTTAAGGTGCCCCAACCTGGTCTCTTCAGTTATGCTGGAGTAATGTTTCCATCAGCCGCAGCTCGCTGGTAGAAAGAACTGCTTAATTTCTGCCTTCTGGGTTAATACTAAGAACAATTCATAGCTGGATTTCCTTTACCAGGCCAACAAGTAGGAATAACACACACATACACACACACATACACACACACATACACACACACACACACACACACACACACGAGAGAGAGAGAGAGAGAGAGAGAGAGAGAGAGAGAGGAAAAAAGATTCTTGATCTTGTTTCTGAGTGTCCATAACCAGCACTAAGTAATTTTAGATCTGGTGGAGCTATATATTTGAGGAACTTCATATTCATCCCTCTGCTTATTTTGCAGATAAAGGCAGATATAATTTATTTATTTATCAAAACTCCAATAATTCTGTTGTCAAATATTTGAACAGAGAATAGAGCAGTGTTTCTTAATCTTGACAACTTCAAGATATGAGAACCTCAACTCCCAGAATTCCATAAACTTTTTTTTTGTCTCTGGCTACAAATGATAATTTGAGTATACTGTACATAATTGCCTATTCCTATTCTCCCTTTCATTTTGTCTAATACTTGCCAGTGTTGAAACCTTGAAACTAATCCATTACTTCTCAAGTCCATTATTTCTCAAACAGTCCTTGCCATCAGACAATTAATGATTTATTTCAATTTTTTTGACAAGTTTTATTGGTTTCCCCCAATACACACCCACATATTTTTTTAAATAGAGTATTGATCATATCGTATCATATCATATCACATCATATCAAATTCAAATATCCAAATATATTTTACTTAGTTACAGTTTCTGCCAAAGTGTTCTTTTTCCATATTTGTTAATCAAATCTTAATTTTTCTGTTCTTATTTTTCTAAACAGTTATCTTCTTTCACCCTCAAATTCTATTTTTTTTATTCTTAATCATATACATTCTCCTTAATTTTATTTTTTATTAATTCAATATTTATCTTAATATATTTAAACATGTCCGGGGATGCCTTTCTTCCATTTCATCTTGTTTGTTTTACGGCAATCTTTCTTCTCTTTCTCTTCCTCTCCCTCCCTTCTTTTGTCCTTCCTACCTTCTTCTTCCCTCCTCTCCTATTCCTTCTCTACTTCCCCTTCCTTTCTCCCCCTCCTCCTTTCCTCCTCCCTATCTAACCTTCCCTCCTACTCTTATTCCCTTTTCCTTTCTTCCTCTCCTCTTCCCTTTCTTCTGTTCCTCTCTCTCCTTGTCCCTTCCTTCAATCTCCCTACTCCTTCTTCTATCTCACTTTATTGCTGTATTCATTTTCAGTTCAGTGCTTTTTTTCTATGGTGTCCAGGCATCCCCATTTTTCCTCTCCCTTTATTGCATATATTCCTCAGATTTATTTCAATTCTATTGCTTTAGTTCAAGAAGGATGATAACAATGCACACATGTGTATTTTTGTTGATGGAGCCACAAATCCATAAGAATTATAGCCAAATGAAGTTTTGTTCCTTTTTTTTAATTAAAAAAAGCAAATTACCAACATAGCTGTCCATGCACAATGAAGTCCATACCTCTCTGCGGAATGGTCATGAATTAACTTTGCCAGAATCCATCTCCTTCTTGAATGTTGGAAGAAATGCTTTCCTACATTCAAGAAAACAGGATTGTCATCCAATTTAGTATATTTCATTGACATTAGTGAAACACTTGAACACGTACAGGTAATCCTTGATTTACTATCAGAATTGGGCCTGGAATTATGGTGGTAAGCTGTGACAGTCATTAAATGGGTCATCTTATGACCACTCCTGATTTTATGACCTAAAACTAAAAGTGAAGGTTTCCAGGGGGGGAAATAGTCTAAAATCATGATCTCATGACTGCAGGTTGCTGCAAATAACCATAAATGTGGGCTAAGGGCAAAACAAAAATGTTGCTAAGAGCCCAACATGCGATCATGTGGCCAGTTGTAAATCAAGTACTATCTGAACAGATGGGCCCAGAAACACTGGCCATCTCTTTGGCAGCTTCATAAATGGGAATCCTGTTGCTAAATAGTAGAGATCTGAAAGTCAAGAGCTAAAAGAAATATTGAAAAGCAAGGAAGGTGCTTAACTCTTTTTTAAAAAATAAACCCTTAAAAACTCCTTGTAAATTATAAATTAATTTTGATTCAGCCAGTCAATATCAAAAATCTAATTTACAGCTAGAGAAAATACAGATGAGCTTGTGCTAATCAGAAACATCACTGCAGTATAATAGGATTTAAGCACATCCCTCCTTCTCCTTTTCAGTATTTTAAAACCTAAATTACCCTTTTCTTTTGTTTGGTGATTTCCTCAATAGTTAGTCCCTGGAATTCATTCTAGAGGTTTGTATTTCACAACTCTGGTTATGTTTCATTTCTAAAGCCAAACTGAAAGGAGATCAAGAAGGCTTGCTTGAAAGAGTAGGAGTCAAAAAAACAAAAACAAAAACCCATGCCTCCCTTTTTTGAATCCTATTCTTATGTTTTTTTCCTTCATTCTTTCTTTCTTAAAAGAAATGGAGACAACAAGAAGTATGTGGAAATCCTTTGGAAGGAGCCTTCCCCTCCTCAGATGTATTGGACAATAATGTGCATAAAAGACTCATCACTCATGTCAGAAAAACTGGATTTGGGGGCTGGGGGCGAGTCTCTGGGTGTTTTTATATATATGCCATACATACATACATACATACATACATACATACATACATACATACATACATACATACATACATACGCCTTGCCAATCCTGTAAGGTTGACTGTTCAGTTGTCAAAAAACTTTGCACCCAGGTTTCAGTATTGTACTAAAATTCAGTAGCCTTTTTGATGATTCTATAATATGACATGGGGACTACTTATGGAAGAATGATGATGTCTTCTTATGCCCTCTAAATCGGTTGACTAGAGCTCCTGTAATCTCTAACCAACATGGTCAGTAGACTGCACCAAGTTGGAGAAAACTACACCTCTATTTTCCTAATGACAAATTGAACATAAATCCTGAAAATTCCAATAAATAAGAGATATAGGATTCAAGGAAAGTCATAATTCACCGAATTGTGAAAAGAAAAAAATATTTTAAAAATATTAAACATGTTTGTGGCAATGGAGCTGTACATCCCAAATGAATAAGATATGTTAGCTGCCTACTGGAAGGTGGATTGTGGGAAAAGACATGGCTCACAGTTTAGCTGGAATATGAAATAAAAGAAACTCCATGTAGCTAGTGTACATTACCCTGCAGATCTTGTTCGTATGAAGGCCAAATAACATTATTAGCATCAGCACATATCTGAGATTATATTAAAAGGGTTGACATGTTTGGGCTCATAAACCTGTCAGTCAGAGGTGGGTTCTTACCTCTGCTCCCATTGCAAACCGGTAGCTTACCTCTGCTACTGGTTTGCAATGGGAGCATGCACACTTCTGCGCAGGTGCAGGCGCTTCTACGCTTGTGCAGATCAGTCATGATGACATCCGGGTGGGTGGACGGAGCCTCCCGCCACTGTTACTACCGGTTCTCAAGAACCAGACCGAACCGGGAGCAACCCACCATTGACGTCAGTCCTTTGAAGGCCTCCTTTGAACTTCTCAATCAAAGTCCTTTACTAGAATGAATTGTACAGGTCTAGAATCAAGAGGCAAACCACTTGATTCTAGACCTGTAAAATTAGACCTCTGCCATTAGATTACATAGTCTGGGAAGTCACTTGGTGAAAAGATGAACACTTCTATTGGTAGACTGTTCATTGTAGACTCTCTCTTACAACCTTAAGAGAGAGGTGTTACCTGTCCACTTTCATAGCAACATTCTTGTTAACTCTGGTTCAGTGGCCACTGAATAGGGACTGGAATTCTTTAATCCATCTGTGACCTCCAGTGGAACTTTCACATGTCAGCCTATGCTGTAACCCAATACTTGCAGTCCCATTTGAGGGAGGACATTAGCTCCAGCTCTTTCAAACCACATATTTCAACCCCTCTTTCTATAAAGCAAAGAGAAATGTTTCCTTTAAACTCCATTATTCTCCATTCACTCCCTAAAACCCACAAAAATTCCATCCACCTGGATGCTTTAGCTTTTGTATTGTGTTTAGTTCTCCCAGTTTCAGTCTTGTTCCACGCTCAACTTTGAAACCTGTGGGTGATATACATGTACCTGAGAAATGCAAAATTCATTTGGATATAGTCACTGAGATGAACAATACTGAGATGAACTCGCTAGCCATATATGCCATCTTGTTTTCTTGCCGACTATAGATGTTTCTCTCCAGTATTGCATTTCTAATTTCAGATTTGCACATCAAATGTGTAAATTTTTGTGGTGTGAATTTCCACATAAGAAAAAATAACCCAGTAAAAAGAGTTGTGTTAAGTCCTTAGTTCACTGAACATACCTCTTTTACTTTAAAAAAAAACCCTGACTATTGTGCCTCTATGACAGTCAACATGATACTGGATGAAGAGAAAAATCTGATCCACATTGAAATCTTAATAAGCAAACTTATTTTTCCTGTAGCCTAACCTACAGAACCTCAAATGTTTGACAACACTAATAGAGATTTGTTATTGATCAAAAAGGGGTAAATATTATATATGATCATAATTCTGTTCTATTAGCCATTATTCATACTATGGTATTTAATGAGAGCTTATTCTGCAAAAATCAATCAGTTCTACAGCACAACAGTCAGGATCACTCATCACTTTTATTTGGCACTAAAAGGAATTTCAGACAGCATTCTCACTGACCTATTCTGTACCCTCCAAATTGTCTTCAAGGGCAAGCCAATAGATGGTACCATGTTTCCCCAAAAATAGGACATGTCCCAAAAATAAGGCCAAGCTTGATTTTTGGGGTGGGTGTAAATATATGCCCTCCCCCAAAATAAGCCGTGTAACAAGCACAGCCATTTTTGCCATGGATTGCGGCCACTTCTGCAGCAGGAGACCAAGCGATGTGCCCCATGTACCTCACAGTGGCCTTCCAACGGCTACTGTAGCAGCAGCTGTCCACAATTTTTTTACCTTTATTTCATCCCAACCATACTGGGCCATGTGGGTCAGGACAAAATAAGGGTTAACAAATTGTGGATAGCTGCTGATAACCTTCGGAAGGGCGGCGCGAGTCTCCTGCTGCAGAAGTGGCTGCGCCTGAGAAGCACTTTTGGGAGAGAAGGCAAAGAGGAAGCAATCCCTTGCAAACTCCTGCCCTGATCCCGCCTCTCTGCTGGGCGACTCCCAGCAGCCCAGATACCCACAGTCCGTGCCCACCTGGCTCCCTTTTCCACAGTGCCCAGCTCTTTATTGAGGGGAGTGGGGGAGAAGTGAGAGGCATGGACCGAGACAGGGCTCACTCTTCTTGCCGTTTCTTCTCCCCCTCTCGCCAGGCATGGCAGGACTTCCTGTTCCTGCCCAAATTGGATGGGGTGGGGCTGGGCAGACACAAGACATGCAGCTCTGTCACGTGTCTCGCTATTGTCTGCAGGCAAACACATAGGTTAAAAAAATCCTCGCGAGTTCAATCAAACTTCTCGAACTCGCCAGAAGTTTGGTTTTATCCTATGTGTTTGCCTGCAGACAACAGCAAGACATGTGACAGAGCTGCAAGGCAGGTAAGACGCACATCTCACATCTCCCCAGCCCCTTGCAATGGGGGGGGGGGAGAAGAGACGGCAAGACGTGTCTTGCTTCTCCCCCGCCCCACATGTCACCCCGCTCAATAAAGAGCTGAGTGCTGAGGAAAAGGAAGCTGGACAGACCAGGCTTTTGGCGTCTGGGTCTACCAGGGATTGCCTGGTAGAGTGGTCGGAGTGGGGTGGGAGTTTGCAGGTGAGGGGGGAGGGATGGATGGATGAGAAGCGGGCAAGTGCCCAGCAAACAGCTGATGAGCAGCTACTCATCATCTCCTGCACCCCCAAAATAATAAGACACCCCCCCATAATAAGGCCAAACCTTTATTTTGGGGTTCAAAAAAATATAAGACAGGGTCTTATTTTCGGAGAAACACAGTATATATCTACCATACTTTTCAGAGTATAAAATGCACTCCCCCCCCCAATAGATGGTGGAAATGTTGGTGCATCTTATACACTGAATACAGCCATTTTTGGCCTCCCAAAACCCCGCCCGGCATATCCTATTTTCACCAAAACAGGCCCATTTTTCCCAAAACCGGGATGTGCAGAGGGTTTGGGAGGCCTGAAGAGTGCTCCTGGGGGTCAGGGAGGACAAAAACTGGACGTACAGAGGCCAAAAATTTTTCTTTCTTGATTTCCTCTTCAAAATTTTGGTGCGTCTTATACTACAGTGTGTCTTATAGTCCGAAAAATATAGTAATCAAGCTACAGGGAGTAAGTCTTTGCTATCAGAAAAAAGTCTGAGTCAATTTGATAGGATAATTTGAGCGTTATGTATCAAAAAAGGCACATTCAAACAGATCCACTTCGTTCCCTCTACTGTTCCCAAAGCAAGTCATCTATCAAGACCTCTAAGTCAGTTTTGGTGCCACAACCCATCTGAAGCTTCGCTGGAATGAGTTTAGATAATCCATACCCTCCAGGAATGCTGAACCTGTCAGCTGCCATCCTCTTGAGCACCTGGCCCTAAAATAAATATTTGAAACAAGGTGATGCTTCTCAAATATCTCTTTAGATATTTTTTTTCAAGATAGGGGAAAATTCCCTGATGTAAGAAATCATCTATCCATTGAATCCATCCTTTTAGCTCAAGGCAACTTGATTTTTCTATATCAGTGTCTAAGTCATAAGTAAATGCTTATCTCTCATTTTGGCATCTTTTACACTTTTTTCAACAGCTGTAATCAGTTTAATATCTTTCCCCAACCCTCCAGCCTCTTGCCATCAGCTTTGCAGTAAACCTGTTGAAAGTTGCACATACCTGGTTATAGTGTGGGAAAAAGAAGAGGCTTGTGGAGTGACATAATTGCAGGACAGGGTACAGCTCTTGAATACAGATGTAATGTTATTAGGAAGCAGAAATTGGTAAAAACCTTTATTTCAGTTTCTTAAGGGTCATTGCTAGTCTGAAAGGAAAATATTGCATTGGGTGGATCATTTGACACAGTATACTGTATACAAGATCCTTATAGCCCAATAAAAATAAGTTGACACATTGAAATAATGCCTACAGACAAGACTAGACCACTATAGAGGAAACATCTGTGTCCCTAACATATCCAAAAATAAGTAAAAATATGCTGAGTGTCACTTGGTTGTAATTAGTGGCTATAAAATTAATAAATACAGAATATGCACTTATCTATTTATTCAATTTATTTAAATGTTGAATATCAAATATTCAATTTATTAAAACAATAATAATATTAAGAATACAATTTTTAGAGCAAAATGCTTTAAAAACTATTTCCTGGGAAATTAGCAGATTTATTTGCTACTTGTAAGATTTAAAACAAACAAACAACTACAGAAAATTCTGAAACTGCCCCTAGTAGAACTATACTGACTTGGTCTACACTCAGGAGTTTTCCTTCCAGCTCTACCAAAAACAATGTCGAAACTAAAGCAAATAGCTGTGAACAAAAACACAAACCTCAGAGCTGTACTTGAAAGCATCAGCTGCCCTCCCTGAATCTCCCTATTTTCCCATCATCACTAACTGGCCTTGCCAAGTGTCTGTGGTCACCCATTTCACAAGGAACATCCCATTCAGCACAGAGAAATTCTCCTTTAATTCAGAAAGTCCCTTGTGGTGTCAAGGATGACTCAACAGCCTCCCTGAGGCAGACTAATCTCCCCGTACCCTTGGGGGAGGGATTTGCTACTCACAAGACAGGAATAAAGATCCACTCCCATGCTCCCAATTGTGTCTCCACTTTTTTTTTTCTCCTGAAAATACAGAGACATTCTCATCAAGCCTATAAGGGAACACACCGTGGGAAAATCATGGCTATTCTTGTTGGCTCCAAACTTCTCTGGAGCCAGACGTTATGGGAGAAGCCATCTGAGAATGCTCAGACTTGTCCCTCACAACATCAGGACACAGAGAAGTTCAGCAAAAGATCACAAGAGAAGCGGGTGCCTCACCACCTCCTCTTCCAAATCTGGGTCAAATTAAAAAACAAACCAGAAACCCAACAATGTATTGTGTTCAAGTTTCCAGTCAAGGTACAGGAGATCAAAATTCAAATTTCTGTTCAGTATATGCACTGGCTGTATTCATATAACACATTTACCTGGTGGCAAAGTGGTTAAAATGTGGTGTTGCAGGCAAACTCTGCCCATAGTCTGGAGTTTGATCCTGATGGGGCTCAATGCTGGCTCAGCCTTCCATCCTTCATTCCGAGGTTAGTGAAATGTGTACCCAGATTGTCGGGGGCAATATGCTGATATTGTAAACCACCACAGAGTGCTGTAAAAGCACTATGGGATGGTATATAAGTCTAAGTGCTATTGATATATTATATTTCTCTGCAGCCAATGCAGCGGTCCCAGATAGAGATCATGCATTGTACAGAGTTAGCATATTTCTCCCAACAATCTGGGTCCTCATTTTACCAACCTCAGAAGGATGGAAGGCTGAGTCAACCTTGAGCCTGGTGAGACTCAAACTGCTGCAATCAGCAGAATTAGCCTGCAATATTGCATTCTAACCATTGCACTAGCATGGCTCTTATAACTCCATGATTATGTTACTAGGGAGCAATATTTGTTGGCCCCTGCACAGCTTTCCACTGAATCTTAATGGTACAGATTTTCTATACTGTAGTTTAATCCATAGAAGAAACCACAACATTTAATACATTATTTTAATACCCCAAACAAATTGAAACAGAAAATTTGACAGCCACCTAAAACTGAAAATGATTATTTCTCAAGCAAGACTTTCACACAGTTCTCTTTAATAAGATTTACTAAAATGAAAAGAGGGAATGACAATAATTTCAAGTGTTGAATTACTTTTAAGTTAAAGTTTCTGTTTTTCCTTCCAAGCAGGCATCCTATGACACAGTTCTTGGTAAGTGCCTTCAGTGAAATTAGGAAGCCTTGCAAGTTGGAGATAATAACACGATCTTCAGAATCTTTATCAGCCAGGGACTTCTTTTCATGTTGCCCATTCCATTTTATTTCCAGGAACCCCATAGCCTTCCACACTAAAAGATAATAAATCAGTGTTTCTCAACTACAGCATGTTTCAGATGGGTAGAGATGCTGGTGGAGATTTCTGGGAACTGAAATCCACACTTCTTAAAGTTGCCAGGGCTGAGAAACACTGCCATAAATATTTATTTATTTATTTATTTATTTATTTATTTATTTATTTATTTATTTATTTATTTATTTATTTATTTATTTATTTAAATTTATATACCGCCCTTCTCCCCGGGAGGGGGACTCAGGGCGGTGAACAGCCAAATTAAAACACATATAATACAAATATTAAAAAATTTAAAATTAGATTAAATCATTGGCGTTCCAAAATAAAAGTCTCAAACCCCGTTAAAATACCCAATTTAAAACCCCAGAAATTAATACTACCAAAAATTTTAAAACCCCATTAAAATCAATCAAGCAAGGCTGGCTTGTTGGAATAAATAAGTCTTAAGGGCCTTTCGGAAAGCGTGGAGGTCCGGGATCAAATGAATTTCAGGAGGCAGCTCGTTCCATAGGGCGGGTGCCCCCACAGAGAAGGCTCTCCCCCTGGGGGCCGCCAGCCGACATTGCTTGGCTGATGGCACCCTGAGAAGGCCCCCTCTGTGTGAGCGTACTGGTCGGTGGGAGGTTATTGGTAGCAGCAGGCGGTCCCGCAAATACCCCAGTCCTATGCCATGGAGTGCTTTAAAGGTCAAAACTAACACCTTGAAGCACACCCGGAAGACCACCGGAAGCCAGTGCAGCTCGCGCAGGAGAGGTGTCACGTGGGAGTGCCCTGTTGCTCCCATAATCACCCGCGCGGCCGCATTCTGGACTAGTTGAAGCCTCCGGGTGCACCCCAAGGGGAGCCCCATGTAGAGAGCGTTACAGTAGTCCAGGTGAGACATGATGAGTGCATGAGTGACCGTGCACATGGAGTCCTGATCCAGAAAGGGGCGCAACTGGCACATCAGGTGAACCTGATAAAAGGCCCCCCTGGCCACGGCCGCCATATGCCCTTCCAAGGACAGCCGTGAATCCAGGAGGACACCCAAGTTGTGAGCCCCCTCTGTGGGGGCCAATGACTCACCCCCAAGAGCCAGCAATGGCACCAGCTGGCTATACCGGGACGCCGGCATCCACAGCCACTCTGTCTTGGAAGGGTTGAGACGAAGCCTGTTCCTCCCCATCCAGACCCGCATGGCTTCAAGGCACTGGGACATTACTTCGAGGGCATCATTGGGGTGGTCAGGGATGGAGATGTACAGCTGAGTATCATCAGCGTACAGTTGGCAACTCACCCCAAAACCACTGATGATCTCACCCAGCGGCTTCACATAAATGTTGAACAGGAGCGGCGAGAGGACCGACCCTTGTGGCACCCCGCAAACAAGGCACCTCGAGGTCGACCTCTGCCCCCCTGCCAACACAGACTGTGATCGGTCGGAGAGATAGGAGGAGAACCACCGCAGCACGATGCCTCCCACCCCCAAACCCCCCAACCGATGCAGCATGATACCATGGTCAATAGTATCAAAAGCCGCTGAGAGATCTAACAGGACCAGGACAGAGGATCAACCCCTGTCCCGAGCCCTCCAGAGATCATCCACCAATGCGACCAATGCCATCTCCGTGCTGTACCCAGGTCTGAAACCGGACTGCATGGATCTAGATAGACGGTTTCATCCAGATATTGTGGGAGCTGTCGCGCAACCACACTCTCAACAACCTTCACAATAAAGCGAAGGTTGGAGACAGGACGAAAATTTGCCAAAACAGCCAGGTCCAGAGAAGGCTTCTTGAGGAGGGGCCTCACCACCGCCTCTTTCAAGGCAGCAGGCAAGAAACCCTCTCTCAAAGAAGTATTTATAATCCTCTGGAGCCAGCCTTGTGTAACTTCCCGAGTGGCCAGTACCAGCCAGGAAGGACACGGGTCCAATAAACATGTGGTTGCATTTAGTCTCCTCAAAGTCCTGTCCACGTCCTCAGAAGTCACAGGATTGAACTCATCCCAGATAATGTTCTCAAGACCAGCCTCAGTCACCCCGCCGGAATCTACCCAGTCAGAGTCCAAGCCTTCCCAAATCTGAGTGACTTTATCGTGCAGATACTGTGCAAAATCCTCAGCCCGCCCTTGCAAGAGGTCCTCCCACGCTCCCTGATGTAGGAGGGAGCAGGTCACTCTAAACAAGGCGGCTGGGCGATTATCTGCTGATGCAATAAGAGCGGAAAAGTAGTTATGCTTTGCCGCTTTTATCGCCACCAAATAGGTCCTAACATGGGACCTAGCTAGTGTTCGGTCGGATTCAGATCGACTCGCCCTCCAACCACTCTCTAGGCGTCTTTTCCGGTGCTTCATCTCCCTCAACTCCTCAGAAAACCAAGGAGCCGGGCAGATTTGGTGCCGGGTCAGAGGCCGCAAAGGCACGACTCGGTCCAGGGCGCCGGTGGCCGCCCTATCCCAGGCGACCACCAGGTCCTCGGCCGAATCGTGAGCCAGAGTTTCGGGCACTGGCCCAAGCTCCCTCTGGAACCTATCAGGATCCATCAGGCGCCTGGGGCGGAACCACCTAATCGGTTCCACCTCCCTGTGGTGGGGTTCGGCGGTCAGAAAGTCTAGCCTCAGGAGAGAATGGTCCGACCATGACAGGGGTTCAATGACTATATCCCCAACATCTAGGCCATTCAACCACTGACCAGAGACAAAAACCAAGTCCAGAGTGTGTCCTCCTGTGTGAGTAGGGCCAAGAATTAATTGTGTCAGGTCCATGGCTGTCATGGAAGCCATAAACTCCCGAGCCAACCTAGATGCCTCACCGACAGATGGCAGGTTGAAATCCCCCATGACCAAAAGCCTGGGGGTGTCAACCGCCACCTCGGCAACAACGTTGAAAAGCTTGGGCAGGGCCGCTGTCACGTGGCAGGGAGCCAGGTACATGATCAGCAAGCCCACCTGCACACCATGGCCCCACTTCACCAGGAGCGACTCACATCCGGCTATCTGAGGTACAGTGGTCTCCCTTGGATCAAGACTTTCCTTTATAATGACTGCCACCCCCCCCCACCCCTACCCTGGGCCCTTGGCCGATGAAATGCACGGAAACCTGGCGGGCACATCTCCACGAGGGGAACCCCCCCTCTTGGCCCAACCAGGTCTCCATAATACCTGCCAGGTCCGCACCCCCCTCTTGAATAAGGTCGCAAATGAGGGGGGCCTTATTAACCATGGACCTGGCATTACACAACATCAACCTCAGGCCCGGACGCCGTAACTCTGGACAACTCGGGGAGCGAGAAGAGTCCTGAGGGCCGAGGCACGCCACCGCTTGGAGACAGTGGCTACGTGCCCCCAACACATGTTATGGCCCCCTGCTCCCACCATATCTGCCCCTCCCAACCATGGCTCTGATGGGATCACCCTCCTTCCCTTCTGTGATGAGCTCCTCCTCACCCCGTTTCCCGCCTCCCATTAGAGGCCCCTGTGACAAGCTCGGCCTATAACCCTCCCTCCCCACCCCCCTCCCCCCTCCCCCTGAAAGGTTAGACAAGGACAATTTTAAAAAACCCCGCAGCCCCCTCTTTGCGGCATGCTACCTCTCGGGGTTCCAAAACCCGTCATTGAGGTAGGCCCTCGATAGAGTGGAGGGTCAAGCCTGCGAGAGGGCGGAATCTCGCAGACCAAGAAGCTCTGCCGCTGAGTACATCTTGATTATAACGGGTAAACACGACCATAGCCTGAGGGTCCATAAAGGTCCAAGGGAGAGAAAAGAAGAAGAAGACATGGCACAATGAGTCCTGAGTTTTTGACTAGGTGCTGGCCAATGTCATTCAATGACTTCACCCACTGGATCCTCCTGGACAGGAAGATGCATATGAGAAAACTCTTTGATGCAATTGAAACTCCCAAGCTGTGTCTACTTTTCTCAGCCTAGTTACTGTTCACACTGAACTTGTTCTCTATCTTTCTTGGGATTTATTAGCTCAAAGGGATTTATTAGTTCAAAGGGATTGATGAAGACTGGCTTGTAAAGAAATAAATTCAACATTGTCCATTTCACTCAAGCAGTGAAGTAATTACTGATGTGTTTCCTATAAGTTTTTCGGAAGAATGGGAAATAATAAAACTACTCATTCCATACCCAATGTTTCAGGAACATTGCCTTTCCTTCCCCCAAGATAATCATTCTTTTAAAAAATAAAATAAAAGCTGAGGCGGGGAGAAGCAAAAGTTTTATTTTTGGTTGCAAAATGTTAGACTTTTTTATCCAGAATTCATCATATTCCTGTAATCCTTACAGGATCAGTCTGAATTTGTTACATGAATTTGAGTTAATTTGTTGAAGTCTAATTACCAGTGTCATCATTTTCATCAGCAGTTACATACTAATCCATGCTCATTATTCATTGTTAGTTTGGCATTCTGGTCTGACTTTAATAAAAAGTATTTTATTCAGAATATAGTTGGGTGCCCTCATAGATTCTACTCCTCCTCCTCCTCCCATCAGATTTTCCATTCCCTCCCCCCCCCCCAAATCTGTGGCCATAGAAATATTAATTGTGCTTATGTCCATTGTTTACAGAGATTTCTTCCTCTTTATCTTTATGGGTGTATATACAATGATGCTTGCTAATGCAATGCTATACTTCTTCACTGTAAAGCACCATCATAAGATGTAGGTGTGTGCATATGTATGTTTACAACATTATGCTATAAAGCAAAATTGTGTCTTCCAGATGTATAGGATAATTGCTCTCATTCCCAACAGCACAGTCCATCACACTAGGAAAGCACCAGATTGCAAAAGTTTGTGATTAACTAGCAGAACCAGCCTTTTAGAGTATGATCTGGTAAAATCTTCAGGAATTGCTATTTCAGAATAAGCTTCACCTTTAACTCTAATAAATCGGGAGGAAACCAGCTATGTTTCTTTTATGCAGTGGTGTTCTTAAACAGGTCCTTCCTTCTACATCCTGTTTCTCAAAGCACCTTTGAAGTTGGTGAACACCCTGCTCGGAAAGCCAAGAAGCCTTCTTCTGCAGCATGACATTTTGCCTAGGTGCCTGAAGGCATTTGCACGCCACATCAGTTCATCAGACTGTTGTTGACTCCTCTCAGCAACATCCTATTGGCAAGCAGCAATCCCATAACTTAATTTCTATGGCAATCTATGATGTGAGACCATAAAGTCTAACCAGAGGAGAGGAACTACTTCCAGTTGAGTGAGAAAGTTATTGGGTAGAGGACATTTTGTTCACAAAACTTCCAAACTAGATTGCTTGCATTGTTAGAGAAAGTGAATGAATACCCTGAAATAGAGTTCTAGATGGCTAGAATGCAATCTTGCTTCAAAAGTGAGCAAGTAACAATTTGATGGTTATCTTATGGTGAAAATGTCAAATTCCAAAATGATAGTCAATGTTTGGACATATCATATTCTTTCTTACACCATTACAATTCCTTGGCAGTGATTGGCAGGTGACCTTTGGGTAGAATAGAACCCGAAGAAGGTGGTTTCTCAAGTGAATTGACGGCAGTCCCAGAGGTGTCCACATGATCCATCACTTCTGTCAAAATGGCAAAAACAACACCATGTATCATGCTGCAAACTCCACTCCTTTCCTATATGCATATGAGTCACAATGCATGTACAAATATATGAGATGGGTGGTTCTTTTAAGTGTAATAAATAAAGAAGGCAGAGTTTGCACTATGCTGGCAAAACCCTGCTTACCTCATCTCCACCCCCCTACCCAACACTCCTTGAGGATGACTCTGGGTAGACTTATTTTTCTTTATTCTTTTTGTTGAAACCTGATAGCATCCCCTTTTCTCTCATAAGAAATCATAATCTAACCAAGTAGGAGGGTTTCATAATCTTTTCCTAAAGTTAAGAAAACCAATGTTTTCAATTTACAACAGTTCATTCAGTGACTATTCGAAGTTACAACAGTCCTGAAAAAAAGTGACTTATAACTGTTTTCTTACTTAAGACTAGACTAGACTAGACAAGACAACTAGACTAGACTAGACTAGACTAGACTAGACTAGACTACACTAGACTAGACTAGACTAGACTAGACTAGACTAGACTAGACTAGACTAAAATAGACTAGACTAGACTAGACTAGACTAGACTAGACTGGACTGGACTGGACTGGACTGGACTGGACTGGACTGGACTGGACTGGACTGGACTAGACTAGACGACTAGACTAGACTAGACTAGACTAGACTAGACAACTAGACTAGACTAGACTAGACTAAAATAGACTAGACTAGACTAGACTAGACTAGACTAGACTAGACTAGACTAGACTAGACTAAAATAGACTAGACTAGACTAAAATAGACTGGACTGGACTGGACTGGACTGGACTGGACTGGACTGGACTGGACTAGACGACTAGACTAGACTAGACTAGACTAGACGACTAGACTAGACTAGACTAGACTAGACTAGACTAGAATAGAAAAGAAAAGAATAGAATAGAATAACAGAGTTAGAAGGGACCTTGGAGGTCTTCTACTCCAACACCCTGCCCAGGCAGGAAACCCTACACCACTTCAGACAAATGGTTATCAAACATCTTCTTAAAAATTTTTAAGAATATTAAAACATTAATTAAATGTTTTAATTAAGGATAATGTTGGAGCATTATGATTGTTGTAGCATCCCCATGGCCGCATGACCAAAACTGGGTCACTTGGCAACTGATTCATATTTATACAGTTGGAGTGTCCCAGGGTTATGGGATCACCTTTTTCTGACATATAAAGTCAATGGGGAAGCCAGATTCACTTAACAACCATGTTACTAATTTAACAACTGCAATGATTCACATTAATTTACCACTGATAAATTCGGAAGGAACACCACCAGAAAAAGTTGAATGGATCACGTACCTCCGCTTTAATTTACATGAAAGCTGGGACATAATCAGTGAAGTAAAGACAAGGATAGAGAAAGCTTGAACAGCATTCTTCAAAATGAAAAAGGTCTTCTGCAATCACAACATAAGCCCAAGACTGAAAATGAGGCTTGTCAGATGCTACATCTTTTCTATCCTGCTCTATGGAGGGGAGAGTTGGTCTCTGACAGAAAACCACTTGAAGAGACTAGAAGCATTTGAAATGTGGATTTACAGACGGCTGTTATGTATAAGCTGGGTTAACAAAATCACAAATGAGGAGGTGATAAGCCACCTGGGAAAGCAAAGGGAAATCATTAAAGCCATTAAAAAGCAAAAGAATATTTTGGACATGTCATGCGACACCCAGAAAAATATGGCATCCTTCACTTAATCCTGGACCTCATTTGCCTTCCATCTTTCCTCATTTGCAGGGAAAGATGGAAGGCAAATGAGGTCCAGTCAGAAGAAAAACATCATGGCTTCAAAACCTAAGGGACTGATTTGGACAAAACTCAGCAGCACTTTTTCATGCGGCTGTTGACAAAAATAGGATTGACAGATATGGCAGAAGAAGAAGAAGAACTGATTCACTTAACAATGGTGGCAAGAAAGGTTGGGGCAAAATTCACTTAACAATTGTCTCATTTAGGAAAAGAAATTTGAGGCTCAGTTGTGATCATAAATCGAGAACTACCTGTATTTATTTAATCTCTTAATGCAAGTAGTCCTCAATTTACAGTCACAACTGAACCGAAAAGTTATGTTGCTAAGTGAGACATTTGTTAAATGAATTTTGCCCCATTTTACAACTTTCCTGCCAAGTTTGCTTCAAGAGAGAGAGGGGGGGAGAGAGGGGGGAGGGAGGGAGAGGGAGGGAGAGGGAGGGAATCAAGTATCACTTATTTGATTAACGCACCTCTAATTAACTTGTCAGATCAGGAAAAAATAAAAATATTTCACCTAGAAAAGTGACGTGTTATATCTTCCAGGGGGAAAAAATGGGAGAGGTGGGGGAAAAAAAGCCTTAGCTTGTCTTTTATTTATGTCTTTTGAACTTGTTTTATAACCTCTCCCTTTATGTATTTTCCCTTGGGGCAGTTTTTAAAACCTAAAAGGAGAGGAGTTTGTAATCCAATTGGTATGTTCTGCCAAAGCACACTTGAACACCAAACATCAAAATGTCTGCATTGTTTCCCTCATGAGGACTTTGGCTTCTGGTGGCTCAATATCCACATAGTTCCTTGGCAACCATATGGAAATAGTTGGCTACCATTTATTTCTCCTTTAAAAAAAGAAGCAGCTTCCTTTCTATTCTAAAGGCTTGGAATTTCTAGTGGGCTCCTACCTAAGTACTACACAAATCTGCCCTCCTTAAGTATAGTCAAGATTTTCCAAGGTGAGCAAGATATAACAATTGGTTGTGAATTGTATCACTGAGTGGTGATCATTACTATTATCCTCTAAACTGTTGTAGGCCAAGAAAGATGTATTTTATGTTTTATGGAGTTGTAATCTGAAATATTCGAAGGATATCAAGTTGTAATACCTGGTTCTGTAGAGAAGGGCAGATGTTGGTTGAAATTTTATATAGTTTCTGGCAATTATATTGCACTGCCAATTTTAGAAAACTGCAATTAATCTATCAAAGTGATGAAAAATATTTTCCACAGCTGCAGTGGCTTTCCTTTTTTTTTTTTTTTTTTTTTGTCTGTAGTTTTGGGAGTTGGGGCGGGGTTTGGTAGTTTCTTAAAGGTTACAATAGGCCCATTAAACTCCTATAAACCTTGCCAGAAATCCAGCAATACTTATCACATTATTTTCAGGTAAGCACTATTATGCAAAGTTCAGAAGAAGAGTAGAAATAGTACACTGAATAAATTAAGCAGTAGATAAGAAATACTGAAGGTGCTACACAGTGGTGAAATGTAAACTTTGTTACTACCGGTTCTGTGGGTGTGACTTGGTGGGGGATAATGTGACTGGGTGGGTATGGCCAACTTTTTTTTTTTTTTACTTTTAAAAGCATTTTTTTTACAATCTTTCCACGGCTCTTTGTGCCACTTCTGGCTTTTGTATTGAAAACATTATACTAAGACAAATTTATTTGTTTGCTTAATTTGATTGCTCCATTTTCCTTATCAAATTCAACTGCTTTGGTCTTTGATATACACTATGTTCACAATTATTAGGCAAGCTGCATTTTGGAGGATTAATTTTATTATTGAACAACTACAGTGCTCTCAGTCAATCCAAAACGTTAATGAACCTTAAACCTGAATATTTAAGAAAATAAAAGTGAGGTTATGGCTTTCTTAGGAGTATACCTGCATGTGCACAATTATTGGGCAACTACTGGTGTGCAGAATTATTATGCAACTAAATAAAAAATGAAAATTTTCCCGTCTTACTCATTTTTTTATCTGTTAAAGTGAGAATAATAAACAAAATTTACAAATAAATATTTCTGACAGTTCAAAAAAAAAATCAGTGATCAATCAGTGATCAAGCCACCCTTCTTTTCAATAATAGTCATAAGCCTTCCATTCATGGAGTCTGTCAGTTTATATATATATATATATATATATATATATATATATATATATATATATATATATATATATATATATATATATATATATATATATATATATATATATATATATATATATATATATACCTTTATTGACATTTAAAATCCAAAAATACAAGTTAAAATACATCTATAGCAAAAATACCTCCATAATAATTATACAATTCATCTTCTTTCTGACAGTACGTAATTCTCAACTTTCTTCATCTATTCCCACATATTCCTACTTATGTTGATTAAGTAGGAATATGAGGAGTCTGTCAGTTTCTTAATCTATTGACGATCAAACTTTTTGTTCAGCAGCAACCACAGCCTCCCAGACACTGTTCAGAGAGATACTGTTTTCCTTCACTGTAAATCTCCCATTTAAGAAGGGCCCACAAGTTCTCAATAGAGTTTAGGTCAGGTGAGGAAGGGGGCCATGTCATTATTCTTTCATCTTTAAGGCCTTTACTGGCTAGCCACACAGTGCAGTACTTTGATGCATGAGATGGAGCATTATCCTGCATTAAAAATCATGATGATCTTGAAAGATGCAGACTTTTTCCTGTACCACTGCTTGAAGAAAGGGTCTTCTAAAAACTGGTAGTAGGTTTGGGAGTTGATTTTGAGTTCATTTTCAGCCCAAAAAGGTCCAACTAACTCATCTTTCATAATACCAGCCCATACCAGTACCCCACCTCCACCTTGCTGGCATCCAAGTCAAAGTGGAGCTCCATGCCTGTTACTGATCCAGCCACGGCCCCATCCATCTGGTTCATCAACAGTCACTCTCATCTCATCAGTCCATAAAACCTAATGAAAAATCTGTTTTCAGATATTTATTGGCTCAGTCTTGCCGTTTCAACTTACATGTCTTATTCAGTGGTGGTCTAATTTCAGCCTTCCTTACCTTGGCCATGTCTCTGAGCACTGAACACCTTGTGGGCACTACGGATAGGTTGCAGTTCTGATATATGACAGCACCGGAGGATAATGGGTTCCTGGTAACTTCATGTTTGATTCTTCTCAAATCTTTGGCAGTTAAGATGCATCTTTTTTTCCCAACACGTTTCTTGCAACCCTGTTGACTATTCATTTGCAACAAAACGTCTGATGGTTTTGTGATCACGCCCCAATATCTTAGCAATTTCAAAAGTGCTGCATCCCTCTGAAAGACTTTTTACAATTTTTGACTTTTCAGTCAGTTAAATTTTTTTTTTAGCCCATTTTGCCTGAAGAAAAGAAGCTGAGTAATAATTATGCACACCTTGATATAGGGCCATGATGGAGAACCTATGGCACACGTGCCACAGCTGGCATGCAGAGCCCTCTCTGCGGGCACCCGAACCGTCAGCCAGCTCAGGTTTACTGCGCATGTGCGCATGGTCCGCACACCGACCAGCTAATTTTCAGGACAAGTGGGGGCAGGGCAGATGTGGGAGATGTGTGTGCATGGCAGGGGGAGTCACTTTTTCTTTAAATCTCTTGCTTTGATCCAACCTATCCATTTATAACATTCAATTTTTTTCTTCTAGATTGAATTCATTCAAGTGAACCCTGGTTCTTCCAAATTAAGTGCAAAAGATGTCTTTACTTCCAACCTACAACTTCTACTTTCATATGTACTTATACATATTCGAGTTCCATCAATAATATAATGCCACATGATGGAACTCAAGAGGCATGCTTTTTCTTGTCACCATTCCTGCTCTGTGGAACAGAATCCCCACTCCAAGATCTGGACAGCTTCAATCCTACTAATTTTCAGTAGGGTTTTAAAGACCTGATTTTACTGTAGGCCCTGGGCCAAGATGTCACATGATTCTGCTTAGGTGGAGTTTGGAGTCAATTGCCCAAAACAGTGTAATGTGTTTTTAATAGATTCATTACTATTATGTTTTTTTACCCTACATAATAATTTTGATCTTACATAAGCCACTGAGGATAGTTTGGTGAGAGCTTTAAATCATTAAAAAAAAATCAATACCATTTCTGACAAACACAATTACTTCCTGGATGGTATTTATCAATTTCACTGAATGCCTTTATTAAGACCTATTAATGACACATAACTTTTTCTTTTCTTTTAATTAATTAATTAATTTCATTTACTCCACTTCCATTCCAAATTGCAGCCTTCTGTATATTATGGTTACCAACACAAGGCTCCATAGATATTGACCTCCCATGCCCAACATAACCTTAGGCAATCATTTCAGCTAGTATGCCACAAATAAAATCAACTCCAGTTTAACCCTAAGCATACTTACATTGTTATATGCAAACTAGCTTCTTGAATTCTGGGTCTACTGTGCAAGGCAAAGTTGTATTTTCTGCATCTTGCCAACTTGGGCAATCTGTACGATACACTTGAAATACAAGTGATAGAAACTCATTTTACTATTTAAATCAATTTTCCTAAGAGAGAGAGAGAGAGGCAGGTATTTATAGTCTGCTCAGAGGTGGTTCAAAAGAATCCTTTCAAACAGAATGAACAAATTCCTTTCCCTAATTCCCAGGGTTGTTATATAGATCCTGTAAAGGCCATGAACGCTGATGACTGAGCCAGGATCCTATACAATGGGAATTGTCTGCTTTAGCATTTAAAATGTACCTGTCATAAAATAATGAAATTTGCTTACTTGCCAGCTTAAAAGCACCTAACTAAGAATAATTAATTCAGGAATTCCTAGACTCTTTTGGGTTTGTGATAATCTGTAAATATATATAAATGGGATGCATGTGAAAAATAAAAATGTCCAGCTTTGGGTTCCTGAATGCATTCCTATAAGGATGACAAGCACCTTTCTGGGACTGTTGGGTGACTCTTCTGCTCCTGGGTCTTTTCTGCTCTCGTGTATGCTTCTTCATAACTTTTTCTTCTCCCTTTCCAGCCATACAGTAGGTGATTCATCATATCCAGGCACACTAGCTTCTTCTTCATAACCATGATGTTCTGAATCATCTTTCCTCAGGTGAAACTCTGATCCTTGAAAGGTCATCTGACAGCCTAGTCATGTTATGCTGACCTCTTAGATTATGAAGTGCATGAATATCTGATCAGGATGTCAGCTCTCAAAACATTGTTCAATGAGGAAAGCAACTATGTTTGGATAAATCATTTCAAACGTTACATATGGGTCTGACCTACTTTTAGATCATGTCAACAGATGATGGTAGGGAATTGAGAAATAATTTTCTACCATTTCTTTCAATGGGAGATATTGCATTCTATAAGGTCTGTACTCTGTCTTCTAAACTATTTTGCTGCCCTCAGGTTAAGAAGAGGACAGTATCACACCACTGCTGTTGTAGTAAAACCCAGTGCCTACTTGACCAACTTTTCATAACTTCTCTCTTGCTCTTTACTTTAAGAAGCAAAAGGCATTGAACAAATGTCTACTTAGATATCTGGAAGATATCTGCATGGATTGTGTCAATACAAAGCTCCACATCAGGGTATCTCCCTAATCTGGGAACTCTTGAGTTCTGACTCAAAAGAATTGACATTTATAACGATGAAGATACTGATTAAAGCATTTCAGAATTGGTTCTAACAAAAGCCTTTGAAGGCATTTTAAATGTACATAAAATGCTACAATCTCAGTAACAAAAGATCTCTGGAAGGCAATGTTCAATCAGTATTGGCTCAAATTCTATGGAATCATCATAGCAAGTCAATATTGGGATGTTGACATTCATTTCTGTGGTTTGTAAGCATAGCAAAAGACTTGGCAATGTTTAAAAGTACATAACCCAATTTAGAAAACATCTGTCAGAGCAGTTATGAGTTGTTTCTATTGTTTGTTTTGCACTTTTGCTTTGTTTTTATTAAGGTAGTTGAAACCTTGACACTGTGACCTTTAGAGAGGAAATGTTTACATAAATAAGACTACTCATATACTATACTATACAAGTTGTTAAGTGCTTAGCACATGTAACAGAAAACAGAATAATATGTGCCATCTTTGTTTGATTGTTAACTTTACTTTTTATTTATTTATTGATCAAATTTATATAGCCAACTATCTCACTGAAAACTACAGCACACAATTAATGGCTAAAACCACAGAAAAATGACAGATATAAAAATCCAATTAATAGTGTATTATAAAAGTATTATAAAATGTTATTAGATTCAAAGTACCCAGGCAAAGAAGGCATAAGCAAAGAAGGAATAAAAATAGTTCAATCAGCAATGTAGCAATCTAAGCATGTCTCAAGTTCCTTGGGAGCCCCTAGCCAGATAACATAACCAAGTTTTGAGGGCATTCCAGATTATCAAAAGGGATTGAGATAATCTAATTTTGGGGGGAAGAATGTTCTATAAAGTGGGCAACATGGCAGAGAAGGCACATCTCCTGAGACCCACCAAATATAGGTTGCTAGCTGATGGTACATGCAGTATGCCTTCTTTGGCAGATATAATGGGGTAGATTGATATGACCTGGGAGAGGAGGTCCCTCAGATATTTTGATCCTATCCCATGTTATCTGCACCTTGATACTGGCAACCAATGTGCTCCTGGATCAGAGGTATAACATGTGATGTTCTAGGAACACACACAATTCCCTGCACCTCTGCCAAAGCTTCTGGATATGCTTCAAGGACAGTCCCATGTAGAATGTGTTGCAATAGTCCAATCTGGAGATGACCACAGTATGAGTGACTGTAAGCAGGATCTTCTAATCCAGAGACAAGTGCAACAGGCTCACAAGACTAGGCTGTTCAAAGGCTCTCATAGCCATGATTGCCTCCAGCTCATTGAGTAGGAATTATGAGTCTAGGAGGATCCATAGCAGGTGTGAAATTAAAAAAATTCCCCTACTGGTTCTGTGCGCATGGCTTGCTGGAGAGGGGGGAGGTCATTTGACTGGGTGGGCATGGCCAATTGGATATCACTCACATCGAGGGGGCCTTCCCCTCCCAGCCACTCCTTGTTGCGAATGGCAGGAAAATGGGGAGGGGAATATTCCTGCCTACCATCCTTCCCTCAATCTGAGATTGAGGAATGGATGACAGGCAGGAAAATCCCCTTCCCCATTTTCCTGCCTTTCACAAAAATGGCTCCATTCCAGCTGCTCCCCACCCCCCAACCCAGCCCCATCCCTCCTGGGGACTACCTTAAAAGGGACAGGCTGCAGCAGCTCTGTTCTGAGTGGAGGGAGAAAAGTTAGCATTTTCTCTGCTGCATTTAACATTGAATTCTGTGGAATATCGAGTGGCCGGAAGAGGTGAGCAGCAATTGGCTGGGTATGGGTGGGGCCAAGGTAATTACTACTGGTTCAGTAAACTGATGCCCATAACCCCTAGCGGTTCACCCAAACCAGTAGCATTTCACCCCTGATCCATATGTTGGGCACTTGGTCTACCTGGGGCAGTGTAATCCCTTAAGAATTAAAGATGGCACAGTCCTAGAATCTTTGTGCCCCAAAATCCAGAACCACTCATTCTTGCCAGGGTTTAGCAGAGATCTGTTGTTCCCCAACCAGATCCTTACAGCCTCCAGGGATAAGACAATAAGAGCATCTTATAATTTGCTTATGGTGGAGATATATAATTGAGTATCATCAGCATGCCTATGATGCTCACCCTGCAGAAATAAATGAGTTCACCCAAAAGCCTCATATAGACCTTAAAAAGGAGAGGAGAAAGCACCAAACCATGTGGCAATTCACAAATTGTCAGGATCTCTCCTCTTCAATCATCACCAAATGGAATCAAGGAAGGAGAAAAATCACCACAACGTCCCCAATCCTCTAAGCCAATCCAGAAGGATGTCACAGTCAGTGGTATTGTAACTCACAGAGAGGTCAAGTAGGGCAAAGATGGATACACTACCCATTCCACCCACACCTATTTAAGAGGTGAAGGAACAAGTCCCTCCCTCAAACAAGAATTAATTATCATTGGAACCCTCTCATGCAATAGTCCATGAGTTGCTTAACAAGCCAGGAGAGCATGGATCTAAATAGCAGGTGGTTGAATTTACAGTCTTGAGAACCTAGTCTACTTCCTCAGATCCAACAGGTTCAACCATTTACAGATAACTGAGCAAGACTTTCCTCAATATCTCCTCTGGTCCTGAGACAAGACCACTCTCCAACTAGGGGAAAAAAATCCAAATGACTTTATCCAACAGATGCTGTGCAAATTCCTCCACAAATCCCTGTAAGAAGTACACAATTGAGGCATAGGTGAAAAATTACTTTCCTCATGCAACACCATTGATAACATTGAGGTGGTAGCATTTTATAACTGTTTCACAAAAAAATTGGCAGTAGGCATCCCCACTCACTGCTTAAACCCAAACCACACCTTTACCATTAAATATTTAATGTTAATACCCTGCCTCCACCACCACCATAGATATTGGAAAGCCTGAATTCATACACCACACTAAACCTGGTGTAAAAAACACAACTGGATCCAAATAAATAAAGCAGGTGTTTGGTGTAAAATGATGGGTTGAATAATGCAAGATGCTAAAGCATTAAACAATATAAAATCATTTCAGCCTGGACTAGCAGGCTGTATGAATTCAGCAAAACTCGAGTCAAGCCTGATATGAAATTGCCACTTCTTGATTCCTTCTTGGTTGTTTTCTGCAACAGCATTTAGAATTCAGGATAAATAAGCTTTTTGTATGATCTGTATGATCTGCTATGATAAGAAAAGGCAGGCAGGGTTTTTTTACTTTTAATTTTTGTCATCAGTTTTTGAAAAATTAGGCCTCTGAAGCTTGTAGAGAATTAGTGGTGATGTAATACTAAATGTTAATCAGTGGAAGCAAGATTAACATTTTTTTTTTAATATTTAGGGGTTTCAGGGACTTGCTATTACATCAGATGCCTGACTCACATGTTACGGACCTCTCTATTCTTTTAGTAAAATATTGCATTACAAATAATGTGATGATTTACCTTTGAATTTCAGTGAGTTGATTGTGAGTTGAAATCCTCAAGATGTCATCAAAATACTCCATCTAAAATAGGACTTGCTCACCTCTGGTCTAGAGATTCCATAAAACATTGTATATTTTTACTGTCTGTAAAATAGGTTAATTCTGCTTAATCATTGATGCTTAATTAATTAACCTTCAATTAACCGAACACAATGTGTGAAGCCCAGTGTACATTGGCATACATAGGCTATTCTTTGGTTAGCAGTTTGCATTTATAAACATCCAGTTCTGAGCTGCCACCTTAAGTCTCCAGGATACAGTGAGACAGAATCCCTAAAGAAGGTTGAGATTATATCAAGCCTCATACATTACATAGCTTATTCTATATAGAACCAGGCCATATTGTTTGTGAACTGAACCATATAACATAGTCCTTTGCTTCTAGCATGGTGAAAAAGATTAAAAGCACGTGGTTACAGTTCCCAGAGAGAGATTTACTAGCCACATATCTCTTAGTGGTTTCATTGACTTTTCTTTCTTTTATTAAGATAAGAAACTTATGTTTCCATGGGTATTTTCCCAATCTGTGGTCTCTTTTATTTTCTCAGGGTTTGTTTTTACTGTGAAAGGAGAAGAGGGAGTTTCACGTCATAATAATATGTTCTTGTTCTCTTTATATATTTATTTATTTACACACACTTACAGATAGATATAATTAGTTTCTTTGTCTTTTTATCCATTGAAGTCTTGAGAAGAAGTTTTATTCCTTGAAAACTTCTGAGAATGAACAAGTTATGAATCTTTTTCATTCTTCATTAGAATCACGTTATACTACTTTTTTTTTTTTTACTTTTTTCATATCTGACTACAGAGACAATTCAGCATGTCTCATCCTTGGAATGTAAATATGCCTCTTGCCACTGGACTTTCAATCAAGCTACCAAGCATGGGTTTTCTTCCAGTGCTATCCTAAACAGTGTTTCCTATAGACTGCAATTACATGGGGTCTAAATCTTAAAACTGAAAAGATACTCTGGTCAAAATGTTTCATGGAAGACCCTTCCTCTTCCTCTAGGCCTCTCATCATACATAGAGAAAAAGAAGGGCCTAATGGAAAAAAGATAACAAAGAAGTCACCAATTTGTTATGCTGATAGATTTGTTCATCCAGCATTCTTAACAAGGACAGTGAAAGGTTTAGCAGCTCTGTTATGTGTGACAGGTGCGTCACTACAGGTATTAGACTTGTTTAGTTTGTGTGTGTCTGTTTGTGTTTTAGTATATTATGCAGATCTAGTGTATTTGGTTAGTTTATTACTGTAATGCATTATGTTAACCCAGAAAATGATTTTTATCATTTAAATTTAATAACCTGGTTAAATATGCTATGAGAATCCAGCTTCATCTTCACCAATTATGTAGCATTAACTCATTTTGTACTCATTTTGTTACTCCTAGTAACCACATAGATTTTCTCCATGGCAATCTGTCCTTTATCAGGTATTTCAGATCTCCTAATGTTGCACTCATCACCACTGCAACTGAATCCATTGACCTTCCTGCTGATTGCCCCCTCTTCTCTTTCCTTACACCTTTTTCAGCATTAGAGCCTTTTCCAGAGAGCAAGGTCTTCATTTATGTCTGAGGTAGAGTCTGGTTATTTGGACCTG
This sequence comes from Coluber constrictor foxii, assembly GCA_038048745.1. Taxonomy (NCBI): domain Eukaryota; kingdom Metazoa; phylum Chordata; class Lepidosauria; order Squamata; family Colubridae; genus Coluber; species Coluber constrictor. Next base: position 70,854,249 of record CM075961.1, read on the forward strand.
AAGTAAGAATTCTGGGTTGATTTGTTTGATGAACCATCATATTGGGTTTTGTTTTGTTTTGTTTTGTTTTTTGGCTATCCATGATATTCTAAGGAGTCTTCTCCAATACCAAAGTTTAAAGGTGTCGATACTCTTCCTAGCCTTCTTCCAAGTCCAACTTTCACTTCCTTAGAGTGTCACAATTCCATGGTTTGCACAATTCTGATCTTTGTACATATAAACACATCATAGCAAGGCCTTCAGGTCTGCTCTACCAAGCATAGGTGTGCAGAATACTGTTTTTTAAAAAACTATTGGTGGTTGATCCTAAAGGCAGAAGCTATCCACCATTTCAATATTTGCAGTCAATTCTAAATTAGTTGTCACCATTGTGGGGAAGATTGTCGTCAAATGGTATGGAGCTACCTAACCTGAAAAGACAGCTAATTAATTATAAGTAGGTCATGATTAATGCAAGTTCAAATAATGCAATATTCTATTTAGTATAAGCTGTATGTTTATATCAGGACATGTTTAATGCACCCCAAAATTTAGCTAATGCAAGGCTATTGTGTGTGCAATTGTGGCTAATGCAATTATGGTTATGGTTTTAGATGCTGCTAATTTTCACATGTATAAAATAGAGAAAAGGGTGATTATGTCAGAGGAAAACACTAAAGTGCAAATGAAGGTGCAAGTGCTATGTCAATCTCTTTTACAGTTGTAGCCGTTGTGAAGCAAAAAACAATGCATGATGATCCTAACCTTAATCAAAACATATACATTTGTTGAGATGTGGGTAAAAGCACTCTGTATCTACCAGGATATGTATGAAGATTTAAAGAAAGAGAAAACAGTTCAGTCTATAGTGCTAAAATATTTTAAGAGAGAATAAATGTTTTTGTCAGTGTAATCTTCCCTTTAGGCATTATATTCAGAATTCCTTTAGTTTTTTTTTCTTTTTGTACCTGTTAAACTCTTGTTAACCATGAATTTAAATTATAAGTATATTCTTGTTATCCTTTACCTCAGGGGTCCATACCTCTGGACAGCAACACAATACTGGAATCGGGGAGCTCAAGTGACTTGGTGAGCATGTGCATATGCACTTGCCCACCATTCACATGGAACCATCCCCATTCCCCTCCCCCATGTCGACACCGCCGGTCTGCAAAGCCAGAAAGGTTGGGGACCGCTGCTTTACATAACCCCTCCCCACAAAAGGTACTTATGACCTGGTTCTGAATTCCAACACTGCCCCCTACAGTCATGTAACCACATTTCAAGTGCTTGGCAATCAGCCCTTATTTACAGCCATTTGCAGCATCTGACAATCACATGACCATAATTTATCTTTTTGCCGAAAACTGGTCTTTACTTACGTTTTTTGGCAAAAATGCTCCATAACAAATAATAGGTTTGTTAACAACCACACATTTGTCTAACAACTGCCACAAAAAAAAAGACTGTAAAATTGGGTCAGTCATGTGCAACTGTCACAACGTATGACCATAATGGGCAGGTTCCATTATGGTCATAACTCAAGGACTATCTGTCCTATAATATTTAATACATGTAAAATATGTTTAACATTTTTTGATTGCCTGCATGTTCAACAAGCTGGAACCAGTTTGGGACTTCTTGGTGTTTTCTGAGCTTGGTTGTTTGCTTGCAGATATTTTATTATCCAAGTAGGTAACATCTCAGTCATGCATCAGAAAGCATGAAAGACTTCACAGTTCAACCGTGAGATACCTATATATCTCAATATCCTAATTTCCAAAAGTGAATTGCTTCCAAAGTGAGCCAATTGATTTTCAAAGTGAAATTCAAATTTAAACAAGGTGACCATTGCATGAGACTCATTAACTGCACTAATCAAGACCTAACTGTAATTAATTAATTAATTAAGTACATCAACATCCTTTCCTCTGATTCTTGAAGTAGGCTTTATTTCCGGTCAAGTTGAACAAGTGGACCAATTACAACCCATGCACCATTTGGAGCCCTCAGTCCCATTTTATTCCCCCCACAGATCAAGTCACCATATTCGGATTGTAAAGACTAGTTTTCAGTAAAATGAAGGAATGCCCAAACCACAATCTGATAACCATGACTGACAACCTGCTAGTAGATGTAATTCACCTATTTGGAAAAAGGGAGAAAAAGAAGGAAATACAGATTGAAAATGTCAGATTTGCCTTTTTCAATGAAATCAAAGCCAAAACTCTGCTGCTTGCAAGAGCTTAAAGTATTTTATTTAAAGAACTGTGGGCATGCACTTAAAGCATAACCTCAGAAGGCAGATATAGCCAAAAGTAGTGCATGAGGCAACCTAGAAAGCTGAATCTACCTGGGCTTTAAATTTCCTCCAATGCCCCTGATCATTGTTTTGAATCCCTGTCCTCCGCTGGCTTGGAGTGTTATAAGGGGGGAAATGAAGGGGAAGTCAAGATAGGAAAATGCTTTATCCTGAGCCAGGCTACTGCTCCATCATTGCTTATACCATCCAGTATTGCCTAACCCAGATAGCATGCAATTTGGGTTGCTTTAGAGCCGTGATGGCGAACCTATGGCATGTGTGCCACAGGTGGCACGCGGAGCCATATCTATGGGCACGCGTGTGTTGCCTTAGCTCCGCTGCAGTGTGCATGCACACGCCAGCCATCTGATTTTTGAGCCTTCTGAGCCCACCAGAAGTCAGGAAAAAGCTATTTCTGGCCTCCGGAGGGCCTCCGAGAGAGTGGGGAAGGCCGTTTTTGCCCTCCCCAGGCTCCTAGAAAGCCTCTGGGGCCTGGGGAGGGTGAAAAACAGGCCTACTGTGCCCACCGTGCCATTGCATGCCAAAAATGGGGGGAGCACACACACATGTGCAGGGGGGCATTGAATTATGGGTGTGGGCACACATGTGTGCGACCCGCCCCATGCACTCCCCCCATTTTTGGCACGCAACAGCAAAAAGGTTAGCCATCACTGCTTTAGAGCAACTGTGCATAGACTGGATAAATAGTGCAGCAACTTTGTTGTTGAAGGGAAAACTAGAGGGGGTGAGCTTAACTTATCTATTAATCACTTAAACCTTTCTTCACCATGCTGCCCAAAAGCTAACCATATTATACTTGTTCAGTCTCTTGATATTATGACTTCCCCAGCCCTAGGCCTTGAAGCTTTCAGAGACCAATCAATAAAATCATATTCCCTTCATACAAAGCCAGAAAATTGCCCATTGTTAGTCCTTCTGAATAGGCAGCAGCTTTCCAAGAGTATTTCCTAGTCATTCCCAAAGGTCTACAGGTGGGACCAATTCCATTTGCCTGCAAATCAAATAATCCTGGAAAGATTTGAAGCCGTTTCTGCTTTTGTATAATCTCACAAGTGTGTATTCATTCTCTTTGGCCCTTTTAGGTCATAGAAGAGCCCATCCTCTGGGCTTCTGAAAGATAAAATCATTTTGTTGCTACTTTAGTTTGGGGTATTCAGTAAGACAACCCAGTAAGAATGAAGGGGAAAACCAACATTTAATGATATACATTACACAGAAATATCCTAGTTTAGCACCCATCCCTAATATTATTTAGCAGCATTGGCTGAGAAGTCTTTCTAGTAGAAACAGTGGTATCAAGAGTCCCCTTTAAAAGCTTCTCCTGCCCAAGTTCAGTGGGAAGTCTTGAAGTAAGAAAAAGAAGACGAGGAGTTTCTAATGAGTAAAAGCTGGTTTCTTTGTGCTCTCCAGGGACCCATTGCCGGTGACTGTTCAGATACACCCTCATCTCCCTTAGAAACATCCCAGAAGCTTAAAAAGCAGCTGGTTCCCAGCTGTTCTCGTGACTTCGTGGTCCCACTTGTAAACGGGCCTGCATGTCAATCCACTCTGGGCCTCTGTCAGAAGTTGGCTTGGTCTCTAGAGATAACACAAATAATGCCTCATGGGAGTTTGATCTGCTGAAGTACTTTTTGAAAAGTGAGAAGGAGTGGCTTGATGCTGCTACAGAGACATTACTAGGTATGTTTTCTTTACAGAATAGAGAAAAACAGAGTAGGGGGAGTAAAAAAAAAACCTAAACAAACCCCAAGTGCACTTCACACCTGTGATCTTGGAGAGTCCCCAGGGCAATTGAATTCTGCCTGGGTAGATTATCAGAGGCATGCTAAGCCTCAGGGGTAACTCAAGATGCCTTTGGTTTCCTAAAAAGCAAAGAGAGTTTTGTTGGTCCAGTTGAAAAAGAATCTCAAATCTATACTCATCTTATACTCTTTATTGAAACTGAATGTCTATATTTCTGCAAACTGTGATTAAATGTAAATTTTGTGACTTCAGCTCAGTCGAGCCTTGTTCTCCTCTCTTGGCTCAATATCAAGTCTAGTGACAGAGTTATAGAAAATTCAAAAGTTTGTTGATTGTTTTGTGTGGCTGAATACAAGTATTGCCTGGTACCAATATTGTCCATCTTCTTCAGGTCTTCGCAACAATGACAGGATCTTTCTACTCTTCCTGCACCCCCAAAATAAACATATGACATCATTTGAATTCAAATATTGAGAACTTACATGGCAAGAATACTGTACAGGCAGAATTATTTCCCAGACTTAAAGCTCAAAACTTAAGGTTTATCCCAGTTTTTCCTTCCAAAAATCAGATCTAAAACTTACGGCCATAGTATGCATAACATCACTTGGTGCTTGTTTAGAAGAGAGAGATGCACAGCACCATCTAGACCAAGGACCATGTTTGGTTTTTGAGGTATGTCCTGGGGAGGAAACACATCCTGAAAAATAATGAGTGAGGTCAAAAGAATCCTTAAAAGGGATACTAAATCTACAGTTAATTAACATTAAATGTAGTTAATATGATTACTCCCTGTTGTGTAGCAATAATTTCTTCTTTTTATTCTATTTAAAATTATAAATTGTTAACAAGCTTTGAAAATTGAGGGGAGGATCATCCAAGGTTTGGAGAGGGTTCCAGTAAAAATCAGACTGAGTTGTGCATTCTCTTTGCTTCCCCATTCCTCTCTTTGTCAGTTTGGCATAATGGAACCACAGCAAACTAAAAGATAGTTCACAGTGAGACTATTATCTGGTCCAAATAAGGTCCTCTAGTTCAGAGGTCTCCAACCTTGGCAATCCTAATGTTGGGAGATCCCTGCTCTACTTTCCATGAGCTTCAGCATTCACATGCCTCTCTCACTAGTCAAGACCAAATTTCCACAGACATTCCCAGGTTTCCACATACGGGTAAATCTTTCCAAGCTTGCTGGCTAACTAAGATGCTTTCCAAATGACAGAGAGAGACATCTTCTGGAATCTCCAGATTGTCTCCTGGCATAAATCAGTGACCACATCCTCTACAGTATTGATATTTCAGCTCCAATCCTTGTTTTAGGGGTATTGTATTATTCCTTTCCTATCCTTTTTTTTCTTTTTTCCCCATAGGCAATGGAATCTGCACCATGCCCTCTCTGAGTTCTGATGGGACTACCAGATTAATTGGAGAAATGCAGACCCACTTGCTGAGGTGGAAATGCTGCAAGCAACCTTCAAATACCTCATATAGGTACATCACCCATCCCAGAAGCCAAAATAAGCAAAGAAGTAATCAGCCTTTTGGAAGTTGGTTCCATGTGCTATGTATTTTCATAATCTCTTTCTAAATATAGTTCTAGTAATGATTATTCTAAATATGAACTTATGCAATATTATATTAAGAAAAGGCTGAATAAGAGATCTCACGAGATATTGTAACTGAAATCCCAGCAGAAGTATGTAGGCAAGAGATCATGTATCAATTTAGCTGTATTCACTACTTTTATACATGACCTAAGCATTTCAGTTCTTTAGAAACATATAAAATATAGGAACAGTTGGGCATCATGGAAATTTTTTTTTAAAAAAACAGCTTCAGAATAAGAGCAAAGGGAAGCTATACATTTTCAACATGACATTTTTATGTACAATATATGGCAATTTATTGTAAACCAAATATTCAGTTATACATTTAAGAAAGCCCATGAACCAAAGAAGGTATTTTGGAAGGCCTTCCCATAGCAACTCATTAGATGCAAGTGGTCGTAGCTTTTGGAAAATGTTATACATGGCAAATTGGAGTTTCAATATTGTGGGAAACAGCAAATAGTCAAACCCATGCTGTAAAATTGCTAACAAACAACTGATGACAAGCAACACAAAATGACTGGATGCTATGATAGAAAAAAGAAGAGAGAAAAAAGAAATTAATTTGTGGTAGAGAGAAATTGGCATGGAGTTTTATTTCTTTATTTAGGTATGTTCTATAGAATTCCCTTCCAAGGGATATGCATTTGGTGCAATATTGCCTCTTAAAAGGACCTGGAAAACCTGTTTCTCTGAGTTGTTTTTCATCAGGATGCCTGACTTTTTAAAAAAAATAAATAAATAACTGGCTGCTATTTTTAAACTGGTCTTTGTTATTTGGTTATGTTACCTGCTTCAGCTAATATGAGTTCTGAACTGGCTTTTGAAACATTCAGATTTTTGTTTTAATTTTTGTCATATTTTCATGGATTTGAATTGGATTTAAACATATTATTTATAACTAATTAATTTCATTCTCTTATTTATTTTGATTGGTTTATGCCAAGTAGGATTACAGTAAGTCTAGATCCAAATGCACTTTTTATCCTTGTTATTTAAATTACCTTGAAAAAGATTTATTTTTAAAGAAAGCAGTGGCAACGTTTCTTTTGTTGAAGACTGAATTTTTTGACTGGCATACTAATTGATTGATTCACTGTTTATATGTCATCAGGTTATTTTAGACTTTTCGATCACATAGATTTTCTCCATGTCCTTTTCCTGGTTTCAAGTTTTCAATGATGTATCATTTGCCACTTGTTGAATCCATCCATGTGGCTGCTTTTCCCTTCTACCTTTCCCAGCATTAGTGCCATCTTCAGAGGGTTAGTTTCTGCATAATAATGTGGGTTAATTTGAGTGCAGTCATTTGTGCTTTGGTTGAAAATTCTGGATCGATTTGAATGATGACTTATTTGTTTTCTTCTTTGGCATCTGAGAAATCTTCTCCAACACCAACATTCAAAAGCATCAATAATCTTCCTATCAACGTCTTGTTGGTAGTGGGCGGAGCCAAACTGAATCAAGTCCAAAATTACCCATTTCATTCTACATTTCCCTTTTCCCTTTTTTCCTACACCCTACTTTTCTGTCAGTGGGTGTATTCATACAATGCACTTGGTTAGTAAATTGAGTAATTTTTCTGTATTTGTATAACATCCTGAATTTTAAATTAACAAAAGGACCAAGTTTGTGAATCAAGCTAAGACCACCTCTCCAAAACCCACATGATTAAATCTAGCCAAGCTTAAAATGCTCTCCAAATATAGCAACAAGTTAAGCAAATTACCTGGATCAGGCAGATCCTTTCTTCTTTTGATACCCTTTTTCTTTCTCTCAAGTAATTGGTTGTCAGGAAAAGGGCAGAAGATGATTCTTATCAAAAGTCTGAACCAGGGGTAAAATCCAGCAGGTTCTGGCAGGTTCTGGAAAACTGGTAGCGGAAATTTTGTGCAGTTTGGAGAACTGGTAGCGGAAATTTTGAGTAGTTCAGAGAACCAACAAATACCACCTCTGGCTGGCCCTAGAGTGGGGTAGAAATGGAAATTTTGCAATATCCTTCCCCCAGGAGTGGGGAGGGAAGGGGATTTTGCAGTGTCCTTCCCTTGGAGTTGGGTGGGAATGGAGTTTTTGCAGTATTCTTCCCCTGCTATGCCCACCAAACCACACTACACCAACCAAGCCATGCCCGCAGAACCAGTAGTAAAAAATTTCTGCTATTATTTGTGTTAACACTAGAACCTTTGCTTATGGAGGTTAAGAGGAATACGGAAATAAGAGGAATGAGGGTTAGGCATCAGAAGATGAAAGTGCAGGCATATGTGGATGATCTAGTTTTCATACTGGAGGATCCATCAGAATCAGGACCAAAGCTATTACAGGTACTTAGGTATTTCAGGAGAGTAGCAGGATTATTAATTAACAAGGAAAAAATGAAAATATTAGTTAAGAACATGACGCAGAGGCAGAAATGTCAGTTGGAGGGACTCCTGGGGATGCAGATAACTAATAAAATAAAATACTTGGGAATCTGGTTGACACCAAGGTGCTCTTCAGTAAAGGAAGATAATTATGTTCCCCTTTATAATCAGACAGAGATTTGGAGAGGTGGAAAAATTTACAATTATCTCTTATGGGAAGGATAGCTGCCGTCAAAATGTACGTCCTCTCCAAATGGTTGTTTTTGTTCCAAACTGCCCCAGTAAGTCTGGATAGGGAATTCTTCAACAACTTGAACAGAATTATTTCTAAATTTATTTGGCAAAGTAAAAAGTCAAGGATTAAGTTTAGGATGATGCAGGAACCTAGACATAGAGGAGGATTTGGATTCCAAATTGGGAGCTTTACCATCAGGCAGCCATTCTGATATGAGTGAAGGACTGGATCACCTTGAAAAGAAGGCGGCTATTGGCAGTAGAAGGCCACGGTCTTCAACACAATTGGTACCACTTTTTATGGCCAGGACAGTCAACCCGACCGAGGTATTGTCGCAATCATTATTTACGTAAGACCCTAAGGGATACCTGGGAAAGGTACTTAGGAGAAAGATGTACCTGAAGATAACATGTTGGATTTCGACTCAGGAAGCCCTGTATACCCAACGTTATATAAAGAAGAGAAGGTCTTGACCTATGAAGACATTTTGGATAGTCAGGGCAGACTGAAGACACAGGAACAACTGAGGTTGGAGAGGTGTAATATAGATTGGTGGGCCTAACCCAAATACACTCAAGGTGGAAGAAAGATCAGGAGAGCAAAGGGATATATCATGGGAAACAAGAATTGGATAAAATATTATTAGGTAACGACAGGAAAGTTTTATCGAGATGCTATTCTTACCTATTATCATTGAAAGTGGGGGAAGAAGTCATTAAAGACTCCATGATTGCCTGGGGCGAAATATGGGTGATTCATTGGATTTTCAAAAATGGGAGGAGATTTGGCTTAAAAATTTAAAATTAACTATGGCATCCTCTTATAATGAGAATATATATAAGATGGTTTATAAATGGCACCTACCTTCAGCAAGATTAGCTAAAATGTTCCCCGGGACATCTTCACAGTGCTGAAAATGTGGGTATTGCAATGGAACTTACTTCCACCAATGGTGGACGTGCCCGTTGGCAGTTAAATATTGGATGAAAATAAAATGATGGTTGCTTGAAATTACACACTGTAGAATGGAACTGAAGCCGTAAACGTTTTTGTTGGGAGTTAGACCCGTAAATATTGGATTGACTAAATGGTATCTAATGCTGCACAAAATCACTACAAGGAGGCTGGCATTCACACAAGAATGGAAGAATGAGGATCTACCAATGGACTCAAAAATAATTTATAAAATCATGGAATGTGCGGAGTCCAATAGACTTACAAAACTGATCAAGAGTAAAAGAGACTCAGATTTTTATAGTAGTTGAAACATGTGGTATGATTGGATCCAGAAACGATGGGAGAGTGACAAAGGATAATGCTGGATTATAATTATAGATGATAGTATAATTATGGTAATCAATAAAAATGTAAATTTGTATATAAGAATCTGTAAATATTTTCTATTTTTACTTTCTGATTATTGGTGTATATATACATGGACATTTTGGTGATGTTACACCATGAAAGAAAAACTATTATATATTTGTCTTTGTTTTTCATTTAGGTTTTTTTTTAAACTATAATAAAAAATTTATTTAAAAAAACGGATTTCACCACTGGCTTGAACTGAATGCTGACAGAACACTTCTAAAAATTGGAAAGCAGAGAGCAGCATCAAAGTAGCTGGAAGACCACCTGTAACTGTGTCATAGGTTTCCTCCTCTGCCCTGAAAGATGCCCTAAAAACTTCTCAAAGCAGAGGTGACTGTGGGTATGATAAAATAAGTTAAGATGGCCCTTGCAATAGGAAGATCAAATCTCTGCCTGAGCAGAAGGAATGGCCTTGCAGGACAGACAGGAGAGCTGCTATCAAGAGAGAAAGACTTGAGCCCAGGCTAAGGAAATAACATCAGAAAATATTTTACACAGTCCCTCAATAGATTACAGAAAATTAAAATGAAGGAGAAGCACATTCAGATTTATAAGATTTTGTTCCTATAGCTGAATGTTTCTCAATTTTGGCAGTTTGGAGATGTGTGGACTTCAAGCTGACAAAGTTGAGAAATACTGCTATAGCTGTTACGAAAAAAATAGTCATGACCTATATGGCATTGGTATCTTGATCTACCTTGTTGGCCTAACAACTTGTTGTTGTTTTTTTTTTACATAATCATATTTAATCATTGAATCATGCTATTGTGGCTATCACTTTGACTTTTTAAAACATATCATACTGATCCGTGACAGCAGCTTACAAGCAGAAGAAGGAAGTCTAGTTTATGTTACACTAAAACAAATGAATGCAAAATTATTCTGATATAAAGTATGGACTCTCTGAAACATTACTCTATAAAATAGCACACTAAAACCACCGGTGGGATTTTAAAATATTATTTTGCAACTCAGATGAGTCTTGCTATGAATTCTGGGTGCCAAGAGTTCAATAATACACCTGCTTGGTACTGCAATTGATATCAGGTCAATGTTTCAATCTGGGTGTCACTGCCAAGTAGCCCTATTCTTTCCTCCTTCTCTTTTGATTTTTAAGGAGATGTTCCCCTGTTTCTGAGGTGTTTAGCAGTTAGGCCTGCTCTGCTTGTTTCTTGCCTTTGAGAGAAAGGTAACATCCTGACTACTCATTCAGCACTTGATGAAGCCCGATGTGTCTCTTACAAAGCCAAGCAGGTTTTTTTTTACAGCCTAGCATGTGAGACGTTTTACCTCAGTATTCTTCAAACTTGTCAACTTTAAGAAGTATGGATTTTACCTCCAAGAACTCCCCAATCAATATCCTGGCTGGGGGAATTCTAGGAGTTGAAGTCCATACTAAAGTTGCTAAAATTTTAAAAAAAACCCACCGCTTTACATAGTAGGCAGGTATCACCTTCCCCAGTGTAATACCTTTGATCAAAAGATAAATGTTCTCCATTATCTGCTCCAAGATTATCTGCTAATACTCTCTTGTATTTTTTTTTTAAACTTTTTCCGTCCCTTAGTGGGTAAGGAACTTTTATTCCTCCTGGGGTTGTACTTGTAATTTATTTATTTATTGCCTCTGAAGGTCACAGGGCAGAACCAAAGTTATGGTGGTGTTGCTTCAAGCTGAGACAGAGGGCTTCCTTTGCTTAGGGGGATGGCAAAAATGGTGTGCTAACCTACTGTCAGTTCTCAGACAAGACATCAATATCTAGAATGGAGGCTGCATGCAGGCACCAACCATAGGCTGCCCACCTTTAGATAACCTGCATAATTTTGATTTAAAAACCACCACGGTAAAAAACACAAAATTTTCTACTATATTCCATATTCCCTCTTTGCCCCTGAAGGAGAGCAACCTTAACTGATATATGAATCAATATATTTTAAATGTGCCACGCATTTCCAGAGCTGATTTTCTCTTACCATTTGACAATTGTTTCTCTTACCACCACTTGAGATTAGGAAAAAAAAAAACAAAAAAAACCTTCTTTTCAACTTTTTGAAAAGAAGATAGATATGTTAAAAGGAGCTGGAGTTGGGGAAGAATTCCCACCATTTAAAATCCTTTTAAAAGCTTTTGCAAAATTGCTGTAACTTGCGAAGAGTGTGATTATCTAACTGGAAGCCAGATCAGGGGCACAACCCTAGATTTTAAAATGCTAACAAAGAGTTCATCTGAGTATACACGAAGTACTTTTTCCCATCTTACTGAGCGTACACAGCTCTAGAAAGAGAAGAGAAAGTTTAATAGGCAGAGTGTCTTTGCTGCCCTTGATGTGAAGCCCGCTGGGGGTGAGGGGGGAGATTATAAAATAGTGTCCACCCCCAAAGTTCAGAAGGCTCCTAGACTTCCAGTAAAAATACTCCTTACATTTTCTTTTGAAATTTGTGTATGTATTATACTTCTTTTGATAATGCACATCCTATCAAACATAATACTAAGCAATGTATACTATAGAGACCCACCATTATTGCACCCACAAATGAAGGAACTCTTACTTAGAGCAACTTAGTTGCACTCTTTCTGTTAAAAAGATTCACACGCTACCCCTGTTATCTAGCAAAGTTTTGCTCCTTTTTAAAATGGGTGTGATATTCTGTTCTAGAGTCATTCATGTTGCAGTGCAACATAGAGTTACAGGCAGCCATACTATATCCAAAATCATTAATAACTTTATTGTCATTGTACATGTATACACAATATACCCATACAACAAAATTCACTTAACACCCAAAGACCAGGTCCAACACACATAACAACTGCCAAACACACTCCTACCCACCACAGTTCCCCGCCCTAAACCACCCAAACATCCACACAACAAACCAAGTAATGCTGTCCAACAGCTTACTGATGGTGGCCCTTTAGTTCATTGTTGAGTGCAGTTATAGTTCTGGGATAAAAACTATTCAGAAAACATGTGGTCTGAGTTTTAATTGTTCTGTTGTCCAGAAGGCAACAGTCCAAAAAGATTAGATTTGAATGCAAAATTGGATACAAAAACTCAAAATGATAAATTCATCAAAGTCCATCATCCACTGCAGCTCTTGGAATTGCCCGGCAATAGCCTCTCTCTCTCTCTCTCTCTCTCTCTCTCTCTCTCTCTCGCCCCATACCAATTCACCCTGTCATAGTTTGATTCTCCTTAGAGTAAAAAAAACACAGCGAAATGCAGTTTATCCAATAAACTATTATTAACATTGCCTGTGGTTGAGCAGAGGGATCATCACCTTGTTGTACAATGTATAGTTGGCATCCATAGTGAGGTTTAAAAAAAAAAAGTAAAGAAGGCATCTTGAACCCATGAAGAGGAGGAGATGGAGAAAGTGAAGAAAAGTATTTTGCATACTTAAGACTGTAATGATAGTTATAATGGATAATAAATTCCATTGATGGGAGTTATTTCTGAATGAGCCACTTAAGCACTGTGTTTTAACATGGAATATAAATAAGAAACTAACACCTTAGAATAAATGAGGCAAGATATAAGTGCATATAACCAATCATGCAGCGATTATTATTCATGTTATATTAACAGGAAGAGGTTCTAATTTGGTAAACATTTAATACAGGGCAGTTGCTAAATCTTTACATAAAAGATAATTACCCCTCTCCCTTGCCAAAGCTGATTTAGTAGTCAAGCACTAGGAAGCAGTAAAAGGTAACTATTTATAGCTAATCAGAGGCGATCTGATGAGTGACTAAGGAAATCAGAGAAATATATATGATCTTTCAGGGTGCTTAACTTAGTTACCACCGTTAAATTTTCGGAGTTCACAGGATGCTGTGAATTATAATCCAAGAAAAAACAGTGATTGTGAACATAGAAATAAGTCACCCAAAAAACATAACCAAGAGATTTAGTTCCTGTTGTTGTTGATGAAACCATCAGCGAGATCTCTTATTATTTAAGCGAGTTGTGGTGAAACCAAAGTTTCTCATAATGCTGGCTGCGACGCTGGAGATATTTACTGAACTACACTTCCCAGCATCCCCTACTATTGACCAGGCTGACTTCGGGCAGTTGGAAGTTGGAGTTTCAGCAGCCTTTAAAGGTAGTCCTCGCTCGGTTGAAAGTACTGTAGAACCGATCTGGCTTTGAATAGAGAGCGCCTCCTTCCGGCCGACAAAACCCTTCATATTCCCTCCTTCCAACGTTAAGGCGCCTTCGTGCCGCCTTAAAGAGAGACAGGTTTAGAAACGCTCACGCGCGCGGGGTTGCAGAGCGTTTGTTCGAAGAGAAGAAAGAAAGAAGGAAGGAAGTAAATAAAAAAGCGAGAGATCTCCTCAGATAGGGAAGAGTTAACCCACTGAATGCAGGCGTCGGGAACTCCGGCCAAGTCCCCACAGCGTATGCGTTGTTGGTACCTGGGCGCCTGCCCCTGTCTCTGGGGTGGAGCCAACTCTAACCACAGGGCAGCCCTGTCTGCATTCCTTCGGAGTGACTGACAGCTGCGTGACTAGCTCGGCTCATCCCAGCTCGTTTTTGGATCGAGTTGAAAGAGCTGCCTCCTCCAGGCTAATTCAAACGACTGCCTTTTGAAATCCTCCGATTCGGGAGCGAGGGAGTCAAGGCAACAGGTCCAGAGGGTGGCCGGCTAGCTAGCTGGGTGGTGTTCAGATTGCTGCTGGCTTGCACATTTCTGAGCCAGAGGTTGCCTGACAGAGGCTCCTGCGCCTTGGAAGTTCTCTAAATCCAAGTTCTCTAACTAGGATCAAGTCCCTAAGTGGCTGTCCTGATAAAGGCCTGGGCTGTGAGTTTCCAGAGACCTTCTGTGGCTCCTAGTGAGAAAAGTAGGGTGGGGGAGGGACCGGAATGACATAAGCTGAACTTGTCAGGGCCGAGCAGAAAATTGCATCAGTCTAATTGCTTTCTGCCATGCTCCACAATGTAGTGGTCAGTGATCACTAGAATTGAAAAGATATAGGTTGCAATCACCATTGGGAGAGAGATATTCTGACTGGAATCACACATTGGGTTAAGCTAGTAAGTAGCTCTTCATTGCTTAGTGTACTGAGAAATGTCCACCATTGAGGTGTTTTATTTTTTTAATACACCTTGTTTAAGTAGACCAAAGTTTAGCGTGGTAACTCAAGTCCCAGAATTAGAAGATCCCTGAAGTCCAGTCCTATGTTTCTTTCAAGAAATCCAGACACGGAGCATTCCTCTCTGATCATGTGTAGAGAAGGTGCCCATGGATATTTTCTTTTGGCATCTACCAGACTTTCTGCCCCACCTGGTTTTTACATTAAAGAATTATTTTAATTAAAAAAAATGAAAAGACAGAATGCTACAAAGCAAAAGTACCAGCCTCCAGACTTAACTTTATTTCCAAGAATACCTCCAGGGCTCAAGAGGATCCAATGAGCTTTCTTAGAAAATAAAAATGATGTACTGCTGTAGTCCAGGTGCTTTGTGTATCTGCCCTGGAAAAGGAGCAAGAGATCATA